>JAXCHB010000033.1:10412500-11012500 GCA_036926305.1 Uropetala carovei | reverse complement strand
TAAATGTCATTAGCGATGCAGTGGTGCAGCTTTCTAAGGGACGATAAGGATATAAAAAATAATTTTCCAGTTATCTACCTTGACAACCCGCTAGAAATAGATAATGCCTTGCTTCGAGTCCCTGAAATGCCACACCATATATTATAGCCCCGCCATTTCCAAAGTTAAGTATATTATTTTATCGAAAGATGTCTAAGAGACCTACGTTCCTTAGGCACCAAGTCTGATGGGAAGGATAGTCATAGGATTTTTAATATTCTTTCTCTGCGACCAAGGGTATATGAAAAGGCCTTGTGGCCCGCTCTAATATAACCTAATAAAATATTAAGAGTGCAATAATTGTGTATTGACTTAAAAATACACGTTGTTTATATCAGAAGTTTATTTTATTACATTAGATTTATATCTCGAAAAAATATTTTAATACTACTGGTGCACCAAAAGCACAAGCAAGTCTACGCATAAAGGGTCTCATTTTGAATGCTTTGAGACCCATCGATGGGCCCCGCTCAGTACATTGAAAAGTCCTACACTAGATGACGTTTATGAACGTATATGAGCTTGAAACTCACGACCTAGGCTACAAAGACAATGAATTAATGTTCTAAGCAAGTCCCGGCATCGTTAATGAAGTACTAAAGACGTGGGGATTTTTTCAAAAAATACATTCGTATCTAATCTCGTTCAAATAAGACGAAAAAATGTTTCAAGGCTGATCCATAAATAAAGCCACTGAAGACCGTTAAAAATATAATGGTGCAAATCAGGGATCAAAAACCTACTGACCGGGGAGCCATTATGCGGAACCATAGGGCGTTTTATGCGGCTTGAGAAGCTAAACTGAAAAAGCAATCTGTTAAATTTAAAAAAATGATTTTTATAAAATTGTCATAAAACATCTTCCGGTGAGTTTTTGATGCTAATAAATGGTCCATATTTGATTTTCGCCACGAATATCACGAAACTATTCTGGTTGCGGGAGAATGCGTGATTTTCATTGCGGCCCCCGATTAGGAAAAAATCCGACCCCAGGTAAGTAGTGATACGAAAGATCTATCCGGCCATTAGAATATGCGACTATAGAATAGACGAGGATCCTGCGGATTTTCGAGCGATCTCATAAACTATTAATTCTTTAAGTATCTCTGACGGATAGCGATTTCAGAAAAAAAAAGTCAAACCATCTCGAAAATGAACGTTCGAAATCAAATTAAGAACGGCAAAACCGAGAAAGAGCTTAGCAAAAGGTGTATTTTTAATAAACCCGACTAACTTGGAAAGAATTGGGTCAAGGGGGAGCTTAGCAATCGACTCTTTTTGTTACGCGTTCGCGGCGGAGGATAAGAAGATCCCCTTAAAACTAGTCGCTCGTCTAAATAATGGAATGTCTCCGTGGGAAGTAACGGCAAAGGGTACAGTCTCATTCAATTTAGGACGCGAGATAAAAAAAAGCACGTGCTATAAGAAACGAGGATTTAAAGCACGCGCTCTTTTGTAAGTGACGTAAAACAGCCGGTTCGCCGTTTTAATTTTCCTCCGCTTGAGGGCAGCACGAGATCTAATTTATTTTAGAGGTACAATGACGCGACGCGCCGTTTACACTAGCATGACCTCTCACCGGTTTTATTTTTTATAACGCTTTAGCTTCCAAAATTACGCCCTTGTGAATAAATTAAGGAACTCCGGATCTGTAATCGATCTTAGAAAATTATGTCCCGAACTTTCCTACAAGAGGATTCATTTCATTGCTGTGGCACTGTGACTTTGACTGAAAGAGCTGTGTGTTAAGCTCGCAATAAATTATCAGTTCGCTTAACGTTTACACTGAATAAATAAAAACAAAACCAGAAAAAGTGAAGGTAAACTTCCTCCGAGTCGTTCCGCAGTTTTCTATCCTCCCAACAAGAAAACTCAGAATTCAGGCGCTTATAAATACAAATACATACATTCTTCTTACGGCAGCAATGCAAAATATCCGCAAACAAATCTCCTAGGAGCAATAAAGTATGGTCGATACTCGTTCCGTGAAGATATTCGCGGGAAATTAAGAAAGAACAAAATCCTGCACTCGAAGACATCGAAACGAACGAATTAGCAATAAAGAATGAAGACAAGAGAACAGAGATACACATTTTCGACACGGCAATAAACGCATTCCATCGAAATTTAAAAAAGAAGGAGAGAGACGAAAGAATTTCTTAATTTCCCGCGACGGGGGAAACGCGAACTTGAACTTTAAAAAATTAAAAAAGAATGATTCGGGGGGAAAAAAACAATTTTAGGGGATAAAGAGAAAACGCCATTTAAATGGAAATTAGGGCCAGAATAAGAAGGGATGGAATGAGACCGTTAAATTCCTCGAGAAATTAAAAAAAGGAGAGCGTACAAGGGCTTCCTTTAATTATGGGAGAAGTCTCGAAGAAAAAGGATTAGAGAGATCTGTAAAAAACAAACGGATCCTTACATTTTAATAAAAAGGTCGGAATAAAATTTCTCGTTCGCGTCTGTAAGGGTAGGGTAGCGCTAGCGTTTATCCATCGCAAATTCGAGTTATGGAATTTTTTTCAATTGCATCTCAAGGATTTGCAAGCGTAACGTGGATTTCTTCGAGGGCCTTCAAAAGGGACCTAACTATTTCTGGGAAAAGTGAGCTAATTATTCTTTCATTCTTACGGAAAGAGAGAACCCATTTATTTGCAACGGAAAATGAGACAAATCGTATTTACAAACTATAGCAAATTCCCCGGTCGTAAGATCGCCGCGAAACTAATTTCTCCTTGCAGTTTAAAACATGGGCTCATATGGAACTTACTTAGAATAAACAGGTAAAGAGAACTGCTGAAGCATACAGTAAATAACGTTTTTTTTTATTTATACGGACAGACGGACAAGCCGAGTTTACATGCACAACGAGACAGAACACCGAATCGATCGGCGAAAAAACGAAGTCTCTATCTGCTTTCGTTTACGAGTTAGCGCGTCAGACAGACGGACAAACCGAACGCATAAGATGATTTTTTTAAACCGCTAAAAAGGTAAACAACATATATGAATAAACTACCATACATAATCATAAAAATATATGGCCGCGCATTTTGAAAATCCAGGCACTATAGTTTTACACTGGATAATAGCAATTTCAACGGAAATTGCTCCTAATGCGTCTCTTACCAGTCTTGTGTATTAATTACTAACATCCTTTCGCTGTCTTGAGCTCGTCTTTTGCTACTGGGACTAATTTCCGCCACAAAGATCATTTTTAGCGCGCGTTTTCAGTCAATCAGTTTGTCAAATAAAAAAATAAGTTACTGTTGATTAAACTTGGAAATCCAGTAAATTAATGTTTGAAGATTACGACCTCTACATGTGTCATAACTAAAAATATGAATACCGCTAATTATTCTAGCAGGAACCGAATAGAAATGTTTTGGGCTGAAACTTCAATTGATGCTTAGTATAGTAAGATAAACGAAACATAGTAACTTTTTACAACGCGGGTTTGATTATACACACATAAACGTGACATTTATCCAGTGTATAAAATTTATTTATATATGGACCTGAATTGGGTTTGGGAATGTAACGTATTACGTGACGCACGAACACGTGATTTTTTCCCATGATATTAAATTTGGGCAACGCGGTTTTGCTTAACGCGACTTTTTCCAAAAACGAAATCCCCGCATTCCGCGAGGTACGACTAAACATGAGAAATTTTTCAACTTTGTACTCGCGCATAATCACAGCCATTTTTTCATTCGAAACACAAGCGAGTAGCCCCAGCTGCCGGATGAAAATTCTTTCCCTATCGTTTCACGGATGCGAGACTCTTTCATACAAAAAACAAGAATAAAACGGGTCGTTTTCATCCTCCTTTCCGATAACTCTCAAAGCCTTCTATTTGGAACCGTGCGTGGACACGACTACCATTTTTTTCCTTTTAGGAACGCGAATTAAAAAAAAAGGAAAAAGGAAAAAACATCGGAGATTATATTTGTACCGGCGCGAGCGGCGATGAACGTCCTACGCTCGCGCGTAATAGAAAAGAAAAATGGAGAGAAAACAAACGCCGAATTAACGCCGTAATCCGCGCCTGGGAGAGCGACATATAAAGCGGGCACAAAGAGCAGAAAAATCGGGAGAAACAAAAGGAAGGCACGGGATTGGGAGATGTGTTTGAGTTGGAGAGAGGGAAGGGGAGAGATAAGGAAAGAGAGAGTTGAAAGGGAGGAAGGAAAAGAGAGAGCAGGTACCGCGGGATCATGGAGAGAGAAAAGGAGGGAATAGAGAGAGAGGAGAGGCGATGACAGAGAGACAGATGAGAGAGAGGTGCCGTATCCTGGATACAGTGAAACCGGTTGCAAGTTTTAAGTCAGGACCCCCTCTCCCACCTTACACATTTCCGGAACACAATATAATTTATTATATTATATATGTTACAGTTAATTCTATACAATGCCTAGGCAATGTACAGAGTGCCTAGGCAATGTATAGAGTGCCTAGGCATTGTACAGAATGCCTGGATTGTACACTTTGCCTGTAACGTATACATAATATCCTAATTCTGTTGGTCCGTCCGTTGGATCGCTCTATGGAATTAGATGGGAGAATAAGGAAAACCGCCCATACCTAAAATATACTCCTATTTAACTACTGGCTGCGTTACCGACAGAATGACAAAACTCTGGGGAATATTGTTAGAAATATTCTAAATATGTATATCTACGTCAACACACACAACAAGGCTCACTGTTGAGGCGATAAAGGCTTTCAGGAAGACGCCCTAACTAGGCGCCAATAAGAGAAAGAATGGAGCGCCACCCAAAGAGATATGTACAGAGAAAGATCTTTTTCTGTCACCCCTAACAACCGTCTTTCCTTCCCACCACCCACTCTTCCTGCTTAAAGGAGCCTCATTGGTAGTTGGGAATGCTTCAGCTGGCCGAATGATAGATTAAAATGAAAGACATTTAAAGATTCTGTGGAATCATACGAGTGAAAATAGACATTTTTTTACTTGTGAAAATCTCAACATTTAAGGTCTCACGACCATAATTTCAACTGACAACTATGAAATTTTCCGTTTTAAATTGGAATTGGGACGAGGGCAAAAAAAAACATCCGCAGAAGGATTAACAAAAACGCAACGCTCCGAGTAACGGAGATTCACTGAATCCCTTGGGACGGCGCGGATTACATCCCAAACATTCTAGAAGAGGTAAAATGCATTCGCGAAAAAGACTTCCGGGAAAATTCTTTACGGGCGTTTTCCAATTTTCCGAAATCTCCGGTGACATCCTCTTAAATTAAAGAAAACGAGAAGCGACGTAATTTAAACGTGTCATTTCTGGACGCGTTCTGTAAGAAACCAATTTCAGTAATACGCAGACTTTGGAAAAAAAGACCCTTCCTTATTCGTGCCTTACGAGAATTATGTACGTCCCTACATTTTAATCTCAAATTTAGTCTCCACTAGAACGACGACCTCGGATTCAAAACGCACGTAGTCTAAAAAAGAAAACCTCGAAATTTACGGCGGTCATTTTAAGCCAATATAATACGAATTTCTTTGAAAAGAAAAAAATCCTAAATAAATTATCCTCTTGCCACAGAGAGGTTGACAAGAGGAGAATCTTGGCTGCCCTCAGGGGTACGTAGCCGATATTCAAGCTGAAAAATATCAACGACCGTCGAAATGCCACCTAGGAAGACAACTTATCGTTAGTATCTGAAATTTGCGTATAGTTTACTATACTACTTTATTTTTTGTCGCCTTTCCACTCTAACATTTTTCGGAGATTAAAACACGAAATAGATAGCTAAGCGGCTTACTTTTAATAACCAGAAAAACTATCGTCAACATCCTAATACCCAATCACTGCCGAAAGAAAACAGCGATAAAATGAACGCATTCGATAACTTGGAGGTCCCCGTTTGAAATCCGTAATCTAGTTCACGGTTCTCAAAAAATCAAACGTAATGGGAGCCAAAAACATGATTTCGAAATTGACGGCGGCCCACACGCCACAATATTAGACTTATTTATTTTGATGAAACTTAAAAACACCACCAAAACCGGTATACGTAATATACGTATAATAAAAAAAAACTATCGTTCGATTCCTGAATGCGAAACTTTTTCATATCGTCCCGTATTCTTTAAAGTTATCCCATGAAACTTTCATCTCCGCAGAATGAAAGTAAGATAAGTGACGAGAGAACCGCATTTTCTTAAATAATGCACCAAAAAACCCGTTGCCTGAGTAATTAAACGCCTAAGAAATTTGTAGCATAACAACTCGCTTTGTTTCGTTACCAAACATGTGGGTTGTAATTCTCGCAATGTCAAAACATCAAAACACCTGCCGTGTCCCAATTCCGTTGAGGGTATGGAACAGGGAATCAACGATGCGACATCTCTTCTTCTATCGGACTGAATAATATGCGACTCTGAACTCTAAACGAATTTCTGAGTCAGCACGCGAATGGATCTCCTTTTCACCTTTGAAAAGTAAGCTTTAACGACCTTCAAACTTCTCAAAAATGTACCATTGAAATGTTGCGCGAGTTTAAGGGTAAAGGGGCTGTAACAAGTCACCTGAAAAAGCACCGATATTGTAAAGCCGGATATAAAAATATCGAAATAATCGCGTTTTCAATGGCAGTAGATATCATGATTCCGTTGAACTTACTTCATCCTAAGTCCATACGTATATACCACAGCCATTAAATTAAATAAATATTCGCACAAAACACTCAGCACGGATGCAAGACGACATTTTGAAAAATATTGATTTTCGATTTCATATTTTTTAAAAGTAGAATTATCCTCGATCGAGATAAAAGTTACTAAATATAAAAAAGCAGAAAGGAGAACTGTAAATAGGCTGAAATAAAGGCATGTGGATGGACGCATCCGTTAAATTTGCTTCAACCGAAAAACTTTATGGTGAAAGCCTTATTCTGATGCAGAAAAAATTCTCTCTGTTGAAAATAAACTTTTCCGCTTTAAAGGACCTACGGAAACGCTTTCATCCCACTTAAAATATTTACTTTAAAAAACACAGAAGTGATTCCGCGAACAAGCATCCGCCATGCTTATGTCTGGAAGCGGTGATTCTTAAATTTAATTCGACTCGCAGCAATTTAAAGTGTCTGCAGAACATTGGAATAATAACATTTCGTTGCGGTGAACTTTGTTATAACGACCTCGGTTAATACGAAAAATTTATTTCGTCGATGTCCACTGTTCAATTCCCCTCACCCCGAGTAAATGGCATTGATCGCAAGAAAAAAATTGGTGATGCAATTAAGCGCTGAAACTTCATCGCGTATTCCTTATCGCTTCATGATATTTTCCACTTACCTCCTCATAGGTTATAAATATATCCGCTATTAATTAAAACATGACATGTGAAACGAAATGAATTTGTCATCTCGCTGATGCTGATCTCGCTATTTTCAGTTCATTTTTCGATTCGTATGAAGGATGACGAGCTTAATATTCTTCCCGAAGGAAATTAAGTCATCGGTTATTTCGGGATATATTATAAAAACAAATTGTGGTGCGATAATATTGCTGTATTACGGTAAAGGGGTTTTATCAAAAATGCACCATACCAAACCTAAGTTGAAAATCTGATGTGGCCGACATGACTTTCTCCATATTTGGGGTATAGATATTTAACTTATTGTTAGTATGAAATTCATTATGAGGCAAAATTATCATTTCGCATCGTAAAAGAATACAGTCGTCCTTATTGCCGTAAATTACGTATATTTTGAATAACTACGTTTACAGAATTCACCGTTACATGTTGGTGGCGCTGTATACTGGAAATTACGAAAAAGCTAAATATCTCCGAAATGGATGGTTCTACGAAAATTTGTTTCAAACAAAACTTGGAAGAAATATTATTCTCTACAACTTTGGTCCTTACGAAGATTACCAATAACGATGTTTTTAAGGAGATATTTCACGGAAACCGAAAAACCGGTTATTTATAAATAACTCCTAAACAATCACTCCTATAGAAAATTGTTTCAAATGAAAACTGTAGGAAATTACATTGTCTATAACTTTTGTATAGAATTGTGTATACAATAATGATGTTTTAACGAAGAAATATCGCAAAAACCGAATCGGGTTTCGAATAAACCTCGACTTTCGGTTATCCGTTATTGTCCAAAAACTAATCAGTTCTTTGTGCTCTTGTAAAAGTGTTATATATGAAGTTTGGTAACGATATGGCTTGTACTTTTTGAGTTAGAGCGCCCACAATAACACACACACACAGACATCATTCCGAAAATAGTCTAAACGTTTTCTAGGGACCTCAAAACGTGTATTTCCGTTGAAATCTCGAAGTCGATTTTTTTTGTGAATACAATACTTTCCCATTACTACGTATGGAGAAAGTAAAAATTACTTTTCTTCAGTGTTAACAATTATATTTTTCAGTTAGTCGTTAGACCACATCTTTTCGGTCGCTAGGAATTCGCTAGGGAATAAACAATGACGCTCTCTCCAAGTGAGTAGGAAAAAAGGTTACATTATGTGAGAGATTGTTTCGTAACTTACGTTTCATGCCGTCTAACTCGTAAAAGATGCAGTAAAAATAAAATTTTGGGACTTGAAAAAAATGGCAGTTACCTTAAAGACAACATCTTTTCCGAAGGTAAAGTTAGGTCAGTGTTATTTTAGCAAATTTTGGCCATTATATTCGACATGGTGTCTATAATCAATTAATTAGCCGGTGCTTTCCGAACATAAATATTTTCCTGATCCATTAATCCCCACTTTATTTTGATAAAGAGCTCTCTCCCTCTGCCCTTATGGCCAACAATACCACCTTCCCCGTAAAAGGCACCCATTGTTCCCATTTTGTAGTGAATTGCTCAAATTACAAAAATAAAACGATAAAATAAAAAATACGAGGCAAATGAAAAGAATATTCTACTTGTCTATATTATGTATTTTCGTTTTTTATGTTTATTATGAACGCAGACACCGTAATTTTAGCCGATTACCTAGATTGTTTAATCGATTTGCTAGTTTTGTCAATAGTCGCTCTAGTATATTTCCAGGCGTTAGAACGAACCTAAAATTGCTAAATCTAGCTACAAATTAGCTAGAATGGGAAAACTGATTTGCTTTTTTAAAAAAAAGTAAAAAAAATCAAAGTCGGTCACCAGCCGATATTAACTGCCGTCTGACCTTCGTTGATTTTCCGATGCATATCAACATTTCAACGAATACATAAATACGAACCAATAAATGCCACCATAATAATTTCGGAACAAGTGCCACTCGGTTTCGAATGAATAACCACGCAGCGGAAGAATTTCATTCGCGGAAAACGGATATGCCCTCCTCTCTCTGCGTTTCGCTAATTCGAGAGTTGAAGCAGCAGATGTCGAAGCAACATCTCTCCTGCTATTCGCGACGCAGAGCATTCATTGCATGCATGCAGCGCCGTCCCTAGGGTACGGCGAATCAAGCGGTCGCCCCGGGCCCCGCGCTAAGCAGCAAGATGAAGATATGTAGCTGCTAAGCGTGGACGACACTCATGGTGGCCCAAAATCTGCCTTTATCTCAGGATTCAATCCCGCCTACTCAACTAAAAGTATCCGATGTCCAAAGCTTCTACTAAACAACTTTTGCTTCCATTATTTAATACCGTCTATGAAGAGTGTTTATCGGTTCTTACAAAAAGGCGGGGGACTAGGACATGTCTGTGTAGAGCATTTTGCTCTGGTTTTTCCTCGGACTTCTTACCTTCAGGCGTTAGTCGGTCGTGTGACTGATCTGTGTGCGCGTTTTTATGCCATTATGTGTAGGGAGGGTCATTCCTTGTTTCTACCTAATGCTATTTTTCAATTTTCATCGACGCTTGTTACTGAAAGGTTACTGCATTTTATTTAAAATATTAATGAATGCGTTTGATTGTATTTTATAACCACGGCTCCTTCATTTTTTTATTGAACGGTTACCAGTTCGTGAGAGGGGGAAGCGAATTGGCGAGTGAAATACACATTTTGAATTATTTCGTAAATCTTTATAAGGTTAGATTTTAATTAGCGTTACTGTGAGGAGGAGACCTAGTTTTCGGCTGAAATGGCAATTGAAAAGTAGCTACTTCTTTGTCATCGCAGATCAGGCTCTCATATTACTGACATAACGTTTCGAACAAATGTAAGAGTACGCAAGTAATTTCGGCTTCTTATATAATTTTTAAAAACCTGGAAAATTAACATAAGACGAAATGAAAAAAATTGTATTAATTTGGACAATATATTGAGTGATAATTCACACGACATCGCCAGTACAGACCTTTTCTCAGAACTACGTGTGCTTCGACAGTTGATCCCCCCAAGGAACGAAAAGTGCATTTGAACTCCTTAAGTTTCTGTAGTCTTTAAATGGTTCCTTCTCAAATACAGAGGTGGCATATAAGTTTTGTTAACAATTCCGGTCACAGTGAAGTTTTTCGAAACTTAAAATAATAAAAAACTATCTTAGGACAGCAATGTCCCAAGAGAGATTGAGTGGATTGGCTATGCTGTCTATAAAGAGAAATAGCCTCAGATATGGATTACAATGATCTGATGGCAGAGTTTGCTGCAAGAAAGTCGAGGAATTTGAATTTCTGAAAGTAGGCAGAGCAATAAACGGTGTCTTTATTCTACTTTAGTAGTACGTTGAACTCACGTATTGCATGTTGATACTCAATTGAGATTTCTGTATGTTTATATTCAAATCCAAATTGCAGTTATGCAACCAGTTTTCCAGAGCCATGTGCGACAGAATAATGAGCATAGATCATTATGAATCGGATGTAAATGATCAAATTATTGTTGGTTTTCCTAACGAAGGACTTGTTTTTGTTCTTGAACTCCAGAAGCGATTCCTCGTTTAAAAAACATAATAAGAAATATATGTATATTAAAATTATACAGTAAAATATACATATTTTAAAAATATACAATATTTTTTACAATTATTTTTAGTACGCGAATTATACCTTGATGATTTTAGGTTGTTAAGGAGACCCGGAAATGCTGATTGCCCCGGACCTCGCACCCCCTAGGGACGGCCCTGCATACATGGCCTGTTAAAAAAAATTCCGACGATGCATTTCCGCATCGCAAAGCGAAAACCAGTCATTTCCCCGCAAAAGATTGGAGTAAAGTGATTAGCAGAACGAAATTCAGTGTTAAACGTTTAGAAATTATTTTGCGATCCGACTGAAATGTTAAAAAATTTTAAATGTAGCTTATATCCATTATTTGCTTCGTCTACGTAGAAAAGACCACTATTTTCTTCCGCTTTGGTTAACCACCGAAAGATAAAAATATTTCACGTAATCTCAGAAATTTGGGCCGATGTACCGATCGAGCGAGCCCGAAAACCTTCCGCGAAATTAATGAGCACCGACGTAAATCATTCATGCACGCGTTGAAATTACAATTTCATAAGTGCAAACAAGCACTTACGAGTTATAACCGCATAGACTTATTCGTTGATGTATAAATTACGAACTAATTTGGGGCATTTAAGCGATTTAAAAAAATTCGTTAATTATCGTTATCGGGGCATCGTTTTATAAAATGGAAGGGGTTTCCCAAATGCCCTCATCTGGGGTCAACCTGCCGAGGGAGTATTTTTTTAAGCTACCGCGAGATGGCGCCAGCTGAAACAGCCGCTAGGTGGCGAGAAGCGACCTGCCGATGAACTTATTACGGGGAAAAATAAACTTTTTTTCTGCGTCTCATAAAACATAAGGAAATTTTTTTATTCGCTTCGCCAGAGGAGTGACGGGCGCTTTGGCCTTTGACCCACAACCCTTCCGAAAAACGAGGGAAAATGACTAGAGAACCTTTAGCTAACCGCGACGAACGTTTCCTCCGCTTTCGTTTTTTCGTTAATTTCGGTAAGAATTTAATTTTTATCGGCGAAGGTTGATAAATTTTCGCATTGCATTAAAGCCCACCTCCAAGAGTTTAATTGGATTCCATTTTTTTCCCATCTACGGAAAAGCGAGGAATTAAGTCGGATTTATGAAACCGAATTCGTAGCCGCGGTAAATTTACTGGAAAGATATCGGCTCGGAAAAGTCTCGGGACGCACACCTTGGGATCGGAAGTAGGCGATTGCAAATATTGCAGGGCAGGATGCATGCCTTCGCATGAAGCAGTGTTTCCCAAACGGTGGTTCGTAAAAAAAATCCGCAATTTTTATGTGGTTTTATTTTCAGTGAATATGGCAGTGCACAAAAAATTATTCGATGGATTATGGGCAATGATATACTGTTATTCCTGCCTCATTATCTGACCAATAATGATAATGATGCAATATATATGCAAAGTTTATGGTTATTTGGAAATTATAAAATCAATTTTTTGGTTCAGGATGATTGAAATATATGATTTGTCTGTTAAAGAAATAATAATACAAAAACACTATACAGGTAGACCCCGATTTAGGAAGAGTTACGTTCTTCAAAAAAAATTTCGTAAATAAAAAATTCGTAAATCGAGGTATAATTTCTCATTGACTCCCACTGTAGAAGGCGAGATACGTCCCTGGGGCAAAAAGATATTCCCATAAATATAGCAAAAATGACATTGTAGATATATGTTTCTTAGGATATTTATTGGGGAAAACAAATAATTAACAAACTTTCTCCGCACAATATGATCACGCCTGCCGTCCATTATCATAAAAAATTTATCTGATCCCACGATTAGCAGAAGGTAAGCAATATGTCTCTTTGCACACTATTTTCGATAACATTATATGATGCACAAAACCTCGCGAGACCACGCATTCTGATATCAGTTTTCTTCCAAAGAAAGCGAATTTCGTCCAGACTTCCATTTTAAATATTTAAACAGGCACTATTTAGTTTCAAGATAGCAGGTTAATTTTTTTATAACTTCGGGGTTTTGATTCTTATAACAAAACACCGGACAAAAGTTTTTTCGTAACTTCGAAACTTCGTAAAACGGGGCAACGTAAACCGGGGTCTACCAGAATTTTTGAGCAGGGTTCAGTCCATAGGAAACTGCTTTTATTTCGGTCTCTTCATATTCGTATCAGAAATGAAAAAGACAGTTGTACTACTTACAGAACGATTTATTCCTTAGGAAATCCCATAATAGAAAATAGTGAGGTAAATGCAGCATTATAACTAACTTTTAAAATGTTTTATTTCGAACTGATTATGAACTTAAAATTACTATTTAATGGTACGCATAAAGGCTAACCTCATTTCAATGAAATGCGTTGACTTACGTGTATCGTGTGTGTGATGATTCGATTCTTTGTGCAGCACTATTAGGTTAATTAATAATAGGTAAGTGCCACCTTTCTACTACCAAAATTGAACTTTCCGTCATATCTCATGGATAAAATATTAATCATACCAAAAAAGGCGTACAAATTTTTTTTTTGAATCCGTAACAAATACTCAAACACGAAGTTAACTCAATCAATGTCATATCATTCATGTTCGATGCGAATGAGACCCCTTAAAAAATCGTAATAAATGATCGTGGCATTAAAACTTACTATAACTTGACTGAAATGCGGATATGTTCACATCACAGATTTACGTCAATGGGAATCGTCAACGTCGCCTAAAACTAGTCCAACGTCACACCATGTGAGAATGCGCCTCCGGCTAATTCATTCGCTAACTTAATAAAGCAACCCTGCTCTTGCGAGGGCAATTTTAATATTCCGCGCGTGCCGTCTGCGGGTAAATGAATTTGCGGAATAGAATTAATGTAATACTCTACGCTGCAGTTGGTGACCGCCACTCCGAATTGGTCAGTTTCATGCATATTCATTTTTTAACACACTTTTACTTAACTTCGCGTCAACTTTATTTCTTTATCTATTTGAGTTTCGAGTCTTTGAGTTATGAGTCGGACGCCTTCCCGCCTCGACCATCCGACCAGTTACCTTTGCGGGAAAAAAATGGCTATTTATATTAACTACGTGGAAACTTTCTTGAAGACTATAAATTTAATTTGAAAATTAAACAATTAAGTGTTCACATTACTAATTTATCACGTAGATTACTATTTATTTAGCTATGCAAATTAATAATTAGCCATCTTAAATAGTTAGGTTTGCTATTTTATTATTTTATAAAGACTACCTTTGTGTTCTAACGACAATTTCGTAATGCATTTGTCCTGCATAGTAAGAATTATTCCAAATTTGTTAAATTCCATATTCCATAATTATTTCTCGTGCATGTAAAAAAACGTATTATTAATAACAGTTATAAGACGAAAAAGATAAAAATAAAATTAAGTAAAAAAAACATTTTTAATGTATACCACTTTTACTTAAAACTGCACTCAAAGGAAGAAAAAATTTTCCTGGACAAAAAATATTATTCAAAAATTTGTTTCATAAAAGTGGGTGGCTTTTTTCTTATAATTCTTACATTTCATCTTCCTCGTAAATTAGTTCTTATTGTTGGTCACTTACTTAATATCTATTAATATTAATGCCACCCACTTTTACGAAACAATTTTTTTTAAATAATATTTTTTGTCCAGAAAAAAATTATTTCCTACTTTTGGTGCAATTCTAAGTAAAAGTGTGTATATACACTTAAAAAAATTTCCCTTAATTTTATTTAATTTGAATCAACCCCAACCTCACGAACGTTTCCCCTTCCATCGCCCCTCACAACTTTCGCGCGGGAGGACATATACCCAATCACGAACAGCAACAGCAAGGAAACGGCGGTAGAAATGGTAACGCAGACCGATGTGAACGCTTCGGAATCAAGAGTAACACTGAGTTCCCCCCACTACCTTCCCAAACGAACCGTCTCCTATTGGCTGCTGCTAAGTGGCGTCTTCAAGGCCAAGAGACTTTAGATAGTGAACAGACTATAACTAGTAAACCTTATTGTTTGCTTAATTGATCTATATGACTACTGTGGCAATAATTCTGATTAGATAAACCATACGTGAATTTCATTTACAAACATGCTGTCTTCTGTGGCAATTCGCCCATTTGTTTTATATTAATAATAACAGTGAATTGCAATTGCGCTTTGTAGATACCCCCGGCAAAGGAATTACTTAAACTTTTGTAGCTATAACTTCAAACTCAAAACTTTCTCCAATAATCAAAAAATGGTTGGGAAAACCAGATGTGCATTTCAGCTACAAATCAGTCGTCATCGGTGATGATTCACCCGTAGTAGATTCTCGAGTATAAATAACTTATTTAAGAATCTGCTATAGGTTAATCACAACCGTTGACGGCTTCCTTGTAGCCGAAACGCGCACCTGGTTTTTCCTTGTTTTCATGGATATTAGAGAAATATTTTTTAGTTCAATCTCAATTATAAGGTGAGCTCGATAATTCTTGCTTTAATGTGTTACCTCGACCACTAATTAATTACCTTACCATGTCAACAGTTCCATGAAGCCATCAGATAACGACCTACAAAACTAAAACAACAAAAAGAAACATCCTCAAATCAAATTCCGTTCACTTTCAACATACTCGAGATATCAGGAGCGAATAAAAGCGCTGAAACGGAAATACTTCCGATCCTAAAAAGTAAAAATCTGCGAACGCGACCCCACTCGATTTGAAAGGAAGCCGGCGATAAGGGAAGGTGATAAGTTTTTTTCGGGAAAACATTAGCGCCCCTACCGCCCGCAAATCGAACCTCGTTTTTCCCCTTTTATTTCCGCGACTTCTCTCACGAAAAGGTCCTAAAAATCGCGCACAGGCACACGCGCGCGCCGCCCGCCCTATCATCTCCTCTCCCATTGATTTTTTTTCGACCCTCCCCTTCCACCTCCCACCTCCAAAAAAAACCGACCCGGAATGAATGGAAAATTGTCACGGATGCACCCTTTTCACGAACCGGACGGGAGAAAACGAGGCGGGCCAGGAGGGAGAGTTTTTCGAGATTGGCAATTTCCACGTCACACGTCTCAAACAAGAGAAGTATTCGAAGGGTACAGAAAGGGATATTATTACAACCGCTACCGTAGCTAAAGAACGACTTAAATCCACAACCTCCACAGAAGAACGAGAAGAGACCCCGTTTGTCCTACGCGTACCACCGGCAGCGGAATCTTCCCCCCCCCCCCCCGTCTTTTTTCCCCCTCCGACCGGCGACGTTGCCAAACCTCCCCGCTATCTTACGTCTTCGCTTCCTTCCCGCCTACGGCCTTGTTCCGCCGGTTGACTTGACAACGTGAATCGGAGTGAAAGAGAGAGAAGCGGGAGAGAGAGAGAGGTAGAGGGGTGAGAGAGTAGTGGTGGCACACACAGTCACCTTCCATGCCATCTACTCCCTCCCTCCGTATGAAACACGGCTGTGCAGGTCGGGAAGATCGGGAGGGGAGAGAGAGAAAAGGGATGCAATAGAGTTGGACCGAAATGAGGGAGTTAACACACGATTCACTTGATGCAACCGGAACCTTTCATATTTTTTCGTCCCGGACGAAGAGCAGCGGCCGAACCGGAGTAGATTAAACCGTAAAAAGCATCATCAATCTTCTTTTTTTCTTTCCGATCGCAACATAATACGGACGCCTCGTGTAGATTATATGAGCCCGGGACGGCTCCCTGATCTAAATACAGGGAACAAACACTAACTCACGTGCGTTATTATCGTGTGCCTTTGGACCGCGTTCTATTATTTATTCGTTGAAGGATAGAAGCACACTTTGGATATTTACTCTGTGATTTAATAGGTCGATGAACCCGCTAAGGGCGGTACCTGTTCTTCCGACGCCGAGGAAAAACTGGACAACCGAAAAATACCCATAATCTCCCGATAAACCACGAAACACTTAGGCAATAATTCTGCAAAATATTCTAATAAACCACGTCCGTTTAAATTACAGCAAAGCCGTCCTCAGCGCTAGTTCACTGGTTTGTAATTCTATTAATTTAAAATATATCGCCATCATATATTTGAGGAAAACATCAATCAGAGCTCTACAATGACGTTTTTGGATATGTTGCAACAGAAGATGCACTGCATGAGCAATGAAAAAATCAAATTAGGAGGAAACATCAATTTCCAGCCAGCCAATGAGAAAGGTCCGTAGGGTGTTGATTACCACCGACCTACCTATACGATGCTAGAAAATTCTGACATTTGGAAGCCTTGAAAATATCTCTTAGGCAGTCATTTCTTTAATTTTAAACTAATCATTCTCAACTTCGTCCGTGATGACGAGATGATATTACTAAAAGAATTAGCTGCCCTACATATGCTCGTACATATTAGCATTTTCAGGAAAAATGCGAGAAAAACGACCTACAAGTAGAGAAATGTCGTAGAAATCACACCAATTCAAAACATGCGATATTCCTAGGTGGCGCGTCTACCCCAAGATAGACATCAGTACACGTCAGTTATAAACTTGATTCTCTATCTCCAGAGTAAGAGATCACGTAAGCGAAAGAGTATTTACAGTCAAAAAAGTAAACAGAGATTGGAAGGAGCTTATCGCGCACTTCTCATCACTTACTCCCGCTTTCCGCTAGCGAACTTGGAATATATGGAATTATTAAAAAACCCAGTGCAAAACTGCAAGCGCAATTCTCTATTAACTTCTTCATCGGGTGCTTAACATTGGATGATACGATTTAAACGCAACGAGTTTTTTAAAATTGCTAATCATGTCTCTCGCAAAGCGCAAAAACTTTTAAAGCTATTCCAACTAAGTTTTATGCAGGCAGGGCCGACGCAAGGTGTGCGCGAAGCGTGCAAGGAACAATGTCGCCAAAATGCCAAAGGGGAAATTTCAAGAAGCGCTTGAAAAATTAAATTTGAGTTTGTGTCGCGCAAATTAGTAACGACACATTACCCAGGTAAAATGAAATGGAATGGCGACTTTGCTCATATGAGGCTAAATAGACTTTTTCATGAAACTTGTTGATATTGAAAATCTTATCATAAGGATGCATGCAAATAAATAAATTTATTTAAAATTTAAAAAATACGTTTACAAGAATCTCGATTCGTGAACCACGCAAATAACTGTCTCCTAGAGACCTCGTACCTCAGACCCTGTATGCGTGTGTGCATATTAAACGGATACTTAATCAAATCGACGACAAAATCGTTCGGAAAATAGCTTCACGTATAGTAAACTGTCTTGAGTACACCCGGAAATACATTAGATTGACATCCCTTCCCGATTCATATTAATTATTTGTTTTATTAACATCTCTTCCAAGAAAGCGCGATAATAGTGTAAGAGCGCGGCAAGACAAAGTTCAAGGCCGGATGCCCCACCAACCGGCTGACTCACACGGTAGGTTGCATCGCAAAAAATCGGTCCAAGATTCTTGCGTCATCAGCCGCGGTCGCAAGGGAGAACGAAATCCGCAAAATTAAAACATTTCCCGAAAAAGTAGAACACGAAACGTACGCACCCAGATATTTTTACTGCAATACCGACGCTTATACCGACGAACGACGTGCCATCAGCAGAATTAACTAAAGAATTGTACCACTCTTCACTAATCCAGCGAAAATCATCTTTGTCATCTTTGGCCGAACAACATCCAAGGTAAATATCCCTAACTTTACGGCTGCGGTCGTTAGAATCTCCAGCTCGTACGCTAATTTCTTCACGCGGATATGTGCAATTCCGAGAAATTCCATTTCACGACTGCGTACAACACCGAATGCGATTAAATACAACCACCCAGTACCATGGACGACTCATAAGGATGCATCGAAATGGATCTTACGGATATCTCTTGGATCCGATAAACAGCTGAATGAATCAATGCATAGATGCTGGAATTACCTATCCCATGTGTTTGATTTTTCAATTTTACATATTTTTGTAATTAACAACTTCAGCAATCAAACATCTTCGAAAGCTGTCTTGAATCGTCTTTACTCTTCAATCGACTGAAGCCTCCGCGTCCGAGATATGCATCGCATATGAGTCATCCGCGCATGAAATTTGCTCTTGGAAAAACGACGAGGGTTGATTCCCAGGCCTATCTGATATCTCCAATGACATAAACGGTTAGTGTTGCAGACCGAAAGGCGATGGAGAGCACACGTGAAACGTCTAAAAATAAACCTACGCAACTCCCGTGCAAAACTTTACGGCGAATCCTTCCGATTCCGCCAGGATATTCGAGTTGTCTAAACACGTGACACTTGACGGTTGTCAACACATTGCAGAATACGAAGAAATCTGATAGCGAAAAATCAGTGCCACGAAGCGTGCCCGTCGCATGACAAGTCGTGTCACCTCAAGCACGAAGACGCGAGACATTCCGCTATATCGAAACGAGAGCGAAGTACTCCGAAGGAAGTGTCGCAAAGAAACGGAAAAAGATCGAGAAGGAAACGCGAGATTAATATATGAGAATGACAGACGACGTATAACTTTGAAAAAAAGACGGAGTGAACAAGTAATGAGAAAACGCATTTTTTGCGCGGAAAATAAAAAGACAAACGGTAAACGCCAAGAAAGAAACCAAAAGAATGATCTTTCTCTTCCCGACCTCTTCCTCCCTCGCTGCTGTTGCTGCTTTTCCGATCGTACACTTGGCAGCGCTGCCCGCCATCCTTTCCTTTCGTTCGAGAGCGCACACACGCATACACACGCCGGGGCCACATACACTTTTTTTCACGTCACACGGCAGCGAAGAGTGGAGGCGACTCCACGGGAGAACTCCCCTCCTCATTCCCTATCGAGGCGGGAAAGGGCAGCGAAAATGACGAGAAACGGGGGAGGATTGAGGAGGTCGCAAACGAGAAAGAAAAATCTTTTACGGAGGGGAGGAAGAGGGTAGAAGCCGCGAAGGAAAAAGCAACACCGCGCGTACGCACGACGTTGTTATTAACTCACCGAGGTCGAGTAAGGCCTGCAGCTCAGACGGATGCCTTCCCTGTCCAGCCTCTCCCTCAGCAACATTCTCAGCTGCGGCCTGGGAATCCTCACCAGTTCCGCCTTTCCCTCTTCGTATTCGTCCCTGTACCTCGCGACTCCCGCTCCGCCGTCGGCGAGGGGCGAGACCATCGGGGGCCCGCCGCCACCGGCCACCGCCGGAGACGGCGGGTCCGAAGACCCCGCCCCCAACGCCGGAGGCCCGCAAGGGTCGCCGACCCCCGGGGTGAGTTCTTCGCCGGCCGCCGCTGCGGCAGCCGCCTCTTCTAGGGTGAAATACACAGAGGCGGCGCCCTCTTCCCTTAGGGCCCTCACGGAATGGAGGAGTCGACTCCTGTGCGACGGTTCGAACACTCCTATGGCATCCAGGTCCGGGTCACCCACCTGCTTGCATATCTCGAGGTCGTCGTAACCGTTGTCCAAGAAAGACTCGGCGTACCGGCCGAGTTGCAGGGATCGCAGCCACTCGGCCACGATGTTGCTGGCCGCCGACATGACGTTCGGGTGATCGGGGGGCGGCGCGAGTCGGGGGCCGCCCCCGGAGGCCACGAGGCACGTGATCGCAGTGTGGGCGAGGCGAGAGGCATTCCCGCCTCGCCGGTTTTGTGTTTGGCGGTGTTGAGTGCGCTTTTCTCTCGGGCTCTCTCTCTCTCGACGCCGCCGGTACCGCGAAACAAAAAACTCGACTCGACGTACGAATCTCGCGCACAACCGACGCCGACGACGGACGGTCGCGTATTGACGGTGGAGTGAGGATTGAAGTAGTTGGGTCGAAGCGGCGGCAGAGGGAAGCATCGTCCGCCGTGACGTATCTGACAGATGACTGGCGATATTGGTACCCTGAGCTCGTGTCCTCCGGTCACGAAGGTCCAATTGTGATGTGTTTGTGCACTCTGTGGGAAGTTTATAAACAAGTTAGCGGTTTAAGAATACATTTTACCAAATTTATTCATGGATTCGTTTGTAAATTGGACATCAATTTTTATTTGCTTCAATTTTAATATAACTACTCAAAAGACAATAATACAATCATTCCGGAGCCTATTGAGATTTACCTTATCAATACGCTACGAAATACTTGCGCAGAAGCGTACCTGGGACGATAGAGCGTCTATACCAAATTTTTAGGACTCGTCTTAGGTAGAATATCATTTTTCTTGCGTTAAAAAAATAGAACAATAGAAGTAGGACGAATTATTCAATTGTTCGTATTAATGTCCCTTTTATGATGGAATTCCACGAAGTCTTGGCCTCGTCTATTCATTTTATAGAATACTTTATTAACGATGCCTTTAACATTAGTTTTAAATTTATACTTATCAAAAAATATATTTTGACGGTTTGAGGGAGCGTTCGGCACCTTTTGAAAGCAAATGCCACATTCGCCATGGCCTAGTTACGGCACAATACTTGTGTATAGTATAGTAGGGTTGCAGACCTTTGAAATTGGTTAGGATGACCAATTTTTTGGCCAAAGAATCACAAAACAAGCAATATTTTTATTAAAACGCTGTAAGGCAAGTGTAAAAATCAGCCCAGCTTCGTGAAAAACACACTAGTGTATTACGGTAACAAAAAGTCCAACAAAAATATAAAGTAATTGATTATAATTAATAAATTTTAGGTTTTAAAAAATAAAAACCACCAAACTATATACAGAGGTGCTTAGAATTATTGCTTTGGACTACGTTATTTTGATTGGTTGAAAAATCACTTAAAACTATCTTTGGACCTTATTTGGGACTGGTTTATCACTTTTTAGTTTCATAGGAACCAGTGCAGCTTGAATTAAAATCAGAATACATTAATAGTCCATTATGAATTAAATTAGTTACATCATTTTTATTACCTCACCATTTGACATTCATTGTATCAAAAATTCGTTCTGAATAGGCAAACGTGCTTGGGAAGGTATTCTAAAATAAACTTGTGAATTCAAACTCAGCTTCTTAACAAAAAATACTATTTCTAGCAGATCTAACATTATCTGTGCTCAGGGCAGCTTGTAAACGATAATTATCAGCCAGAGGTTGAATTTCATTAAAAACCTCACCTACATTTAATTCTAATTTTTATTTCAAATTTAATTTTTCTATCGTATAAAAAAATCATCAAAAATAAGATTTCCAGCTGAAACAGCTGTCAATGAAATTTAAGTTTTGCTCAATATATTTGGTTTTTGTAGAATTCTAAAAACTCTCTTGGTTTATTAATTTTCTACTTTTTCTGTTGATATCATCCAAAATAAAATGTTTTCCTTTTCAAGAATATGAAAGAAAGAAGTAACAATGATTGATATTTCATTTGATTCAAGTACTTTTATAGCATTATTATGTACTTGTAATACATGATAAACAAAAAGCAGATACATTTCCTAGCATTTGGGAACTTCTGTTAAATCATCAATTTTTAAGATTTTGTCTAGGGCAGGGGTGTCCAACCTTTTTCTGTAAGGTGCCACATATTATGTTGAATATGTGTCGCATGCCACCTAATATTTTTTGCATTAGTGGTAGTCTAGATCAGGGGTTCTCAACAAGGGGGGAATTCCCCCCCCTGGGGAGAATTTTAGGGTTTCAGGGGGGGAGTGGAACCACTATTCAGCAAAGTGTGATGTCCTGTAGATTATGTGTAAAATGTAAAAGAAACTTATGCTTTTACTCCATTTAAACAACATTATTGAACTTTTAATGGGATGGGGATCCGTGGCTCCAGAGAAGTTGAGGTAGGGGGTCCACGGCTCCGGAAAAGTTGATGCAGGGGATCCGCGGCTCCGAAAAGGTTGAGAACCACTGGTCTAGATGGTAGGGGCAACACCGAGGGAAGACACCATTGTACTTATTTCGAGGATGGAGTTGTGTATGGTACTTTTGATGCAGGTTGGAAGTTTTTTAAGATCATTAATACTATCAAAAACGAATATATTATACAAAACCAAGGTTTCTGGCAAAAGTGAAATGAAATTTTACAAATTTTATCAACTGCTTTTGAAACATATGAACTAATAACATACTGAATGTACAATTTTCATTGGTTAATAATATTAATTAATAAAATGTCATTATTATTGCGGTTCTACTCCTCCATTTTCACGTTTTTAGTAATTGAGATGACAAAAGATCCATGGTGGATCAGTCACGATTCCTCCTGAGAAGATGGACCTGCCTGTATCTCTTGCTGTTGATGGTTTAAAGTTTGACATTGACTTTAACCAATCAGAAAATAGTAAAAATGTAAAATTAACGTACGCCCCATTTCATTACGAAAAAGAGAGCTTTCTTAAGATCTCAGAACTGGCTACTTCGAGAGAGAGTCAGATCAACTCATTCTCATGGTCCTTTAAGGGTGTAGGTTGAGAATATAGTAACATTCTAATATAGCAGCTGTAATTTTGTGAACATATGATAATGTGTTAGTGAGGCTTTGAAATGTAAGTGGTGACAGGATCAATTGTCTTGTCCACCTGAGCTGTATAACACATGAACACTAATTAGCATCATTTTCGAATTTTTTGTATTTTCGCTGCAGAATTTCCGACTTCATTATAAAGCTTCCTTCCCAGAGGCTTTGTTAAGCGAGATATACCTGTATACTTTATAGGAGTGGAGATTATTATGAAATGTTTACACAACTACCTGGAAAGATAGAAAGTCCAATTCAGTCTTGAAAACACGACTAGTTTTTGTACACAATTTTCTTATAATACGTTCTCATTTCATGAGATTAAAGTAGCTGCACGCACACACAACACTGTATAACCTAGAATGTTAATGTTGACATTTTTAAATTTATTTCTATAATTTTATTTTTTCACAATCGGAAGACGTGCCACTGACTAGTATCGCGTGTCACTAGTGGCAGTGTTGGCCACCACTGACCTAGGGCAACATCTATATTAATTTTGATTTCAAAATATGAAGTGCTTTCTATGAAGTCAACAATCTTTGTAAGATAGAAATCTATCGTCCTAAGATAATGAAGAATTTCTTTCAGTTCTGCATTGACAAAGTTGTGAAATTCTGTCAATGTCACTCTTCTTTTTGCCATGTTTGATAAATCTCTATAAATTTTAAGAACTAAGTTTTGATATCTATTTTTATATTCAGCATAGAATTTTTAATGCTATTGTATAAAATGTGAGAATTGCAGTTATCCCTTTCAGTATCTTTATTCATTGACTGTAAATGGGTACAATTGGAATTGACATTGTCAGCTGAAAGACAATCATCACGTTGCTGGTTTAATTATAAATTATCAATAAATGTTTTTACCAACTTCAAACATTACAGCACCAGATTCATCTGGATTTTCAAAAAATGCAATCCTATTACTAAAAATCCCATTATATTTGCCAAAATATTGAGTCCTGAGTAAAAAAGAATTTTTTAAAAGTAGAAGCATCCATTTTCATTGAGAAAAACAAAGTTTTTTTTTAATTCAACAGAAGTTTGGAATGCTTCTATTATTGCCCTAGATTATTTCCAATTGCTTCTGACTCTATTCTCCCGAATTATTTTTTTGACAGGAACACTATAGATTTTAGCACTTAATTCAAATATGCAATGCAAAGTGTTATAGAAATAATCATGTTTTATTGTATAGTAAATGTGTGACTTTAGCCAATGTTAGTAAGTCCTTTAAATTGTTACCTGTGTTCTTTGTGAAGTTCACAGTAAGTATGCTATTTAACTGCTCCAATTCCAGGATACACAACAGTTCATTGGATATTATACAAAGCACATCTGGCTTCAATTGGATTTCCTTTTGCTGACTTAATCCGATGAAACTGCATTAACTACATAAGCATTTCTTTGGTTTAAGTGAAGTTGTAGAACTCATATTGGGAAGGGTGCAATTTCCTAAAAGTGGAAAAATTTAGAGAAATTGACAAAAATTTAATTTATTTAACTTTTAGATCATTCCATGGCAAATAGATTTGAACTTATTATATGACTGGAGAGCCTGTTTTTACATTGTCAGGTTATCTAAATTTTTAGATGAATTATTTCTTTAGCGGTTTTTCCCAATTTAATGCAAAAGTAGAATTTCGAACACTCAGTTCATCAAGAATTTAAATCTCTTGAATATTGTGAAATTTGATCATTTGACAAGATCACCACAATATTTTCTGCTGTAATTTAATTAAATTTCTAGTGATAAAAGTGTTAACTAGATTTCAATATTAAAATCTGCCTTAAATTTTGATGAATGTGTACCATAAAAACCTATGTATGGGATGCACTTTTTTCCAAATTTTCTAGGCTAAGAGGTAGGGCATATTTTATACATGGTACATAATACTTGACATTTTTTCTCTACAAAATGTTCATCGAAAAATGAAAATTAAACAGCTGCGAACTAATATTTAATAACCATCTAAGTTTTTAAATTAATATCAAACTTTTTAATATGAAAACAGATAAGACTTTTACGAACAAAAATTGTATATCCAAGAAACTCTTGGTCATTAGCAGACTTGTTCTTGTACATGAGTACTAAACAGTTTTCGTTCTTTCTCTACAATCTTCAAAGATAATGAAATGCCTGATAACTTAAATATAAAAATCACGCAAGTTTGTACATTAAAAAAATCTCCAAGGAACAAAACAAATCAAACTTTTGCCATTCCATTTTAACAATTTTCCTAAAATCCAAGAAATTCACCATCAGCTGAATCATTTTTAGTAATATGGAACTGGTCGTTAACTTCCTCTGTTTCTGAAGTTTCAGATTCGTCCGACTCGAATATTGCAGTTGTTGTGGCATTGCTATCATCATCTTCCCGTAATACGTTGTCTTCAGTTTCATCTAAAGCATTACCTACTTATCCAACATTTTTTGAATCCCTTAATTATTGTTTCTGAGGGGCGATAATTCCACACTCTTAGGATCCACTGAGAGATCGCTGTGATATCTGCTTTAAGAATGGGTCCCCCTTTGGTGAATGTGTGTGTGACACTCACCATTCAATCGGCCCACTTCTTCATTGCCCATTTAAATGGCGAGTTAACAACAACGTCTATAGGCTGTAGGATCAATGTCATTCCCCCTGGGATAATCACCAAATTTGTCATTTCAAGGTTTCTTTTTTAGTTCGGGATGTGTGTGGCATCGGAATGCGTCTAAGACCAAGAGAGATCTTTGACGAATTCCACCAGATCTTTTCCAAACATACTCAATCTAGTCACTGATGATATTTTCATCAAACCAACCTTGCATTTGCACTCAGACTTTGATGCCACATGGAAATTTGTCTTTTGGCATTGTTTTTCTTTTAAAAACGACATACAGAGGCAATTTCATCCCATCAGCTATACAGGCATTTTATTGTCACTGCAAGTTTCACAGGGGGTTGTAGAAATTTTTACCAAGTTTTTAATTTTAATCACCGTATATTCCGGCATATAAGCTGACCTTTGAAGCCTAAAAAATTTTTCCTAAAACTTAGTCCACTAATACGCTGAACATAAAATGTGAACCTTAAATTACAGATGAATAACATCGATATTTATGAAGACCGTTGATCTTACGGTGGAGGTGATCGCTATATTGAATCAGCTGTTCTAGTGTTTACATTTTATGAAATTTAATTTAGATTTATAATAATTAATTGTAATACTGTATTTACTCACATAACCCGCGTTCTCGTGTAGCACTCGCATCCCTATTTTTTTGACCAGGTCGAGGAGAAAAAAATAAATTTGTACTTTAGTAAGTTGACGTCTACGGCAGCGGAAAATAAGAATATAAAAAATGTGGGGATTCCCCTTAGGTGTATCCTCTCCATGGTTCCCTCTAAGCTGCATGACCACACAGCAGTTTTTGAAGTGCCACATGCTAAATTTTTCAAGCGTGCATGATTGTGTGTATTTTAGAATATATCAGAACAGGGCCACATCAACCCTGATGCACATCCACGCACTAGCGTCATGTAGGCATGCATAGCGATATTCATTCCGCCCATGGATGAAAAAAATTAGAGGGAACTATGGTTCTCTCTCAGGTTAAAGGAGCGTCAGCGGCTCACGATGAATTCAGCGAATACAGAAACCAGATACCAACTTATTCTAGCAAAAAGTGTAGGTAGAAACTTAATAGTAAATTTTAAATGACAGAACCGCTTTTTTGAATAACAATAATAAACTTTAAACTCAATTAAAAGTAACAGCTTTAATATTATAAAAAATTGTCATCTCAAAGTTGAAGATACACCAACGGCAGTATAAACTGCACATTTAAACCCTAAATGTTTCTTGGTCATGTAGTTACACGTAAACTTCGTAGAATTCTTCGTCTTTTGCAAGTATAAACATAGACACAAGTGTGTTGCAGTAAATTTACCATCGAAACTCACAATTTTTAAAATTTGGTCAGAAATTTTCATGTATGATGCGTGGTCTCTTTTTTCACTGACATTTTGGGAAAAAAGGTGTGCGGGGTACACATATGCAATATTTTATTGAATTTCACCACCACAGAGATCGATCACGATCACTAGGTATTTCCATAGTATCGTTAGCAGCTGACATTAATCTAATTATAGGAAACTTTATTTAGTGGGTCAAGCTCTCCGAGAATGTTTCTTCTTGGTTGAAATTAAAACACGTCACATGGAATGCTCAAGAAGAATAGCACAGACTCGAAACAGTATTTATTATATATTTTGATTATTATGTTTATTTGTCTTGTTAAAACTTGGATTGTACATGACTTTGATTTTGTCTGAAAACAATTTTATGAGAAGTATTTTTAAGAGTAAAAGTGGGAGGTTGACTTATACAGCAAACATATGCCTAATCATGTATTTTCAATCAAAAAAGTATGGGTTGACTTATACGCTGGAATATATGGTACATACCTTCAGACTGTCTCAAAGTGACAGAAGGGTACAAAGGAGGCTGAAGGGATCTGTCCTTAAGACTACTGTACATTTAACCATGCTGTGAAGCCTTTCAGCAATATCTCCTGCCAAAGTGAAAGTTGCTCATCAACCCATATTGTGGGCTGGCTTGGTGTTTTATGCACCAATTCTCCCTGTGATAAATCCATGATGAAGTACAACCTTTTCCCAGAGGGTGGATTGCCCCTGACCATGGCAGTGGTCAGAAACAATGAATGAAGGCAATGGGTGCTAACTATCCATGGAAATTAAACACCCACAGTTAAAACCAAGATAAAAAGTTAACTGAAGAACTATGACTGCTGAAGGAGAAAAACAAGGAAAATGGCTAACAATCCCCAAGAAATTATCTAGTTTGCAGAACTGAGGAAGGAGGCAAGTGAATGGGAAAACTGAAGGAGACCTTCCCCAGCTATATATATATCTTACTATAAAAAATAAGACGTTTGACTAGGTGCCCAACCAGAAAAGTTAATTGGTGAATTTCTATGTAACTAAAGATTCAATTTTGAGCAAACCTTCGCCATACCAAGGTGGTATAATCGGCAGGTTAGATGCGCCCTCAGACACCAAAGAAAGCTTCACTCCAAATTTAAACGCATCAATAACTGTAAGTCACCGGAGGAAGTAATTTCAATTTCACTTAAGTACAGAGATTGTCGGACTAAGACCAAAAAGGTTATGCGCAAAGCACTAACAGACTTCAAGAAAAAGACTTAGTGAACATCTAAGTGAAAATCCCAAATGCTTTTGGTCATATGTTAGAGAAGTTCAAGGTCGACGCCCAACCGTACCCCCGTTAATAAACGACCAAGGAGAGGTAGTTAGCAATAGCACAGATAAAGGAAATTTGTTAAACTTATTTTTTCAGAGCGTATTTACTACCGAAGACGTGAGAGCGAAGGTCGTGGCGCCCGAACCAGGCAAGGAAAAAATGAACGATATAGTCATATTAGCGAAAGGGATAGCTCAACAGCTTAAAAATATCAAGTCAAATAAATCTCCGGGTCCAGAAGAGATACCAGCTAGAGTATTCAAAGAGTTAGCACTGGAAATAGCACCTTATCTCGAAATAGTTTTCAATAAGTCACTTAGTCATGGCGTTGTACCTAAGGAATGGAAATTAGCCTTTATAACGCCGTTACACAAAGGTGGGAAAAAAGACGACAGAGAAAATTACAGGCCAATTTCGCTTACCTCCCTATCTTGCAAGGTTCTCGAGCACATTATCGCTAGCTCCGTGATGGACTTCTTAGATAGTCAGAACTTGCTAAGTAAATATCAGCATGGCTTCAGGAAGACGAGATCTTGTGAAACACAGCTTGCTCTGTTCGTTCACGATATACTAAGATCAGGAGACCGTAAGACTCAGTTAGATGCTGTTTTCCTCGACTTCAAGAAGGCTTTCGATAAAGTCCCGCACAGTAAGTTAGTGAAGAAATTAAATGACTGTGGAATAAATCGAAAGATAATCGAGTGGATCAGGGACTTTCTTAATGAGCGTGAACAAATAGTAGTTATAGATGGATTTAAATCAGATTCAGTCAGCGTAGCCTCAGGCGTTCCACAGGGAAGTGTAATCGGCCCCCTACTATTCCTTTTATACATAAACGACTTAGATAAGGTTATTAAAAGTAAAATCAAGTTATTCGCGGATGATACAGTAGTTTACAGAGAGATTAACAGTCCTAATGATCAATTATTACTTTCTGACGACTTAAATGCAATTCTCGAGTGGTGTAAAGAGTGGCAGTTAGAATTGAACTTAGGAAAGTGTTCCTTTATGAGATTCTGGGGAAACAAAAACATTGACACGACGAATTACACTGTTGAAGGCGTCCAGCTAAAACTAGCCGATTCCGTCAAATACTTAGGCGTTACTTTAACAAGCAACCTCTCGTGGGATATGCACATACGAAATATAAGCGGGAAGGCTAAACAGAAACTAGGATTCATCAAACGCATAGTAGGTAAAAGTGAGGAAAAAGTCAAAGAGACATGTTACTTCTCGTTAGTAAGACCGCTATTAGAGTACGCGTCGAGCATATGGGATCCGTACGTGAAAGGATCAATCTCAGAGTTAGAAAGAGTGCAGCGAAAAGCCGCTAGATTCGTCAAAAATTGTTACGATAGAAACAATAGTGTTACAGCCTTGATACAGGACTTAGGATGGGAATCACTAGCTGAACGCCGATCACGCTCTAGGTTAAAACTTCTCGAAAGATTTAGAACGCATATATTCTCCAGCGATGTCGAAGAAATAATAAGAGCGCCAACTTATATTGGTAGAACGGACCATCCTCGTAAAATAAGAGAGATAGCCTGTAGGACTGAGAGGTATAAAGGCTCGTTTTTCCCTAGAACGATAGCTGAGCAGAACAGAAGTTACGAAAGGAAATCAGCCAACGTAGAATGATACTATACATTATTATGCGCTTTACCTTGGTGCTATTGCACCCCCTGCCACACACCATTGCGGTGGCTTGCAGGGTGAACTATAGATATAGATATAGATATATATTCAGGGTGACCTGCATTGTATTCTAGGAAGGTTTTAATTCCAACAATCTAATAAAATAAATAAAAAATTACTCTTATTTACCGTATATACTGGTGCATAATGCGCTCTTGTGTATATTGCGCACCCATACTTTTTGCCAAAAAATCCCGACTTTTTCTTATACCCTGTGTATAATGCACACCATTGATTTTTGTGGGGTATAAGAACAAAATTATATTGTCATGTTAAGTAAGAAGTAGAGTATCGTAAATAAATACGTTAAAGCATTAAATTATCACGTTAATAATTTTAAAATGCTTGGACTTGCCCATAAGTATTACGTTCAATTTGCTCCACATTACATCTTAGAGAGACGTCATCAATAATGAAAGCAATTGAGTTGAGATGGCAGCAACTTCATACAGTAAGTTGGGCAAACTGATGCAGCATAGAAAACCATAGTGCCACTGCTGCCGATCCTTTTAAATCAGACAGAAAAAGATCTATAAAATAGACAAGAGTTTTGATCTATAGTGAATTTTGGTTCTCTCTTTCCTATCTCATTCTAATACTGTTTAATAGAAGGAATAGCGCGAAAATGTAACAAATAAATCTGGAAACAGGAAACGGGACAGGTAAGATTAAGTTCATAGATGTCATTCTATGGTTTTAAATTATTTACATTGTTAATTGTACGTACTGGAATCATTAACTAAATAAAATTATTTCAATTTGCTTATTCTATGTTTCTTTGTTTTCAATGCGTGTTTTGCAGGAAGTCTATCTGGCAATTTTGCAAAAATTACTGCAATCAGTTGATGAGCTAGTGAAATGCAGAATATTTGGAGAAGAATTATAACTGTATAGAAGTAATTAGGTGTTCTGTACATATAATTAATATATGTATAACCTGGATTATTGATAATTATTGTGGTTTTCCCCTTAATTCACCCAAAGAATGAGAATCTGGTACGAGGTAGATACATTTTCATTTCTGATTTTAAGTGCACAACAGTGTTACCCATGTATAACGTGCATCCCCACTTTATGACCTGAAAATTGGTCTTCAAACTGTGCATTATACTGAAGTATACACGGTAATTCCATCCATTTTATTTACACAATAACAAGTGTAGTATAATTTTTCTTTACACTCAAATATTACATAAAGTCATGATTCGAATCAGGACTAGAACTCATGTTCAGAGAAAAGAATTGTTTTATTTTAATGCTGTTAAATTTCAAATATGGGCGGAATCAGATCAAAATTGTGCTTTTAACAAAATTACAGCATTTTTGAAGTGAAAAATTTTTGTCACCATAGCCACCAAATTATTGCTGATTATGCTCTCTACTCCAGGTGAGGAGGGACAGGAGCTTATTGTTAGCTATACGTTGTCTTGAACAAGATAGAAGAACATGAAAAAGTATGGAGATGGGTGGGGGATACAACAATATCGGGAAATAACAGCAGAAAATGGATATAGTTGTAATCGTAAATGAAGTTTATCTCTCTCAATGTTTGACTATTCTTTTGTCTGTAAATAAATCCGAGTTATATGTTATTTTTCATTATTCACAAATATCAGCATTAACATTTTTAACTCCTCTCAAAATTTCCCGCAGTTCTATCGCAGGATCGCTACTGGTATAACTAAAGTTTAAGTTGAAGCACGCAAATTGATAGTATTGTGTTAAGAAAATAACAAGAATTTAAATATTCCAAATATTCTCTATCAATATATGTATAGAAACATTGAAAGCTCAAATAAAAATATCTTGCTGTCTTTCCAGTTAACATAAATGAAGAAAAGAAAGGCCCTGGCGTCAAATCATATAGTTATTGTGAATGATACCTAAAACACTCAAGTTATCAAATTTAATAATTATTATTCCCAATATACCTATGAAATAAAATGCTTACTTTATGACTCAGTCATGCTGCAATATGGATGTAGCATTTGCTTTCTAAAATTACTTGGAATCATCAGTGACGGATTACGAGATCCATGGGCCCTACACAAAATGCGTTTAAGGCAGTGATTCCCAACGTGGGTGGTACCGCCTCCCAGGGGGACGTTAAGGAATTTTTTGAGGGGCGGCGGACATCAAGGTGTTGCAGGTGAGAATTTAAGAAATGCATTATGCATCATAATAGTATGGTATAGATAGACTATGAGAGATCAAAACTGTTAATTGAAGGCTGTAATTCAGTGCCTCTTTAATCCGTGTTCCTCTAATCTGGGAACTCCCAATACCTTCACTCCCACATGGTTGCGTTTAAATTAAAAACTCAAAAAATTGTTTCATACACATCATATAACAGATAAACTCCCTCTCAGAATAGGAAGACAAAAATTAAACCTAATCACTTAAGAATAATGTCACCAAAGTTTAACATTCTCCCATTTTTCTATGCCTATTTCCTATCCGAATAGATACCACAAGCAAACATTTATTAATCACAACCTATAAAATCAATATAATGGGAAACATAAAATCAATATAATAGGCAATATAAAACACCTCACAGAATAATTAATTGTTGCAAAATAAATTTATCCATTGTGATCACCTGCAACGTTTCTTTCATGATTATGTTAAAAAACTTCCTTGTTGAGTGGAATCTAACCCTCTCCTCACACTGTACGTCTTGCTTCGGTAAAAGTTATTAAAACCCTCTAGGAAAGGCATTAGTGAGATAAGCTACCCAAGTTAAGATAATTTATTGGCAATTAATTTAGCACACCTTATAAAAACATTGCGTGCAAACAATCACCTTTATGTGAAATTTTTGGGCATTGCCTATAAATTTTTACACGATTGAGCATGACGAATCAAATAAGATCGGCAGAAATACAGTGCAATTGGATGCCAAATCACTCAATGCATAAAACAAAAAATGATTGCATAGATTCTGTTTACCCTTCATGATTAATTCCCGTGGTCTGGAAAATTCCATAGTACAGCATAGCTGTCCCAAGGGTTGCGGACTAATTAGGTTGTACTAATAAACATATAGAAGTGTAGCATATGATATTAGTTGGAGCCGGTTTTAGATGTGGTCGAACGTAAGGACGAGAGGCATCTACTGAGTAAACAGCATCTAACACGGTCTCCAATCGCCGCATGTGGTGAACAGGCCATACTCAGGCATATCTTAGCATGAGATATGGTTTGCGAATACATTCAGCCTCCGCTTTACGATGGTCCACTATGTGACAATCCAATTTTTTATGGTTTTCCCCATCAAACCAATAATCCAGTTTTAAGTCGCCAAATCTAGTTTTACACCACTCTGAAGTATTGTGTACATTATGTAATAGTTTTTATATTTTTATATACTGAAAATCTTTACATATTTGTTTTTATTAATGTTTAGAGAGGTTTATACATATTTGTATTATTTCTATGATGTCCACAGGCCCCAAAAATAATAGGTTCCTCTTTAAGTCAGAATCCACTTTACGACGGTGACTTGGAACCTAATCCGTCGTAAAACCGGGGGCTGACTGGTTTTTTTAGCTGTGTAGGGAGGTGTTCACTAAGGGGGGTGGTGGCAATTATTTTTCAGAAAAAGGAGGCAGCGGGCAGAAAAAGGATGGGAACCACTGGTTTAAGGCCTCACTCTAATTGTAAATTTTGCAAGTAACAGATTATTGCAATTATTGTGATCTGCGTGGTAACACTTGGAAAGTTTCGGCAAGGCAAGATAGGGTCGGCCCACTGTGGGTCCTCTTATCCATTAGGCCTCACCCACTTGCATACTGCTTAATCCAGCCCTGAGAATTATTATACAAACTCAGGGCTTGAACCAAAGAAAGCCTAAAAGAATGAAAATTCCTCTTCTTGCCATTGATTTTCAAATATGAATCAAATCAGTTTTTGATGCAAAAATTTGACCTATCTTTACATGATAATCTTTCTTTGTCATGATGATTTGCATTGTTGTCAGTTACATCTAATTGCGAATGCTAGACTTGATTTATACTTCACGCAATACCTGTCCACACATATTTCAATCCTATTTTGAAGTTTAAACAAAAGATTGGTACCAATATGAGGGTAACAAGAACAAATATCTCATTATTTATTGATGTTGTGCTTATCAGTTTTTTAAAGCCAGATATAAAGACTTGGTCCTTTTGTACAATAGCCCCGCATTTTTAAAAATGCTTAAAGTAAACAGCAACCAAAACAAATCAATAAATTATTGTTTTTACAACTGATTGGCCTGTCTCGATATTTACAAACCCAATCACCGGACAAGAAACTGATTGTCTTGACATTTACAAACCCAATCTCCGGACAACGTGGAGGGTTTCTTTGGTTCCAGGCAAGGCAAAGGGTGCGGTACAGCCCGGAGACAACTACCCATTACAACAAAGCGAGCCGAAGGCTCGTCAATATATGCAAACAAATTTGGGATGATTTTATATCAAATCTGTTCCCATATTTCAACTGGTTACAATGTATTTGAGTCTCATTAATGACAGATACAGAACAATAGCCTATTTTCTGAATGTTTTTTTGTTTGTATATGAAATTATTTTTCCATTCCAAATTTATAACATTAATATGATTGGGTTTTTTCAATTAATTTTCTGTTTTGGCACACTTGTAATAAATTTGGGTTGAAAAATTGATTTCATAAATAAAAATGGAACATATTTGATATAAGACCCTCCCTATCCTGGAGATATGGTGCCCAAAGCAGAGCAAACGTATTCAAGGTTGATTTTTGCAGCAATGGGTTTGGTTAGGTTTATATCATATTATTTTAAGATATGAATCGGACCCAACAAACATGTAATTAATTGAACTCCAACCTATATTCCACACAATTTCCAAATACCTCACCATTACATCCTCATTTTCAATTTTTATCATCCTCCTGAACATAAAATCAGCTATATAACTTTTCAATTCAGTGTTTCTGCTAGCTCGTTTGCAGATCCACAAAATTCACGCCCCCTTTCACCCCCACCCCATCTCTAATAGAGTTGGCTACTGAGTGTATGTTTCGAAACACTGATTCAACTCATCCAGGTGACCGAATGAGTCGATACATCAGAGTAGAAACGATTCGACACGCTAGCGGTACGCCGGCCTCTGCGAGAGTCTGTAGGATTCGAATGATTCGACACAGCAAGGACACAGTAGCAGTATGCCGGTCTCCGCGAGAGTCCGTAGGATTCGAATGATTCGACACAGCAGGGACACACAAGCGGTATGCCGGTCTCTGTGAGAGTCGATAAGATTCGAAACATTCGACTCATACTCAGCAAGGGCACACTAGCGCTACGGCGGTCGCCCTGAGAATCTAGAGAGAGAAAAAGTGAAACAAGAACCAATACGATATTTCGATGCTAAATAAGTTGTCTTTAGGGATATAATATCGAAAGAAAATACAGTAAGTATCGATACCAAATTTATAAAAAGTATATAGGAAACACTTGGTTTATAATATTATATCTTTATACTATTCTTTTATTAGTCTTCCTTTCAAAAATATACTTTGTTTTATTGTCATCCTCTGGAATGTATTAGAAACAATCAATACATCATATCTTTATTAGATATTTACCTTATTCCTTAAATCTCAAATTTGCAACAGTCCTTCATATATAATAGTTAGATGGTATAAACTGTTTGAGCGTAATATGAAAACATGGAAATGAGCATTTACCGCTGAGCCCCACAACAAAAAAATCCTGGGTATGCCTATGATCAGTAGTATCCCTAAACGTCTTTCTGTTTCGCAAGTAATAAGTTGTCTTGCTAGTATCCCACTAATCCTTATTTCGCATTTCGTGCATCTTGCACGTTTACTCTTTTTAGTTTGCTATGGCATTAAGAAGTTCAGTGTGGGATTATTTTTCTCGGACCCATCCGGACAGAGTGAAATGCAACATATGCTATGCTGTGTTGTCTACGAGGGGGTCTTCCACTTCCAATATGACAAGGCATTTATGCCTTAAACATCCAACAATTAACAGCAATGAAAGCCGTTCGAAACGGGTACCGGATGAAGACACACTTTGTCATATTGATAATGATCTGCAATCGGAGCAGCTTCCTGATGATGAACTTGAAGAGGTTATTGTCGCATCCACTTCGTCAACTAATATGCCAACAACACTAGACGTCAAAAACAAGGAAAAATCAGTAGTTTTACTACAAAACCAATCCCGGTTAACCGACGAACAAAAATTGATGATCAGATTTTAAGGATGATAGTTAAGGATTATCATCCATTTAATATTGTAGAGAGCACAGAATTCATTAAGTTAATTTCCATGCTAAATCCTAACTATGCGGTACCTAGTAGGAAAGTTCTCTCTAACAGCATATTATCAAAGCTGTACGAAAAGAGATTGGAAGAAATCTAAAGTGACATCCAAAAGAATGCTTCGTACGTTTGTCTAACAACCGATGGATGGACTTTTTAAAAAATGAAAATTATTTTGCAGTAACTGCACATTTTATACATGACGATTGCTGTCTAAAATTGTACTTGCTGTCCTCTTTCAAGTTTTTTGGAAAGCATACAGCAGATAACATTGCAAATGAATTGCAAAAAATTGCATTAGAATGGAACATACAAGATAAAATTGTAGCTTGTACCACAGATAATGCATCTAATATGATCAAAGCTATACATCTATGCAGATGGCACCATGTACCTTGTTTTGCGCAGTCTAAATTTAATTGTGCAAGCAAGCCTTGAAACAATTGGATTGACACACAAAAAAGTAAAATCAACTGTTGAATACTTCAAACGAAGTCCACAGGCTCTTGAAAAGCTCCACAGTATGCAAAAGCAGATGGGTTATCCTGTTCTAACTCTGAAACAGGACTGTCCAATACATTGGAACTCAACATTCATCATGTTTGAAAGGATTCTGCAAATGAAAGAACCTCTCCAAGGCACACCGGCTATACTCAACCCAGAGTCAGTAAAACAGTTGACAAATGAAGACTGGTATGTCATTGAACAATCCTGTGAAATCCTTCGGTGTTTTGAAGAAGTTTCCAGGGAACTCAGCAGTGAAAAAACAGTAACTTTGTCAAAGATTGGGTTGTTGAGCAAAGGTTTGCTTAATCACTGCCTCCGATTCAAAAATGCAAATTATGAGTGAATTTGTTGTTGCTCTAATAGAAAAGCTTACAGATGAAGTGTCAAATCATATGAACAGAAAATATCGTGATTTGGCCATTGCCTTGGAAGCGACACTGATGGATCCTAGATTTAGAGAGCATGGATTTTCGGGAGACAACCATCGCTTTAAGGAAACTAAGGATGTCATAATTAATAAGTGTTGCATAATACAGGAATCAAATCAAATTCACAAGCCTAGTCCAACAATAGTTCAATCTGCTCTTGTTCATCCAACTGCAGTTCAAACACCCACCGAAAACATTGAGATTTCCAGACCTAGCTCTATTTGGCAAGATTTTGATATGGCTGTAGGAGACCTGGTCCAAACCCAACCAGACAACCCTCGAGCAGCAAGTATTGTCGAGATGGATAAATACATGAGGATGCCACTTCTACCCAGGTTGGAAAACCCATTACTCTGGTGGAAGGAGAACAAATTGATTTTTCCTACACTTTTTGAAATTATGAAACGACGCCTCTGCATCATGGCCACATCAGTACCCTGTGAGCGTGTCTTTTCAAAGCAGGGACAAACCATAACAGACAGACGTAGTCGACTCTCAAGTGAAAAGATATCAAAAATTATGTTTTTGAATTTCAATTTGTAACAGAAAAATAAATAATATATTTAGTTTAACAATTGGGACATCAATAATTTGTTTCAATACTACATGGATATGAAGTGTTTGAAAAGTGATGATGTTATTTAAAATAAAACTGAAATAGATGTGCAGATTACTCAGAATGAATATGGCTCATTGTGATGCCACCAAAAGAGAATGTATGGAAGATAGTTACTCTGTTATTAATATGTATAACAGGGACATTATAAAGTTAATGAAAAAGTAAGGATAGGGATAAAATATTTCTGGATAGGAGTATGTAGCATTTTCTAATAAGGTTCTCCTATTCTTTGAATAGTATTCTGGTGGCTGAATATTTTTATTTTTACTTCGTCAGCTAAATGCAATGAGCAACCTCATGCTGCAGGAAATATTGAAATAGCTGATAATATGCAATTCTATTAAAAAAGCTTAGAAATCAGCACTTAAAAGGAAAAATTTATAACGATCATAAAGGAATCTCTTACGTCATCTCAGGTCTTAATGAAATACATTAAAAACTATATTTTCCCTACAAGCTATATTAAAACAAAAGCAATATATTCATTTGCATATACTAGTGCTACCATTCTTCAAGATCATGAAAGCAGGTAGGTGCATTAAACTTAGATCAGGAAGTGAACATAATATAGTAGCTTATGCACATATCCCTATTGATAATTTCTTATAAGATCTTAGCTACAAGATCTTATAAGATATTTTAAGTAAATCAATCCATATGATTTTGTATGAAAATCTTATATGATTTCTTAGGAGATCATATAGGTTGAAAATTTCTTATAAAAATCATATGAGTTCTTATAAGAAATTATATGTTATTATTAGATCTTATAAGATTTTCATACAAAATCATATGGTTTGAAAATTTCTTATATCTTACATGAAACCACATAGGAAATTTTAACAAGATTTAATTTCTTACAATTATTTATATGATTTCATATATAGGCCTTTAATATCTTAACAAGCCTTATTAGACTTCCCATAAGAACTTATGACCAAATCCTTATATTATAGGAAATTTTCAATACATTTGAGTAGGTAACTTAATTGATAAGATATGCAATAATTGCGGTTCTTGAAAGTTCAAAGTTTTCTATCGGATTTTCCTTCTTTACACATAATTATAAACTGGATCCACTTAAAACACAAATCGAAAATTATTACACCTCTACATCTAATACAGCTTCAATTGGAAGACTTTTAATAAATCGTTCACCTTAAGAGGAAGTAGGTACCTATGTGAAACTACAATCCTATATTATTACCCATGTCAAAAACAAAAATATACTGCCGATTAATCTTTCATAAAGATATATTTTTTGAGGGAAACAATTTCTCTACTCTACAGTCGGAATGATACACTGTCACTGCTGCGAGAAACACAACACACGTAAAATATAGATTGTAATAGCAGTTTCGCAGCGGGATATTCATGTGTATTGTATTTTAGTGTTTGAAGGTGTGTCACGTTGGAAGAAACAGTAATTCCGACGTAGAAAAATTAGCACATGAATCGATACAATCCCAGCAAATGGCGTTCTTGTCTTCAACACAGGACACATCACAGATGTGTTGTCTCTCGAAACAGTGTTTCGAATCACTTGACTGAGCTGATTCGAACGTTTCGACACAGTGAAAAGTGTCGCTTAGCCCACCTCTATTCTCTAACCCGTGGGTGTCTTATATCAAACAAAAATACGATTTGTATTAAAAATAATAAAACAACCCTTTATATAAATAAAATGTAAAAAAATAACCATAAAGTTCACATAAATGTTCCAAAAAGCAAAAAAAAAAAGATTTGGTCATACAAAAGATGAGGTAATCTTTAAAAATTAAATCATTAATATTTATTTGCCCCACAAATTTTCACATCCAAAGCAATTTTAACATTCTGGAAGTCAATTAGGTGAATCTTATATTTTTTTCACTTTAAGTGCATCTATAGTGGTTTCAGTATTTTTGTATACAATTTATTTTGATTTAATTCTCACTTTTGACGGGCAATAACACTAATGTTCATAATTCTGCATAGTTGCCCACGCGTCCATGGTATATACCTACCGGAAACTTCGTCGATTGATGGCGCGAAAGCATGATACAAGCAGCTCAAACACCACATTATTGCTTCACGTAAAAATTACAATTGTTATATTAAAAAGTGTAAATAAGGATCAATAATTTTTAAGGATAACACGGAATATCGCGTTTTAGAACGATAAATACAAATAGGAACATTTTTAAATTGTTTCAAGCTTGATCAATAAGTACTTAAAATGTCTAATTGAGTTTCCATGAGATAGGAAAAATTATAAAAATGTTTTTGATTTAGGAATTGCATATTTTAAAAATTAAAATACCATTTGTTCTGCCTCATCAAAACGTATAGGCTCACACAATTTAAGTTTGTGCCTCTGCGTTCGAGTACATAATCAAAACTGAAACGTTAAAGATACTACTACCAAATAAAATGAGTTATTCCATATAGGCAATGGACGTAAAGCATTAACATAATTATATGCAAATATCTGTACTTTCGTAAATAAAACATCGTAAAATATGATAATTAAATTAAGCTAACAAAAACATTCAAACAAAACAATCACCTGAGCAAATAGAAGATAAATTCTTATAAACCAGTTCAACCACTTTTGGGCATAATTGGATTTGAGGATTATTGAACAATTTTCACCGCGACAAAAGAAAATTAAGTCCTCCGGTATGTGTACTATCATCCTGATGGTTCTGCTGGCTCTTTTAGATGTGGATGGCATCTCATGATGAAGATATTAATTCTTTTACATGAAGATGATTCTTTATAAGCTTCTAGATCCCCGTCGGAGGGCGTCAGTAAGGACCGTTAGGAATTATTTTAGCGCAAAATGTCATTGGCAGATGGCAGAAAATTGTTACTTTTGATGGAATAATTAAAGTAAGTTTTGAGTTTTACGTTATTTATGTCATTTGAATGAATTTTTGTCTTTAAAATATTCTCCTGTATTATTTATCGTTATATTAGTTATTATTAAAGATTGAAATTTATGCGATCGGCGATTTTCTGTCAGATGTCAGGCTTTAAGTGTTGTTTTATAAAAATTAATGACCATATTTGTGATACCAAAGTATTTAAAGTTAAGAGATACTTAAGTTTAAAGTGACCAGATCTCCAAAAGCTCAATGCTGTACAAAATAAAAAAACAAAATAGAATACGTATTTTTGAATCCGTATTTTTAACAAAATAAAAACATTTCAATAATACATCAATATTGAATTTTTAAAATCAACAATTTTAACGAAGATAATAAAATCCATTTCTTTATTAATCATATATTAATTCTCCAAAGTCATACCTTCCTCGCAGTGCGTTTGGTGTTATTTTTCTAAAAACAAACAAATACAAAATAAAATTGGAACAAATTATGTAATTAACCATAACATAAATTAATTCAGTGTTCCAATTACTTCACTTTTTGAAACTTGTGACTATAACTTGAGAAAACTGTAAAACTTTGCAGATGCTATGCGGACTGTGACAGGTGACATATGCTGAAACCACAGAAACCAGCTACAACCATAGATTTTTTAAAGTGGTATGAGTGATACATTCATTTTCACAAAAACCATGGATGTAGTAATAAAACTATACCATAAAGTATAGAGCACATCTAAAACTACAACCACACCACGGAAAACAAATTATTGTTCTGCGTTTAAGTACTTTTTTATATTGCTGACATAAATAATAAAAACAAATTATTGCAATTATTATCGATTTTGGAGGGCAAATTCTTAAAATGCTGTACGTTTTGCTGTACACTTTCCAATACTGTACAGGAGATGAAAATGCTGTACAATACAGCATAATGATGTACGTCTGGTCACTTTACTTCAGTTATACCTACCTTTCATATCAAAATGTTTGTGTAAAATCTGAAATATATGATTCCCTATAACTAATAATGCCATTGCAAAATTTTACGAAAGCGTCAAGTTTTCATTCAAATTACACGTTCTTACTGAAAAAGTATATATCATAGCATAGTGTAAATCAATTTTCTTGTAAAGAAGTTATATGACGCTACAAAACTATTACTATTTATAAACAAACATTCTTTATATAAACGTTTATATTAATTTATAAGCAATGTATATTATAATAACAATACAATAATATAATTTATTTCACCGTTGGCAAATACGTTTGCATGGTTTCGTCACTGAATATGAAATATTTGCAAGATGAGGAGGGAAAAAATATAGATATATGTACAAGCAAAAATACAATGATCAGTAACATAAAGGAGAAAAAATTAAAATAAAAGCAAAATCATAGTTTATCATCTAGGTATTCACAGATGCTATAGTAAGTATGGTACTTGCATATTAATGGGGAGCCCAACTTAATACATAAGTACCGATTGGTTTCCACCAAGATATGTTGTTATTGTGGGACCTTGTGACTTCAAACGACTACCAGCGCTAGTAGGCTTCTTAGTCTAAATCACAAAGCAAGGGAGGAGATAAACCCGGTGCCGGCATTAGCCTACTCTTAACGAGAAACACCAAGGGGACCAACCGCTGTACGTCCCTTCCGAAGGACGGAGTGCTGATTCGTGTGTTCTCCTCTAAACACGCAAATACGGGGCCGCTAAACCTCTGAAAAAACCCTACTTTCGCAGGATTCGTACCCGGTTTGCACCAGGTATGCTCAGCGTAGCAGGCCAATGCCCTCGCCACTATGCCACAACACCCCCAACGCTACCATGCCCTTTGCCTCGCTGGACCCAAACTATCCCTCCCTTTTGTCCGGTGATCGGGTTTGTAAATGTCGTGACAGGCCAATCATTCGAGACGTACTATCCCTCCCCTTTGTCCAGTGATCAGGTTTGTAAATGTCGTGGCAGGCCGATCAGTCGAGATGCTTTTGATACCATTTTAGAAGAAATTGCTAAATATTGGCAACCAGAAATTAAAATGTGATTGTTTTTTTCAAATGGTATCTACAACAAATCATTTTAATGTTAATTGGTTTCATTTTATGTTGTTCTTAAAAATTAAAACATAATTTAAATGGTATTTGTTCTAAATTTATATTTTTAAGTTGGGCTCCCCGTTAATACGTAAGTACCGTAAGTTTTCTACAGAAGGAACCTTTTAATTTTACTTTTGTACACCTTGTGGGACAAAATGATTTAATGTCCCCAGGCAAATTATTATATATTACAGTGGCTGAGTGGTGAGGGCCTTTTTGAGAAAGTACATTATTGTAGTCATTAATGTGAATGTGAGATAATGAATGGGTGAAATGGCTATGGTATTCTGCATTTGTGGGAATAAGTTAATGGTTTGATCTAACAAAAGTTGCACAACTAAAAATGAAAGGGATGGTAGGGTTAAGATATGGAGAGATGAAAACAAGGGTTTGCCATGTTTACGGTAAGATACTCTACATAAAGCTTTGACAGCTTGTTTCTGTAAAGAAAAGACTTTACTAGCCAGTCTGCAATTACCCCAAAATAATATTCCATAGTTTAAGAATGAGTGCACTTTTGCATAATAGAGGGATAATAAGCTTTCAATAGGAAGTATTGGAGCCATTTTCTTATCATAAAAACCCCAGTAGCAACTTTTTTAGCAACTCCATTGATGTGATCCAGCCAATCCAATTTCTCCTTAATATGCAGCCCAGGGAAATTGGTGGATGAAGATCTAGCAATGCTTTTATTATTCATTTTAAGAAGGGGGCTACTATATGGGATAGCTTTTTTATTGTGAAATATCAGGTAAGAGGTTTTATTGAAATTTATAGCAAGATTGTTTAGGTTGCACCATTCCATCATTTGGTTAACTGATCTGTTGGCAACCTCAGCCAGAAGTGGGAGACTATCAGCAGTTACCAGGCAGGATATGTCATCGGCATATAAGGTCTGAAAATTTTTTGGGAAGGTCAGTCATGAAATCACGAAGAGAAGTGGTCCAAGAGGCGCTAGGTGGAAAGGCTTTCCATTCTGATGAAGAAGTGCAAGAGGCAGTGCACAATAGGTGGTGCATGAGTGGTTATGCACGCGGCCAAAAGAATTTTTTTCAGAAGGAATCCAGGCATTAGTGAAGCGCTGGAGGACATGTATTGAACGCAACAGGGACTACGTTAGAAAATGATAAAACTATACCTAGCATATCTGCAATATAGAAATTGTAAAAAATGTTTTAATGTTTTCATTTGACTCACCCTCATACATGGTCAAAGTTTTAGATTAACTAAATCCATTGAAATTCAACGGGCACTTCTGCTAGTAGTCTATAAAGAATTATTATATATGGTTTTTAGTACATTATTCAAGATACCGTATTCACCCGAATCCAAGACGACCCTGAATCTAAGACGACCCCCCATTTTGATGATTCCAAAAGAGAAAAAAGCTCAAATTGACCTTCATGACTACAAAAATTATAAATCTTGTGAAATATTTATTTTCTCTTATACTTTTCTTGAATGTCATTGTCTTTTAACATTTTAAAATCATAAGATCACATCACAAATAGAACCATTCAGGTTTTCAAACAAATTAAATGGTAGCATTCATTTTAAGATAACATTAAAAATAAAGTAAATACATTGAAAGAATACACTCATTTCAGGACAACAAAAAAACATTTCAATCCAAGTGCTGCATAAAATCATTTTATTGTGTTAGTCATCATCACTGTCTATGCAACCTTCACTATTTTCCTCTGCTCACTATCTTTATCACTCTCAACTTCATCATCAGTCTCCCACAAAACATCATCCTCACTCCCATCCATGGCATTAGATAAGCAGCATTTCTTAAATCCTTTCACTATTACTTTTGCATTTATTTGTTGCCACGATGCCTTGATCCATTGGCATAGCACTGCAACTTCAGGTTTCTTAAGATTTCCTTTTGGTGTTAAAGTATGAGTTCCACTCTGTAACCACTCAGAATACAAAACCTTTAAATTATTTTTAAAACACTTATTGACAGCAACATCTAAAACTTGAAGTTGCGATGTCATTCCTCCAGGTATTACAATAAGATCAATATTCATCGCACTCATTATGTTTTTAATTTCAGGAGATAAGTGTCCTTGAATGCATCCAGTGAAAGCATTGCTCTTTGTTTCAGTAAAGCTCCTGGCCGTCTATTCCACACCACATGTAACCAATCTCTCATTAGTTCTTTAGTCATCCACCCCTTTTCTTGACACATTATTCCACTTGGCAAATGTTTCTTAGGCATTGTTTTCCGCTTTAGAATCACATATGGTGGTAATTTAGTCCCATCTGCTAAAACCGCCAACATTACCGTGACTCGCATTTTTTCGTTGCCTGTAGTTTTAATTAGGACGGACTTCGCACCTTTTTCGTTCACAGTATAATTAGATGGCATGTAGAAGAAAACCGGAGTTTCATCGGCATTTCCTATTTGGCTCAAAAGGTAATTATTGGTTTTTCTAAGTCCAATTACGTATTTCTGGTAAGCGAGAAGTTTTTCAACATAGTCTTTGACAATTTCTGACACAGCGAAGTTCGTCGCCGTAAAGAAAAATTATTTCGTCGCCGTAAAGAAAAATTATTTCGTCGCATCATTCTCACGCACCAACTTCTGCTGGCCTTGAATTCTTGCAATGATATATTAAGTCCTCTAGTAATTTCATTAGCTTTAAGTATAATACTTTCAGTCGAAACAGGCATACCGTTCTTCCTCATGGTGCGTACAAACTTGACTACTTCTTCTTCAATGCCATGAAATCGGCCTAATTTTGGACCACTGAGCGACTTCCTTGTGGCTTTGGCATTTTCTAGTTCCTGTTTTGAGAGTTTCCATCCACGCACATTTGCCTCAGATACACCGAACTTTCTACTCGCATCACAGTTATTAGTTTTTTCGGCGTAATTTATCACGATCAGCTTAAAATTTGTATCAGCTCCGTCTAATTCCTTTGTTAACTTTCCCTTTGCACTCGTGCCACGTACTTCAACATGATCTGTCATTTTAACTTAAGGGTTGTGCATTTAAATCAAGAATGCACAACTCAAAGTTACTGTCACACTTAGTGAATCGCGGTGCGTCGTTTGAAAGGGGAATCCCAATGATTTCCGCTCTCATTTGTTTTAACATTGCGGTTGGCATTACGTGCAAGGTGAAAGTACGTCTGTGTTATGATCGTCGACGATGATTATTAGTCTAAATAATTATTATTCCCGTCATGTTTTTCTTATTGTTATTACTATTTGTTTATTTCACGTCTTTATGTACGTACTTGAATTTGCTGTTGTGAATTGTTTACTCTAATATACCATTTGTTGTAAAAACCACTGATTAAATGCTTAAATATACTTCGTATCCGAATGTAAGACGACTCTTGATATTTACAGCTGAAAATTTGGAAAAAAAGGTCGTCTTAGATTCAGGTGAATACGGTAATTGAGTTCAAGGAAAAGAAATTATTAATTTAAAACCATGAAATATTATAGGTATCTGCCAACAGGACTTTACAAGATATTAATTATAATTACTCTGGGAGAAGAATGGGCTATTCTACTAGTTCCATATAAACTGACCATGCATTAGTTTTTCTTCCCTTTTTAACATTAGGTCTCTAGCAATTCTTTTCTTTGTTCCCATCTGTTCACTTCCAACAGGTGATAGGATTCCTTTTAAGTGGTCAGCAAACTTCAAAACAGAACTAGTTGATGGTGGCTTATCATCATACTTTCTCATTAATTTTCTGTACAGATCTCTCATCTTTTTTGCACATGAATTCTTTTAAACCAATCTCATTTCCTTTATATGTTTCCTGTACTTGTAACAGTCCCTTCCTGTCTTGATACTTACAAACAGTGTTTGTTGGCACTTGGATGATGTTTATAGAGAATAGAAGTTTTGTATTTTTCCTGTGAATTTTTCTCTTTCCAGTTTCCATGTTATAATTAGGGCTGCCACCTTTTAAGGATTCCAAAACCGGAGACATGAGTATAAAAAATTATATTAAGTATTTACATGAAAAAAATGCTCATGCGACAATGTAAGGTTCTTCAATGATGTTACAACAATGTACAACATTGCATCGCATATCTATTTTTGGTGGCTTGTGAAATCCAATGTGGACTCTGAGTTGATCAAATTGTCTTCAAGATACACATACAAAAAGATTCATTGGAATGACTTATAGATGAGCGAAGTTTAGAAGAAGTCATAATGTAATAATATGGGATGCACTTAGTCACAAAGTCCATCTTATATTGATTTCACTCAGGATAAGGGACATTTAAGAAAAATTGGTCGAAAAACATCTGTAACCGGAGACTGGTTATTAAAACCAGTGACTGAGATGAACTGCGAAAACCGGAGTCTCTGGACGAAAGCCGGAGAGGTGGCAGCCCTAGTTATAATTTCAAAACTGTATCTCAAGACAGGCATCACCAATGTTCCTATAGCATGAAATTCATTTTGTCTTGAAAGTTCTAGTTGTCGAATCATCTCTTCTCTCATGTATTCCTTTTGCAAATTCTCTTTCATGAGTTCATCTTTACCTCTCTTTCACACCCAGATATTTATATGACTGTCCTATTCTATCTCTTGGATCACTGCATTCCTGTCTGTTCCTGGATTATATTATTATCTTTTTTCTCAGGGTCATTACCCAGTTTATTAAACTCATGTACCTAGGTCAAGTGACAGGGGAGTTGAGAAATTTTCTCACAGTATTGCATATTTAAAGTGACTGCTTCTGCAATTGTATGTATATAGATGTTAGAGTACAAGTCCAGTATTTTCAGGATATTGTGTAGGGATAACACCTGTTGTGGAGAGGGTGACCAGTACTATAATGACTTTATACATCAGCCATTGCTCCATAGATTGTGAGATTGGTATGTTTTAGTCATTTAATTGTGCATTGTTCTTGAAATTTGTGTGTATTTGGTATTGCTATATTTACCAGGAAATTTTTTCTTTGTCAGTCAGGGTAATGGTCATTTGTGATTGATTATTTTGCCAGTGATGATAGTGTAAGTCGCATGGCATGTGATGATTTTATGGGATCAAAGTGGCCTTAGCGTTAATGAAAGTGGTCCCAGGGACCACAAAGTCCCCACCGTACATCACCCTACCAAGTGTTATCATACTTTTCCCAAACCCTGTTGATTCACATGTATATAGGACATTTATTACAACTAACCAATATAGGTATATATACAAATTAGTATGAATATTTTTACAATTTTAATAAGAGTCTGAATCTTTTTATAAATGCGTCTTCATTTCTTGGGAAAGAAATAAGCAGTGCTTAAGGTAATTTTACTTTCTTATATACAAAGTATATTGAGAAAGTATTGTAATCGCGGAAGAATTCGATCTTGAGATTTTAATGGAAATTTACGTTTTAAGTGTACACGAGTACAAAAAAGTGGTTTTCGCAATGCCGTCTATCTGTTGGCCTGTTCGCAGCTCTAGAACCTACCGTGTAGGCCCTACACAGTAGAGAGAAAATGAATGAAATCTTGTACTTAAGCATTTTATCATACAGAATATAAGCCATGGAGAAATGGTTGGCATTGAACTATAATTAAGGGCAGTTTATTCTAAGCAATTTTAAAAACAATTTTGTTCAAGAATGGCTCCAATGATTTTGATCAAATTTCATACAGTTACTTGAGTTTACGTCTTCAGTAATACTACATAGTTCATATTTCTCAAAAATGAATATAAGGCTAGTTTATTCTTGGTCAACTTTAATAACAATTGGATTTTCTAAAATACGGCTCATACGATTTTCATCAAATTTCATATAGTTATTTAATGATTTACATAGTTTATATTTTCCAAAAGATAAATAAACGAAGCATTAGTATATGAGAAAGTTAGTACAGTGTATGTATGTTGTACTGATTTTTTTGTATTCCACCGCAATTCTTAACAAAGTGATATCTGCTCACATATTGTCTTTGAAATTTATTGTTTGCTTTCTGCCCATGATCATTTTTTCTAATGAAATTCAGATTTAATAACCTTATCGTTAAATTTTTCCAGTCAGGCTACTTGTATATATACACAATGTTTGCTTGTTTACCTTAATGTTTTTGGGCTATTCTAATCCTAGTTTTTTCAGGATATCTATTAAGCTATCTTCTCTTCTTTTAATAATCGAATGTTCTAAGGGGCTAAGATAAGTTGATAAAAAAGGATAAACAGGTTATGGAAATTTAGACAAGTCTAGGTTTTTTCTTTTTGATGAAAAACAAAGAAAAACATACATACATATCTTTATTTTTTAAAATATGATTTATACAGAAGACATTACTAAATTTTTCTGTCCCTTTGTGTACATGGGTATACATTTTTAATATTAATTATTCAACATTAATTTTGGAAATACATAAATAGTCATTTTCATTTTCCTTCTCCTTTATTCTCAAATAGTTTCTTATTTTAATTTCTCTAAATATTAGTTTTCATGGCATAGGAAGAATTCCTTCTTAATCAGAGGTCTCTGACAAAATATACTCCTGGAGGAAGTTGATACGGATGCATCAAATTTAACCTCCTGCCTCCATCGATTGTAACTTCGACTCTCGGCTCTGTATCCCCAAACTCTCCTCCATTCCATATATCTGTCCTTCTCTTTATAGTTCCATCCTTCGAGAATAGAAACTTCGGAACTTCAGGAAACCTTCTGCGCATAAATTTCCAATCCTCCTGAAGCCTTCTCCATGAGTTATTTATGGATTCACTCAAGCTTTCTGAACCTATTTTGTGCATTCTATAACGAATGTAATGCACCAACACTTGCCAAGATTGCACATTGCGAGCAACAGGGTCTTTGACCAAACTTTCTTCTGTCAATCCCCTCTCCAGATCTCTGATCAGCTCGTCTCTCCTGAAGGTCTCTTTCAGCAAGTTCAGTGATTTTTGGAATCCTTCAGAAGAATCCTTTTCTAAGTCACTCTTCAGATGTTTGTCTAAGATGTTGATCACTTTTTCTAGCAGAGCAAGAAATTCGTTCGGAGGAGGCATAATCTGCCTGCCTAATCTGTGGTAATCAACCTCCTTTTCTGGGGTGAACCATGCATTCTTTCCACCACATGAATTGCCGTCACTGGTTTGGGCTGTTTCTGAAAAGGCAAGAAACTAAATATGAGATTTCATATGAACTAAGATCCAGCCAGTATAAATTGGCCTCTGTTTAACTCCCAAGCCAATAGAATGGGAGGAGGTTCGCAGCCAATAGAAGCAACTGGAACACTGCTGTGTTTTACTTTAGTCACTGTGCTAGTTGAAATTCTCCAGTAAGCATGCTCTTTTCTGCATTTTATTTCTTATACATTTTAGTAATTTAATTTCTTCATTAGTATTTTATTTATTTATTTTATATTTTTCAGCATTAATTTTTAGAAGTTTAGACTATCATTTAGTTTAGTTTTGGATAGAGTAGAGTTTATTACCATCTCATGTGTACATTTTGTACAGTCAAACTTGTCACAGCAAATTTATAATAAACAAGGGTAATATTAATGAAAAAATAAAGAATAATATTAAACATTAACATAGAAACAAAGCACCGTATATACTCGTGTATAATGTGCAGTTTGAAGACCAAATTTTCATGTCATAAAGTAGGGGTTCACGTTATACTCGGGTAACGCTTTTGTGCACTTAAAATCGGAAATTAAAGTAAACCTACCTTGCCCCAGATTCTAGATTTTGGGTGAATTAAGGGGAAAACCACAATAATTATCAATAATCCAGGTTATACATATATTAATTATATGTACAGAACACCTAATTACTTCTATACAGTTATAATTCCATCCTCTCCAAATATTCTACATTTCACTAGCTCATCAGCTGATTGGGGCAATTTTTGCAAAATCTCAAGATAGACTTCCTGCAAAACACGCAGCAAATTGAATAAGCAAATTGAAATAATTTTATTTAGTTAATGATTCCAGTATGTACAATTAACAATGTAAATAATTTAAAACCATAGAATGACATGTATGAACTTAATCTTACCTGTCGCGTTTCCTGTTTCCAGATTTATTTGTTACATTTTTGCGCTATTCCTTCTATTAAACAGTATTAGAATGAGATATTTATGGGCAAGTCCAAGCGTTTTAAAATTTAAAAAATTCAAGGAATTTGACTTAACTTTGTGGTAATTGATACTCATATTTCCAAAGAAAATAATAACTGTTAAATTCCACAATAAAAAAGCTTGGGAGTGAAGAAATGGAATTGTTTACTGTACATAGATAACATTTTACAAGGATATAATTTAATACAGTAGTATTCTAAATATATAGTAATACATTTTAATACCATTTACATTGACATATCAGTTAAAATAACACTTTTTACATTGAGAAGTCTCTTAAATCAAAGGTGGATTAGGCAAAGTTGAAGATCACCTTATGCTCAGTCAAAGAATTCATCTACAGAGTAGTAGCATTTTTGTATGGAGTAATATTTTCAATCTAGTCTTAAAGACATTAAGATGCATACTTTCTTTCAAAGAACAAGGAAGATTATTGTAGAGTTTTATCCCTTTACTAGCAGAAGTGCCCACAAAGGGAATTGAGACCACAATTTTTTTTAGTGAATTGGCATCGTACTAAATATGGAGCAAATGTGCCTTTGGATAGAATGATGTATCTAGCAAATGCTGTTAATTTAGATCCTTTTATTTCTTTAAGTATATTTAAGAACGATATTATGTCTAAATTGCATCTTTTAAACACAGAGTTTTAAATATCTTCTTGTAAATTATTATGTTATCCATTGTAATTATTTTAATTCTTAACTATCTGTATACAATTTATTTTTAATGTGCAATAAGACTATCACATTATTATATATATAAATTTATATTGGGTTTCTTATATTTTGTATTCTATTTTTACTTTGTAATACTCTAAAAGCTGCATAATGTTCATGTTTATGTAATGTCTCTTCTTATGTAAAATGATTATTTTATATATCTTTGTATAATAGAGGTTTTCTCTGTGAATAAAGTGATTATTATTATTAAATTTCTACGGATTCAGGGAATCTAAAACTTCAACCATGTAACATGTAAACATCGCAAGAATAAGATAGTACACAGTTTTAACTATTAAATAAAGCAAAAATGAAGATAACCACTCTGCATTTATCTATTTAGAAGGAAGAAAATCTTGCGCTGTGAAAAATCAAAAATAACACGTATACTTATGAAAAAATAATTATTGAATTAAGCTCTCCCTCAACACAATAACCAACAGAAAATGGATGAACAAAGGAACAAACAAAATTAATTAATTTAACAAAAGACAAAAAAGTAAATAGAGAACATTTAAGAATCACAGAGTCAATATTAACCTCTGACTATTAGCTCGATTCCCTCATCTATGAGTCCCGTTACAAGAAAATTGTTTATTTCTCCTGTATTGTAAAGAGTGATATTTTGCAGACTAATGTGTATGTGCAGGATGTATTTTTTTTATATAATTAGAATGCTTTCCGTTTTTTATATACAATATTTAAACTCATGGCTATTTTTAATTTAGCATTACCACCTGACTAGTAGCCAACCTGTAATATGTAGTATATGTGCATAATAATAATCCTCAAGACCACCAGATGTTGAACTGTATCACCATCTCTTATGAAATAAGTATATTTATGGGGTAGTGCATTTAAAAATAAATTGGTCTTCTTATGGTATAAAATATCATCGAAAAAGTGTGAGGAACAAGTCACGTTTGGCTAGGTTACCAGATACCAGAGGTTAAATAAGAGGACAACTGTGGCAAGCCATGCCCATTCCTTTATTATGGAATTACATCAAATATTAGTCTTGTCAGTGCATTATAAACGTTTTGATATCTTGTAATGAATAAAAATTAAACTGGGTCAGGTGGTAAGGCTGCCAGCAGGAGTGGGGCTGCTCTAGGGGTAAATGCAGAATAACACTTTCGAGGGTTAGCCACTTAACGATAAATTTTACTAGTGGAAGGAAAAGTGTTGTTGAGAACATGTAAATTGAACCATCTCTCCTTATGTTTTCTTTGCCAAGAACTATAAGGTTTTGCAATAGCTATTAGCACAAGAAGTCGAAGGGAAGAGAAAGTGACATTCCTATGTAAAAAGGGCCAAATACATTCTAAATTACCAGCCAGTTGGTAGGTGTAAGAGCAAAAAGCAAGGCATATCTGGCATTTGCTGGACATCTGGTAACCACATCTTTGGTTAACCTCCAGTCGAGCTCATGCAGTTCAGGTAAATGCGATACACACAATGAGGCACTAATACCTAAGCAGATACATAGTTTTGGAAAAAATGTTACTGGAAAGAGTTTTACCTTACAATGAAAAATTTGGTTTACATAGTATTAGAGCAGCAGTTCCAAAACTTTGCTGGAATAACTGTAACCCTTGCTTGATTTGGGAGACTGATTAAACACCTGAGATTGACTGTGAGAGAAGAGTGATATTGAAATTCTTTTTCTAATATCTTCAGAGATCACAACAATAGATTTAATCCTACAAGTGAGAATTGCTATAGGCATTTTGGTGCATCACAGCTAGCGTGACTAGATGCCCAGGTGTCCCGAAAAAGTATTCACTTTAATTGAAATCAATGCATGATAGTATTATCAAGGTTATTCATATTAAATGTGGTTTTAAATATTCTTTCCAATAATTTCTTCATCTATTTTGTAATAATTCTGCATTATTATTGCTTGCATTTGTATAGTTATTTGCTAACTTTTGAACAAAACCATAGCCAAGCTACATAAAATTGGAAAGACTAAAAATCACATGCTGTTTCTTTTTACTTTCTCGTATACGAAGTATATTGAGAAAGTATTGTAATTGCGAAAAAGTTCGACCTCGAGATTTTGACGGAAATATACGTTTTAGGTGTTGCCGAGTCCGAAAAAGTGGTTTTCGCAATGCTGTCTGTCTGTTACTGCCTCTAGAGCCTAAAAGGTAGAACTAAAATGCATTAAATCTCGTACTTAGGCCTTTCATCATAAATAGAAGCCATGAAGAAATGGTTGACATTTAACTATACTTAAGGGCAGTTTATTCTAGGTAATTTTAACAACAATTTGATTTTCTCAAAAACGGCTCCAACGATTTTGATCAAATTTCGTAAAGTTACTTAAGTTTACGTCTCTAATAATACTACATAGTTCATATTTCTCAAAAAATTAATACAAGGCTAGTTTATTCTTGGTCAACTTTAATAACAATTGGATTTTCTAAAATACGGCTCATACGATTTTCATCAAATTTCGTACAGTTACTTGAGTATACGTCTGCAATAATACTACATATTTCATTTTTCTCAATGAATGAATATAAGGCTAGTTTATTCTTGGGCAACTTTAACAAAAATTGGATTTTCTAAAAACCGAATCATACGATTTTCATTTTCTAAAGATAACTAAACGACGTATTAGTATATCAGAAAGTTTGTACAATGTATGTTGTACCGATTTTTTCCCTTAGAACACCCTAATCGCATTGCCTTCCAGGGCAGGGTATCATTGTAATAGATGTTTGATTCGTTATTGTTCGTTCCGACGTACCTCCTTCCCCTTCTAGCCATGGTAACTTCTCCGTGGTCACTTTCACCTCCTCATCTCGTCGCAGAAGGGTCTCCTGGAAAGTTCCGTTGGGATCTTCTGGCATTTTTTCCCCGCGGCTATTGCACACCGGATGTCGCCATTTTCGCAATCCAACTTCGATTCGGCCGGATACCGAAATAAGAGACGCGTTGTTCAGCAAAGCGAGCAGTACGAGAAATGCCTGCAAAACCCCGAAGATAAGGGAACGTTCTAGTTTTTTAATTCTCTCATATGTGATTGTGATCGTGAATAAATTTGACTTCGAGATTTTGATGAATTTGCACGTTTTAGTTGTTTCCGCGTATAAAATAGTTTTTTTTGTAATCCCGTCAATCATTCGTATACACGCGGCTCCAGTGGATAAACGGTTCAACACAACATGATGAAATCTCGCATTTGTATAGGGGGTCACCCGGAATAGAAGCTTTGTTGTAATGAATCATATCGCGCAATAATGGAAGGCAGTTTATTAAGGAAGATATTAACAAAATTTCAATGGCTCAAAAGATTTCAATTTAAATTTGTTCAGATATAGTGCTTGATGTCATAAACAATATAACATAAGCTATATTTCTAAAGAAATAATTATAGATTCCAGTACCATTACAACATATTTAGTTTTACCCTGGTTACTGCCAATACCTCTCCACTAAAAGCGCGTCGATTCGTAATAATGCAATCAGCGACATTATTGCATTGACTAGAAGCGTACGGATATGAGAAGGCTCTTTAAAAGTATGTCGCACCAATTTTTATGATAAAACAAATACGATAAACAAAAATATTTTACCGCACAGCGGCCCACGACGATTTCTACCATCGATCCCTTTCTAGGTCGCGCTTTTCCAGGTCTTCAAAACGTTGCACCCAGCCAGCAGAACTCAGCAGAACTTATTACACCGCCTATGTGCTTCCTAATCGCAGTTTATCCTTCCGTAGAGACAATAAAACAACCTGTGATTGTTGACATTGTGCATCCTCGCCCGGGCGAAGATGTGGTTGTTGAGAACAAAAGGAGTGTCGCAATACTAGCGCGATTACGGAATGTTTTTCTTTTCACGTAATAACTTCTCGGAGGTGGGGAAATATTCGTTTTTACAAGAGGGTGCGATAAGACGGATTGTGCTACATAAAGAAATATTCAAAACCATCGATACTGGTATAGTTGGTAATATGACAACGAAAATAAGCTATTTCTCCATTCGTAGCGATAAGTTTACTTTGAGTTTGTGATGATGATGATGTTGCATTTAATTGAAGGTGAACATTGCTTGTCATAAAAATGCGTGGCACAGGTTTCTATTTTCGTGGTGGCACCAGAAAAAAGTTTGAAAATGACTGAAATCAATTGTTAATAAAAATTATCTCTCTACCTTTTTCTAATGAATAATAAATAGGTACATATTAGGAGAGTATTTTTTATCCATCGGAGCTACTCACTTGTCTAGGTTGACCTCTCCAGCAGCAGCTCCAGTTATAACAGAGTAAAAAGAACGTGAAAACTGTTTAAATATTTTTAAACGCGGGACGTCCTAATATTTATTTTCATATACAACTTTTGATTCAAATTTATTAATTTATATTTCGGATTTGAGTGAAGTTAATAAAAAAGAGTATAAAAATGCAATATTTTCCAAAAATTTCCTATAAAACTGCCAGTTATCTCCATTATTTCTGTTCTTGAAATGTCTTGTTTCGCCAAATCAGAAATCGTAACATTAAAAAGTTTGAGTTGATTTACGCAAGTAACGCGTGCAACCGATGAAGTTCACGAGGCGCATCCCGCAGCGTCACGCCCCTGATGGACTTGTAATATAAAATTCCGATAAAAATTGATAAATATGTATTTGTGAAAATGGAATATTATCAAACAGAAAAGAGAAATCCGCAACTGTAGCGGACTTTCCGGTAACATTCTGATAACATTAACTTCGGATAATGAAAGGGAATTCATTTTATCGCCAATATGAAATGAAAACCAGATCACTAAATAAGACTTTCGGAGGTTACGTTTCACAAAAGATAGCACTTTGATGTTTAACGAGAGTAGTGAACTTAAATTGATGAAGAGCGCAAAATTACGAATCTCTGCGATCAGAGATCCTTAAGCTCACGCTCCACTGGGTCGTAAAGACGAGTGTTAATCTGGTTGAGCGAGGTTCGTTCTTCCTTCAAAAGCGGACGTGAGTTGACCCGTATGCAATGTTTTTACCTCGAAAACCTTCGGAACTATTGGAAACGAAAGATCTTTTGAATAGCTACGACAAAGTTTTTGTTTGATTTAGCGTTTGTTCTAATCGACACCGATAAATCGTTTAATTCGTATTTTTGCGAAATAAATTATAACCGAGATGACACCGTTAAATTCCGTTCGGCTTTCTTGAAACGGGTTCTAAATGTGCACGATGTATGAAGAGCGCGACAATTAGCATCTAATTTGAATGTTAAGTCTCACAATCAGTCAAACTTATCTTTTTTCGGAAATCTAAGACCTTAAAAGCGTATTTAAAAAGACCCGCACGAGAATCTTCGTGCACTCCGTGAGTGAGAGTGATCAAGAGCGGAAGTCGTAAGTAATTTACATTTACTTTCAGGAACGATTACTTTTAACCACGGTTGTTTACCCCCGCTTAAACTGATTTTGTTCTCAAATGAAAAGATTGAGAAGGAGAAAAATTCTGAACTTGACCGGGACAAGAACCCGGGACTCGAACGCGGGCCTCCCACTTGCCGGGTAGCTGCTCTAACCACTGCTACCAAGCCGGATTAATTCTCCGGTCTGGCTTGGTAGCTTAGTGGTTAGAGCAGCTACCCGTGCAAGTGGGAGACCCGCGTTCGAGTTCCGGTCAAATTCAGAATTTTTCTTCTTCTCAATCTTTTCATTTGTGATCAGTACTATGCACTCACGCATATAAGTTAACTTCTACCATTTTAACTCATGATTTTGTTCTTAAATTGCCATTGCTAAAGAATCAAACTATTTCCAAGCAAATTATGGACGTTTTATTGGAAAAATCAAGTAGATACTTATTAAGCGTTTGAGTTTTGTCCACGATTTTCTCTAACTGCTTCACTACATGCGATTATACAAATGCCTCGAACAAGTTCTTTGAAACTGAATACTCTACCGATTCATATTTATTTTCGAAAATTTTAAAGAAAAATATTTCTACCGTAATTTTCCGTGTAGAATAAGCACCCAATATAATGGTACCTAGGTTTTCACGAGTAAAATGTCGAAATTAACTTATCACCATAACAACAAAAATGAGAAGAGAAAACCAAATGAAACGCAACAATAACATCAATTGTACTTGTTCAGTGATAATGTGTCGGGCATTTGCTATTATTGGATGGCTGGGAAAATGCTCGCGTTTTTTACCCTATATAACACGCACCATAACGTTTTGCTCAATTTTTAGCGAGAAAGTAGCGTATTATACACGATATGACGTAAAACTTGTTCCGATGCGATCTTCGCTTTTGTAAGCTAGCATCCGCTTGCTTATAACAAAAATCTAGTAACATGCGCTACCTCTTTTTTTTGGCGGAGGGTACACTCCAAAATATACCCTTAGGCAATGTGGTTAGGAAAGAGATACAACCGAAAATATCATATTTGCATCCAGAAGGTCATTTTTAGACAGCGCGAGTATTAGACTTTTATAGAAAATAACTCAGAAAAAGAGTACAGTAGCAGGTAATCAATGATTTGCTTGAACGTTAGTCAGAAGAGAAAGTTTACTGCGATCCCTTTCAAGTACCGGACGTTTTACTAGACACATTCGGGTTTATATTAACGACAAGAAATTTGCGTCACATTCTCTGCCATACGTTTTAGGCTCTAAAACTTTGACATGTACTTTTTAAATTTTTCGAGATTTCTTTCATTCTTTCGAATCTTCATTTAGCTGAAAAATACTTAGCGATATCTAAATGAAATACAGATTAATAGAGGCATTCTGCAGGCGTGGCTAGAAGCCAAGAGAGGATCTAGGGGAGAGGTTTTAAGGCGATAATTAATCCACACCCCCAAGGTTTCAGATCACCGAAAAAATTCGATAAAATAACTAAAAATAGCTTTCTGTTAAATGTTATTCTTTTGCTAAATTTATTTTGTCGTAAAAATATTATCTATATCCTTTTTACATATAAAAATATGCATGCTTTTGGAGATATTTTCAATTAATCTTTTTTCATCTTTGATTCCCCCCTTAGACTGAAGTCTAGATCCGCCCTTGCTATAAGCTTTAAATTATGTTTATTTAACTATTTCTAGTAATTTAAATTTAAATTTGTATTCCTTTCGACGAAGGCTGGGACGAATAACTTTTCGCTCTCTTGATATAACAGAGCGAAAACCGGAACGAAAAAGATTTAGGTTCATTGCCCTGATTAAAACTGCCCCTGAGAAATCTATCTCCTCGGCGTTTGGTTGTCCGGAGTCGCAGTATGCCACCGGACAAGGAGTCAGAGGCGGTAGCACTGAATGTACCTGTGAACGTTGGTGATGTTGAACGTATTGGGAAGTCGGTATTGCCGCGAGCGGCTCTTGACTTCTACCGAAGCGGTGCCGGAGAAGAAGTGACCTTGCGTATCAATAAAGAGGCATTTAGAAGGTAAGACAAAAGCTTTTATAAAAACACTTCTGAAAATGTAAGCAGTTATTTTCGAGCTATTACCGTATTCTCTCGCATGATTTCCTTCCCTTTTCCCTGTTTTTTTGACTCCGAAAAAGAAGAAAATAATCGTTGCAATATACATTGTACAATATTTCTCATATATTAATGCGTCGTTTAGTTAACTTATGAAAAATGTGAACTAGGTATGTACAATGTACAATCATCATAAACATCAAGTTAAATAACTATACGAAATTTGATGGAAATCGTATGAGCCGTATTTTAGAAAATCCAATTGTTATTAAAGTTGACCAAGAATAAACTAGCCTTATATTCATGTTTTGAGAAATATGAACTATGTAGTATTATTAGAGACGTAAACTTAAGTAGCTGTACGAAATTTGATCAAAATCATTGGAGCCGTTTTTGAGAAAAACAAATTGATGTTAAAATTACCTAGAATAAACTGCCCTTAAATATAGTTCAATGTCAACCATTTCTTCATGGCTTCTATTTTGTATGATAAAAGGTCTAAGTACGAGATTTCATTCATTTTAGCTCTACTGTTTAGGCTCTAGAGCCACAAACAGTCAGACAGATGGCATTGCAAAAACTACTTTTCAGGCTCAGGTACACCTAAAATGTACATTTCCATCAAAATCTCGAGATCGAATTTTTTTGCGATTACAATACTTTCTTAATACATATACTTGGTATATGAGAAAGTAAAAATAATGTTTGATATTTTTTACTTGAGTTCGAAAATGGTGTCAGAACAAAGGTAGTAGTAGATATTCGCGATCAAGAAGAGAACATTGTTATTATTGCTATACCAGCTAATGTGCAAGATCTCTTTTGTATCCATTTCTGCCCTTTTTAAATTAAAGGAAATCATTTTATTTATTTATCAAAATTAGGGAAGTGAAAATATGCAATGTAGGTAAAAAGCACAAAACTTTTTTGGAAATCATTAATTTAAAAAAACTTGCATCTATAGGCATAATAGATTATGAATATCAGATACTGAATAAAAGGAATAAGATATCCGAACAACCAATCGCCAATCATTTCATATTTACAATTCTTAAAAATTTATGTTGAGCTCTTCCAATTAAATGAGAATACATATTTGGTATAATAAGGAGACCAAATTGTATAGGTGTATTCAACATGAGATCTCAATAAAGAACAATATAAAGTTTTCAGTGATGAAATTTTATTAAATTTACTTGTGTTTCATATTATTAAGCCTAACATTCTAATAAATTTTTTGCTACATATTTTATATCATAATTAAAGAGGGTGTTGAGGGTGAGAAGTTGGAATCTAATATTACCCCTAAATTATTTTAGGATACTAACTCGAGAAAGAATTATATTATTAATGCTATAGTTATATAATAATGATGACATAATTCAATGGAAAATAATAATACTACATTTGGATATATTGAAATGCATATAATTAATAACCATTATTAATACATACTATTTAGTTAAGATAGACATATTTGTAATGTAAGGCTATCATTAAGTGGTTTATTTCTTTAAACATTTTCAGGTCATCAGCAAACAATAATAAGTTTACCTCCTTTAATTCCAATAAAATATGATTGATAAATATATAAAATAATAGTGGGCCCAAATGAGACCACCAAAGATGACAGGAAAGTTGTATGAATAATATGATTTAATTCTAACCGACTCCTACCTACCAACGAGATAGCTGGAAAGCTAGGGCAATAGTCTTAATTTAATCAATCTCATTTTCAATGCTGGAGTTGCACTTAACTTAACTTCAGCATTATTTAAGTCAATCAGTACATAATGATAACATCATTGTTGTCATTATCACCATCATTCTTCATCATTTTCTGATCGAATTCTGTGTATACAGGTTGCGAATCCGACCCAGATTTCTACGTGATGTTAGCCGGCGAAATCTCAATACTACAGCTCTTGGTAAATATGTGGCTGTCCCATTTGGCATCTCACCAGCGGCCATGCAACGAATGGCTCACCCAGACGGTGAAGTGGCCACAGCTAGAGGTAAGTCTAATAAATAACATCTATTCACGGCTTTGACATAATTTCCTTTCAATCTCATTCAAACAGTTTAAAGTGGAAAACGTTGAAAATTTTATTTGCATATGGTTTTATTAATTAAAAATCAAGGCCGGCTTGAGTCGCATGCTGTAGGTGCAGCAGCCTGCATAAAATATGCTATTTTAACCTACAATCTTCGGATCTGAACCATTTTGAAGAAAAAATTATAAAGAAGTTTCTTATTCTGTTCATCTTTTTCTGCCTACAAATCGAAATCACTCATGTTAAATGTTTAATTCACATAGTTTGGGAAAATCTTGCCATTTTCACGGGATGTTGCCTTGCCTACCAATTATATTGTTAGACCTTGAGTGAGTGAGTGAGGGAGAGGGAGGCAACTATTTTGTTTAACTAAAGATAGCCTATCATATTGATGGGCTTTTATACTATTAAAGAATAATTATATTCGAATCAAAATAAGTTTGACATTTGAATATCAAGTATTTATTTGTTACAACAAAAATATATTGTTGGCATCTTTTCTATAAGCTGTTTTTCAACTTGTCAGCAAAACCTGTGTCTATTGCCACCTTTGCTAAACCCTACGGATGGCACTGTTTCTTATTACAAAGGAAGATAGCAAATGGTCAATGTGATATAATTAAAATATTAGATCCCCTAATTAGTGTTAATGAATAAAATTATAGTGAAATAAATTAAAGTTGCTTCAGTTTTCTTTAAGTTTTAATGTGTTCACAGCTGCTGAAAAAATAGGAGCAGTATTTATTCTGAGCACCCTCTCCAATAGTAGCATTGAAGAAGTAGCTGAAGCTGCACCAAATGGAACCAAGTGGTTCCAGCTTTACATCTACAAAAACAAGTATGATAATCATATTTTTATGTACGTTATAAGAGGAATTTAAAAATTCTTTTATGTAGCAATTTGTGTAAATAAGCAATAAATTTTAAGGCAAATATTTGGTTTAAATAGTGAAATGTTAATTCAACAGAGAAATATGTAACTATCCTTATGGTTAGAATCTGACTGATAAACTCTGTAGCTCCATAAATCTATAAAAAGATTAGGAAAAATATTGTTTGTGTATTTCAGCTCCAAAGCATTCAGCAACAGTGGTGATTTACCAATAATTCTAATTCTAATAAAGAATTGGATTTATTATTGTGCATCTGGCTTTTCTAACATTTTTATGGCTATAAGAAAGTCATATTGCCTCAATACTGATATGTATGTTATATTAAATACTTTGTTTGGTGTGCTACACAATGTCAGTGGTCATAAAGTCATAAAGGAAAATCACAACTAAAATGACTAGAGATGTGCAATGGTATTATCTAATACAGGGATGGGCAACCTGTTCTGGATTGTTGGAAGTTGCGAATGCTTTGGTGGGCCACATTAGAGTTTAAATAAGAAGTTACGTAGAGATTCTGAGGTACCTCGCAAATAAAAATTTAGTCAAAATTAGGATTTTAGGCGCAAAATTTCAGATGTATTTATTATCATAATTTTTCCAAAAAATATGGATTTGTGTGCTGAAGTTTATTTTTCATCATAGATTTTCAGGCCACATAAAATGCTGTCAGAGGCTCCATAAAGCCCGGGTTGTTCATCCCTGTTCTAAGGTGTTGTAACCTCTCCCTCTCCTCCTCAGCTCTATTCAGTTGAGATTTCCTGGCTTGTCACTTGCCAATAATCAGCTACATAAGATCCTTGTCCTCAATCTCTTTTAATCCTTTGAAGTCATTTTTTTTTCAGGTACCTTTTTCTCAGGTCATATTTATTTTTGAGAAACACAATAAAAACATATTGGCATTTAATAATGCTTTATTTTTATTTTTAAATCAGTTACAATTTGTTTTTTTCTTAATAATTTCAGACATTTTATTACTTGAATATCTTCTCCATATGATATTTTTTAAAGCACACACCTGGGTGAAGCCCAGGCTTTCGTGTGCATGTTTCACAGTAGTAAACGGTTTCTCTCCTTCCCCCTTTCACTTTTCTATTGCTACATACAGCACAGACTTTTGAATTGCTTCTTTCATTTGCCATAATTAAATGTGGCTTTTTATTGAGTCGATCTTCTGTATCCGATGATGATGGGTGGCCTCTTCGTTTTCCTGTCGGATTGCGAATGCTGTCAACAAGTTGGGTTAGTAGTGACTTCCTGTATTTTAGGTGTTTTACAGGCATCATGCCATCTTTCTCACGTTGAATATTATACAAAATGTAGCTGTTGACTATGGATACCACAAGTAACCAAAAAAATATTTTGCGCCACCATTTCAACGACTTCCTTGTAAAACCATAGCTCGAACAATAGTAGTCCACATGGTCAACAGCTTCCATATTCTTGATGTAATCTATTATAGCCACTGGTTTTCTAAACTGTTCTTCCACTCCCATGGTAATTTTTCTATTTACAATTTCACTGTCCAAATTGTGAAAAGTGGAAAGAACATAGACATTTTGTTTGTCATTCCATGCTAATACCATCATAGAATCCTCTTTTCGGAAACTTATAACTTCGTGTTTTTGAAGTTTCAACTTCTTTTTTTTATATCTGCTGGCAAACCTTTCCTATTAGTCTTTATAGTACCAGTGATATGGATGCGTAACTTTAGCAGTTCAATGGCCAACTCACAACTAATGTAAAAACGGTCTGTGTATAAATGGAAACCGCTGCCATTGGATGCTTGCAGTAACTTGTCCCACAATTGGGGAGTTATTCGACATGTAAATGATAGATCCAGACGGATAAGACTCGCCGTTGTGGGTGATCCATAGTATAGTATTATAGCACTAATGTACCCAGCTTCGGAGTCTGCTAAAATGTAAATTCTGAAGACCCGCTTTGTTGGCTTCTGCGGATTATACATCTTGAATTGAATCCTCCCCTTGAATCCGACAATTACAATATTTTGCCCAGGAAGAAAATATTCTCAACACTTCTTATCAATGTAGTCTACTACATTTTTGACCTTTCTTCCACCAGATGAGATTCCCATTGTAGGATGGGCGGGTGGTGGAATCAAATGGAATGCCCAGAAGATTTGTAGGAACCGGGTTTGAGAGAAAACGTCATTGAAAAAGGATCGTTTGTCAGTCCGTCCTTCACTGAAATATTCCTTTATGGATGGTTTCTCCTGCAATGCCATGTTCATAACAACACCTATAAATGCTTTCATTTCTAAAAGGGTAACATCAACCCAAGACACCCACAAGGACTGCTTCCTCGGAGGTGTCACCTTTTGTATTTTTTCTGCCACATACCTATTTGTTTCAACAACAATTTCTGATAATAATTTGCCCGTGAAGAACAACTGAAAAAAGTCCAGTTCGGTAATGGTTTGTTTCTTGGGACTTTATAAACATGATCGACAATAAAATGAAATTTCACAAAATCGTGGTTATTGCGACCCCATTTTCTCCAACCAATATCACTCTTACCACTTTCCTTATTGGAAACATTGTCAACGTCGTTATCCACATTCTCTTCTGAACCAGCACTCTCTTCAGACTCCAAATTGTCAATTTCATCATCACTGATTGAGGCATTGCTATCAGAATAATTATCATGTACATCACTGTTGCGCAAACTGTCACATGTTCTTTATCTTGATGTGGGTGCCATCTTTTTTGTTTTTAGGCTAAAAATTAAAGTCTAAATAATGCCACTTGCGAAATATTTTCAACAAATAACATCCGTTTTACAAAATTTTGACAAACATGCAGTGCAACTGACCACAACTATACTCTGTTCAACAAGAGAATACCATGCACAAAATACAAAAATCGGTCCGGCTTCCCAACCACCTACCTCACAATACACCACCATTGGATATACACTCTAAGCCACGGCTACCCCTACTTCGTCCACCTGTACGGCCTGTCTCAAGTCAACATGTGCTTCAACTTGAGTCCCAGCAGCTGTGCGAGAATTGGCATTCTCTTGTTGAACAGAGTATAGTTTTCATTTTCGCTTAAATTACGTTAGATGCAACTCGTTTTGAATATTTTATAGGTTAGAATTACAACATGCTAATAATGCTAGTTGCAAAATATTACCAGTAGGTGGCATTTTATGTGTGAAATTTTGCAAAAAATGCAGGAAATTTAAAGTCAGGTTAGCTCCGTCATATGACCGCAACTAATATAATTTAATGTCAGGTCTCGCACGACAAATGACCGCAAAGGGTTAAAGGATTCTCAAGAGACAAATCTCATAAAATAATGATAATCTAACATCAATTATGAAAGCAAATTCTGTTCATTACTCAATAACCAATCCAAACATTTTTGGAATAAGAATTCAAAGTTAAAATATTTTATTTTCCTTTCATTGTGACCACCTTCAACACTCACATGAAATGAATAGGCTAAGATAAGAGTGGAAAACTTATCTTTTAATGGTGGCCTACCCTTTCATTCTCATTATATAATTAATACATCGGGATTGATGATTTTTTATATTATGGATTTCTACATAAATCAACAAATGTAGATAAACCCTTTTGACAATTTGGCAGAGGAAGGTAGTGAATAGATATTTCCTATAGAAAAACACAGATTTCTCTATTTGTCTGACCATAACTCTCAATAATAGGGCACCACTGGCAGCATACGATCCAAGGACATGCTACTACATTCCATTTGAATCCTACTTTTAAGATTTACATGGCCTTAATCATTTTGAATTTTAAGCTCAAGGTTTGCATTTCTTTTTCAGATGATTTTTCTCTAAGATTGTTTATTGTACCTGGTGATATTCATAGCATATAATTCATAGCATTGTACATAGTGTTATTGGTAGTGTAAAGAAATAAGTTGCAGTTATTATAGATCAAGTTATTTATTTATATGTATAACCAAATTCTAATAGAATTATTTATTATGTTTAACAAATAAATCTTCATTAATATTTCTTTGCCACACACATTTATATGTCCATAACAATGTTTATTTTCTGGAATATTCAATTATGTGGATTTTAATTTTATTGTTTACCTTTTTCATGCTTATAAATGTTGGTTTCATCAATTTATTATTTAAATTTTATTTTAACTTAATACTCAATTCACGCATACCCATCATATTTGATAAGCAGCTACACTAGCTTAGTATAAATGGCAACATGATGCTTTGAAACAGAGCCTTTTCACAGCATATTTCTATGTAAAGCATTTACTTAAAACCAGCAAATAAATTATTTTTAGAAAAATCCTCAAAAAATTGTGCAAATAATGTATCTCTGGGAAATATTGGTTATTTTATAATCAGTAATGAGAATTTGATAAAAAATACACCATTCAAAACATGAATCACTCTAACAGAAATATCATAGTCTGAGGAATAAAATTATGTTTGAACTTACTCCAGAAAAAAGTTGAACTACTGTCATCCTTTGTCATACAGGGATATAACTCGGGACCTGGTGGTACGTGCAGAACGAAGTGGATTTCAGGCTTTGGTATTAACTGTGGATACTCCCATCTTTGGCATCCGCTGGGCTGATGCCCGGAACAAATTTCGTCTACCTCCTCATTTAAAGTAAGATTGATCATTAATAGTTTTTCCAAATAATCATAATTATGTATGAAAATATTCAGTTATTGAATTTCTATGGTTGAAATCCTCTATCAATCATTTTAAAGAATCCCATCTGAAAAAATATAATGCCAATTACAGATATCTCTAAATATATAACATAATGTTGCTCAAAAAATTTTTTACAGTGGAACATTGACTGGTCTCCTGGGAAAATACAATTTTCAAACAATAGAATGCCTTATATTTGTGCTGAGTCTTTTCTATAAAATCCACAACTTGAAACTGTTCATTTGAAGGAATTAATTACCGTATATACCACGTATAACATGCACTTTTTCCCCTAAAAATTTCTGCTAAAAAGCAGGGTGTCTTATACGAGGGTATATGGACCAAAGTTAGAAAATGTCACTGATTTTGCATCCACTCGATATTGGGATGATATTAAACGTTCTGATGGTACTCTCATGCGTTTTCTCGGTAATAACTTGAACTAAAAACATAAATTAATGAACAAAGATGCCAAATTTATTAAATAATTATACTTGATGTACAATACAATATATTTCAAATAAAGTAAAAATAATAAAGAACATTATTAAGCACCGCAAAATCCCAGAAATTCTGGATCACTGCCCCTTTAATCGGCTATGTTATTGGAATCATATTCCGTGGAAGATAGCATTACGTTGTCCACGGCATAATTCCACATTGTAATTTCCTCGCGATTACATTTACGTTGGTACTAATGTGCGAATAAAGGAGTTGGGTATTTCAAATACCAATGGGTCTGAAGTGCAGTTGAACTGCAACTATGTATTCTGTGTCGACTGATATTTAAAACTCTCCTTCACACTGGAAAACCGCTAAACTCTGTAACAGCCCTTTTCTTAAATGGCGGATTTTTATTACCGACTTGAGTGAAGTGCTGTCTTACTTATTGTTAGTACGAACTGAAGTATGTATATTTTCATTAATTTACATATCTCAATGATATTAACAATATAACGAATAATTTTGCCATTGGATGATAATGCTATGCACGGGCACATAAAATATCGCAGAAAATGGTGCCAAAAACCTCCGTGTGTTATATGCAGGTACGTTTTATACGTGGGTATATACGGTAAATGAAGACAATTCAGTTTAAACCATAAAGATTAGGATTCTTTGTGACAGTGCATTTAGCTTATGATTTTTCTAGGCTTGCCAACTTCACAGGATCAGTTGAATCTGAAGGAGTTAATGATATGGGTAGTGAAGGATCTCAACTTCAAGCATATGTTAAAGAATTATTTGATCAAAGTTTAACATGGAAGGACATTGGATGGCTGAAGAGGTATAATAATTACTTCTTGCATTATTTCCATAGCTTTTTTGTTTTGGGAGCATTCAATTAATCATCTATTGCACTTTGGCAAATAGCGTTACCAGTCTTCCTATTATTATGAAGGGGATTCTTACAAGAGAGGATGCAGAGGAAGCTTTAAAGCAAGGTGCTGCAGGGATTTTTGTATCAAATCATGGGGCAAGGCACTTAGATGGATTTCCAGCCTCTGTGAGTTATTGTTACCTCTTTTAATATAAAAGTGAATCAGTATTTTCAATTTGTTTAGCATAAATTAGATGCAGATAGACTTATAATGAATATACCATTAATTGTTAAAATTATATTGTTCTTATTTGATTTTATCTAACATTTTTTGAGAAACTACCCTAATTCCTTCCAACATATAATTATTCTACCATATATTATTTTTAAATTTCACAGATTGAGGTCCTACCTGAAATTATTGAAACAGTAAAAGGGCGCTGTGAAGTATATCTGGATGGTGGTGTGACATTAGGCACTGATGTATTCAAGGCTCTTGCTCTAGGAGCAAAAATGATAAGTCTTCCAAATTTGCAGAAAATTTTCACATCTCTTTACATTTACTAAATGTACCAATTATTATTATTTATCTATATAAATTACATATACTCAAAATACTCTTTGCAATTATATAGATTTATGAGAAATATACAATGAATGAACCAATATTAAATTAATAATAAACAAACTTCATTGTTTCTAATAAAAATAAATATAAAATAATATAACCAAAAGTAATCTTATAATTTGGCTTTTGTCATCTATGGAGCCACATATACTGTATCCTTTTTCATGCAAAATAGAGAAACTTGTATTTTTCAGTGTTTCATAGCACTTTGTGCAAGAACTAGAATAAAATTGTTTTAAAAAAGTAACATTTTTAAGACCACCATAAAAATTATCGGGGCACAGTGGTGCAGTTGTGTCAGGGCTCTGGGATTAAAGGGGCCCAATGGAGGCCATAGACATTTTGTGTGGTGGTGGAGAGGGGCAATCTTTGAAAACTTATGTGCCGGGGCCCCAGAATATTTAATCCAGTCTTGTATGAATCATTCCTGGTTTAACAAGATAGGAGATTTCTAGAATAAATTGGAAAACTTTGGTCAAAAGTATTACTTCTTTAGAAATTAGCCAATTATCTTTGCTGGGGGGACATCTGGATAGACACTCGATTTTTTACTTTCTCATATATGAAGTATATTGAGAAAGTATTGTAATTATAGTATGCTTCTCATTATATTGGATTTTGCTGTATTTACAAAATATGACTAAGGGGCTCTTCTTTAATGAATTACTTAAACTAACAGGTTTTTGTAGGCCGGCCAGCACTTTGGGGTTTAGCATACAATGGAGAAGATGGTGTGAAATCGGTACTGGAATTTATCAGAAATGAATTAGATTTCACCATGGCATTAACAGGTTTGGGAAACTATCTCATACCTGCTTATATTTTCACAATTATTATGACATTCATTTAAATTAATATAAATATTGTTAATTTATAGGCTGTGCATCTATTCAAGATATTAAACAAGAAATGGTCGTTCCTGCCTCATACTACAGCCTGCTTTGATGAAAAATTCATTTATAATAAGATTGTTTAAAAAACTGTTATTAATAACTGTATAATGAAAATATTTCATGTATATATAATGATAGTGCTTTTTTTGTGACGGTACGCACCTGTACAGCATACTGGTACTTTTTTTCAGAGCGACACGTCTAATTTCAGTACATTTTAATGTATTTAATTCTTTAAAACTTAAAGTAACAAACGGGTTCTATAAATGTTAAACATTTTAATTTGAATTATTAACTTTGTTATTAAAAGTTTATCAAAAATTCAGTAGAGAAGGGGGAAGACGGTGCAGGAAGAAATGGTGGGTTGGAGTACCACCAGCTCTTTTTCTATTAAAACAGCACTGTATAATAATGAAATCATTTAAGTAATCACCTTATTTCACTAAATATTAGTCAAACGAGGTGTGACAGTTACAAGAGACCAGTAAAAAGCACAACATTTTGTGAGGATTTTAAAATGTTAAATTAATTTGAAATATTTAATATTTTGTTTGTAAGAATTTATTGTTAGAATTCATTTTTCTGGAAAACTCATAAACTAATTACGAGATTTTTATTGCATTTCACAAATGCACTTTATGCATATGAGGCTATCTAGATCATAAAATTATGGCAGTATTTTTCTTTCGATGAATCATGTATTACAGTGAAATTGTAATTTAAACTGGCTCTAATTTTAGAAAATGAAATTCATCTTATACCACTTATTGCTATTGTCAGTTTGTTCTTTTATCGTAATATGTGAAGGGTATTAACAATTTATACAAAAAAGTAAGAGTTTTATAATAAAGGGTAATGGAGTAAAGGATTCTGAAAAGCATGACACTCATGTTAATAAATTTTTTTTAAATATAGACTCCCAGGTACACAATTATATAATCACCAAATTATTAGACCACACTAATCAAATGTGGTAAAGAGTTTTAAATACATTATTTTATGCCTGTAATTTCAAGAGGAATGATTCAAAGAAGTGATAATTGAGCTTATGTAGCAATTAAAATATTTAAGATAATTATAGAATATTTTTTATAATATGTGTTAAGTGACTGATGAATGTTACTCATATGAGTAATATGTACTTGTACACTTTGTAACAACTGATTTTTTCTGATATTTATTTAGTTCTTAAAACTCTGAATTATATTTGTTTTAATTTACTTGAATGTATTTGAATGAATAACTTGTCGAGCTTCTATCAAGATCTATGTATTTTAGAATACTTGCGTTCACTGAGCATTCATGTAAATGTGTACATACATAACTACATTTAAATTTATTTCTATCTATACCGGTAAAGTACCCATTGGATAGTATCTTTCAGTTCAGTAACATTTTAATATGGCTCTCCATAAGCATTACCATATTCCTTTAACTTCTGTTGCTCAGTGCAGTGATAGCTAGATTCTAGTTTCTTAACTTGTTGATATAGCATCATTACATGGATTCAATTTATAATTCCAATGTTAAGTCCTGATAAACATTATCTTATTATATCTTTGAAACACAGTGGGAAAAGTCCAGCAATTTTTTATTTTTATACAAATTCTATAGAATTTATTTGGGTGCAAAATGCTTGAAAGATTTTGTATGCTAACTGGGAATTTTCTGTTTGTAAACCATAAAATGAATCCTTATCATGGATATTATGATTATTGAGAAATAGAATAAGGTAGTTTCGTGAGAAGTGACTTTGCCTCCATGCTTAGTACATTCTTAATAAAAATTAGTTGATAGTCAGTGGCTGATTTAAGGGGTGTCGCACTAGGCATGCACCAGGGGCCCCAAAAAAATGTTTTTATGCATAATCTCAAAATATAAAATATCTTATTTTAAAAGTCACAAAGGAAATTTTATTTTTTGTACTGAGATACTTAATTTATTGAAATGGGGAATCAAATAAAGGGGTACCTAGTTGTTAGGTGAGGTTTCAGTACATATATACTTAGATTGCAGGGCCCCCAATAATTTAGCTCCAGGGACCCCATAGTTTAGTGCCAGGGGCCTCAGAATGTCTAAATCCGCCACTGCTGATAGTTATATGAATTTATTTTATATTTAATAATACTCAAACAATTATTATTATTCAACCTTATACTGGAGATGTGACACATATGGGGAAGTAGGGTGGATTTCGCCCAAAAAACTTTTAAAAATTAGTAAAAATCTCATATTTTTTTACTCTATGGACCACTTATATTGATCTAGATTACTATTGTGACCAATATTTATTGCATTATTGTACGAATTGGAGGTGGGATCTGTTTAAATATTAAACGAGCCCTAGAAAATTATATTTTCGTAAAAATTGAGGTCATCCTTCAAGGATGAAATAAATTAAAAAACGATTTTTACATTTTAAGTTCACTCCATGATAGCCTTAGTGTACGGCAATTAGCTAGGTTTGTCCAATGACTTGGTAAATCACAACAGGCGAATAAGAGTGCTACTACAATAGAAAGTTTTAGTTTTCAACAAACAAATTTATTTAAAAAAATGACAAGACATAATCAGAACAACTAACAATTTTCCGAAATGTTGTCTTCTAGTTCACTAATTCATGAATAACTGCTCTTACTACTTCAAAGTCCTGGTCATCAGGGCAAAAAAGAATGGTTGATTTGATGACTTATAGTTAAAAATCATAAGTAGCAATATAAAGACAAAGAAACACTTAAAAAAAATATTTACACTTTTAGGGACGTGGAGACGAAAACGATCCCGTTGAAAAACAAAGTTTACTTGCGAGAACTACAGAGAAGTGCAAATAATGCTTACCCTGCTCACGTTCTTTAGATTTAAGCCCCGTTTCCACATGCATAGATCACTGGTGCCAATTGACTGGCGCCAGTGATCTATGCATGTGGAAACAACCAATTTGAATTGGTGCCACAAATCAATGCGCCAGTAAAGTTGATCAAGGGTCAACTTTTCAGCGATGTGCCAGTGTGTTGCCAACTTTTAGATCTTCATGAACCGGAGTTGTTGTTAATGGTTACCTACTCTATTCATAAACCGGTGTTTGATTGAAACCTGGATACTTAGAGGAATTAAATGTAATGATAAACATATTCAATATTCTTAAAGACACTCATGATTTTAGGACATATAATTAAAAATCGTTGTTAATTTTTTAAATATCACTAATTAACGAATGATAAAATTTCAATAGTTACACTCATAGCTGCATCAAATAACTCGGATGAAGCCATTTTAAAACTAAAAAATCAGCTTGCCAGTCTGAAGTGTGTGGAAATACCCTGCTGGTGCCACAAGTACTGGCGTGTTAATGGCGCCAGTCCACTGTCGCCAGTGAACTATGCATGTGGAAACGAGCCTTTACTATTGAGAAGGGCAACCTCATACAAAGCTAAAGTGACCAGACGTACAGCATTATGCTGTATTGTACAGCATTTGCATCTCCTGTACAGTATTGGAAAGTGTACAGAAAAACGTACAGCATTTTAAGAATTTGCCCTCCAAAATCGATAATAATTGCAATAATTTGTTTTTATTATTTATGTCAGCAATATAAAAAAGTACTTAAACGCAGAACAATAATTTGTTTTCCGTGGTGTGGTTGTAGTTTTAGATGTGCTCTTTACTTTATGGTTTAGTTTTATTACTACATCCATGGTTTTTGTGAAAATGAATGTATCACTCATACCACTTTAAAAAATCTATGGTTGTAGCTGGTTTCTGTGGTTTTAGCATATGTTACCTGTCACAGTCCGCAGAGCATCTGCAAAGTTTTACTGTTTTCTCAAATCATAGTCACAATTTCGAAAAGTGAAGTAATTGGAAAACTGAATTAATTTATGTTATGGTTAATTACATAATTTGTTCCAATTTTATTTTGTATTTGTTTGTTTTTAGAAAAATAACACCAAACGCACCGCGAGGAAGGTATGACTTTGGAGAATTAATATATGATTAATAAAGAAATGGATTTTATTATCTTCGTTAAAATTGTTGTTTTTAAAAATTCAATATTGATGTATTATTGAAATGTTTTTATTTTGTTAAAAATACGGATTCAAAAATACGTATTCTATTTTGTTTTTTATTTTGTACAGCATTGAGCTTTTGGAAATCTGGTCACTTTAAACTTAAGTATCTCTTAACTTTAAATACTTTGGTACCACAAATATGGTCATTAATTTTTATAAAACAACACTTAAAGCCTAAATTACAAATGTATCACATTTTAAACAAAGATAAACTGACATCTGACAGAAAATCGCCGATCGCATAAATTTCAATCTTTAATAACAACTAATATAACGATAAATAATACAGGAGAATATTTTAAAGACAAAAATTCATTCAAATGACATAAATAACGTAAAACTCAAAACTTATTTTAATTATTCCATCAAAAGTAACAATTTTCTGCCATCTGCCAATAACATTTTGCACTAAATAATTCCTAACCGACGGGGATCTAGAAGCTTCTAAAGAATCATCTTCATGTAAAAGAATTAATATCTTCATCACGAGATGCCATCCACATCTAAAAGAGCCAGCAGAACCATCAGGATGATAGTACACATACCGGAGGACTTAATTTTCTTTTGTTGCCGTGAAAATTGTTCAATAATCCTCAAATCCAATTATGCCCAAAAGTGGATGAACTGGTCTATAAGAATTTATATTCTGTTTGCTCAGGTGATTGTTTTGTTTGAATGTTTTTGTTAGCTTAATTTAATTATCATATTTTACGATGTTTAATTTACGAAAGTACAGATATTTGCATATAATTATGTTAATGCTTTACGACCATTGCCTATATGGAATAATATAACTCATTTTATTTGGTAGTAGTATCTTTAACGTTTCAGTTTTGATCACGTATTCGTACGCAGAGGACAAACTTAAATTGTGTGAGGCCCACTTTGAGAATTCCGAAACTGCATTTTGTAATTTAAAATATGTGGCGGTCCAAATTTCGTACAGTGAGCATTGATGTATTATCGAAATGTTTTTGTTTTGTCAAAAATACGGATTCAAAACTACCTATTGTATTTTGTATGTTTTTTCATTTCGTACAGAATTGAGCTTTTGGAAATCTGGTCACTTTATACAAAGCATTATTGTCTAATAATTCCAGTCTGAACAAGATGTGAGGTAGATTTCGTCCTCACATCATCCGTAACGGGTTAAACGTTTCTACCGAATTAGACAAATTTATACAAAGCGGGGAAGAGCATGCATTTCGACCCTCCATTTTTTGTCCGAACGTCGTCTGTTTAGTCTCAATAGTTTTTTATTCTAGTTAATAGGTTGGGTTCTTCATTTGCACCTTTATTTGATTAATGTTTTCGTATTACATTATTAATAATGGTATGTATTGTAAGCCATGTAAACTTCAGTGCCTCCATTAAGTTTCTTAAATCTGATAGAGAACTATTTTGTAATAAAAATGAGATTTTCACGTGTTGGGTTCTGTAGTAACCTTCGCGCCATATTTAATTTGGTTTTAAATATTGTGTTATTCTCTTAATTTTTATAATTTTCGCTCATATCAGATCGAGTTAAAGACTTTTGTTTAAAATTCACAGATTCAACTGTTATTCAAATCCTCAGTTTTAAAACACATTCGAAGAAGGTTAAATTTGAAGAGATCGGTATCGGATTTTTCCGGACGGTTTACTGTGTCTTCAGAAGTATCACTAGCGCTCAGAACTGGAAAACCTGTAGTTGCGCTTGAGTCGACTATAATAACTCATGGAATGCCATATCCTGAAAACTTTTCAACGGCCTGTAAAGTGGAAGACATAATTAGGAAACAGGTGATTTTGAATTTGATTATATCATAAGCCAAGCCTACTATTATAAAAACTTGAAGCTAAGCTTATTCTTTTATGTTTAGGGTGGAACATGGTTTACAAATAAAATCTTTTTACGATATCAGTTATTCTTCACTATATATACATTATTTTCCAACTCTGGTTGTACAGTCTGTTCAGTTTTCATTTTTTCTCTATTCATGGTGTTTAGATTGAATGTAAGTAAGGGATATATGGCCGTTACCGACATTTTAAAGGATATTGCAAACCATAATTTTGTGTGGCAGTCATTTAAAAGTAATTGGTGGCTGGTGCACACTGATGTTATTGTTTTTTTTGCTAAATATGATCTAATTCCCAACCAACATTCAATTTCTCTAAGTAAAACCTGTCATTGTGAAAATACTCAAGAGTGCAGCAGTGGGGTTTACATAAAGAAAAAGTTTAATGCTAATAATCTTTTTAATGTTAAGAGAAACTATAGGATAAGTTGTAAATAATGGGGATTATGGAAGGAAAATATGGAAGATGAGAATGAGCATGAAAAGAAATGGAACTGCAGTCAGAATGATGGATTAAAAATAAAGGTGAAGCATAATGAGAAGAGAATCACGAATGATTGGAGCATTTACTGTGACATTGTGATGACCAAATTTACTGTGAAGTAAAAAACTAACATCAGTTGTAATAGTAGTCAAAATAAATTAAAGTCCTCTTTATTAATATTGGTAATATCTGAAAGAGTCATCCTAAGTAGATGAGGGCTTAGAACTGTTCTGGGTCAACATCTATCGCAGCACCAATTTGTCAAGTGGGAGAGTCACGAACTATGTCAATATTCCTAAAATTATTCCTAAGGAATGATTTTCTAATGTTTCAATATAAGCAGATCGCCCTTTATAATGGAACTGGCTAAAATTTAGTATAGGTGATGTACCTGTGGCAACTCAATCTCCAAACTGTTGCCCAATTATCAACCCTTATTATGTTTGCTCTGCTTCAGGCACCGTATCTCCAGGACGGGGAGGGAGAGAGGGTTCCAGTCAGGGTGCCGAAGCTAAGCAATTGTGTGATAACTCAGTCATTTGAAAACTGCTATGCGTAAAGAACGTCTATGATTCAAGTGCTACGTTGTTCATTTTCTTACCAGTTATGGCACTGCGATCGATGTTGGCCCTGAACAGTTCTGTTCTTTATATTCCATTGGACACTATGGTCATGCGTTTGATTCTTACCTAGGGCATGGATGTCATTTGTCATTCTGGGCTAGATGTAAGAATGGACTTGATAGTCTGAATCTCATTCCTAAATAAAGACTTTTTATAATGTAATATTTGAGCAATTGAAATATTATATTACACTCACACGTTACAAAAATGGGTTCCTAACTTTAATACACGGAATATCAGTATATGGTAGATTTGAGAACCATAGGTAAGAATAGTATGGATAGACTTATATTAAATGAGGCACTGAAAATTGTGTTGAGGTGTTGAAACATTTGCAATAAAGTTTACTAGCATGTTAATGGAAAAATTCTTAGAAAAACTTTTGAGGACATTACATTAATAACTAAAGATTAACCAAATTATACTTTATGCCCTGGATAAACTTATGCAGTACCAAGTAATATTCTGAAAGTAGCATACAGCTAATAGTTCTGATGACTTGATGTTAAAGATTAAATTATTACCAAGTTTTCTTTGGGAAAAACAAAGAAAGCAAATGTATTGAATTAGACTAGTACAACAGAAGGAATTGGTTTTAAGCATCATGATAAGCCCAAGGTATATTTCATGTATTTATCACAGTATGCACACAGCTACACATTCTAAATTACCTGGGGGTGTTCTTAGCTGATGTTGATTCAGGTATGTTTTTGTCAGCCCTCTGAATTTCAGCTTTTTTGTCAGTTTCTGGAATGCTTTACTGATACAGTTGATCAGCCATAGGACATCAGTGGTCTGGCAGTATTCGCGAAAATGACTAATTTGAGAAATCTAAAAAAATTTGCATGTCGGTGGTTCTTAAACCTCTTGGTACTGCATACCACTCCTGAGGTGAATTATACTCTCTCCACCCGGAAATCGGTAAAATTTCGATGTATTTAATGAAAATAATTGTGAGTACTAAATTATTTGATACATAATATCCAGTTTTAACAAATTATCCACCAAAGTGGTTGGATGACGAGTGAAATTACAATGAATTGGTTTGAAAATCATTTTGTAATTGAATCTCGACATCACTGTAACAAATGCAAAATATTACTCGTATTGGATCATTGTTCAGCTCACCCTAAACCAGAACTTATGATCAAAGACAATGTGTCTGTGATTTTTCTACCTCCAAGCTGCACTATCTAATACAGCCTCAAGATCAAGGCATATTAAGCTCACTGAAGTGTTGGTATCGATCTAATTACATGATGCAGTTTCTCATTGGTTTAAATTCAGGGAAATCAGTCACGGAAATAATGAAAGAATACAATCTAAAAGATGTAATTTGGGCACTTTCTCGTGCATGGAAAAGTATTCCAAAATCCATTTTAAGAAATGCATGGTTTAAGTTATGGCCTGCTTTAAGGTTTCATGATGACGAAATCACAGTTGTGGATTTCAAAGGGTTCCAAATTTCAGAGGAAAAATGGATGATGATGGAGTTGCTTCACTATGCAAAAGGTATGAATAGCCCTGAGTTTAAGAAAATGGAAATTAAAAATTTCGAAGAATGGATAGATATTGACCAAGATACTCCAGTTGTGCATCATTTTACAGACCAGGAGATAGTAGAAATGGTGCAAAACAACAAAAGTGAAAGTGAAGCTGAAGTTATTCAAGAAAGAATATCCGGTACTTACGTATTAACGGAACTACCGAACTATAACGTAACTACCCTGAACTACAGGATATTAATGAATACCACTAGTTCAACAACATTACGTTTATTTATATTTCCCATTCATACATAATATTTTTAATATTACTTTAATAATTAATCTCTGGAGGCCAATAATCTTTTATTGCAGAACCGCTGAATGCTCATTTGAACATTTTCTTTCACTTGGTAACACACCATGATGTTGAAGGAATGCAACAGCTTCTTCTTCGGAGTTCGGTAAATCCCATATTTTTATTTTTTTCTCATGTTCAATAGACAGAGGAATTGAACACATGAAAGGAGGGTTTCTTCTAACAGTGAATTGTTCACCTGGACAAATGAATTGCTTATTTGGACAGGTCGTTAAGGTAATATGTAAGGTAGTTCCATTAAACTGATTGACCCGTCTCGACATTTACTAACCCAATCACAGGACAACAGGGAGGGATACTTTGGTTCTGGGCGAGGTGAAGGGCGTGTTAGAAGTGAACCAGCTGCTGGAGAGACCATCCTAGGCAAGTGAGCCATTCATGTAGTTAAAGAAAATGTTCTCCCCAATATGTATGAATTCATTATCCATTACAAAAATAAGGGTTGAGAGAGAGAGAGTTAGTTTTCGTTGGCAGTCAATATCTTCAGGTTTCAAAATTTGAGTTTTAAAAAACTCCATGAATAAATGTGTATATAAATTGAATATGTTAAAAATTGCTATTCTGAGCCCAACTCTAAAGTTTTGTCATTACTCTATTTTGTTCCTACTAATTTGAGAGTTGATTTATGTGGTAGTTGTATATTTTCTGTAAGGTAAATGGTATAAATAAGGAACAGACAGAAGTACAGACGGCCCTCCTCCAATGCGGGGGTTAAGTTCATCGAGAATGCCGTTTTGGGCGAATCCGCGTTGGAGGAACTTCATACCTTATGGGATTGAGTAGGATACGTGAATGTGGCTGTGTGAAGTCCCTGATAAATACCTAAATATGTAGATGTTTTTTTACATGCACAAATGGAAAGCTCTACCTATATTGTGTGCACTTAAAGGGGCAAAAGCCTTAACACTTGCACGTATTTTCTCTTCCTGATCGCACGTATGATAGACTCATTCATGCCATATTCCTGACCTACCAATGCTACACTCAAGCTGCTTTGTAACTTACCTTAGCTAATGTCATAACTTTATGGCTTTTCTTTGCGTCACTAACACTTGAATATGCTTTATGTTTTGATTCCACACTAAGGGTTATTACAAAAAAAACTGCAAAAAGTGGCACTGAACTTAGCACAGTCACAGCTGACATGAGACTGAGGGAGAGGAGAGGGCAGCGCACACCAAATAAATGAAAATATTGTTACTTTGTCTTATATGAGCTCTATGAAAATGGCAACAATGTTGTTGCAGAGATTTTTAGTTTACTAATCTGAAATTTAAGGGGTACCTGCATACCGTTTATAAAGTTCTAGAGTGTGCTTACTGTTGCGTGTTTGGTGAACTGCTCATATTCAAATTTTCTGCATTCGGCAGATATTTGGTCACATTTATTGTTGAGCATATAAGTGAATCCACATTGGAAGAACATGCTTTGGAGGAGGATTTGCTGTATACCAATCCTGACTTCTTTAAATTCTAATGAAGGAAGAAGGTATTAGAGACGTTACATATTCATGAAGATGAAAAAGTGAGGGAGAATTTTATTAAAATAAGGCTTATAAAGGTTATAAATTATCCTACTTTCATTGGCAGAAATTTTAATGCCAGAAAAAATGAAAATGGGTCTATAAATTGGAGGAAAAGTTATCAGAGCTCCAAAATTTAATTGCTTTTAATAAGCATTACATTTATTCTAAACAGGGTGATTTGATTTTATTTGATGGATATTATTTTTAAGGAGGATAAAATCTTCAAAAAAAAGAGGACATCTGGTCACTTTATATCAGCGGTTCCTAACCTTTTATGTGTGTGACCCTAAAGTAGCAAATGGTATGTGACCCGCGACCCTACCATGGAAACGGCAATAGCCAGTGATATTTACTATAAATGAACTAATACTAATGCCTTTTCTTGAACACTACATAACATTGCCACTTATTTTTAAAAAATATTAAATTTTTAATGTTACTTGTCAAATCCAATATTTTTTGGGACAATATTAAATACAGAAAACATGCAAGAAACAAATCTTTATTTAAATAACTCATACATGAGCTGGTTTGACAAATCATTTGCTTCTAATTAAAATCTTGTGAAATACTGAACATATGGAACGTTACATAAAATGAACAGAACAATAATGTCAAAAATCAATGGCTTCCTTGGTGCTGTAATCTTGGAGCAAGCTCCGTGAAGTAAGGCACTATGTTCACTGACATAACGCACCAGAGATCATGCTGAGGATCCAAGTGATTCCTAGATTTCGACTTATTACCTTGCTGGAAAATCCAGTCTCACAAAGATATGTTGTGGGAAATGGGAGCAGTGCTTTTTCTGACTCTCTGACCAAAATCGGTTTATTTGTAAGCTCTGTCCAAAATTTCATCAGTGGATCTTGTGCAAACTTTTCTTTCATGAGTTGATCATTTTGAAGATCAATGAACTCTTCCTGGAAGCCGTCAATGTCATCCCCAGTTATCATCACATCAACGTTAAATGAATTTCTTACCCAGTTGTACTTTTCAAACTACATTTTGTGGTATATACCGATCAAACTCTTTCTGCAGTTTTTCCAAATATTCGTCAAAAACAGGTTTCAAATCATCCAGAGAAACTTTACTGGCATCTTCTAAAAACTCATTCATAAAGGGAAACGAAGCCATTTTCCGTTTTGAAATTTTGTCCTGCCATAAAACAAGTTTGCACTTAAAAGATGTGACTTTTTTGCCAATATCTACTAGAGGGCTGTTCCTACCTTGCATGTCTGTGTTCAGCTCATTAAGATGCTGGAATATATCACTTAGGAATGCGAGTTTTGCAAGCCAGGTTTCGTCAGTAAACCTTTCTGCTAATAAATGTTGTTTTTCGTTAAAAAAATGTGGACCTCCACACGAAGTGTCATCAAACGAGAAAGTATTTTTCCACGTGAAAGCCAACGAATATCTGAAAAGTACAACAAATTCTGATGCTCAGATCCCATTTCATCATACAAAGCTCGAAACAAGCGTGAATTTAGCGCCCTAGACTTTATAAAGTTCACAATGTCAACAGCATCCTGTAACACTACACTGAGATCAGCCTGTATGGCATTGGTTGTGAGATTTTCTCGATGCAAAAGACAGTGTATAATAACTACTTGTGGTTTGGCATCCTTCACATGTCTGCAAAATCCAAGTCGGCTTCCCATCATGGCAGGGGCACCATCGACACACAGTCCCGCACAATTTGTCCACTGAAGATCATGTTTTGAAAAGAATTTTGAGACTAACTCAAATATGTATGAGCCTGTTGTTGTGGTGTTCAAAGATTCACAGAACAGAAATTCTTCCACAGTGTCGTCACAGGATTTATATCTGACGAAAGCCATTAACTGAGGCTTATTTGCAACGTCCACAGATTCGTCGATTTGCTAAGAAAATTTCCCAGCCTTCTTAAGTCCAAAAATAAATTGGTTAAGAATATCTTCTCACATCATGTCTATTCTCCGTTTTCCTGTGTTGTCGGACAGGGCAACCATTTCCAATTGTTTAGCGATCTCTTCTCCACATACTGTCCGAGCCATAGCAATGGCAGCTGGCTTTACAAGCTTTTCACCAATATCATGAGCCTTTTTGCATCTGGCGATCTTCCAAGCAACTTCAAAAGATGCCTTTGTTGTTTTAGAAAGTGACACAGTGGCAGAGCAAGATGGGGCATCAAGTCTCATACGCTTTACGTTTGATTCTTTCTCTTTCCAAAACGTCAACGGTTTATCAACCAAATTAGGATGAACTGTAGTCAGATGACGCTTCAACTTGTTTTCTTTCATGGATTCTTTAGCCAAGACTTGTAAACACTGCAAACATTGAGGTCGACCCATTCCATTTCGATCTTTAAGTTCTGTGAATCCAAACTAAGAAATCAGATATGTATGGTAAACTGCATTTAGCCATTTTAAGTTACCAAAACTTAACAAGACAAAATATATATGTAAACTCACATATACTCGAAACACACTGATTATCAAAACAAACACTTTTATTGGTAACGCACGTTTCACCTGGTGACACTTGTAGATGTAAACAACACACTGGAGTCGACTGTAATGCAGCCAAACGAGCTAACTGCCCATGCGGGAAAATGTGAACTACCAGAAGGAGAGGGGGGAGGCTTCGCTGCCACTACTGCACGTACAGTCACGCCTGGAATTCCCCTCTCTTTTCAGTACAGTGGAATTGACTCCCCGCCTCAATATTACTGCAACGTGGAATGAACATTAGAAGTACTATGGCTTTAAGTACAACTACGTTGTACCGTACAATAATAAAGTGTGTTTATCAGTTATTTAAAAGTTAATTGCTCCAGTATGTTTAAAATTAATAAACACAGATTCAATAATTACATTTTCTCGATTATTCTGTTTGAATTTAGATACAAATTTTGATTTTTTTTCTTAATTATCGAGTTCTCCATAAAACCCTCTCGCGACCCTACGTCAGACCCCCCGCAACCCAGATTTGGGTCGCGACCTGAGGTTGGGAACCACTGCTTTATATGTATGTCGTTAAAAATTTCTAGTAAAGTTTGTAGAATTTGAGTTAATTTCTTGAACCAAACCAGACAATTTTTGTAAAAAATTCTACTTCAGTTTGAAGTTCAGTAACTTGGGGCAGTTTGATTTAATTTGGTTTGCTGCTATTCCCTAGAAACTTCTGCCTGTGTAAGGTGCATTGCACCAATGGTAAGCATGGCCTTGATCAAGGGTAAATGCATAAGCGCATGGTGAAAAATTGGAACAGGTAGAACATTTCTCTTACTTGGACAATGTTCTTACCTGGATTGGTAGAAGCACCAAATATATTAGAACAATGGTAATCCGAAAAGTATCTATTTACTTTTGTGGATTACACATGTGTAAAAGTAAGCATCTTATATTGTTTAATTATGTAAGAAGACAGATTCTGAGGAGATCTATGTACTGGCACAGTTACAGTCATATTCTGACCAGACTGACAGTAGTACATTTTTGTTTTTTTGTTGAATACTTAAATACTTTAAATTCTTCATTGTTGTTAGAATAAAAAAATAATGCACCTAACACATGACTTACTCCATAGAGCAGGGGTCCCCAAACTTTTTATTGAAAGGGTCACATTAGGCTTTATGTACGGCTGCGCAGGCCACTTGAGACTTTTTCAAATGACTGATCGGGCCGTGTGAAGACTTCAAAGAGCAAGTTTCGATGGGGGGGGGGGGTTGTAAATTATTTCGAGAGAGAAGGGGGTGGGGGGTGTTGTTGGGTTGGGTATGGCTGGCGGGCCGGATTATATCACTGCGCGGGCTGTAGTTTGGGGACCCCTGCCATAGAGTAATGAATATAATTGTAATAATACTTATGAGTTTCTATCAATATCAGTGTCCTCAAGAATAATTCAACAATTACACTTGTGCATGATTTTAAACTGAATAATTTTCATAGTGAAAAATACTTTGAATCACGTTCCACAAAAACTACATAAGTTAAAAAAATTATTATTTGTTGCTATGGATGACAAAATATTGATGCACATTCTGCTGCCAGTCCCAAGTTATTGTGCAAAATATTTGAGATTAAAATATTATTGTGGGTGCTAGGATCGCTGTCAATATTTACAAGAAAATTTGTTTACAAAATATGATGTTAGATGCATTGGGATAATTTTGGATGCAGTTAAAGTTATCCATCCGAGTGTAGGCATCACTATCAACTATTAGAAAGTTTTACCATGACAACTTAAGCCAGGAATGGCAAATGTGTGGCATGGGTGCCGGAAGTAGCACACTTACAACTTTACTCGACATGCGTAAGCTTCTTTTTTTCTACGTAAAATATGAAGCCCTTAGAGAAGGAGTAAACTAGTGGCACGCGAAAAAAATTCTGATGATTCACATTACTTTCTTGGCATGTGACACAAAAATCATTTGCCATCCCTGACGTAAGCCAAGCTAAGGAGTTAACCGGAAAAAATGGAAAAATGACAAGAATAAACCTCCACTTCTGGTTTACCAGTTTCAACCAAAACCTTTTCAGATGTTGAGTTACTAGTAAAACTCTTAAGAATCAAGTTTTGTGATGATCTGATCATTAGTGTTTGAGTTAGAGCGCCATCAAAATTCCTGTCACATGCACACACAGACATAAAAGATACAGTGAAAATGTACTCGGGACCTCAAAACGTGTATTTCCATTGAAATCTTCGAAATGTGGAAACGTGAAAAAATCTGCTATGACCGGGAATCTTCCACTTGCTGACCGGTAATCGGCTACTTTCTAATATGAATTCCTTGTTCTATTCCAAATTACGTGTTCACTTGTCCACCGGAGGGCACCCTAATGCACAGTGGTGAGATGGGGTAATTACTAGCGAGGCTTTAAATTAAAATTTCCTTCTCACAAATTTTGGAAAAATGCATTATTTTTTAAAATGGCCAATTAACTGGATTTCCGGATATATGTGGAATAAGTGATTCCATACTGTAGTACAGGGGTGAGGAAACTTTGGACGGGATGGGCTGCATTAGCCATTGCACTTGCTTAGGTGGGCCGCATTAACAGATGAAAATGCTTCGGTGGACCACATCAGGGACCACATCAGAAGTTATTTGAGAGAATGCAAAGGTTTATATCTGTGAAAATTGATAATTAATATTATTTTATCATCTAATCTTCACAGGAAAAGGTTTTCCTGCCCTAATTTTAACCAAAAAATATGAAATTGTCTGTGTTACATTTCATAGTTCGTTTTCATATTGATATCTCAGGCCATATAAAGTGCTCCCGTGGGCCGTAGTTTTCCCACCTCTGCTGTAGTATTATGCAGAATATGAAAAACGCTGGAAATATTTTTCCAAATTAAATTTGTTTATTTTTCAAATGATGTTGCATAACATTATAATTCATTATTTGATCTACATTATGGTAACTCCGATTTGTATAAGATCTGTTTATTTCAACTTTCTTTCATCATTCAAATTGTTTCTTTTTAAATATCATCACATTTCCAGATAAACCAGACATTTGGTTATATGTACTCTAATGCAGTATGAAAATTACAGCTATGCTACTTTCAGCTTTTGGTAGTTTAATTAAATCTTGTAATTTTCATAGCTTTTTATAAAGTTCATGCAGCACATCTGCAACCAAATGCAGGAAAGAGTGAAATTAGGTCAGTACCTGATTGAAATACTTCTGGTAATGTATTGTATTCAGAAAAAGGTGAAAAGATTATCGATAGAAAATTTTTCTCCTTTCCACATGTTTGCATAAACTGATTACTATTAGAAATGGGTAGATTTATACCCATGGCCTCCCTTAGGTATGTGGACAGCCCTTCCCTATCCCACCACTTTAATAGTAGTAATCCCAATGTTTTATTCAAAGTAGTACAAATAATAAATAAAGGCATAAATACATGTAATAAGGTATTTAAAAATGTCAGTGCCATCAGTTCTGCATTAAGAGTTGCTCAACCACTTGTTCAGATGAGGGGGTGCTGCAGCTGATGACGTAAAACAAGACTTGCACAGGGTGGCCGCCCCCCTGGGGCAGCTGTAGGTAGGCACTTGCCTACTCTGTCGATTGATAAATCTGTCCTTGATTAGAAGGTGCTTAACCCTCCATTGTAATATAATGTATACTATGGTTGCATTTTCTCGAAATCGTGTTATCTCTGATTGATGTGTGACCCATTTAAAGCCATTTCTGTAATATTTGAAGAAGTGATTTAAAATAAATTGTTTATTCATTTTTCTGATGTAGACTAAATTTTTGAAAAATCTTTACTTATAATGGCATATTACCTTTTTATTTTCTCTATATACGTAGTATAGAGAAAGTATTGTTTTCATGAAAAAAATCGAATTCGAGATTTCAACGGAAATACGTACATGTTTGAGGTCCCTAGAACACGTTTTGACCATTTTCGGAATGATGTCTGTGTGTATGTGTGTGTACATGTGTGTGTGTGTGTGTGTGTCTGTGATTGTGGGCTCTCTAACTCGAAAAGTACTTGCCATAGCATTACCAAATTTCATATATAACGTTTTGGTGTGAGCAGGAAGAGCTGATTAGTTTTTGGACAATACCGGTGAACTGGAAGTCGAGGTTTATTTGAAACCCGATTCAATTTTGGTGAAATATCTAGAGCCCGAAATATCTGTGACATTTAGAGCTAGCCCTTCGACTCGGGATGTTTAGATTAGAGTTTCCTTTCCCTTCTCTATCTTTCGTTGGCTTCTGTTTCATGTTCCGCTTAACTAAATTCTTAGCATCTAGCATGCCATTCTTCACTTGCTGCATCTTAGTTCCCAGTCAGAATTATGGGATCACTGGACTCGGTCGTGTTAGAAGATAACTCTCCAAAAAGTACGTCTGCAGGTATCGTCTAATGTAGGGCAGCCTGTCCGAGTGTAGTTTTACGGTTACACTCAATTTCTGCAGAGGAGTCCTAAGTGCATCCTTACCACTGTTTCAGCCAGTAACACTGACATCTTCTTCCTAGATCAACTTTACATCTTGGTACGTAATCGCTCATCAATATAATGGCAGCATTTTTATCAGAAAATTGGTATATATGATATCATATTTTGTAGGAAACAGAAGAATTCTAAAATACTAATAATCATCGTAGAAACGCAGAATTTTAATCATAATATAAATTAAATAATAGTAATTAATTTTCAAATCGAAAAACTACCTAAGGTCCACCATTGGCCAAGATCAGTGCATTTGCGGTATTCATATAGCGTACAGTATCATGAACACTATTGAATCTATTGATATGCAATTTTATTCAGAGAAACGTGAACATTTCTAAACATTTCATCTGCTGGGTGTACCTCTCTAAAACAAATAGGGGAAAAGTTTACCACAGGTCAATTTTTTGACGTTTCGACTGGAAATTTTCAAGAAAATGTTGCGTTTCTGATTTTTTTTAAAGACAGCTCATTATTAATATAGAGGTTATAGTTACAAAATCATTATTCATAAACATTACAGAAGTCATACACAAAAAATTGTTGCATTTTGTTCATTAGAACCGGAGATATGGCGACGGGAGAGGGTTTTCTATGCAACTTGAACGCGAGAATCTTTCCTTGCATCTCAGATTCACTCTCAGTCAAGAGATAAACAGCGTAAATTTCATTAAGAGGTTTCATTGTAACTGACATAAGATACGTGTGGACGATGGCTCCTTCCTTTTGTGCCGAGATAAGATTCGTCTCAGAATTATATGGGGTTTTTACGCAGACGAGTTCCACATTTTGTTACTTGCATGAAAATATAAACGCAAAAATTAATGTACATTATATGCACTAAATTGTAGAATGGAGCTGAAGAAGTAAAGGCCAAAGGTTCCTCTTTTGAAATATCAAGATTTTTCGGAATTAAGAAAATTCATTGGGTCTAAAAAATATAAATGCTGTAACTGTGCAAAAGGGTGGCATAAAGTACATTTGCCTCAGACGGCAATTTTTGGTGCGATGGCCCTGAATGGGAGTTATAAAATGTAATGCATCTAGTAACATTATATAGAATTATATCAGTTTCTATATACACTTTTTGCTGGAATAAGTTTGCATCTGGTATCTGTATTTGCTGAATTCATTGTGAGCCATTGATGCTCTTTTAACCTGGGAGAGAACCATAGTTCCCTCTAATTTTTTTCATCTATGGGCGGAATGAATATTGCTATGCGCGCCTACATGATGTTAGTGCGTGGATGTGAACCGTGGTTGACGTGACCCTGTTCCGATATATTTTAAGATACACACAATCGTTCACGCTTGAAAAATTTAGTGCACGGCACTTCAAAAACTACTGCACGGCTGCACAGTCTTGCAGCTTAGAGGGAACTATGGAGAGGACACACCTACAGGGAATCCCCATACTTTTTTGATTTTTTAAATAATTTTCCGCCACCATAGACATCAACTTATTAAAGCATGAATTTATTTTTTTCTCCTCGAATTGGTCAAAAAATAGGGGTGAGCATGGTACACAAGGACGTGGATTACATGAGTAAATACAGTATTAAAATTAATTATTATAAATCTTCTAAAATAAATGTCATAAAATATAAACACTGGAACAGCCGATTCAAAATAGTGATCACCTCCACCGAAAGATCAACGGTCTTCATAAATATTGATGTTATTCATCTGTAATTGAAGTTTCACATTTTGTGTTTGGCGTATAAGTCGACTCGAAGTTTTAGGAAAAAATTTGTTAGGCCTCAAAGGTCGACTTATATGCCGGAATATATGGTACATCAAAATCGTAAAATTATTGAACCATTCTCACAAAAATTGTTGTTATATAAATTGTTTAACTTGAAAGGGAGAAGATTTTAATTAAAAAACAATTATTAACTCTGTATATTCATTACAGGATTGTATTCCAGCTACCATAGCTGTTGTAAATGGAAAGATCCATGTGGGGATAACAAAGAATGTGATGAATGAGTTGGCATCAATGAAACACCCAGTTATCAAAACATCCCACAGAGATTTGCCATATGTCATCAGCAAAGTATGTGTTTTGTCAATAGAAATACAGTGTAACCTTGATAGAATGAGTATGGCTTATACTGAGAACTTTATCTTAGCAAGCAAACACAGTGTCACCATCAATTTCTTATTGTTACATATGCAGAATTTAATTTTTGTATATTATGAGTACTCATTAGAATGAGTATTTTTATTAATCTAATAAATTCTCGCTATATCGAGGTTTCACTGTATGTATTTTAGAGTTATTTTGCCCCTGATAGGAAATATGTAATAATTTTGTTTCATCTGTTGCAGTTAACATGTAAAGTAATATTAATTTTGTTTGGTAGAGAAATAAAAGTTTTATGTTAAATGGATTTTATTTTATTTTATTGAAGGTATTGTGATTATTTTTTATTTTTAGGAAATGTGTGGCGGTACTACAGTCTCGGCAACAATGATTGCAGCAAAAATGGCTGGAATAAATGTTTTTGTGACAGGTATTGATTAACTTTCTTTGAGAACCACTCTTTAAGTTTTGTTTTTAAATGCTATATTAGTTTTATGCATATCTTGCTTTTAATTAAAAATAATCCACAGGTGGAATTGGTGGTGTCCATCGGGGAGCTAATGTCACTATGGATATCAGTGCAGACTTGACAGAACTTGGTAGAACTCCTTTGGCGGTTGTTTCCAGTGGAGTCAAATCAATACTTGATGTTTCTAAGACTCTAGAGTACCTTGTAAGTTATGCAGCAAAAAAATACATTTTATGTAGTAATATTTAAATTGGGAGAGAGATATTTTTTTAAGCTGGCCTGAAAAAAAACTTTCATTTGAATTTGTTTTTGTGAGTTTGACTTGTTAATTTTTTCGTTGTATCATTTTAGATATCTCTCAGGATTTAGTTCTCAATTCTTGTTTAACCCCTCAAGCACAGAGGACATTTACTTAAATCACATGTATGAGGTCAGAGGAGGTTTATAAATATTTGTGAAAATTCGCGATTTCGATTCCTGAAAATTGAAAAATTTGTAACTTTTTTCATTTTTATTGGATTTATATAAAATTTTTTGAGGATTTTAATGGAACATAATATTTATAAACAATGTCTTTTATATTATCTTACATTAAGCACACTCTTTACAGGAGATATGATGTTATATGTATCAGAATGTACGCGTAATAAAAAATTAGGAAAGTTAAAAGTTTTTTTAAAGGCATTTGCTTTATCCAATTTACCATGAAATTTACAAGAAAATATAACTTCAATGAATCATATATATTGAATTTTTTTACTAGCATTCACTTCAGACTAACTTCTTTAGAGCGACACAAGAATATTTCTGCTGCGACAACCTGAGCGTAGGGTTATTATGCAAGCGCTCGTTCCAAAACTCTCGCTTACTATGCATCGTCAGTGACTTATATTTGTAAACAGACCTTGGACTCAAGAACAGACATTTCTCCCTCTCTCTCATACTATACTGGTCTCAAGAAATGCTGAAGCAAGCACATGGCCTAGCATAGAGCTGAACAATGGTTTTTGTTGTTCGGCTCTCCTCGTCTTATAACTCTCAACCTCTGATTCATAAGAAAAACCAAAGAGAAACAGAAGTTTGTGGGCAGGTAAGCGGTCTAGATCTTGTTTCACTTTGCAGTAGCATTTGTGTCGAGATACGGTTCCTCTTAGCATTGGATAGGGGATTTTTAGAAGACATGATTCCCCAATTTGTGAAAAATCAATCTGTGGCATTTTTCCCTGCCCTCGGGACTTTGTCCACAATCCCGAGGTGTGTTGATCGACAAAGTCAGGCAGAGAGAGAGAGACCAAGGCCGAACAAATCGCCCCTCCCCTGGACGCCACTCCGCTGGGATGCCACGGACTTTTCTGGGTGTCTAAATATATACGCCAAAAAGTGTGTCCTCCCTCCAGTCCCCTTTCAGTTCAACAAACTTTAAGTCGAGAACTGCAAATCCAGAAACTACTGTTTAAATGTTCACCAATCACAATTCACCACCTCTAAATTCCAGAGTGACCTGTGAACCACTCCCCTCTTCCCCTGGAACTCTGTTCGAGGCAGTGAGCGGGCTTTCACTTTCTCTCATTCACTTCCCAACGGCAGCAGGAGAAATGACCTGACCATGGTGGTCTAACCCTCACTACATCAGCTGAGCTAACCTCGCCTGAACTTTCAAGTGAAGTCCATGGTGCCTGAACCACACAGTGGCGTGGGTGAATTATAAGTTGTGAGAATTGTTATTTTGTTATTTGGGTATGGTTACTAAATTGTTAACTATTAACCAAAGTTATTTTTGTGTAAATTGTAATATATGTTGCATACCCATTTGGTATCGCTTCAAATCACAGAATTTAATGCATATTAAGTGTAATAAAAAAGACAAAAGGATTGCAGAATGATGATAAATAGGTAGGCCAAAGGTTCCTGTTTTGAAATGTATAAAGATTACCCATATTTAAGAAAATTTACTGTGTCAAAAAAATAAAGAAAGCCAGCGATCTCCACGGCGTACCTGGTACACAGGATGGTGGCATGTGGAGTTTTCTGCTTGGGTTCCCAGTACACAGGATGGCATTGAGGGGTTAAAATGTTGAAAAGACCGTATCTGTCCATTATTAGGATGTTCATATTTTCATAAGCTGTGATTTTGTCTATTTGGACATTATTATCTTTTAAACATGCTATTGTGTTTATGAATTTGAGAACAAAAAATTATGCTGGAATGTATTGATATGTCTTCTTTGTGATTTTCAGGAGACCCAAGGAGTATGTGTTGTCACTCTTGGAGAGAGCCGCGAATTCCCTTGTTTCTTCTCTCCCCGAGCAATTGGAGATGATGGGAATCCATTGTTATCACCATATTGTGTTCACAATCCGAAAGAAGCTGCACAGTTGATACATGCATCTTTGTCCCTTAATCTGGGTAGTGGAATCCTTATTGCTGTGCCACCACCTCCCGATGGTAAAGTCATAGATGACAGAACTGATGTTGAAAAAATTATACAAGAAGCCCTCAAGGAAGCTGAAAAGCAGCGGATACAAGGGAAAGATATCACACCATTTGTACTCAAAGAAGTGGCTTTGAGAACAGATGGAAAATCTCTCTCTGCCAGTATCCTTTGCTTTTTTGTTATTTTAGTCAAATTAAAATATTGTTTGGAGAAATTTCACCTGACATTTGTTTGCCAAGTTCTTATTGCTATTTCTTTAAGACCCTGCATTTTTTACTTTCATAATAATTTATTCTTAACTAGTAGGACTAAGGACAGGTATAGTTTGTATTCATTTAGTTGAATTATCTGCGCTTTTGAGTAGTTTAACCTGTTCATTATTTAGGTTTGTTCTTGAGTTATTTTGAAGTAAAATTACAGTTATAGAAACAATATTGGAGAATGCTATTTTTTTAGGTACAGTAAATCATTTTAATTATTGAATTGATAATTAAATGTTGAGTTCTGATTTGTTTTTATTGATGATAATTATCTAGTGCTCAGTAAATGTTGTTTTTGGTTAAGATTATCTAATGTATAATTATGGTTTAATAACTAGATTTTAAATTTAGGTCTTATATACATTCAGCTCCTCACATAGTATTAATTAAAACATACTAGTAGGACATCCCCAGATCTCCAATCCTCAATGCCATTAAATAAACTGAAGGTTTAGTGAAATAATTTTTATTGAATAATTAATGAAATATAAATGAAATGCAAAGTATTAAAATAAAAAAGCATTTTATCTCACCTTAATTTAAAGAGTAAGTGTAAAAACTATAATCCTACCAAATTTCAAGTTTCTAGCACATCTACAGATGTTAACAATAAATTGTACACAAATGCTGACAGACGTCAACATAAAATTAATATATAGTTAGGTTTATTATACACATATTATTGACAGAGATGTTAACAATAAATTGTAAACTAATGCTGACAGTCGTCAACGTAACCATTTTAAAACGTTATAGTATCAATTGAAACAAAATAAAAAACATTAATTGCACAGTTTAAAATGAAACACAATTCCTTATAGAATCAATTTAAACAAAATAAAAACAAATTAGTTGCACAATTTAAAATAAAAAACAATTTGCTGGGAACTTGTTTGTTATACACATGTTATTGACACGGCTAGAAATGCTTCCCATACTGTCTCATACACAGTCAACAGACTAATTATTCATAAATATTTACGTTGCTATGCTTCATTAATTTTGATGCTCAAACAACAGTTCAATGCGAATAACTTTTCTTTCATCTATTTGAAGGTTTTATTGGCATTAAATGAATCAGAGGCAACAATGAGAGTCTCCTTGGAAACGCCCGGAATGAGTACAAAAAATCCGCAAAATTTGTGTATTTCTGAAAACTTCGACTGTATACCGTGTAAACATTGCAAGAATAAGATAGTATAGAGCTTCAGACGTTGAATAAAGCAAAAAAGAAGAAAATTGGTCCATATTTACATATTTTAATGAATGAAGGAAGAAAACCCTGCACTCTGAAAAATCGAAAATCTCGTGTAAACTTAAGGGAAAATATAATTGTCTCCTGGATTCGAACCCTGGACACTTTAGCAAACAAAAATATTTTTCCAGGGACCTCATAGCCAGTAGAAACAAAACGCCATTTACCGCATATCTTTACGATGAACGGTTCTCGAGAAATACACTGTTATAAATTGTACACAAATGTCTACAGACGTCAAAGTAAAATTAATATATAGTAGTTAGATTGACTGGTTAATATTACCACATGTTTAAGATGCAAACTTTTCATTATTGCTCCAAAGTTGATGCACTGTAACATAATTTATTTATAATATTTGGTGGATAATCATGTTAGAAAGTTTATGAAGATATATTCCCATCCTTAGACTGCAAAACATGTTAAAAGGATTTGATTGCCTCATAGATCTTGAAAGGTATACTGATGAATCTTCTCCTAGTAGTATTGCCTTTGATTACGATTTATGATGTCATCGTAAGATTACATCTTTGGTTGAGTTCGGCAGCATCATAGTCTATAAATGGATTAGTTGACAAAAGTTTAAACCGCCCATGTGTAGCAGTCAATCTTCAGCAAAGAATAATGAATCCATATTGAAAACAGTATTATAATCGACAATAGCATTGAATAAAAACGTCAATAGCTTAACTGATTAAATAAAAAGCAGTAACGATTGAGGTGTATTATAAAAATATGGAAATCTCAGTCATCAGTTGCCAGCATGTTAAAAGGAGTGATTGGTGCAGACTGGTTTGTGTGAGCTGAAAACCTAATGAATGCAATGAAAACTTGCGGTGATAAGTGGTGAATTTTAAGATTGTCTCCTTAATCATTTTTTTTCATGCTTCATTCTCGGTATTACTGAAGGAGAAAATATTAGGGGTCAGAAAAGATCAAAAGGCACTTTTCTTCATGTCTGTTAGATTGCATATATCCTATGTGTCAGGTTTATTTTCTCAGGGAAAGTTTTTAGTGAATAGTTCTTTGATCTCTATAATGTAATAATTGAATTTTCATGGAATTGAGGTAATTTTTAACCTTGATCTGAATAATCAAGTCTGTAATTCCTTAACTATGTTTTTAGATGTGGCACTAATTCAACACAATGCCAAAGTTGGAGCGCAGATTGCTAAAGAACTTCAAGAAATAATTAACTGTGAATCAAGAAGGTGAGATTCAGGACTCTTTTAGAAATATTTTGGAATACACTTTTTACCCTATGTTAATTAGATCATTTAAATGTGTCCTCCATCTAGTTCAGTAGTGCCCAACCTATGGCCCACGGGCTGGATGTGGCCCGCAAAGGGTTTTTATGCAGCCCGTGAAACCATGATGTAAAAGCAATGTGAAAAATTTAACACACAAATTCATATATAGTTTTGGTAATATAACTTTTAACATTGGAATTTTTACCATAAAAATCCCATTTAGACTTGATTTTCACTAAAATGGCACCTTAGAATATATAGGTAACATGTGATTTAAACTCTAATCCAGCCTGCTGAATAATTGGCAACTTACAATGTGGCCTGCCGAAGGATTCACAACCAACGATGTGGCCCACCACATAGAAAAGGTTGGGCACCACCATTCTAATTTATCAGATTTTTATAGTGGCTCGTAAACTTTTATCCAAAATAAGTCATGTATCGCTTCAAAAACCTGGGTTTTATATCATTATTGTGAAAAATATATTTTTAACCGTTAAATCACATTGAAACACCAAAATTAAAGAAAATAATGGTATAATACACATGGCCATGTCTTAAAGCTTTTGATCACAGTAATGTGTCATGGATCCTGTGATGAAGCACGGGACAGTGAGATAGGTGAAATTTGGGAACTACTGTCATATTGGTGTAATAAATTAACATCCATTTAATGCCTTTTATAATATGCTGTATTCTTGTGAAACTTCATCGTTTTGAGAAATATTTTCATCTATTTACATGTGTGAAATACCGTATTTTCCGGTAGATAACATGCACGCTATCTACCGTATATACTCGTGTATAGTACGAGTTTTTACGACCAAATTTTTATTGCAAAAATTGGGGATCGTACTATACACGAGTAATGCATTTGAGGATTTAAAATTCATGTATCTTCACGGGCATTTTCGGTGAAGTTATGCCACCCGCACGCATTCTAATGGTAGGCTAACCTTAACAGTGAGGTCCTTTATCGTTGTTATGTTGCTTCGTGAAGAGTAGAATCTTTTTCATATATACAGCTTCAAATTCACAAATACTTGATATAAGTGACGATTTACGGGCACTTCCTTTCTTGAATTTTATGTATGTACATCTTTGTTTGCGTCTTTTTACAAGGGATGGATTGGAACGAGTTGGACTAAAAGTATCATAGACGGCATAACTTTATGGAATTTCGACATCTCGGAAAAAAGAAATTTCTTTGTAATATTCAACAGTCTTTATTGTTTCTTCAATCACCCACCGATCGGTTTCCACTACAAAGTCATTCTAAAAGTGTTACGTCGGTTAGTAACACCATTAGAATGATTTTGTAGTGGAAACCGGTCGGTTTGTGATTGAAGAAACAATAAAGACTGTGGAATATTACAAAGTAATTTCTTTTTATCCGTTATCCCTACCTATTAAACAGATGAGCAGTTGGAACCATTACGTACGCGGAACGTAATCAAGACGTACTAGAATTGAAACGATTTTATTTCATCTTGTGCAATCATGATTCATATCACTTTTTATTAAATGTTTTAGGAGTAAGATACTTAACCTATCCGAATTTTAGTGTACTCGCAAGAAATACTATTTACGGCCTATTCCATGGTGGTGTGGAAAATCAAGGTTGTTCGATATATCTCGCTCGTAACCATCGAGCTATCGAAACGAAATATATCGACCATGGTGAAAAGCTCGGGTCGTACTATAAACGAGATATATGAAAAAATCAGGTTTGTTCACCAAAAAACCAGGGGTCGTACTATACATGGAGTCGGAATATACACGAGTATATACGGTATACAAAAAAGTTAGAAATTTAGAAAAAATGGATGTGTATGTTGTATGCAAGAAAAGAAGGGAGTAACTTAAAAGTGACAAAAATTTATTTATACATAGTACTATGTATGGGTAGATCCATGGGCCGGGGGGGGAGGGGGGGGATGGGAGGGGGGGGGGGGGGGCAATCGCCTCCCCCTTGCCCTAATTATATTTATGTTTTTTTGAAAAATTAAGAATTTTGTAAAAGAAATGCTATTTATCAACATTTTAATTTGAGAGAGAAATTAGGGAAACAGCCGATTAGGGATGATGTTATAATATGATGTAACATGGTATTTATTCTATTGATATTTTGCTACCAAAAAATTACAAAATTAAATACAATAAAAGCTCAGTTATCTGGCATCGATCCACCCAATAAGCAACCGGAAAATTTGAAAAAATAATTTATTTAGTTCTAGAAGTGACCACCAGATGCTCTAATATCTGTCCTTTGGAAAGTATCAGTTATTTGTGCTGGTTTATTGATTATCCATTTGTTATGCCACCATAGAACTATAAGAATCTTGGTAAGAAACATAAACGTGTTGTATTGAAGTTAAAACAGAAACTGGAAATATGTAGAAGACTAGAGATAGGTGGAAATCGTAATGAACTTATGAAGGTGTATAATATTGGCTCGTCAATGATGTATGATATAAAAGCACAAACAGCAAAGTGGAAAAAACTTAACGTGGAATTAGAAAGTGTGAAAAACATTGAAAAATGGCGTACTCTTCATGCTCTGAAATTTGAGGATTTAGATCATACGTGTTGTATGAATGGTTTACGTTAAAATGGTCAGAAGGTGTTTCTGTTTCAGGAGCAATGGCACTAGTTGGGTGTATAGGGCCCTCAATGCTTAGGAGCCCTCAAAAAGGTTGAAATACACAAAATTTTCTAGCAATAGGGCCACATAATACTACAGCGTCTTAGGACCTCAACTGATATAAATGCACCACTGTTCAGGAGTACTGTTAATTGAAAAAGCTAAAGACTTTTTGGTAATTCCTTGTTTTATTTACAGCATTGACATTAGTATGAATATATTCCGAACATCTATCAACTGTTACTTCACCTATCGACATCTGAAAAGGTTCATAAGAATATTCTCGAACACTTTCTTACAAAATATATTTATAATCCTAAATCATCTTGTATTTTGCTAAAGTTAACTTATAAATAATCACAAACAGTAAAACCTAATAGAAATTTATCAAATACTGATGATAAATTTCTTTTTTAACAAAAATATGTGTGGGGTGTCAAGAACACCCTGCATGAGTACTGACACTCGAAAAATTCACATGAGTACCACAGGGTTAAAAAAAATGTACGTTTGCTCATGCAACTGGCATATTCAAGCAATCAGCACCTTTCAGTCCCTGTAGATGCCAGATAACTGAGCTTCTACTGTATACAGGAAAATTTCATTAATACAAAACCGGTTTATACAAAGTTCTCATTTATACAAAGTAGATATCATTCCTCTTGAAAAAGGATAGACATTCCATTGTAAAAAATTCGTTTAATACAAAATACGGTGAATATGTATTAAGAAGTAAATGTTTGTATCATGGGTAGTATAACCATACTTTTCAGTGTGGTCAATACAAAGTAGCCAACTATGCCACCTTACCCCACATAGGGGAATTTTTTCCTTCTCTGAACACAAGAAACAAGGTATAATTGAAAAAAGATACCTTTGCAAGACTCACCTAGACAAATATCATTGGTTAGTTTATTCACCAACAATGAATGTACATTTTGTTCCACAATTGTGCCTAAAAGTGTTGGTGCAAGCCAGTGTCAGATATAAAGTTCAACTCTGGTTAAAAAACCAGCTACTAACTTTGCAAAGCTGGGAAAAGAAGGAATATTAGAAAACGATGAAGTTAATGGATATCACAAATATTCAGTTTAATCTGCGAAAGATTTATTGAAAAATTTGGGAAAACCAGTAACTGAAATTCAAAATTTGTCTTCTGCACGTTTAAAGAATAGGTAATAATTTTATTTTGTACTATTGGCGTATCATCATCAGAAAACAGTAAAGAAAATATGGAAAATAAAATATTCATGTAGAGGTTCTTTAATTTATATTTATTCCTATATTTATAAAAACAATTCTGTGTATTTTAACAAATGTATTCGATTTCTGTTTATCTTTAAGAGATTGGTGTTACATTTTAACATGATTTATTCATCGAGTATTGGCATATTTTCTTGTAGAATACGTTTTCATTTTCGATTTCTGAAAATGTCATGAGGGATATAGGAGAAGTGTTAGCACATTTAAGTACTATACCTTAAAAATAATGTTTAAGAGTAAAATATGGGAAAATTACCAGATCCACTCTTGGTAATATGATCTATGTTCCTTATAATTTTTTATAGGCTGTGCGCACAAAAAATTTCTTTTGTATGAACAACTTTTTTGAACCAGTGTTCAAATTTGTGCGTCGTTCAGCGATTGCACTCAAGCAAGTAGAATGCAAATAATATACAAACTTTTTAAACATTTTTTAAAAATTTGCAATGAAAATAATTTTACAATAATGTAGCCTTTTCTTCATGTAACATAAATAGTCATTCACATTACAGTTTGTGTTGTAATCTTCTTGTATAGACAAACATGGGCATATATTGATGATTATATAATAAAGACAATTTAATTAGTATATTATTATATGGATATTCAAACAGGAACATCACGTTAAAAAATGCAAAACACTGTGTTTCAACTTTAAAATTCCAGACAACTTAATAAATCCACATGAAGCTACAATATGGTACACTGCAGATGCACTATAGTCTGTTATACAGCTGCTTTAATGGGCCTATTTACTTACAGACCAAATGCTAAAGACTACAAAGAGAAAATATAACTTGTCTTATAGTTGTTTCCTATGATCTTTGGCATTTGCCCATTCAGAATAAACTCTGTCCAGCTGATAATTTTTAACCCGCATCACCATGTTCAAATGATCTATTTGTAAACGATTCTGTAATTTGGTTTTTAGAGCATTCATTAAGCTAAACTCATGCTCATAGTCTGCAGTGGACGCTAGGAATGTTCCTCCAATATCCATCAACTTTGCCAGATCTGAAACTGTTCGTTCTGTCGTGCAAATATCACCATATCTGGATAATTTAAGACCAATTTGCTTTTGATTTTTTCACCTACTGCAAAATTGAAGTCATTGTACTGATCAACTATCACAGTATTTTCGCTAAGAAAGTCTTTGTATTTCATACATAGAAAATTGACCTGCTCAATACCAAAACTGAAGTCACACTGTGCTATTGCTGCACAGTCAAAAGCAGACCACTTCTGGACTGCATTCTCTCGAAACCTGTCTGCTAAATGGTCACAGGATTTTTATGAAAGTTATTATAGAATTAGTATCCACTTGATTATTTTCTTGAGAGCTCATATCTAGAAGAGCCTTAACTTTATCACTCCAAGTAACTAAATCACTGAGGTGTTATCCTCTGATCTTGTTCAGTTTACCACGTGCAAGATGAAATGCTTCGAGAAGTGTCAGGCCACGTTTTTGAAACAGCATGGATAATGATGCCAGTTCTGACAAAACATTCAAAATTTCTAAAGTTATTTGGTATTCACAGCTTCTTAGCTTTTTGTGGCAGTATTTAGAAATTGGATCGTTATCTTTATCTTGCTCAAAATATTCCAAAAGAGGATTGTAGTTGCGAATAATTGCTTGAAGTGTAAAGTGTCTAGACAACCAGCACACTTTATTGAGAGGTCTGAAAGTCACTGATTCACATTCAGAAGCATTCACTATTTCTTGAAATTTGCATTTCTTTGTGGAAGACCGACAGAAGACAGACAATTCTCATTAAGGTTTTGATGTCTCGTATTAGCTTGACCTCTTTCCATGCATCAGAAATTCCCAAGTCTTCACAGTGTGCAACACAATGTTGCTGGACTAAGTGTGGAATAACACGTTTCAGCTGTGCTGCTATACCATTCAGTCTGCCCAACATCATGGAGGCACCATCAGACGTGAACATGACCATTTTCATTAGGTCAAGTTTGTATTTTTGATAAAACTCTTTGATTGCAGAGACTATTGCAACAGCATCACATGCTTGCAATTGTAATATTCCACCAAACTAGGTTTTATACTCAGTAGAATTTATAGGTCTAAATTTAAAGTAGAGTATCAAGTATTTGTTGAGGGATGTCTGTACTTTCAACAGCTAAAGTATGAAAAGTTGCTGATGCTATTTCATCCATCATATAATTTCGTACAATGCTGTTGATAATTTCTAGAAATTCAAAAAAATAATTTTTGCTTCTCTATCTGGTACGTGCACATACTTTTCCATGTGCTCATTAATATCTTGAACGGAAAGCATTGAACTATTCATTTTAATACCCAACAAAACACTGTCAATAAGAACCTTGATTTCTATTGGCTTTGAACACGCGTTCTAGATTAATTTGCCTTTTGTGATTTTCAGCTGGACTTTCAAGCAGCATGCCAAGCAATCCTCCTCATAAAGAAGGGTTTTTGTTTCCATGTCTTTCTACACTGTCTATATGAGACTTACTCGACAGATGACACTTTAAGAAATCTAGCTTCCCTACATCCTCCCACATTTTTCCAGTTGAAAATTCTCCAGGAGCTTTGGCATCTTGACATTATAAACAAACAACCCCATTGACCTCATTATATGTGAATATTTCACGAAGATCAATATGAATCACACTGTGGGAATTTGGTGTAGCCATTTCTACAGACTTATCCAACCATTCAAATTTAAATGAAGTCGCTGTTCTCTTGTGCTTCAGTCTTCTCGACAGTGACATTTTTGGGATGGATTTTTTGACCGAATTGACTTTATATTTCTTATTTAAAAATTAATTTTACTACACTAACTTTGATAGGCCTTACCGCGTGGCTCGCTCTCAACAAAAGGCAAATCTGGAAGTTTGTTTTTGATGGAAGCCATAAGCCATAATTACAGCTAAGTACGAGAAGCGACACCATCTATAATCTATCATCTATGATTAATTTTATGGTGTCATCTGCTGATCAGATGGTAGGATTCCATACGACGATTCATGCTAATAGCAACGCTTAGCAATTAGAACTTAGTAGATGCGAATCGTTCGGCTTCAGGGTGGCGCTTTTATATTTCTTAATTTTCCAACTAAGGTGAAATTATAAAAAACTTTTTGGCAGTATTTTATTTTTGTGCATGCTATATTTTGCCATGTGCACTGGTTTCATGACCTGTGTGCACATGTGCACGTGCACAGCTTAGCAAAAACAGTGACTATGATGCTTCAGCTTCTCATATTTTTGACGACAAGTTCACAATATTTTCCCTCATTCTTTTTAAAAGCCAGGAAGTACGTATTTGTTGGAAATTATATGATGACTAAAGACTTTTCACCACTTGAAAATAAAATTTTCAAGTTCTAGGACTATTTATTGAGAGATTTAACACACAATAAAAAATCAGGGGCTCGGAAAAAGAATTTTTATTCATTGAGGAGGTCCGATTATTGTCCCTAGTTTTTACTAAGTAATTTTAAAATATAAAAACATGAATCTCTTCCCAAGCTGTACAAACTGGAGGAATGAAACATTTCTGTACTCGAACCAGTTCAGTTTTTAGTTTTGAGTAAAACTCGAGTATTTGAAATTCTAAAACCTTGAGACCTTTCTAAATCAACCAAATCATAAATTTTCCAGTTCTGGCTGCATCGCATCGCATTTTTCCTCTGATGTTAACTTTTCAAATCCGCTTCACTTCTCCATTCTCAAACACCAGATCCTCCTACGTTAAATTTTCTTTCAACTTTCCGATTCCTTTTTTACTATTATTATTATTATCAAATATAAGTTAGAAATTGGCAATTTGCCAGGTGGTAACATAACTATCATACATAAAATACTAAAAAAAACAAACCATAATATAAAAACAAATACATGACAAAATAAGTATAGCATAAACAATTATCTTAACATTACCTTACATCTACTTTTAGAAACATTTACATTCCTTGGGAAGGGCTTAAATAGTTCTGCAGGCAACTCGTTCCAGTCGACTATGGTCTTATTTAAATATGAAAATTTTTTAATATTAGTTTTTTGAACTCTACACTTTTCTTGGGCTACCTTCAGTATTTCTTATTTAAATTGTGCAGTGTATGATTTCTGCCTTAATTTCATTTCGTTTTCCATGGACTTTTTATTTAATAACAAAGTATGGCATGTGTCACTTAAGATAAAAATTGGGAAAAAGAAAGCATTACATCATTATTCATTTGATAAAAGACTCAACAAAACTGTAAAGACAGAAATCAATTTATTCTGTTATTAATTTATTCAAAGAACCCCTAATTACCAATCTGCAGAAATTTTTCGACTGTACGTTATATGTACATTTTAACAGACATTAAAAACACTGTGTTGCACGGTATCTACTAGGTGCCTGTTATCGACAGGAAAATACGGTAACGACATTATTTATTTGGATGATTGATTGATTATTAAATGTAAAGTGTTGTTTTATTGGTGAAATGTTGGTTGAGTTAGTAAATTATTATTTATTTCCTTTATAAGTTACATATCATACTTTTTCTTAAATCGATTAAATTATTTAACACTTTTTATGTGCTGTGTTATATGGTATCTAATGTAAATGAATCAGAAACAATAAAATTAAATGTTATTTTAACACTTTTGTTACTAAGTCATAGCCAGATATTTAATTATATATATATATACTTACAAGTATATGTATATAATTAAATATTTGGCATTCTGCAAGCATCTCAGCCTACTTTCAGTAACTGGATAAAAACAACCCTTAAAAATTAGAAATTTTACAATTTTGGTTTTTTCCATCGGTTGTGACCAAAAACGTATAATCATGCTAAATTTCAAGTCTCTATCTCATCTAGAGGCACCTTATAAGTTTTATCCTCATATGGGGATATAATAGGGTAAAGCAGTCCCAAAAAATTGGAAGTTTTATATTATCAGATTTTTTTCTATCTGTTCCGACCGTAAACCTAAAATGGTGCCAAAGTCTCTAGCTCAGATTTTTGTCCTCGTATGGGGCAGAAATGAAGCGAAACAGCCTCAATAAATTGGAATTTCTTCCATTGGTCATAGCTTAATATTAATGGCGTTATGATATAGCCCTCTGATTCCCATTAAAAGCTTACCCATATAAAAGCATTGAGCTCATTACCATGGTATTTGATTGTTGAGACCCAGAAATATTCCTACTTTTTTCTGATAAAAACTATAAATTTATGCTAAATATACATGGATTTTAATTCTGTCTTCAAAAATATAAAACTGCAATTACTAAACTTTCCGTTAGTTTAAGCCCTGAGTTCGAATCTTGTCACTTTTTGAAGCTTAAATTGATAATTCAGTTATGATGTTTTTGGGTTTTATAGATCAAAAGAGACTCAATAAATCAAAGGTGTGCCACTAAAAGAGAGATGGAGCATCTCAATGAAAGATAATTACTATGAGCTCAAACAAATTTTAGTTTATTTCATCAAGCATCATTGCCTAAACCTTTTAATTGCCAGATATTATGAAATCATTCTGGAGTTATGCAACATGTTTCTTCCCTGCCCTTGTACCAATATCTACAGTAGCACACACAGGATTCTCTCAAGGGGGGTCCAAAATATTTGACAAGCACAAAAGTTATATGCGAATTATGTCAATGTTGCATATTGCATTATTAATTATATTTAAGTTAAAAACAAAGGGGGCAAACCATTTCCTATTCCTTTCTGACGGCACCCATGAGCCCAAATTTAAAATAACGATGTATGTTTCCACAGTTTAGAAAAATCACTATTTTCCAGGGGGTGGGGGTCCGGACCTGGTGGACTCCCCCATGTCTACACCACCAGTGATTTGTGTGGCTGGTTACTAGTGCATAATTTATCTTCCACTGATGATTATCCAAAGTTCTCTTGGTTCTCTTGCCAAGACTGATTTAAATTTCTTTGGTATTGTTTGTTGATCCCTAAAATGTGCATTTATTCTTAGACTTATCAGAAGTCTGTGCTTGTAATTGAAAGCTGTTGGAAGTAAAATGCAAATAAATGCATAAACTGAGGTCCATGATCCATAAATCATGTGACTTGGTAGAATGACTACTGTAACATGACTGTAAAAATGTGCAAAAACACAGTACTATTGCAATTGATATTGCAATACTTATCTCCATTGCACTTCTCATATTACCCCTTGGATAATACTATAACTGATTGTGCAATAAGTTGTTCAGCATATATAATACCTTTTATATTAACTGATGTGGTCAATTCTAAAACTGAATTATACTATCAGTATCTTATTCTTTTATTTTGAGGATATCATCCAGAAACATAAACATGGTCGAATAATTCAGAAATAAAATAAATTATTTCTGAAAGTTAAATATTTAACTTTAATGCATACAAAAATTCTGTGATGGATCTGGGAAACAGTGAAACAAAATGACTGACTAAGGAGCCTTGGCTTGGCAGATATCTGAAAACACATTGCAAGCAAGAAAAATCAATGAGAAATAATAAGAATCACTTTCCATCTAATGATCAACTGCAGTATATTGAAGAGCAGTTTAAACATAGATATGACCTAATATAAGATAATTCATACAATGGCTATCAATGCAGTCATCTTCAATTATCAATTTACTTCAATTGAACCCTACAAACTGATTTTTTTTGTTAATAAAGAGATCATTCATACTTTCATATCTGAAAATGACTTATCTAGGTAACCATTTTTTAGACTACTCAACCTGACATTTTTTTTTCATTTGTGATGACTGTAATAATAATTTTTTTTGAAATTTATGACTTTCTTTTGAATAATTCTAGTAAAATATTCAGAATAAAACAAAATAACTTGTGGCATTTTAGGATGAAGTGACAAAAAAAATTATTATCCTTATGCAGTCAAGGTGTATGGAATATTCAGATTGTTCAAAGTTTATGACACACTGAGTGATGGCACACCTTGTTCGTAATGCAATAACAGCCTATTTTATGATCTAAAAATATTCTTTCCTGCAAATATGGAATATTTTGAAATCTGTAAATAAATGATGTAACATAATAGGTTTTTATTTAACATATTAAATATTTTTAAGATAGAAACATTGTTGGCTAATGAAATGTGGCCAAATAAAACGGAGTGGCATGCTCTGCTGTAGCTGTGGCACATGCAAGAAAATCAGGCAAGTGCTCAAGTCTCCTCACATCATTTGAAACCTCCTTTACAATTACGGTCAAATAACATTTTATGATTATAATGAATTTTTTCCAATTCAGCTACTAGGAATGTGTAACGCAGTGAGAGTAAATTGAGATTTTTTTGTTATTATAAACTATCTCAGTAATCGAAGTTTTCTCACAAAAGAAATAGAATCTAATTATCAAAGATACAGATATGAATGTTTTAAAGTAATTTAAAAAATTACTGAAAACATGTCATCTAGAAGTCTGAAATCTTCTTTATTCATCCTTTATTAGTTATAATTTCCATGTCATTTCAAATTTCCTGCAAAGGAAAATTTAAAAATGCCAGGTTGACAGGAATAAAATGGCATAAGTGCTAATTCTTTCAATTGTATGAATATTAAGTATAAACGTTTTTTCAGGTTAGTTATACTATTTTTCCCGTCTTATGGCACATGACCTTGGAAGAGTGAATGGCCATTGAGAGGGTTTTCCCCTTTCACCACCACTTGCAGCTCTCGGAATGACCCTAGCTACCGAACAGCGTTGCTACAAATGCATGCGGGATAGTTTTTGGACAGTGAGAAATTACAGTCGCTATTTAGCCTTTTTCAGTGAGGTAAAATAGCTATCTGACAACAAGGTTGAGCAGAGAGCGAGGTGAACACCACGGCAGTCGAAGAGACACTGGCTTCCCCCCCCTGCATTGCTTGTCACTGGTGTCTGATTGGCTGCAACAGTAGAACTTTCACCAGTGCACTCAAGGTCATGCGCCATAAGACGGGAAAATAGTATAGTTGAATATACCCAAAAAAGCTAGTCATATTCATATAATTAGCCGAAAAGTTATTATACAAAATGCTTTTCAATATGATTATCCTTTGAAAGAACTCATCTCTTTCAAACTTCTCTTGATAATGTGTTAAAATCTATCATCATATTTGAGTAACGGTCATTCAAATTTGTAGTTGGGTACACTAATTATAATATGTATTTATTAACCAATTAAATTCTATATGATCAATTAAGTGATTTTTACTGTTGTTAACTTTTAGCAAAGGCCAAATAAATCATATGTTTATGAATATTAAGCATCGAGAATCAAGGAGGATGGAGGAAAATAGCACACTGAAGCAGTCTGTAAGTAATTTTCATCCATTTTTTATGTCATTAATAGCCATTACATAATAATGTAATTGATCAGAAGTTGAATTGTGGTATTCCTTTTAAAAATATTCCATCCACTAATCTAAACTTTTTTGAAAGTAAAAGGGATAATTTTAGCATTTGTTAAATGAAATATTTTATATTGGATAGTTATTTCAGGATTTAAGCTTGCATACTTCAATACCTTTATTCTATTATAGTTAATCATCTAAGACAAAAATGTCATCAGCTTAAATATGTAGCAGAAAAATATGCTGGGCCTCAATGAGGACATCTATAGAGCGTTCCATCTTAAAGTTTCAGTACGGTTTCAGACGGCATCGTTTCTCCCCTCTCCTGCAGACTTAAAAATCCACCCCCCCCCCCCCCCCTCTACGACACCATGATTGCCAAATCTCACTAATAATTTAAAGTTGCATTAAAATAAAAATACAAAATTTCTAATTGCGCTATTTTTAACGCAGAATCTGATGATATACTTTAAAATGAAAACTAAAAATTATATTCTATACGAAATGTGATAAACAATATTTGACCTGAAATGGACATTTTACGGTCACGTTTGTTTCAATCGATAATATATACGTTCTGTTTTAAAATAATGTAATGCAGTTTTTTGCATTAGGTTCAGGAATTTTTAAGGATCGTAGTGGTGCTACTGAAAGTTTAATAAATTGATTTTAAATGTTTGCTTTCTGCATTTAATTATAAAAGTTCCTTTTGCATGTTCCAGCCTGACTTGAAAAAGTTTGTGAGGAACTTTTTTATTTATAAAGATACTTTCGTGGTCTAAGCGAGAAAGTTGTAAGTAAATGTTTGAAGTTATTTTTGGTGCACCCAGATGTGGGGTTGGGTTGCCAAGGGGACGGTGAACAATGCGAAAGTTTTATTGCGGCCTGCTCCTCCATCATTTACGACTCAGCAGTTGGACTATCTTGTGCTTTCGTCGTTTTGTCTGCCCATAAGTTTGCTGGAAAGTACTTACAAATTTTGCCAGTTTTATTGTATATTGCAAATTAGTTGTTTTAACAATTCTTCAAAACGTTTTCAAACTGAAGTGTGTAATATGGTTCAAATGTAGAGATACGTTGTGTTTGCAGGTTTTATGTTTATAGTGTCCCCTTTTTAAAAATATTGTGTATGTATTCACATCACACGTTGATTATCCCAAACGAATTTTATATTGATATTGTGGTTTTTGTGAGAAAATGGATGTCTCAACAAGGAAAAGAGAGCAAAGTGAGTTCAGAAAAACAAACAATATTGAATGTTCTTAGTAGTTGCCTCAATGAGTCTGATGAAAGCCTGTCATCTGCTGTTTGTAGGACGAGCAAGCTATGTGGTGTGTATCAGAGGAAAATTTACAAGATTAAAAAAGAAGCAAATGAATTTGTAATGTCGGGCAGGTAAAAATTTCCTCAATTGCAACTTAATTTCCGTTATGTATAGTGATCAGCATAAAACAATCCAGTTGTTTTTTTTACTTAGGAATTTTGTGAGCAATTATTCTCGTACAGACATGCTTAACTATTTTCCTCTGATCACATTACATCTAATCTTAGTGTATGCAAGGAGGTTAATCCAAAAATAAGATGTGAACACAGTGTACCTCCGAACTCGCATTTATCCAATTAACTATGCTACAGTTTTGTTAAATACCAATTTACATCATTTTGCTGCTTTTTCCGCGAATTAGCTTAGAACATAAAATGATTACCTATTTTAAAATGCCCTACAACTTTTATTCTATACATTTTTCTCTAACTGAAATATTTATCGAGTTATGCATAAAAATGCAAATAGCAACTACACTGCTGGTTTATTATTTACAAAGTAAACTGCATTTTTTAAAAATATGTACTATTTAAACTTTTATTTATGATTTCAGTAGGCTTTCAAATGAAATAATTTTTGATTGGGAAAATATATTTTTAATTTGTAGGCACTTTATGGCATAATATATATTGCTGTTGTTTAGGAAACATTATTTAACATAATAAACCTCTCAATCACATAACACATTTAAATCAAACTAATCCCACAGATCGAAGGACATTTAACCCCTTAACTGGAGAATTAATTTTTCTTATCTTTCAGCTGGTGGGGAATTATTCCTTTCTTTCAAATAATTTGAATTTGATTTTTTCTTGATCTGTTTGTTATGATATGATGTTCTGTGAAGTTGGTAATGGATATTTTACAATATTAACGAACTTATGCCATTTGTAAATTTATAAAATTTCAATTTTTTTCTTCAATTAATTATTTGTACAGAAATTATCGCATTTTTATCATGAGTGATATTCCAGTTATAAAACATTAAAAATATTTTTTAATTTTTCTACTATTTTGACATTTTTGCAAGGGTAGGTAACTTTACATCACAAGATAAAGGACCACCTAAGACTGGTTTAGACAATTGAATGCTAGCACAGAAAAAATAAATTGAGCGCATAGGGAAAACAAGGGCACTTCAAAGGGATTCTGTTCTTTTAAGCTCATTTTTTCACTTTTATGAGGGTCTTGGGACCACCAGAGTATTTGGGGCACTCTAGCAGCCACGTGTGCAACACGCGGTACGTAGCGAGAGAAATTTTACTACGCAGTATTTTTGTTTTGGTTTAGAAAATCGTGTATTACGGCAAAAATTGTAACAATAACATTTACTAAATAAGTTACATAAATGAAATTTTAAATTACCAGACTTTTGCTGGCATTAGGGTAGTGAGACATGGCAACACCGCGCGCCATTTACCCAATACTGAAACTTAAAGATGGAACGTTCTATAGTGTTGGAAGGTTTACTGAGTTGGCCCTTTCTTCACCATAAATACCCCAATTCGAGAATGGAGAATTAGTCAGGCTTGGAAGCTTAGTTGGTTAAAGTGGGAGACCTGGGTTTGAGTCCTGGTCATGTTCAGAATTTTTTTCCTTCCTAATCTTTTCATTTATGCTTGCCATTTTGCGCAATATATAATTACTAGTATAAGTGCCCATCACAAATAATGGGGATGATCGATTATTCTGTAATAAAATTGAGGCAGTCTTCTTTGACCGGAAATCATACCTTCTGCTGGGAGGGTTGCCTTCGGTCTGAGCGAAGTTTTGAAACCCTCGCCGTCAGTATCTATAGTATCTATTGTGCTTCAATAGCTGACTCTTGCCAGGTATATTTCTGGTTTTTTTTCCAGAGCGTGAAAGAGGGAGTGACAAAAGGACAAATGGACAGAATAAGGCTTTTGTATATTACCGATACATTAAAACGTTTTTTTATTATATCATAATGCTATCCTGAAAATTTCATGAAATTCGGTTCAGTCATTTGCGAGATATGCTTCAAAAAGCATTACACACAACGTTTGCTAAGGTTTTTATTTATATGATTTGCATTTGGATTTAAAGTTATTTAATTTATGCTCTTCATAATCCTATGGTGAAATGCGTACATATTTTGTGCATATAAAATTTCAGTTCTCACAGTTGATTTGCTAATAAAAATAAAATGTTGATAGAAATTTCATAAAAATGTCATACTTTGAATATTCATTTCCTCTTGCCTCTTTTGAGAATGGCATCTATTAAAATCATTTATTAATATCATTTATTGGCTGAGAGGAAAATATAAATTTTTCTTTTCGATAGGCAATCATTGGTGGGTCAGTTTTGGATTCGACTGTGACTGTTCAGGAAGACTTCATAAAGGTGATGGAATTTTCTCTAACATATCCATATTCTGGTGTTGGAATAATTATTTTATAATATTATTCTTTAACAACTGATCCCATTAACATAAGAGTGCTGTAGCAAGAGGCAATCTGAAATGGTGAATAGTTTCCAAATCTAAATTATTCTTTTATATTATAGTAATCTTAAGCTTTTTCCAACTAATAACTTTGTCTCACTATTTTACCTTCATGAATTTATGTCCTTTAACCTTTAACTGCTGGAGTTATTTTGAGGTATGTAAATTATTTTTGTCCATTTTCTGGAAAAATGGCATATCTCATGAACAATTGGTGATAAAATGGTCAATAACAAGAGTGAAATGATGGAAATTTAACTTATGTGCGTTTGTGCATAATACCGATCACAAATGTGAAGATTGAGAAGGAGAAAAATTCTGAAATTGACCTGGTCAAGTTCAGAATTTTTCTCCTTCTCAATCTTCACATTTATAAAATGGTCAGATAAAATGCGTTTTATAGAAAAAAAATCTGATGCGGCCAACACATGACTTTCTCCATATTTGGGGTATAGATATTTAAATTATTATGAATAGCATTATAAGGCAAAATTATTATTTCATTTCGTAAAAGAATACAGTCATCCTTATTGCCGTAAATTAGGTGTATTTTGAATATGTTTACGGAATTCACTGCTACATGGTGGTGGCGTTGTATACTGGATATTACGAAAAAGTTCAATATCTCCGAAATGGATGGTTCTATGAAAAATTGTTTCAAACAAAAGTTGGAAAAAATGTTATTCTCTACAATTTTGGTCCTCACGAAGATCACCAATAACGACGTTTTTAAGGAGATATTTGACGGAAACTGAAGAAACCGATTATTTATAATTCCCAAACAATAACTGCTATGGAAAATTCTTTCAAATGAAAGATGTAGGAAATTACATTCTCTATAACAGCGTTACCCAACCTTTTTCGGCCCAACGCCTCCTTACGAAATCTTTTTTGGCAAAACACTCCCCTCAGACTATGTACATGCAAATGCTTGACATAAAAAGAATTTTCAGTGATTATTAATGATAATTATTATCATTCCTTTTTATTGCGCTTAGATTACACGTTAAGTTATTAATATGCTTTATTAACATACATAGTTATAGCAAAGTAAATAAAATGAGATTTATTATTAAATGCTAGTGTGATCCTTGAGCTTGATGGTTTTTAGCCAACTTTATATAGTAACAGTCTTAAGTCACCACGATTAACAATATCCAAACGGTTTCGATTCTTCACTAGTATGCGGTTCACTGCAGTAAATCCTCGTTCAACGAGGTAAGAAGATGGAAAAGCAATATAAAGCAGTTTTGCTTTTCTCCATAGAACAGGAAATTTCACATGATGTTGCAGCCACCTGACTTGATGTCCTCTGCTGTTGAAGATTTGCTTCGATTCTTCGTCATTCTGAAGCTCAGTGATTTCTTCTTGCAGACTAAGTTCTTGGTCTTCCGCTTTGCAAATGAATGGATTCGTTGCCCAAACAGGTATTTCCAAATCAATCAAATCTTTAAAGCGAATCTCAAAATCAGTTTTCAGTGACTGCAGATGTAAGCAGTATTCTTCCAAGTCACGGTCTGAATAGGAAGTTTCTATGCTGCTCATGCTGGGAAACTGCGAAAAAACTCTTCTGCCAATGTTTTGTTTAAACAACTCCAACTTCACGATGAAAGTAGATACTGCAATTTTGGCCTTGATTAAATTGAAATTATCACCTTGAAGCTGCATATTTAGCGTATTCATTTTGTCATAAATGCCGGCCAAATATGCCACATCTCCATGCAAAAGTTGAATTTTCTCGCATAATTCATGGTCAACAGACTGCAGAAATTCTATAACGGTGTCAAATAAATTACAGAAATGTTTCAAGCATAAGCCTTTGAAGAGCCAGCGCACTTCAGTGTGAAGAAGAAGGCGTTCAAACTCCTTTTCACACAGCTGGCGGAACAATCTGCTATTTAATGAATGTGCTTTAATCTTGTGTACTGCAGATATTACGATGGCCATAGTTGAATAATGCCGTTGATTAAGCTTTTTGGCGGCAAGATGTTGACGATGAATGACACAGGGATTAAAAAGAGATTTGGAATTTCTTTTTTTAAAAATGCGATTAAACCCTCGTGGCGACCTATCATTGATGGCGCTCCATCTGTTGCACATGAGATCATATTCTTCATTGAAATATCTTTGCTCTTGAGATACCATTGGAGCTCTTCAAAGATTGATTTTCCCTTGGTGTTGGTCTTCATTGATTTTCAGAACAGCATTTCTTCATGTGCTTCCTCTTTAATAAATCGTATGTAAACCATCAGCAGTGCCTCATTGTCTCGCACCGTCATTTCATCCAGTTGTATCCCAAATTCATAGTTGCACAGATCTGCACACAGTTGACTTTCTATGTCTTTGCTCATTTTGTCAATACGGCGCGATATGGTGTTGTTACTGAGAGAGATGGATTGCAAAATATTCATCGCATTTATCTTGAGAACAGTAGTTAGAACTTCAGATACACATGGAAGAACTAATGTTTCACCTACTGTGTAAGATATCCCACATTTTGCTATTATTTTGGAAATATTGTAAGAAGCAACCAGTCCATTATTGACATCAGCATTAGATTTTCTTTTGAAGGACGAAAGAGTACAAGTACGATGCTTTTCGAATGTTTCCTTCAGCTTATGGAAGAGAGCAATATCACAGTCGGCCTTATCAGGATGTCTCTTATGAATATGATCTTGCAGTCTTGAAGGTTTCATGGCCTCATTAGACAGTACTGATTCACAAATTACGCACAACGGATGACGCTGATCTGTTGGTAGCAGAATGAAGCCGTACTGCAGGTAACTAACATTATACTGTCGCACTTTCTCTTGTCTTGGTTTTTTAGCAGAAGCAGAAGTCGAGGGTTCACTGCCATCAGGCAAGGTTAGGAATGAAAACAAAGCCTATTTCTTCGAATGTTCTCTCGACGCGAAATGTTGCGGTAGATGGCTGGGGAGAAAATGAAAACAAATACGTTGTTGTTTACAAAGTATAACAATGTTGATAAAATAGTATCAGCAAAGTTCAACTGAACAAGTACATACCGTATTCACCCGAATCCAAGACGACCCTGAATCTAAGAGGATCCTCCATTTGGATGATTCCAAAACAGAAAAAAGCTCCAATTGACCATTACTACAAAAATTATAAATCTTGTCAAATATTTATTTTCTCCTATACTTTTCTTGAATGTCATTGTCTTTTAACATTTTAAAATCATAAGATCACATCACAAGTAGAACCATTCAGGTTTTCAAATAAATTAAATGGTAGCATTCATTTTAAGATAACATTAAAAATAAAGTAAATACATTGACAGAATATACTCATTTCAGGACAACAAAAAAACATTTCAATGCAAGCACTGTATAAAATCATTTTATTGTATTAGACATCATCACTGTCTATGCAACCTTCACTATTTTCTCACGTTCACTATCTTTATCACTCTCAACTTCATCATCAGTCTCCCACAAAACATCCTCACTCTCATCCATGGCATTAGATAAGCAGCATTTCTTAAATCCTTTCACTATTACTTTTACATTTATTTGTTGCCACGATGCCTTGATCCTTTGGCAGAGCATTGCAACTTCAGGTTTCTTAAGATTTCCTTTTGGTGTTAAAGTGTGAGTTCCACTTTGTAACCACTCAGAATACAAAACCTTTAAATTATTTTTAAAACACTTATTGACAGCAGCATCTAAAACTTGAAGTTCCGATGTCATTCCTCTAGGTATTACAATAAGATCAGTATTCATCGCACTCATTATGTCTTTAATTTCAGGAGATGTGTCCTTTGAATGCATACAGTGAAAGCATTGCTCTTTGTTTTAGTAAAGCTCCTGGCCATCTATACCACACCACACGTAACCAATCTCTCATTAGTTCTTTAGTCATCCACCCCTTTTCTTGACACCTAACTATTATTCCACTTGGCAAATGTTCCTTAGGCATTGTTTTCTGCTTTAGAATAACATATGGTGGTAATTTAGTCCCATCTGCTAAAACCGTCAACATTACCATGACTCGCATTTTTTCGTTGCCTGTAGTTTTAATTTGGATGGACTTCGCACCTTTTTCGTTCACAGTATAATTAGATGACATGTTGAAGAAAACCGGAGTTTCATCAGCATTTCCTATTTGGCTCAAAAGGTAATCATTGATTTTTCTAAGTCCAATTACGTATTTCTGGTAAGCGAGAAGTTTTTCAACGTAGTCTTCTGGCAATTTCTGACACAGTGAAGTTTGTCGCCATAAAGAAAAATTATTTCGTCGCATCATTCTCACGCACCAACTTCTGCTGGCCTTGAATTCTTGCAATGATATATTAAGTCGTCTAGCAATTTCAGGAGCTTTAAGTATAATACTTTCAGTCGAAACAGGCATACCGTTCTTCCTCATGGTGCGCACAAACTTGACTACTTCTTCTTCAATGCCATGAAATCGGCCTAATTTTGGACCACTGAGCGACTTCCTTGTTGCTTTGGCTTTTTCTAGTTCCTGTTTTGAGAGTTTCCATCGATGCACATTTGCCTCAGATACACCGAACATTCTACTCGCATCACAGTTATTAGTTTTTTTGGCATAATTTATCACGATCAGCTTAAAATTTGCATCATAGCTCCATCTAATTCCTTTTGTTAACTTTCCCTTTGCACTTGTGCCACGTACTTCAACATGATCTGTCATTTTAACTTAAGGGTTATGCATTTAAATCAAGAATGCACAACTCAAAATTACTGTCACACTTAGTGAGTCGTTTGAAAGGGGAATCCCAATGATTTCTTCTCTCATTTGTTTTTACCTTGCGGTTGCCATTACGTGTAAGATAAAAGTACGTCGTCTGTGTTATGATCAGACCTAGGAAGTTTATGCACAAAAAATCCCCAAAATATGCAAAAATATGCAGCAAAAAAACCCAAAATATGCAGCAAAATATGCTAAAATATGCTAGAAATATGCAAAAAAAGACAAAATGATTCACACCAAAAAGTACTGCTCAATTTTTTATTATAATGAAAACAAAGCCATGAGACTGTGGTCACAATATTAAACATTTGTTATATGTCATTCATTTCATATGTAATTTAAATTACAGTAAACAATTAGAATCTTTTCCAAGTTTTCAGTCGTAAGGCTGTGCCTCTTGTCTGAAAGTATTAGCTTATAGGCCAAAATGACCTTTCAACGTCACATGACATAATAGGGTTAAACTTAAACTTTTGAATGTGACTTGCTTTGAGCATGTCCGGAATTTCACTGCCCTTGCCGGAGAGAATATCACTCACATTGAAAATTATGTTTTTGTCAGGTTTTTTCTCAAGAACCTGGTCCACTTTTTTTGCCACGGCTTTTCCAATGGATCCTGGAGTGGACTTGACTTTGTCTAGGGTATTCTTCAGAAGAGCAGTGGCTGAAGTAAGGGCACATCCCCTCTCCTGAAGTTTGGTTAATACTGTAGGCTGTTCTCCAAAATGGGCACTGATGTATGTCAGCCTACTTGCGAGACCTGGAGTCTCCAACGCCTTCTTTGCTTCAGCAATGCAGACGGCATCATCATCATCCAGGTGATCAACCACCTGAAACATTAGGAAGTGGTTTAGTGGCACGTTACATGTTATGCATTTATTCCATTTACAACAATTTTTCCATTACAAATACGTTTACCACCTACCTTCCTAATGTCCTCCAAATGCTCAGCATTAAATAGTGCAGCCTCCAGCCACGTTCCCCATCTCGTTATTGTAGGCCGAGGAGGCAACGGAATGTTGGGCAACATGTCCTTATACAATTCAATTTGTTGTGGAGCTTTGAGGAACACTTTTTTCATCTCAGAGATGATGCTGTTGATTTCCGGACACAGTCGTCTAACAGTTTCTGCTATTCTGTGTAGGGCATGTGCAACACGTCACATGAATCATCCTGGGGTACAGCACCTTGAATGTTGAACCTGCTTTTATCATATAAGGTGCAGCATCTGTGAGAAGCAGCAACACATTGTTCTCATTTCCGTGAGCCCACAGACGTCCTGTTAACAATTGAAATACATCAATTAAATTATTAAGCTATTTAACAACGTGTAGGTCAACCACATTAATTAGATATCACCTATTTTAACACGTTATATTCAGTTGAAAACTGGAAGCTGTGTTAGCCAATCCTAGAATGTTCACACTGTGTTGACGAATGTGGTAAGTTTAATCAAGTCAAAGCAAAAGTCAAATATTATAAAAATTAAAAATTGTTATTATTAACAAATTAATATAAAAATTGCATTTGGTATTTTCTGTGGTTTAACTTCTAAATTAATAAAACAAGACTTACTCAAGCCATTATTTACAAATCTCGGGATGGTACTGAAATTCGTCTTCTCTAATTGTTGAGTTGCTACTAGGTGCATTTTTCCAGCCTCACGCTCGTCCATCTTTCCAATGACCAAATTTGCTATAAAGTGCCCTTCTGCATCTATTGTCACATCCACAGAGACCCAAATGTAAGAGCCTCCCATGTCTTCATGAATTTGATCTATGACTTTGAAATAAAGATGTCTTTGTGAAAACACCATAAATAGTAAATATTAGGTGTGTTGTCGGATTTTGTTGAAATTTGATTTTTGTCATCAAAATGTAGTAAAAGTCCCTGATTAGAAGTTTCATCAAAATCGGTTTACTGGTTTTCGAGTGCGGACATACTGAAAGACAGACAGATGGACCAGACGAAGACAATAGGTGCTATATCTGTATTTGAAACGGTACAAAATGATTTTATGCATCCCATAATTCAGTAGTTGTAGTAGTAGTTTTATTCTAGAGGCAAAATTCAATTAAATCTATCGAAAACAGCAGAGAGGTATTCAGTATGTGTCATATAGATACAGATAAAATGGGGAAGAACTTAAAATTACGTCAATTATCGAGAAAAAATCATCAATCAAAATTAAAGCTCACTATTTTCCATATTTGTGTGCATTAGATGATGAAATAGTCACAGAAGTTACTACGAAATGCGAATTTTGCTCCCTCAAAACACCTTATCATGACAGTCAATGACAAAAATAATGTAATTTATTTATCTCTGCGTCAAACGGTCCATGTTTTGAGAAAGTGTTTCAATATTTTATCTTTTTTAATGTTAGAAATCAAAATATGCTACACGTGCATCAAAATATTTTAACGTAAATATTCTCCATTAAATAAGGCAGGGGTTAAACAAATAATAGTTACCTTTTCATGAGCATCTGGTAAGTATGTTTTCCACAGAGTCAACTCGTCTGGTATTGTCTGGTTCAAGTACTTCTCCAGAAACCCTTTAAATACTGGGTTGTTAACACTCCTCCATGGCAGGTTCACTGCTACCATTGCTGCACATAGATCTTGGTAAAACTCAGATTTTTTGGTTGATTCTTAATTGGAACCTTGAGCAGTCTGTTTAGAAAATGTACTTTTGAGAAGCATCTGTACTGGAGCTGCCTTTGATGCACTCCTGCATCGTGCTCGTTCATGCTTCGCAGTTTTCACATGCTGCACTAGTTGAAACTTTTTTTCACAGCAGACCTTTAACCAAAAAGTATTTTTTCACTAAACATCCTGCGTTTTATATTATATGATATATTATTCACCGCCACAGTTGGTGTAATCGTATCGGCCACGGAGAGGTCATCAGCCGGGAACATGGGAGCTACAAGGTGCTACCCCAAGTAGCGGCGAACAATTAAAAACATTATACTACTTAATTAATGTACAATATCTTTACTCTGCACTTATTCATGCTGAGACAACTATTTCAATAAACACGTGCACGGGGGAGGGGGTATTAGTGTTTCTAAATAATTCCCTTTGCAAATTTATCATTGCTTTAAATAGATAAATAAAACTTACCTCTGTATCACAAAATTTGCAAAAGACAACGCTGCCATCGGTTGTGAAACATTTCTCATCCACCTCCTCGATCCACTTCTTGATACACAATCCTTTATTCTTCGGCATATTGAATCTCACAACACCACTTTCAAATAGTAACTTGTAGTAACTGATGCGTGGTAGGACAAGTCCGGTCTTGAGTGGTGTTGTTTTTCGTTTCCCTACGTGTCTACTCTATGACTCATCCCGAAATCACGTGCTCCGAACATGCAACATGGTACAATGTAACGATAACATAATGAGTTGCTCACCGGGTGAATTTTCTCGTACACATTTACCCTCTCCACTTCCTTTTGTCTCACAGCTATGAAGAAAGGAGAGGGGTGGAATAGCAGGGCGAATATTTCTCGCCACACATTTCTCGGCGTAGTGGATCATCATTCTTATAACTTATAACCGTCTTTAATCGTTTTATCACAGTATAAAATGAAAATAAAGTTTAATTTGTTTTTATACACATATTTATTACAGTTGGTCTTGCCAACCACGGTAATTTTCAGGAACATAATCCCCACAGTTGCTGTGGGATTAGTGCGTAATTACTTCTGTAATGTGATTTTTAAATACTTTGAACATAAGAAGCAAAATATGCAAAAATATTCAGAATATGCAGAGTGATGAGGAACCGCTCAAAATATGCACATATGCAACTTCAAATATGGCTCAAATAACGTAATTTTACTTGAAACGGATATTTACAAAATCTTACGTAAATATGACCTTCCAGTAAAAACATGCATTTGCATAAACTTCCAAGGTCTGGTTATGATCCTCGACGATGATTGTTAGTCTAAATAATTATTATTCCCGTTATGTTTTACTTATTGTTATTACTATTTGTTTATTTCACTTGTTTATGTATGTACTGTTGTGAATTGTTTACTCTTACATACCATTTGTTGTAAAAAACATAGATTAAATGCATAAATATACTTCGTATTTGAATGTAAGACAACTCTTGATATTTACAGCTGACAGTTTGGAAAAAAAGGTCATCTTAGATTCAGGTGAATACGGTATGTACAGGGGACATACCAAGTAACATTAAAAAGTGTCTCAAAAGTTCCCCTCTCGCTGTGAGCGTGTGAGGTCACGTGACCGGTACATTCCTCAGCAATCTTCTGCCATGTTGTCAGCATGTGCCCCCGGCTGGCTATCGTTGGCCATTACATTGTAATAATTTTCTAAAATTTGAGTATGGGAACTTTTGAGACATCCTGTATTTCTTTATTTGAATCAAATGAAGCGAAGGCGCGTCTAAAAATACAGTCCAACGTTTTATTGCAGTTTTTCGCTGCTTCAGAGATCGAATCCGACCTCCAATGTCAACGCCTCCCTAATGAGTCCAAATGTCCCCATAAAGTTTATAGTCACCTCTACGCTCCCCTGAAAGGCTGTAGCGCCCCCCTGGAAAATAATCTAAACGTGATCTAGGGACCTCAAAACGTGTTTTTCCGTTGAAATCTCGAAGTCGATTTTTTTCGTGATCACAATACTTTCCCATTACTGTGTATGGAGAAAGTAAAAAACACAAATGCCCTAATAGAAGAAGAAAGTAACAGGAGAACATTACATGTTTGGAGCTCCCTCTCAGGATTATGTGTACTGCTTTTCGAGTGTGAAAGGTGTAGAAGTGTTTGGGTCTATATCTAGATTAGCATCTGTTTACTGTTTGTCTGAGGTCTACCCTTCACTAAGTCTTTGACTTTGGGTACACTTGCCTCTATCTGCTGTGATGTAATTATTCTGGGAAGTTGTTATCCAAATCTCATGACTCCCTGTCAAATAATACTACTGTAAATGATATAGGAATTAAGTGGCATATATATGGCTTGCTTGTTGTTTAAAGATTAAAAGCATGTAATTCATTACTTTATGGCTGACATGTATATGAGCCATATTTAATAGAAATTTATTGTTTTTATAAATAATTTCAATGAAATTTGGCAAGTGTTTACAATTTTTCCTGGCTTATAATTTGGGGCTGGGCAAAGGAGGGATTTGGCAAACTATAGGCATCCGAGCCCCCGAACATTGCCCCCCCCCCCCCCCCCTCCAAAGTTTTGAGATCTCAATTATTAAAGCATTGAGTGTAAATTTTGCATAAACTTTTACTAAAAAATCACTTGTCAAACTGATTTCCAATAAAAAAACACTGAAAAGTTATACAGTAAACTTTCGTTTATCTGACACCAATGGGACTTGAATGGAGCCATAAATATGAAAAATCTGGATATAAGAGAGTTATAGCTTTGAATTCACCTTAGTAACTGTAGGAAAAATCAACCAAAATTAGTTATTAAATCTTAAAACAATAAAAAGTCATAAGTATTGTAGTTGTCCAGATATTCATCCAGTATTACATTATCTTTTCTTGAAAGGTTAGATGTGGTAGGTCTTATAAGACAAGACAAGACAAAAACACTATTTTTTATTTTTGTAGTAACATAAACACAAAAATGCTTTTTACTTTCTCCATACGTAGTAATGGGAAAGTATTGTGATCACGAAAACAGTCGACTTCGAGATTTCAACGGAAATACACGTTTTGAGGTCCCTAGAACACGTTTAGACTATTTTCGGAATGATGTCTGTGTGTGGATGGATGTGATTGTGGCACTCTAACTCAGAAAGTACTTCCCATATCGTTACTAAACTTCATATATAACACTTTAGCATGAGCTCAAAGAACTGATTAGTTTTTGGACAATAACGGATAAACGGAAGTCGAGGTTTATTTGAAACCCGATTCGGTTTTTGCGATATTTCTTCGTTAAAACATCATTATTGTATATACAATTCTATACAAAGTTTATAGAGAATGTAATTTCTTACAGTTTTCGTTTGAAACAATTTTCTATAGGAGTTATTGTTTAGGAGTTATTTATAAATAACCGGTTTTTCGGTTTCCGTTAAATATCTCCTTAAAAACATCGTTATTGGTAATCTTCGTAAGGACCAAAGTTGTAGAGAATAATATTTCTTCCAAGTTTTGTTTGAAACTAATTTTCGTAGAACCATCCATTTCAGATATATTTTGCTTTATCTTAATACCAGTATACAGCGCCAACACCATGTAGCGGTGAATTCTGTAAACATTCAATATATACGTAATTTACGGCAACAAGGACGTGTCTTCTTCTACGATACGAAATAATAATTTTGCCTCGTAATATTATTCATAATAATTTAAATATCTATACCCCAAATATGGAGAAAGTCATGTGTTGGCCACATCAGATTTTTTATTTTTGTAGTAACAGAAATACAAAACAGTTTTTTTAATTTTTTGGTAACAGAAGTACAAAAGTTTTTTTATTTTTGTAGTATGGGCAGCGCATGGTGTACACCCCAAAAATGTATAACACTTTAACTTTAACAATTTGGAGTCAGTGAAGCTTCTAGTACCTCAGTTGCTTCTAGAGATTCAGGATCATCAATATCATTGGTTTGAACTTCCATTGAAGTTGAAACTACAGGTGTTTCTGAAGCTTCCTCAAAGAATGTTCTTAAATCAGCATGTTTGCGCATTTTAATTCTTTTTTCATTCACATTATTTGCCATTATTTGATAGTGCATAACTTCCTGTTGTGAAAATATAGATTGCTGTTCTGCTAAATTCAGCAGTCTCGCAAGCTTTAGTACCCTCAGTCCAATTAAATTTATGGGCAACATTATCATTTTCCACATCTGAATCATTATCTGATATTAATGCTTATGGTTCAGGATTCAAAACAGTTTATGATATCAGAATCACTTAACTTCTTGTCACTTCTAAGTTTTGGTCAACTTTTAACCATTATTCTATGCCATTTATTCCCAGTTTATGAACTGGATTTGAAGCTGGGGCAAAGGTTAAAACTTGAAGAAGATTTGTTATTGAGTCTGTTTTTTTACATTAAATTCTTCATTTTCTGGCCCAAGTTTTCTCCAACACCTTTTAAGCATTTCACATTTAACCATATCCCAAGCAGAAGCCCCTATATAAATTGCATTTTTACTTTCTCCATACGTAGTAATGGGAAAGTATTGTGTTCACGAAAAAAATCGACTTCGAGATTTCAACGGAAATACACGTTTTGAGGTCTCTAGAACATGTTTAGACTATTTTCGGAATGATGTGTGTGTGTGTGTGTGCATGTGTATGTGATTGTGGGTGCTCTAACTCAAAAAGTACGTGCCATATTGTTACCAAACTTCATATATAACACTTTAGCATGAGCACAAAGAACTGATTAGTTTTTGGACAGTAACGGTTAACCGGAAGTCGAGGTTTATTCAAAACCAGATTCGGTTTTTGCGATATTTCTTCGTTAAAACATCATTATTGTATATACAATTCTATACAAAAGTTATAGAGAATGTAAATTCCTACAACTTTCATTTGAAACAACTTTCTATAGCAGTTATTGTTTAGGAGTTTTTTATAAATAACCGGTTTTTTGGTTTTCTCCTTAAAAACATCATTATTGGTAATATTTGTGAGGACCGAAGTTGTAGAGAATAATATTTCTTCGAAGTTTTATTTGAAACAAATTTTAGGAGAAATTTTGCTTTTTTACTGTTGTGATCACGAAAAAAATCGACTTCGAGATTTCAACGGAAATACACGTTTTGAGGTCCCTAGAATACGTTTAGACTATTTTTGGAATGATGTATATGTATTTGTGTCTGTGTGTGTGTGGATGTATGTGATTGTGGGCGCTCTAACTCAAAAAGCACTTGTCATATTATCACCAAATTACATATATAACACTTTGGTATGAGTACGAAGAGCTGATTAGTTTTTGGACAATAACGGTTAACCGGAAGTTGAGGTTTATTCGAAACTCGATTCGGTTTTGATGAAATATCTCCATTTAAACATTATTATTGTATGTACAATTCTATACAAAGGTTATAGAGAATGTAATTTCCAACAACTTTCATTTGAAAGTATTTTCCATAGCAGTTATTGTTTAGAAATTAATAAATAATAGTTTTTTTCGATTTCCGTCAAATATCTCCTTAAAAACGTCGTTATTTTAATATTCATAAGGACCAAAGTTGAAGAGAATAATATTTCTTCCAGGTTTTGTTTGAAACAAATTCTCATAGAACCATCCATTTAGGAGATATTGAACTTTTTTCGTAATTTCAAGTATGCTGCCAGTACCATGTGTGGTGAATTCTGTAAACATAGTCAAAATTTAATTTACGGCATTAAGGATGACCGTATTCTTTTACGATACGAAATAATAATTTTGCCTTATAATGCCATTCATAATAATTTAAATATCTATACCCCAAATATGGTGAAAGTCGTGTTTGCATTTTGGGAAGGTAGTTAGACGTAATAATGATCCTGAAAATTTGGTTCGATTCAAAGGAACTATCACTTACCGAGTCTGGACATGTGGCATGGAATGACCCTATACGTAGTATAGAGAAAGTATTGTGATCACGAAAAAAATCTACTTCGAGGTTTCCAAGGAAATAGATACACGTTTCGAGGTCTCTAGAACACGTTCAGACTATTTTCGGAATGATGCATTTGTGTGTATGTAATTGTGGGTTCTCTCTCTTGAAAAGTACTAGTATATCATCACTAAATTTCATATATAGTACTTTGGTATGGGCACAAAGAACTGATTAGTTTTTGGAAATTAACGATTAACCGGAAGTCGAGGTTTATTCGAAACCTGATATCCATTTTTGTGATATTTCTCCGTTAAAACATCATTATTGTAGATACACATCTATACAAAGGTTATAGAGAATGTAATTTCCTACAACTTTCATTTGAAACAATTTTTCATAGCGGTTATTTTTTTGGAATTATTTATAAATAATCGGTTTTTTCGGTTTCTATCGAAAATGTTCTTTAAAACGCTGTTATTTATAATATTTATAAGGACCAAAGTTATAGAGAATAATATTACTTCCAACTTTGGTTTGAAACAATTTTTCGTAGAACCATCCATTTCGGAGATATTTAACTTATATGTCAAATTCCAGTTATCTAACCAATAATGGTGTTTGAAAAGGTCACTGTATTCTTATTTCACAAAAAATAATAGTTTAGGATAAAAAGTTTACTTTGAAATATATTTATTATCGAAATAATTGATTTATTATAAATATTTCACGTCGTCATTGTTTACTCTTCACTAAAACGCAATTTCGTACTTGTATTTTTTTGTTCACATAGCACTATATATACTAGACTGTGACATAGCAGTTGAATTCAAAGCGTCAGCAGCTACCTTAAGATTACTACGTACATTGATCTGAAAAGATTTTTCGTTTGGTGTGTTTTGTCCTTTACGCTTTGTATCGATTTGTTTTGTGTTTTTTGTTATTTGTACATTTATTTGTGTTTGCACCTTTGTTGTACTTTGTACAATTATTTGTCGGTTTGCACCTTTTTTCACCGACTGCTGCATAGTGTATCATTCATTTGGTGTTGGTTTTCGTTGTACATGTCAACCTGCATTTTTATTGTTGGTGTTTGTTTTCATTATTTGTTTTTATTTGCTGTTATTTTCCAAAGTTTAATGTTTGTTTACATTGATCTAAGAAGATTTTTTGTTTGGTGGGTTTTTGCCGTTTATACTTTGTATCGATTTGTTTTGTTATTTGTACATTTATTTGTGTTTGCACCTTTGTTGTACTTTGTACAATTATTTGTCGGTTTGCAACTTTTTTCACCGACTACTGCATAGTCTGTCATTCATTTGGTGTTGGTTTTTGTTGTACGTGTCAACCTGCATTTTCATTGTTGGTGTTTGTTGTTCATTCTTTGTTTTTATTTGCTGTTTTTTTCCAACATTTAAAGTTTGTTTTTCCTGTTATAACATTCTCTTGTTTCTGCCTTGTTTGTTATTATTCATTTTTGACATTTGTAACAACGTTTAATAGTTGTTGTTTTCAATTTGTCGATTCTTGTTGGCTTTACTTTATATATTTTCCGTGTTCTTTCGTCTTTGGAATTAAACTTCTAATTCTTATTTTACTTTTTTATTCTCTTACATACATTCATACTCACACTTACATACATTTATATATTTACAGCATGTCAACACTGAAATGAAAACTAAAAAGAAATCTGCTGCACAAAAAAACAAGGAGAAGAAGGAATATATGGTTTTAATGAGAGGTAGAAAAAGAAGCAACATTCACAATGAATTTGGAGAGGAGGAAAATAAAAGAAGAAAAATTGAAGATGAGAATGTTAAAATAAAGCATCAGGAATCAATGAGGGCTTTAAGACAAAATAAAACTTACAAGAAGAAAGAAAAGGAAAGTAATTTAATACGTGTAAAGTGTTTCAGACTTCAAGAAGACTACAAAGAGAATGAGAGACTGAAAAATTCAGAAATTATGAAGAAATTGAGGCAAGATGAGCATTACAAAAAGAACGAGAGAGAGAGAGAGATCGTGGATCAAAAACCAGAGAAAGGAAGATTCATTTCTTTAAATTCAGAGAAATTTATTATAATAATCTTATAAGGGCTGAAACAGGAATAACAAAACTAGAACTACAGTTCATCAGAGATTGCACCTATACACCTGATGTTCTTTGCTTTTGCTGTGAAGGATTATTCTTTGCTCATTCTTTAATACATTTCAATGGTGAAAGACTTAAGGAAATGTTTACAAATGAGTTTTACCTGCTAACCTTTAATGTAAACTCTGAATTTATTTGCAAAACATGTTACAGTTATATCTCAAAAGGTAGAATACCCAAATTGGCTACAAGCAATGGTTTGAAATTTGTTGATATTCCTGAGTGTGTTAAAAATCTGTCCCCTCTTGCAGAAAGGATGGTGTCCCCTTACATCAACTTCATGCAAATTCGTCCCTTAAAATCATTTGCCTTAAACCTACAATTAGGACTCAAGGGAAGTGTTGTCAATATACCAATTGAAATTGATGAAATGGTTGAAGCACCAACATTATATTCTTTCGTAAGTGTATTCTTGCTAATTCCCATTTCTAGCTTACTTATTACTTCCAATTTTTTGGTTATGGTTACTACTACTCTTTTATGTTTCATTTTCTTAGAGGCTGGGGTAGACATTATGACGAATACAAAAACAACCGAACAACATGACGTGTAATAGCACTGAACAGCATAAGCCCTACTAGTGGCCACTTTCTGAAAAACAGAATAATATAAGACTAATGAGATTCACATTGAATGAAAAGTTAGTCCGGATGTGAGAATTTGTATCCAGATTGAAATAGGATCCGGTTATATGACAAATCCGGATATTCGGGAGTTGGATATACAAAAGTTTACTGTACTGTTATAACTGGTGCCCCATAAATCATAGAATTATCTGCTGTTTACTGTGATGTAATGTAACCTACAGCTTAACGTTGTATTTTTATCAACCAATCCATAGGTTTGACTTTTTATATTCAAATATTTAGAATGCAATTATTATAAATTATATTAAATATCAGCAATTAAAAGTCCCATAAAGATTAATATTTTAAACTTAAACAATGTAAACTTTGTGACAGGGTTTGTAGTAGGAGTAAATAAAAACACACGGCCAAATCAGCCACCACTATTCTTTTAATTTGCTGAACAACAAACAAAACAAAATACACATGCTACGTGCTCTGCAATGCAAGACAGACTAACTATAATACATAATAATGCCAATGGTGGCACCTAAAGCAGTCACATGACCAAACAAACACAAAAAATAGCCGTCATGCTATAACTTGAAATTTTGGGGCCCCCATGGATATCTGATCTGCTCCTCGTGTGTGGTCCTGGCCCTGCTTATAATGCATTGAAGAGATTGTCCAACAAAAGTCTATGAAAATTGTGACTATGACTTAGGAATTGCATTTAGTTTATTATTATATATATTTATTTTACATGCACATGCGCACACACACACAGTGGAATCCCCATTTAACGTTTGCGTCGGGGACAAGTTTTTTGTACCTTAAATCGAGTAATACATTAAATGGGAGTTATCTGAAATTGAAGGACTAAACGGCAGTTCATTAATGTCAAATATGTTTTATTAGTTAAAACACAAATATTAAGTGTATAGATTAATTATGATCGATTTTTTCATTCGTAAAATTTCACAGAACGAAGACGGTTGAGAATAATACCAACTGTAAGTCCTCCGGCGAAGGTGATTCTTCTAGCTTATGGTTTTTTTGCAAAATTAGTGGTCATTTCATGGCTGTGACCCTCATTACACCTCCTAGCAGTGAATTTGCGATCTTTAGTTTTTCCGAGACAAACTTTCTTAAAACTTTTAAGCAAATAAACACACTTAATTGAAGCACTCCTATATAGGAGGAATCAGCCAAGCATGCAGATCCTTTCAGTTCTTTAAGTTTGCATGCTATAATGAATACATGATATAATTGGGCTCACATGGGTTATATAAGATAATACAGTAAAACCCCATTATGACGTGGGTTTCGGGAGACAGAATGTACACCCACGTTATTGGCAACCCACGGTATTTTGGGAGATAATTTTAAAAAATGTGAAAGTATATGCATTATAACAAATTTAATTGCAAAATACTATAAAAACTGACATCGTATTTTGATTTAAAGGCATATCTTACTTTAATCGGTGTTTTTAAAATAGTCCGATATTTTCTTTTGGTGTGACAGCTGATGGCGTTTCTTCGTCGCATACGTCTTAATGTTTTGCAAATGTAAAAGATGAAGATGATCACTATCACTCTGTCTCTCCATCGAATTCATCACTTCACTGATGTTATCCAATACTTTGCTTATTTAAAGGGTATCAACCTCACACATCTCTTCATTCTCGCTGTCATCTTCCAATAATTTTTCTGCTCTTCCGCGGTTCTGGACTTCAGCTACAATTTCTTATCATTCTTATAGACAGCGATGGGAGTTTAGCATCGCGGTAAAATTTGAACCAAGTTGTTTACGAAGAAAATAAATCGCGGTAAAATTTGAACCAAGTTGTTTACGAAGAAAGTGAATCCCAGTAAAATTTGAACCAAGTTGTTTATGAAGAAAATGAATGGAATCATTTTGGGGGACATGATTAGACCCGCGGTATATCCGAATCCGCAGTATAGTGAGGCGTGTTATACCGGAGTTTTACTGTATTTACGAGTTTCAAATACCTAATTATCCCTCAGTGAAGCAGTGTGGTGAGCGTTGGCAGACGTTTCGACGCCTGTTATCAGCTGACCATGCATAAAATGACAGCGCTAACAGTGTCAATGTCCTTTTAATCTCATTTTTTACATTTCAGCCCTTTATGCGAAGTGGGCTCGCAAATTTGATTGCGTCTTGTGCAGTGTAGGGAAATGCTACAGTGACTGACGAGTAAGAACATACATCCAAAGTTTTAATAACATCGCCGCCTCAATGTAATATTAACATTGTTGTGAACAAGACTTCCCTTTTTTTGGGGGATTGTCTTCCTTTCGGGTTGACAAGGTAAATATGGCTGTGATAAATGCGGGTGGCTCAACTAGCTAACGCGTCACGTTAGTGATCGAGCGCCTGCAAACTGAAACGTAAAAAAATCTGTGTTCACGTGATGACATCATTGCAACTTTCGTGAAGTACGTAACAGATTAGGTCATTTAAGATGAATTGACAAAACAGTACGACTACATATTAATTCTTTTGAGTTTATTTGATGTAGTAACAATGCCAGTATGTGTTGTGCCATTAATGGTTAGATTGAATTAATATCTTACATCTCCACCAAATGAAATATTCTCGAGTCACGGTGTAATCGCACCTGAAATCGAGGCGATGCCCCGCAAGGGACCAGAATTTTGTCTCTTAATTGCAGGCAATTCACAAAATCGAGAAACACTAAATCGGGTAATACAGTACATTATTTATATGGAGCTTTGGTCGGGGCCGCAAAAAAACTGCCTTAAATGCGGGTAAATCTTAAATGGTAGAACCTTAAATCGGGATTCCAATGTATATATATATAGATTTCCTTTACCGCTAAGGGAAATGTACTGTATTAATAAGTTTAATTTTGAAAATCGGTCATTATAATTTTATTTGTCGATTCTGGTAGCAGATAACTTTTCTATAAGGCCCAGGTTACCTGAGAGATTAACATGGTATTGTCTCTAACTTGTCAAAAAAAACAAATTTCAGATTTATTTTATTTATTCTGGAACCAGGATTAATACAACCATAACACTTGAATAAGCGTGTGTAACAAGTCATGGTAAACATATATATATTACACTTTCCATTTTTTTGTTGCATCATCCTTCTGTGTCCAATCACATGAATGGAAAGCATTTTTTTAAAAGTTGGTGATGCGATGAATGAAATGGGATTAGCTAGATAGGCACATAATGTTTGGGTAACATCAACTTTATTTTGGAGAATACAAAAATAATGTTCAAACGTTTAGAATAATTTTGAATTGCACATGTAACGCAATCACACGAACGGTTAATTCATTTAGTCACGTCAATGAGCATGTCTGGCGTATCAAGATTCCTCTTCCCATCATTTTGATGCCATAAGAGAAATAACATTCTCTTTTTTTCATTTCTTTCATTTACAGATTGAGTTATGGTTGGAACTGATAGGATATTCTTTCAGGGATTTTTAAAATTGAAACTTTTGATGCTGTTGTGCTGTCAGTCACGAAGAATAATGAAAGGTCAGGCTTCGCTTATCTCAAAGTGAAATATGTCATATCAATACAGATAGTGAGGCACTCCAAAGCTCATGTGGAAAATATATGCAGTGGAACTTTTAATTTCTCTTGAAACAAGAACCATAATTGGTGAAAATCAACTGCCAACAAAAATAAAGAAAACTCGTGCTTTTCTCTTATGAAACAGGCTTTTCTTTTTTAAACAGGCGAATTGACTTAAATCCAATTTGCTAGCACCCTTTTGCATTGAGGACAGTAGTTTCTCATCCTTTTTTTATGTTCTAATTTTTTTACTTGCATATAAATCTGCAGGAAATATTATTAATTTAAATAATGCTTTAAATTACGCAATTTTTTTATCCCTTAAATAGCAGTATATCTATATTATTATTTATACAGTTAAATATGCTGGCAAGCAGTTTTTAGCGTTGATAGAAACAAAATGGTTTTTTTTTCAAGGTCAACGGCTCTAATGAAGTATTCATAACAGTTGTATTCAGGTACTAGCCTAGTGTGCATTACTCTTTCTAGTTCTTTTAAAAAATATTTTCAGCGATATGCGGTTTCAATCCTCTCATTTGTATATACCTGATAACACTCGATCACCTTTAGCAAATTTTTCTGATCAAGTTGTTGGGAAATCAAATGAGAAATCATTTGAAGTCGTTTCGATTTTTTCTCATCGCAAGGAATATAATAACCCATTTTTAAAAATTTATACTTTTGAAAACTAGACATTTTTAAAATCGTCATTTTTCTTATATGTATATATATATATATATATTTATCAAACTATTCTGAATACACTTGGGGGAAATGTCGATGAGCTTCAAAAGCTTTTTTTTTTCTTAAGGTTTATTAGCTGGCATTCTCTAGGATACAGTATTCTAGATTATTTTTCTGAGTTCCTTTGCTGCAAACCCAATCTGCTTACCACATGTGAAAACTCCAGAAATCATTACTTTTTTAAATTTTGGTTAGAATATATTTACTGGTCCTCGCCAATTAAATTTCTCCATTAATAGTGGAGTTGGAGTTATAAGTTATTACCCTGCAAACCACCATGACACCATAAACTTGATTAAATGCTGTTAATTTTGTCACCTGAAAGATGATGGCTTGGAATCTAAAGATATGCTATCATACTTTTTATACATAGCTGAAGTCAAGTATCTTGGATGCTGTGTGTCATGGAGTTCTTCAAAAAATGACTGCATGATAACCAGGTTTAATTAGTTACTATGTTTACTTTATGTGTTGACCTCCACTGCACCATTATATGTGCTGTCTTTATAGGAGGCATATGCTCGTACATGTGTAGAAATCACACCGATGGGTGTGTGGAGCAAGTATTTTTGGAGCATGGAAGAAAAGGAGAGATAACGTAGAACATTTCAATGATTCAACAGCTACACAACAAGAAAGACATGACAAACAGAATAAAAGAATTCTGAAGATCACAAGACAAAAATAACATAGAGAGAAGGGTATTGGATGCAATTATTTTTTTTGCAAGAGATCAGTTAATTGCTCCCACCTCTTGAACAGGATCTTCATGATTAAAAACTATATAGTCTCTTGGTATATAACCTTCTTCACATTTTCGTTGTGTCAAGTTTATTATTTTTACCTTTTGAAGTTGAAAACTTTTAAAAATCCGACCAGCATCAGCCATTGTCCACTTTATTTTCACTTAGGTCCGTTGGCTGGCTGTGTATATATATATATATGTATATGTATATATATATATATATATGTATATATTTATGTGTGTGTAATAAGGAGCACATTTTTCACATGGTGCGTCCTCTCCTATATAATTCACTCTCGCTATTCAGCCTAGATTCTCATAAACAACTGAAGCACAGTGAGCACATAGAATATATTATACATAACGTGCCTTACACTTTTGTTGGGTACATAGAAGTCAAAGGAGTGTTTTCGTCATGTATCTGTCCCGTGGGTAACTTTTTCTGAGGCGGATATGGCTGCGGCCCCATGTAAAGAGATTGGAAACAGGAGAATAGAAATGATGGTTAGATAGAGCAATAGAGATAGGGGTTAACAATTGGTACATGAAAAGGGCATGAGACACGACAAACTCAAAAAAAGTGTGGATCATGAAATTACCGAGCATCAACACCAGTTTCGGTGTAGTGTCATTTATTATTTTTAAAAATGCCTTCTCCCTACTCATTATAATCCATTTGAAAAGAAAATTCTTCTCACACATACTTTTTTTGAAGAACTTCGTCGATTCTTTTTATCGCTAGCACATTTCTCCATGGATTTTGTTATTACCATTTTCGTCTGTGGTTAATAACAGCGTTTGATTGGCAACTCATCTTCCAAGTGTACTTGATAGGATGTACGTAAAAATCTAACGCTTAAGAAAAAAAGGAAGGATAAATTCAAGCAACAAAAATATTAAAGTTGTTCTAACCTGAGATGGGCTAAAAAGGAATTCAAATTCAAAATAAAAATCCTCGTTCGATTTTTTGAGACAGAAAGAGTTTATCCTTCTTCATAATCGTGGCGAAATAATTACCTTCCGGAGGTAATTACACCTTTTGTAATTTTTCTCATTTTCTGAAACGGAAATTTAAGTGTTAAAAAAAGACTTTTTTTTTACGGAAAGAGAGCATTTCATCGCTTGTCTTCGGGGCTCAGCGAAGAAAGAGATACAGAGGAAGGTGAAGAGGACGAAGAGACTGGTGCAGTCGAAGGCGGAGATGCAGAAGGTATACGCAACAACTGCGGGGGAGATTTATAGTGAGGGAGCAAGGCCGCCAACCACCGCCGTAGTCAGATCTGAGTCTGCCTGGAGACAGGCTTTTTTCTCAACTCCTGAAGCTCGTGGAGTTCATTGTTGTTTCCGTTCGGACCGGAACACGACCTCATTGGGAAAGGAGGCGAGGCGTTACTCATCTCACCTCCCCTGTGGTCGACTATCAGGGCACAGTTGCTGTTCGTATCGGAATCCGTCCCGTCGTTGTTGTTGTGTAGGGAATCTTTGAGGCTGTTCCTAGGGGCCGAAGACCTTCGGTGCACTGGAGTGCTCTCGAGGCTGTCGGAACCGGCGTCCATTGGGAGAGCCGTGGATTCGCCACCCGTTCCTCCGGAAGAGCCACTGCCCGGTAACAGGAGGTGGTGAAGGTGGTGGTGGTGGTGTAAGAGGAGGTGCCTAGGCAGCGGGACGTGGTTGTGGTGTTGGTGTTGCAACAGGGGGAGGTTTGCCTGCGGAGACTGGGGCGCCTGCAACAGCGAGGAACCTCCCAGGAGAAGGTGATTGTGGCCCATGTGGTTGTGCGTGATGGCCGGGGGCGTCTGTTGGGGCCCGAGGGGCTGGGTCGAAGGGGGAGGCGTCAGACCCTCGACGAACGTCGTCGTGACGGAGTTGCTTCGGTTGGTGGCCGTGGTGGCGTCTTGGAGTCCTCCACCTCCGACCAGTCTGCTGCCTCCTCCTCCTCCCCCACCGTCTCCTCCGCCCCCTCCTCCGCTTCCTCCCCCTCCTCCCAGCCCGGTTCCCCCGCTGCCGACGACTCCTCCGCCAACTCCGGCTTCTCCTTCGTGGGATTCTTCGTCTTCTTCGTCGCCGTTGACGGAGACACGTTCTCCGGGGCTGATGATTCCGATGCCGCCGCCCTCCTCCTCGTCCCCGCAACCACGGAGTAGTCGTATCTTCTGCACCATTTCGCGGATCTCGTACCGGAGGATCCCGACGAAGCATAGCTAGGGAATTCAAATAAATGAAATGGATTATCAAGATCTCCTATTTACGTGTATGCATCGGGCATTCCGGGTAACATATGTGGCCGACGGATATGGTTGGGGGAATATGTACGAATCAGAAAGATCGGCTAATATCTGGAGATTTGCAAGGAAACAACCAAAAAATATCACCAATGCCACAAAAATATTATCTGATGACAGTGCAGATATCTAAAATATTTTATATCAAGAATGATTCAAACCTTTAAGAATGTTATTTGTCAACATTTCGGTCGTATTTTGCCAATGTAATGTTTGTATTAACAATAAATGGTTGGTTCATAAATTCGTGGAGGATTATATAATACCAAATGGCTCAAATTCTATTTGAAAGCAATGTCAACTGTTAAAGTCTAGAATAAATCTCCCCTCTAGAGACGAGGACGGTATCGTCAACATGTCTTGTCATTCGTTTCGGATCTCTTAGGCTGGCGGCAGGCAAATCTGACAGTCCGTTTTTGGTCAGTTAAACTTTATTTGACATGTAAAAGATATCAGTTATCTAGTATGTTTTTGAAAATATAGAAGCAATACTTAACTGTGTAATAATTGTCAAATGAGTTCCTACTAGTACAGCGTAACAGTGGAATTGGAGACAAAATATGCAGTTTTTAGGGTGAGGCAAGTGGCGGTAATGGGATGACAGGGTCATGATTCTGTAGGTGCATCTAGAATTACCCGTTCTCAACTCTTACCTTGAGGAAAGCTATGACGCAGAACCCTAGCACAAACAGGCAATCAGCGCTCTGCCTCAGCCATGTAAGCAGCCTGGCCTCGCATCCCGTTGCAAAAGCCTCCCCCGTCAGCACCCCGTATTGGTGATGTGGTGGCTGCGTGGGGAGCTGCGAGGCTGAGGAAGGGACGGCATGTGCCGTGAGCGGCGACGACACGAACACCGAAAGAGGGACCCAAGCTGATCCCGAGGGCGGCTGACCCCCGATTCCCGCCAAGGATCCAATCCTGTGGCACGGTCCTACTCCAACCGTTACCCCCTCGGAATGGGAGGAGGCGTCGGGAGGCGGAGGCGGAATCTGCGAGTAGAAAAACTGCCCTCTGAATTGCAAATGAAGACTTCTAAACGTCCGCATGCGGATATCCTAAAGTTATGCCTTTCATGCCGCTATCTCCGTTTGGTAATTTTGTTAGTAAAGGGAGATTTAAGAACGTGCAGAGACATTACTGAGAGGAAATTAGGGAGGCGTATACAAAGAATGGGACAAAAGCTATAATTGCGAGCTTTGACTCAGCGTTTCACGGAGAAATTATTTCTCGAAATTTCCCACGGTTTGCGGCTGTAATTCGCCCAAGGTGGAATCTATGATTCCGAAATTCGTATCTAGGCAATTAAAAAAATAGGAAGTGCACGCGTGTGGTTTTTGCTTGTGTGAGAACAAAGGCGTGGAATAATTTCCCTTTTTATTATTTTTTATGGTTATAAAGAAGTTATTTTATTCTTTATTGTAATTAACCATAGAGCTCTAAATTTATTTTTCTTTCAACCTAAGTTTGTTTTACGCACGCCTTAAAAAACAATAAAGGAAATGAGATTACTGATGTATATATAACTCGAAACAGTTTATTTAACAAGGAATAAAAAAGTGACAGAGAAAACGTAACAAGCGAAGGCTGTTTGCAGTGTAGAAATCACGATAATCAATTCATTCCTATTTTTATTTGTAAAAAAATACCTCGTCCTGAGATTATAAATATTTTTCTCCTCACAACGAGCAAGGTTAAGTGTCGATAATTTTCATTTTGGAATTTATTTATATTAACAGGCTCATTAAAACAATGGTCTTACAATGAGCGCTAAAACGATAAAAAATACGAATACATACGATAATGCCCTCCACAGGATTCGATTATCCACTATGTGGAAAAATTGATTTTCAGTGATTATTATTTATTTAATATTACCTATGTCATGTATATGAAATTATTTATTATTGTGCATTATTACTTTTTTGTATTCACACTTCATTTTGTCTTGATTGATTTGAATGGCCTGAAAACCTCTTAATGGAAAACAAGAGGTAAAAGACGCGTCGAAGTTTTCGTTGGAAACGGGAAGGAATGGTGTAAATATCTTTACGATATTGGTGTCATAATAACATTTCGAAATTATTTCCGGTTAGTGCGAGAGATAACCGACGAAAACCTGTCTGATCATGCAGACTATATTTAAATGTGAACTTTTCGATATTTTGACCTTATCGTATGGCTAAAATCCAAATTATTTATTCATTATCTCTTAAACGGTGCTTTACGGGACTTAAATAACTGAGATTTCGTCGTCTTTATTATTTTATGTTTGTCTTTGGACTTAAATTCAGTAAAATCTTGTTAGTATAAAACTCATGCGACTTAAAATTTCATGATTCGTATTAACGATGTTTGTAATAACTACTTAACAATCAACATAATTACGGTTTTGCAAGAGACTGAAGCATGCTTCTAATAAACTAGCATTTAGTATCATCGAGGTTCTACTGTATTCTTCATGCTTCGAAGGGAAAATCGTTTTCATCTAGCTCACAGAAGGCAGTAAGCGGACATTTACAAGCGAGCACATCAGATTTAACATCTAGCTTAAGGTCATGCCCACAGTAACAAACGAATTAGCAAAACCTTCATTGGGAGGCAAGCACACAACCAATTTCTACCAAGGTCGGCAATCGACAATCAAAAGTTCTTGCAGCCACAAAACGTTAACCAGGCGAGCATTTCAGATACAAAGCTTTCTCCGTAGGTTACTAGTCGATTCTAATCCGATTTATGAGATTATCTAGTTAGGTCCGTTCTCTCTTTTCATTTGATATGTGTTTTATGAAGCCGTTTTATGGCCACAAGAAACGCCTCGATCGTCCGTGCAGACAAAACATTCTGGTAGATCAGGAATTGGAAAAAAACACTCGAGTCAAAGTCAAAGCGGGCAGCTAGTGGTTAAAAAAAAACATTCACGTTCAAGAGGGATTTAACATTTATCGTTCTCAGATTTCGAGTTTTGTTAGCACGTCAATTGAAAAAAGGGGAGAGTCGTGCATAAAAGGCATGCATAGGACGTCTTCGAATCCCTCCCTTCCTCTCACCACGGGTCCTTTCGGCGCCTGTTGCGACGGCTGGTGGTGCCTGGTGAGGGCAGCACCCGCCGCAGGCGTGGCCGACAGCTGGTTGGGATACAGGTTCGCCGTCGCTCCCGGTGACTCGCCTGCCATCTGATTTTTGACCCCCAACAATGGCTCCAGAGAGTTGTCCGTCGCGTCCTCATCGTCTGCCAGGTCTTTCCACCTTTGTGTCGTCTCGTTGGCGTGACGACATGGTGGAAGGATTGGGGACGAGTTCTTCAAAAGAAAAGGAAAGTTGCGTCATCTTTAAGTGGTGCCTTTGTCGAATATGTACCTCGAACGTCTAAGGTTTTCGGATTATCAATTTTTTAATGACTTGACGGAGTAAGGGCCCTGCGAATTGAATTTTTGAGTCGCAGCCTAAAAAACATCAAGAATACATTCGAATGCTCAAGCAGAGATTTGACGAGTGATAGTTTTAGGCCATAAATAGAAACGCAAGTGAGATATTCTCGCAGCATGTTAAGATTTGTAATTATCAACTTATCTTGAAGCGTCTCAATTAATGTATGACTGACAGATGAAGCTTCTTAAAACTAGCACGGATCGACCACAGATCTTACGGTAGTATGCTACACCACGTTATGAAGTGCATTGATTGCGTATTAGAAAATGAAAAAGCGTTGGAGCGTCGCGGAATTTATTTTAGGATATTCTCTCCATCCCAAACTTGTAGCCCGTTTGTTTTTATCTTATAATAAAACATGAGCATTCTAAAGGAAATAAACAGGAGTTATTTTTTATTTAAACCTCTAAAAATATTTTCATCACAGTGCGCAGCGCAAAGTTAGATATGATTTAAATCATGTTAGACTGTCAATATTTTGTATTTACATCTTTGTTTGCGAATATAAGACTGCCCTTAACCATTGACTGAAAGGAAACAGAAAAAACCTCGTATTATAGTCGATTAAAGACGTGATTGAAGGAATGTTTTACGGCAAACAGGAAGAGGAAGGGAAAGGTTTTAGCTGACTGGCGACTTGAAAGGGAAAGATAATCACTAAGAATTTGAAATATATTCCGGAAGACATGACAGTGCGGAGAATCGGTTTTAACATGTAATCACGAACCTGTCTGAGAATGAGGAAATATTACTTGTGATGATATTTATGGCCACCTTACCTGCGACTGGGGCGGGATTGGTATGGGCTGCGGCGGCGGCACTATGGGCAGCCTGACCACTCCGCCGCCCACGACCTGCGCTCCTTCGCCGATCGACTGCTGCTTGTGCTGGGGTGGGGGCGGCGGGGGCGGCAGCGGGCCCACCGCTCCCGCCCCCGCCGCCTGCTGGTAATTCCTGTCCCTCGCTTTCGGCACGACCCACCTGCAGCAGCTTTCGGGCAGCGCCAGGAAGTGTTGAGGGTCGGGGAAGCGCCCCCGGTCCACGTCTCCTGTTACACACATAGGCGGATTAGAAGAGGCGGAATCGGGGATAAATCGAAACCGGTTTCCTCATTGCGAGGAAACCGTCGAAGTCGTATGGCTATTTTTTTTTAGATTACGGCGAATTTTTTAGTGATAACAGCCACAATGATTACCTCGATTTAGTGACATTGTAGAGGAAATAACCTCGATTTTACAAGATTATTCTCACGAACGTTAAATTTAAAATCTTGCACAACTCGGAGGGAAATAATCTCGTTTAGAATTTTAATTATCGTAACACTTTTCACCTGAGAATTATCGAGATCGAGAGGAAAATAAATCCAGAACAAGCACTTGAGTATCAAAAATAAAAAATTAGTATGCGTCTTAGACATTCCCAATAGCAATAAAGTTGCTATGGTTTTTGGAGATACCTAGGAAAAGTATTTAATTTTCAACTTTTGATATGTGAGTGCTTTGCAGTCGTTCACCTTATTTTTTAACCACAGTGAAGTTCCGCAGCTTTTATATATTGAGGGTGGAATTTTGTCGAGGAAATATAAAGAATGAAGAAAATTGTATTGGTAAAAACCCAACTAAGTTCAAGTATGATTTCATTACTATTTTGACTTGAAAATATTCTGAAAGTTTTTAATTCTAGTTCAAAGCTGTCAAGAATGATCTTAATAATAATGATTGGGAGTTATTTTTATTATTGATAGAATTTTACAGTCGGATTTCATTTCCAACAAAATTTGGAATACCTTTACTGGCTTTTGGCGTTTTTATTGTCGATCGGAAAAAGACAATTACACGTCAGAAAGACTTGGGATACAGCGAAGTAATACATCCAGATAGTTCGGTTTAAAAAAAAAATACTTAATCACAAAAAATATCGGTGCTTGAATACTCTGATTTTTTTTATTTAAAGCGTCATTTTTATATCTCGTCACCGTTTATATCGCTTAAGTGAGTGTTTTTTATGATCCCATTTCAAAAAAATGAAATCCATTCGAGATTCTCCGGCTGATGAATTTCGCGCGCATCGTTAAATTATGCTAGCGTAATGGTTTTTCCGAGGAAGTGTTCGAGCACTCACCTTTTTTGGGTCCGTCCTGCGGCGATGACATTCCGTTGTGGTGGGAATTTATGGACGACTGCTGGATGAACGGGTTGTGGAAGGCATTAGGGTTAGCTGATTGGGATGTCCCATCCGTCGTGGACTGCAACGAAAAGATTATTGGCTCGTAGAAATCGTTAAGTAATGTGCCGTTGAAGATGAATCGTTCACTGCGATTATCAGCATAGAAAATCTACTTACCAACCTCGTAGCTCTGAAAGTATTACCTCAACGTTATTTTTTTTTACGAAAGCGGTGATATATAGGTATATATATAGTGGTGATTAATGGAATGCCGAATATAGGGTGGTTGGATCGAGAAAAAAACGAGAAATCAATAAGAAGAATAGGAGAGGAGTGATTCATAGTAAAAATGTTGAGAAAGAGAAAAGATACGATTGTAGGAAAACTCGAAGCAAAAGAGGAAGGAAAAGATTTCATCCGTTAGGCTACTTGAAAAGGATTGACTGTTACCAAGAATTGTTGAAGGTTTCGGAGGAAAGGAGAATGTGGAGAACCCGGCTTAACATATATAATCGCGGGACTGTCTGCGGACAGAATACAAATTATGAGGATTGATGATGTATTACTCGTTGTTGATTATAGCACCATATGGTCATCCTGCTTACCACTCTTTCAGTCGTTCTCCGTGTCCGTCACTACGTTTTTGCATATATTTTCTCTGTACTTTTCTTGTTGTCAAGAGGTAATCGCGCTCTCTCATGGACTTAGCGAACGAGCAGTGCGTGCCGAGGTCGGCAGACGCGAGTGGATGAAATTTACCTTCAGCGAACATTTAAAATCGCTTCAGTAATTTTCGCGCGAATGGGTGGAATCGCGAAGGATAAAAACCGCTAAAAATCGAGGGGCTGCTACTGTATTGGACCAATTGGGTCGGAAAGGGTTCAACGGAGAAAGGCCTCACCTTTCCCGGCGACGCGGCTTGCATGTAAGGATGATTCGGCAGTCGTAGGAGAAGGAAGTCGTGCGGTCCCTCCACCCCGCAACAGTGCCTTTCCCTCTGCAGAGCGTCCCATGCCTCTGTGAAGGCGGGCGAAGCGCCGTATTCGGAGGCTAGCCTCGCCCTCAGCGCGGGTCGGAGGTCGGCGGCCAATCGGTGCACGCGAACCAGCCACGCGAGGCCAAGAGCGGCGTCGGCGAGGAGCAGTGCGAGCAGGAGGAACCAGTAGGCGTGAAGGAGGCGTTCGCTCAGCCTCAGAGCCCCGGCGCAGCCGAGGGCCTTCGGAAGAGATGGTTGGAAAGAAGGCTAGTTAGTTTGGAACAAAGTCGATTTGAAGCACATATGTGTATATAAAATGAGTGAGGCACCCGCATAGGGCACAGCGTCCTTAGAGGCACAACAAATGGCAGTTTGAACATTTAAGTGACGTTTTACAAAATAAAATACATTTTATATATTTCACTTTATTTCTACATTGTAAATAAACTACTGGGGCGCAAAAATGTCTTGTCCCGGCTATGCCTATCGGGAAATTAAAAAAATATTTATCAAGATGTTAAATAGAGGTTAACGAAATATTTTATATGGAGTACAGCATTTATATAAGAGTGAGACATGGAATATAAGAAAATACGTGATCAGATCAGGGACTTGAAATGTGGGTACGGCGGAGATCGGAGAAAATCAATTGAACAGACAAATGAGGAAGTTTTGAACTAAAGTCCGAGAAGACGAGCTTAATTAGGGTGATAAAGGAAGGAGAAAAAGATGGGTGGGTCAAATTTTGAGAGACAGGTCTGCTGAAAGCAATCATAGAAAAGAGGCTGCTAGGAAAAAGATGAAGAGGTAGAAATATCGAATTACTTAAAAGAAGGGCATGGTTATGAAGAGAAAGCCCATGGATGGCACAGAGTACCGAAAGGTAGATTACCTATCATGATGATGATTTCCTTTCAATTGACGGCTAAGGTAACACGAAGAATTTCTTTTCAAAGATAATTCGAATTAAAAGTCAGTCGGATGACTGAACCTTTTCCATGATAGGATATCATGAAAACGCCTGTCAGCTTGGTTGGCTTTGTTTGGAGGGATGAGAATAACTGACATAAAAAAGGCGTGTTTCGAGATGAGGTTTTTGGTCTTTTTCAGAATTTCCATGCCGCTTTTCCTTCTGATTGCGGCAAAATTTAGTGTTCCTTTCCGAATTAATGGTCTAATTTTGTATATATATATATATATATTGTATGTATATATATATATATTTTGTATATATATATATATTTTGTATATATATATATATTGTAGTTCATCTTTAAAGTGTTATTTTGCCTCGTTTCGCTAGTGCGCAAGCTCGACTTTCTTTTGACCGCAATTTGTCGATTAAGTCACACATTTTGAGGAAATGTTCCCTTTTTATCAAGATTTGGGAGTTTTTATCGACGTTAGTGCGTGACTTGCCAGTCACGTGATAAATTTTGCAGATCTAGAAAAATTTTCAAGCGAGTGTTTGATTATTTTTCGGAGGAAATCAACCCCAAGCGTTTAGATACGCCAGAAAGTTCTCCGTAGCAGAAACGTGTGATTTGTAGGCTTGTGTATTGCAAGGTAATCAACTACAGTAACATCCCCTTGCTCATTGAGGTAAAGAATAATTACATATTTATTAAAAATGTGAAGTTGGAGAAAGAAAATAAATCTTAACTTCATCAGGAATCGTACCCGGGTCTTTTACTTGCCGGGTAGGTGCTTTAACCAACTAAACTACCAAGCCAGTATAGTTCTTCATTCTAGAATTTACTTTGAGGAAGGAGTGACTCACAATCAGTGGTAAACCTAAACCAACACTAGACGTCCTCACTGAGGGACAGCGGAAAACACCCCTACTATATCTCAAGAAGTTTCCATCTTGTTATTTAAAAAAAACTTTATAATACTTTTCAACAGAGTATTCGTAATTTCACGTCATAGGAGGTAAATATGAACTTTAAACTTATGGAAGGGGATATTAGCGAAGTCTTCCTTGAATACTAGAAATGCTTTCCTTGTAGGGATATTTTCGTTGTAACTGTGTTCGTTGTTGTGGGTTTTTAATATTTTAGAATTATAAAATGTTAGAATTGTTTTCGATACTATATTGTTGTTACAAGTACCTCCCTTAATGATGAACTTATTTCATTCTAAACAAAATAGATACGAACTAAACCGTAAGAGCTTGCGCTTGATTTCTGAGGGGCGTTCATTCTATTTTTCGTATCCTTTCCCGTAAAAAAAAGAAAATTTCTTTCAACCGATCTCTCGCATTTTAAAAGTTGGCGTCGGAGGCTGTAAAAATAGATTTGAATACTAATATTCCATTCGTTGCACGCTCAGAAGGACCCCAGGAAATCCTATTAAATCCCGCGGTGAAATTTTCCCTCTTTTCTATCTTTTTGGCCAGGCTCTCCTTTCCTCACCTTGCCCTTTTCACAGAAAGGAAATTCAATGCCCGAAGCCCTATAAACCCATTAGCAATGATCTCTTTCCGTGGATAGTCTGATATAGGAGGATTTGCGTTGTCTTCGCACGGCGAATAAGGCTCCCCATCGGACGTCATCCTGTTTGACAGACAATTTAAAATTAAGCTGAGAGTTTAAAGGGAAACTAAGGGGAGAACTTTGACTAGCTCTTTAGTTTTTTTAATCAAACTATGATAAGTGGACGCTTCAGATAATTTTGACTCCAAGGGAAGTTCAATACATAATGTGCATTTTCGGTTTTCTTTTAAAAAGATGCTTTGCTTGAAATACAATCTCGAGTTCGAAGAAAAGTTCTCGAGCTCACGTCGTGGCTGGAATTCGAATGACGATTATTTTAATTTACTTTAGCCACTGAAAGGTTATCTGGTATCTAACATCGGTGGATCACCGTTGAAGTCGGCTGCCCCTTATCCTGAAATGAGCATCTGGTTTCATTAACGTTTTTGTGCAAAACAGAATTATCGAGCTCGCCTTATGGTTAAGATGAACTTACACTAATGTACCACGTATCTCCAACAGTAAAAAAAATGACTGGGAAAACCAGACGCCCATTTAGATTGAAAATCATCTGCCATCAGTGGTTATTTACCGATAGCTAATTCTGAACTAATTATGGCTGTCGGAGCTACATGGTTTATTCAGTCGGAAGACGTGTTGCGGAGAGCGCGTTTATGTAGTGATCAATTTCACCGCTTTTTATTAGGTTTTAAAATGATAAATTCCTTTAACATCAACCTTGAATCATTAAAAAATTCACGTTTATCTCCGAAATTTCTTCTGAAATGGTTATTTTTCAGAGTTATCGATTAAAAAAATAATAAGTCGGCATCAGAGATCCTTTGAGAAATGAGGACACCTTGAAATTCTTCGAGATTATCAATTTGCCGCATGTGGTGAGTGGCGACCGCGTTGTAAACCGCCGCTCAGCCCATAATTTATGTAGGATAACGCCCTCTTAAGCGTTCTGCGAGTTCATTACGAACTCGATTCAACGGTCGTCGCTTCGCATTTACCTGTAATAATCCACCCTGCGCTGCAAGCGCCAAGGCAGCTGCCAGCAGTCGCGGGTCCGTTAGAGACAGGTTTGCAAGTCCTGGCAGCAAGGAGCGGCGGGCGTCGGTTAGGACTCTTCCGGCGGCCACCGCCAGTCCCACCGCCCCCGCCAGAAGCACCACGTTGCACGTGTATATCCAGAGGCGGTAATACCGCATTATTGCCTCCTGGTCTCCCCCCTTGGCCCCGGGCGTCTCCGCGCCCTCCCCCCCCTTCGCCCCCCCCGCCTTCTTCGGGGAGCCCCCCCCGAAGCGGAATGGTCGTCCTACGCCGCCGAGAAGTTCGAGCCAAGGCAGGTCGACCCAGTCCCACACGGCTCCCCCCCCTCCCCCTCCTCCTTTTCTGCTCTTCTCCCCGTGTCCCGATGAGGATCTCCCCTTTTGGTGGGCGAAGGAAAGAGGTAAAGGGGGAGAAAAGAGGTTTTAAAAACAAGTTAGGGAAGAATTGCAGAGCAAATTATGTAAAGCGCTTTTTTACGAACTGCTATCTTCAGCACTGGATAGCAGGTGCGGTGTATTGCTGGTTGCCTACATCGGCAGAGCGTGCACTTTTAAGAGGTTTTCCACGATTACTCCCCAGCAGTTCATTCTAGATCCACAAATTTTGCACCATATGTAGCGGTAATGTAGAACTATGTATAACTGAATTTTGGCGTTCGTAGCATACGTCATTTGTGTTATTTTGCTCACTGACAGACGGGAGGATGTACCGAATGCATAAACGATTTTAAAAGAAAAGCGCTAAAGGAATACGACGATATTAAAAAAAAGTATTCTGGATCGAACTGTACTTACTCTTGGGTCCACTCTGTCCGTGTTCGTGTTTTTTCGCTCGATTGGGGTAGATAAAGTGGTCAACTGTAGCGCGGGAAGACAGGAGGAGGTTTTTATAAGCCTTCGGTTCGGTGGGAAGGAATAGAGAAGTAAATTGGACGTTGATTGGGGGAATAGGGTTGATGCATTGCGAGTGATCGTTTTTTTTCATTCCGTACTGTGTTAGAGGCTTTGGCAAACTGCGGCCAACGAATCAGTCGAGAGGAATAACAAATTGATTTTTTTTAATCGGGGAAGTGTATCATCAAAATTTATTCCGAGAGGTATCAGGGAAAGAGAGGTGAAGGTGGTACATGGGACGGATAGGTGGTTTGTCGACCGATTATTGGGATGTTTATGCATGTGTGGTTTTAGTGCGTGGCTTCGCTGATTGATAACATTTGCGTTTCACTAAAAATATAAAATTTTAGAGCTTATGATTATTTTTATGAAAGTTTGTACAGGTTTATAGATCCTATGTGGACGTGTTAAAGTTTACGAACAACACAAGTCTCGTATATTTTAAGGGAACGAGTGACTATTTTCACCACATTTCAAATTTCACAAATCGTAAAATTTAGTAAAAAATTTTTGAAAATGAGCAAATTAACAGATTTCATAGTAATTATCAATTAATAGTTTTCGTAACACGATGGAATGTTATTAAATGTAATAACATTTGCGTGCTAGGGTTACCAACTTTTAAATAGGGAAATACGGGAATACCACAACTTTTCGACAAATAAATACGGGACAACCTATTTTGTGATGGCGTGTAAGAATTTTTACAGTCCTTTCAAATTTTATATTTAAATAAACATTTTCAAATATCCAAAATATACATTCTACAATAATAAAATTAAACGCATTTAATTTTCCCACTTTTTCTAATCTTGCTGTAGTTAAAAATTCTATATCATTTTTAACAAACTGAAAAAATCGCTACATGACATATCAGAATTAATAGATATAATTAATTCTGAGTTTATAAGATCAACAGACGATCTATTCCTATATCAGAATTAATAGATATAGTTAATTCTGATTTTATAAGATCAATCCTAATTCCTAATATCATTCCATTTTAATGGCATATTGGAAAAAACATTAAACAAATGAATTCGATCCTGGTATGCTTAATACAAACGAAACAATCTTATAAATATTTTCGAAGTTTGCTTCGTCATATGCTTGAAAAGAAATCCAGTTTTCAAATAACCATTTCCCACCCGCATCAATTACACATTTTATGTTGTTTTTAAAAATGCAGTATTCATCGAAAAGTTTATCCTTATTTACTTTTTTGATGGTGGCAGTTTCATTATTGGTGGCGGTGCTCAAAGGCTTGTCAGCAGCTTATCCATTAGCGACTATAAACTGAAGTTTCAATATTAATATGTTTGATACCTAAATGTGAATTTTTGCCTTTGTAGAAGCGTGTAACCTGCAAAAAAAAACCAAGTAGGAAATCATAACGTGGGGTCTTATTATTCCATCAATATTGTACAAAATCAATTTTCATTACTTTCTTATATAAAATAACCCGCTAGTTAAAAAAAGAAGGTAGAATTTAAAATACTAGGAAAACAGCGTCCCGTATAGATATCGTACGGGACGCGAGGAAAGAAGTAAAATTCCGTATAATACTGAACGGTTGGCAACCCTAGTGTGCGTAAATGAGAACGGAGAAGGAGAAAAATTCTGAACTTGTCGGGTAGATGCTTTAACCAATTAAGCTGTCAAGCCAGTGTGTCTCCATTCTCGAATTTATGATCAGGAAAAGCTAAGTAGTAAACCTTACAACACTAGAGGTCGACACTGAGGCACGACGAAAAAACCCCAACTTTATCTAAAAAAAAGTGAGATACCTGTTAAATAAAATGATGGCATGTTAAAAAATGTAGCTTTTGTGCGTAAGCGCATAAGGCTAAATAGTTTTCGCTTGTGATGAAGATAATCGGAGATTTTTTCATGTAAAAAATGAATGGAATATTTCTAATATAGGTATTTCATAAATTACTGTTAAATTTCATTCTTTCATATGAAATTGTGTTCTCTTTCAGATTTAAAAGTCTCTTTTCCTTTCTCGGTAAAGAATGCATTGGCTTAAGGAAACCATACATTTATTTGTAATGAACAAGGAAAAAAAACGTTTATGAAACGCCACCCCTTGATGGGAGGCTCTCGAATTTTCAACGAGACGGTTTTTTTTCCCGTGATAGGAAATACGGCATAGAATCTGGCGCCGTCGGTATAGGGACGATCTCATTGCAAAGTGTTTCGCTTAAAAAAAATTTTAATGTCAAAATGAAATGTCAACATAAGCAATGCCAATGCTGATATTCTTTTTTAAGGCTGAAATTTTTTATCATTTTAATGCGTACTTTCTTGGCACATTTTCCCGTTATTTTCTATCAGTATGCTAGAAAAAAAACACGGTAGACTAAACAGATCCACGTATTTGAATTTAAATGGAAGTTTTCCTTGTAGGTCGAAGCGTAAAAAAAAACAATTTGGTCCCAGTAGGGATGGAAGGATCAGGTGTTTCGTGTTTATCATAAGTATTTGAAGCATTTTTAAACTAGCAACAGTGTATGAATTTGTGTATACTCGTATTCATATATACCTTTTTATATTCATTATATTTATATACATATATCAGAAGCAGCAACATATTATAAAAATGGAACAACAAAAGGAGGACGTTTCTCGGTGGTGGGCAGGGTTTAGCAGTTTTCTTATTTTGTTTATATAGAATTAGGACGAATGGGAATACTATTACAAATACGCATAACGGATAGAGTATAACCCAACTTATCTGTTATGTAATAAACTAGTAAAATAGCACGAATGCCCATACATTTGTTTTTTCAACACGAACCCGGCACTCATCTTTTCATCTCCTCCTGTCTCTCACCTTTGAATCGATCCCCCTCCTCCGCCGATGCCCTTGGTGTCTCCCGGTTCCCCCGCTGGTCCCGCTCTGCCTCCTTGGAGGTCCTGATTCAGCCTCGCCGCCGCCTCCTCCTTCTTCCCTCGATCCGCCGCCGCCGGTCGCCCGCAGGGGCATACTAAAGTACAGGTCGCCAGGGGAACTGGGTCCGCCCTGGTCACCACCACCTCTCTCTCGGTCGCTTTCGTCCCCTCTGGCCGGCGGCGGCTCTGGATTGGGGGTCGAAGGCTCCGTCTTACAGGATTCCCGAAGATCTCCGCCGCTTCCGGCGACCCTGCTTTCCTTTCAACTTCCGTAACTGCTGTTCGATTTTAAGGGTTCGAAGGAGAACGGTCACGTCAGATTTTTTTTTTAAATTTATCGAAAAAGAAAATGTTCCACGCTTTCGTTACGGTTCAACTGTTTAAACGGATGGTACGTGTGTCTGTCGTTTCTCGCGATTTTTGTTTTTTTTTAAGCTCTTCAAGGGATTATATACCGTGACTTAATGTCACGGTATTGCTGTCCCTCTTTACCGGCTGTGAGAACCAACCAGTGAATTCGCTGTCCTTTCTCACTCACTTCTCAACAGCTCGAAAGGGAAATAAGCACAGTGAAAGAGTCAATTCTGGACGAGAGTAACCAGGGATACGGGTTTGCTGTCCAGGGAAAAAATCGGCGGATTTCCGAGAAAAGCGATCACTTTCCACAAAAAAAGTATACGCGTTTTATGCGTATATTTAGATTTATGTATAAATTCTTTGTAGTTGTATTATTTTTGGGAACCGATTCACCCTTTTCTGATCTTCGAAAACACAATTTTCGTCCTCTTCAGATATCGCCGAACGACGGCTTGTTTTGATGTTCTTATATATCTTCGGAGCCTTTTTTTTAAAGATTCTCCAAGGCAGTGAGTCAGAAAGAGAGAGAGAGATATCTAAAGAGGTTTTCCTCTACAGATACGCTTTCTTAACGATCCTTCTCTTGAGGTTCCGGAAAACGGAAGATTTAAAGGAATTTTTGAGGGCTTAGTTTACCTTTTTTTCTTTTTGATCTTCCTTGAGCCCAATAAAAAAGGCGTTTCTTTTCGAGTATTTCGAACCGATAGAGAGGAAATTAGCTGGTTTTAATTTCTCTTTCGACAGATATGATTAAAAGTTTTCAAAAAGTCAAATTCGGAAGCTGTCTTAGACAGTCGCTTCTCGCTGTCGGGGATCTTCGTAAAATTCGGATGAAAAAGAGCTGTCTCGCTTTTTGCTCCTGCACCTCTCGAAAGTATGGGGACGAGAAATCTCTATCGATACACGGAAACGTAAACCTTTTTATTTTCTTTCGAAAACTTTTCGCAAGAAGTCGTAGAAGTTGTTCGATCAAAGTTCACAGCGTGTTTATATGTTTTTTTTTGTAGGGTTGATTTTAGGTTCCGGGAAGGAGGAGTCTATTGGACAGTTTATTCGAGAGGTTTTGGAAACAGCAGAGTCTTTTTTTTGTTATTTTTCTCTCGAAACTAGTACTGCTCGTTTTTGGTTCTTGTTATACGGAAGATTTGTTTCAGAAGGGCGATGTTTGTTTCCTAGCGGGGATTTTTGCTATATAATCTTCTCCGAAAGAGGATTATTTTTTTAGTAAATGTTGTGTCGAAAGGTTTTTAATGACGCGTGTGAAGATGAAAAATTAAAAAAAATTAATCTACGTGTTAAACCGTCTCCTGCGTGTATTCGTTTTTAGATAGGCTCTTTTGTCGAAGTCTTCGTTGATTGTGGATGGGAAAAGATGAGATGGTTTGTGTTTAATGCTCTTTTAGGTTAAGCTATTAGGAAAATTTATTTTCGATTTTCTGTTGCTATGTTCACTTAGTATTAATGTACTTATCCTCGGGAGCTTGCCACGCCGTTGGAAAATCCCGTTTGAAAGGGATCTTATATTGATTTTTTTGTACGATTCAACCGTTGGAGGGTCACTCGCTCCCGTATGAATAAGACGAGGTCAGAAGTAGACGTAACGGAGTTGGATTATTCTCTAAAAGTGAGGGCTTTTTATTTTTGAGGTTGGAGTAGGACCGGACGCACGCTATTGCGATTCAAAGAAAAGGAAACGGCGACGCCCTAAATAGCGGCAACCCGCAATTCCGCTTCGTAGGCAGTGGAAGCTGTTTTGACAGGGGTTTCCGTTTTCCCTTCCTTTTCAGAAAATCCTCCGTCTGGAATAGAAACGACTGTTTAAAACCTGTTATTTTAAATGAAAAGGTTAAATCGAGGCGAAGGGGATGAGTATACGATGCTGTTCAATCGGTTGAATTTGTAGGTAATTATGACGGTCTACGAAAAGATCGGGATTTGGAAATTTGTTTCAGAACTTTAACCCGCTATAAAGGAAATAAAAAGAAAATGAGGTCGTTTCCTTCCTCGTTTCTCCTTAACGCGATTTTTATTTTAACGAGGTAAAGCGTAAAGGAGAAGAAGAAAAAGAAATATTAAAGGCAGTGCCTTTTTGCTCTTTTCCTCACGATAACAACACCGATCGATAAACGCGAAATGTCCCAGTTTCGGATGGAGAGGTTTTTTAAAAAATTTTATGAATGTTTTTCTACTTCGAGGACAGGGAGATTGTTAGAGGGGTCGAACGAAACTGGCGGGAATTTTCGAAAAAAGTTCGACTTTTTTTTTCCGGAGGCGACGGTCGTGGGTGATCTGGAAAAATATATATGGAGGATGGAAGGGAGAAGAAATGAAGTGGAAACTTTTAGTGTGTGTGTGTGTGTGTGTGATTCAGCGACACGCGTTCCCGTGTCTCTTGGGGCAAAGGGAAAACTTTCGCGTCCGTATTTTGTTCCCCTTAACGACCTCTCATCGAATCAAATATTTTCCGTTTCGACGGCGTTCTTATTGAGTCGGCGGTGTATCATTCAAGGTTTTTCCGACTCGTGGAAAAAGAAAAACTCTTCAAAACGTGGACGGTTAACCGTGACCGATGTCGCGTTATTTCGGTTCGACCGGTTAAAAAAAAAGTATTGCTTTAAATCGGCCGAAATCCGTAGTTTATTGCCTCGACGTACGGGTCGCTTTTTTCCGAAGAGAAATTCTCACGGGATAGGAGTCTTTGAAAACCGTTCGTTGCAGGTCGAAGGGATGCGGTGTTTCTATGTATGTTATTAGGTATGCATCGGGAGTGTTGAGTTCCGGGGCAAAAATTTATCAGCCCGATTAACGAACTTCGATCGACGTTTTTTCTCAATGAAAAAGGGTTTAATATTTTCTTTTAATGGCCCTATGAGATAGCTTCGATGAAAAAAGTTGTTTTTGCGTTAAATTCTCCTGGCCCCAGATTTCGAAACCTCCACGTTTTATTTTATTTCTTCGTCCCGTCAGATAGAGTCGAGAGATTCCTTATCACATTAGCTCTTTTCCCGAGTGATGCGTCTCGGAATTTGCTGAGGCTTCTTTGTCGTCGTCTCTTTCTCCAGTAGCATCCATACCGATTCGCCCACCATTCACTCGTCAATTTTATGAGAAAGAACCGAAAGGATTTACCTGGAGAGTAATTGGTGGCGATATTTTCGGTTTAGGATATTTTTTACGTCGAAATCGGGGGTTAAATGTTTTGTTCCAACTGTTTGCGTGGCGGGTAGTAACCCCCGAATTTTCGCGATGTTATTGTTTTTTTTTGGAGGGAGTTATTGTGTATTGTCACTTATCACCAGCCTTTTAAACGGGTCGAGCTTTTTTTTGTAGAGATAGCTAAAAAAGGGGTATTCAGCACGTTTTGTTTTTTTTTTTGCGGAAAGTTTGATAACGATTCACTTCACGGTTCACTGCTCTTTCTCTCTTCAAGGATGAGGTCACGTTAAAGAATCGTTCATTCGCTTCACGCGTGCACTCACTATGTGTGTTTATATTTATAAAGGCAAACACGTTTCGCACAAAAATTCCGCACTTTCACTCGCACGTCCCGTCTCGAAAGGGGTTTCGTCGTCTTCTTTTATGCGCTCTGCTGAACTCTATGAAAAAAAAAGTTTTCCTCTCGAATATCCCGTTATTTACGTCTTCCGGTCCATCTCTTTTACCGGAATCATCTTTTCTCCGAAAAATCAGACGCGGAAGTGGCGAAACGGGGAAGCTTTTTCTCCCCCTTCTTTCCCTCAAGGTCGCCTTTAAAGCCGTATATTTCTTTTTATATTTCTTCGTCGAAGAGATGGCAAAAGAAAGGGAGGGAGAGATGAGGTCGGAGACACTTTACAGTGCCGTGTTGAGAAAAAAACAGGGGATCGTCCCTCTTCGCCGTATCGAACTTCTTTTTTTCCCTTCTCTACTCGAGGACAGAGAGAAAGGGGCTTTTGTCGCAGTTTGGATCCTTCGGCGTTTTTTTTTTGGAGGGCCGTCCGGTCTGGCGATTGCGTGCTCCGAATGAAGGAAGTGTCCGCCCGTGACGTCACGTCCGCCTTTTTTTCCGGCCCTCTGACGTCGGCTCGAGGAAAATAGTTGCGGCGGCGTCTGAAGCTAACGCGGATGTGGTTGCTCTCCTGGATCCATCGGCGATCGCCTCCCTGCGGGAGGAGGAGAAAAATATTTATGAAGTTTCAGCTATAATTAAAAAAAAATTTTTCATGCCCTCCCGGTTTTTTTTTTCGAGGCGTCGCGAAGATGGAGGAGCAGAAAAAATGACACCGTACTCCGAGCGATGGTTGGCCTCTGCGGAATATGTTTTTTTCCTCGAAGGAACGAGGATAAAAAAATTATGTGATCGGAAATAGTTGATGACTCTTCAGTTTGGTACATACGTTGGCGTGTCAGCTGGGGTTGAGGTATTTTATTTTTAAAAGGTTGCAGGAACTGGGATCTGCCGTCCTCATCGGTAGCCAACCGACTTTAGAAATGTGTACTAGATTATTAATTGCGATTTTTGTTACAAAGTCTTTCATACACGGAATGATTGGTCGGTTTTTGACGGAAATTAAATACATGTCTAGTAGTTTTTCTGAAAAAATGTTTCAATTTTATTGGATATTGAATTTGGATTATCTGTTTAGTGAAGCGTGCCAGTCATGATGAAAGTCTGCCGACACCAGCCGGGAGGATTCAGTCGGTGCAATCTGGATTTAAAAACAATGCGATTCTTATTGCGCAGTCACGCCAATAAAATAAACTTCATTATTCTGAAGGGCATTCATAGCAAGTTGCTGTTTCAATTTAGTCGTTTTATTTGAAAATGTCCCTCAAAGTAATAATAATCCGTCTTATTTAGGCAAACATGCCCATTCTTACATATAAACCTGGCGAAAAGAAACGTCCATGTCTTAGGCGGGATTCAAACACGCGACATAAATACCCGTCGGCAGTTAATTTAACCACCCGTCTACCAAGGCCTAATAATTAAAATCGTAGTGTTGACTTTTGTAGCCTTTTGGTAAGTTTCATTCAAAGTTTCAATAATGAAAACAGAAAGCTGGCAAACGTAGACGTGAGACAGTTTAGGAAATGATTAGTAACGCACACATTTAGGCATGAAAAAATTGTCATTCATGTTTGTGATATTTTATATAGAAAACCACGTTTATATATAAATTAATTAATAACGTTCGCTGAGCGCGTTAAAGCAATGTGATTCCCCGCATTAGCCCTTAACCTCGATAAAACTGGGACACATTTCCAGGATGGAGTAAAAAGGACTGTAAACCTCATTCGCTCTATTAATGCTACCTCATAAATCCATTGATAGATAGATACGTAGATTTATGTCTTTATTTGGGCCAGGTTGAGGTTTGCAAGCCTAAACCATGTTGTAATTTACATCAGGATAAATTATAATATACAGTGATAAAATACACTCATGACAAAGAGAAATTAATACTATACATAATACTTTTATGCAATAAATAACAAAGATAAATAATGTGAACATCTTCTACTTACCACAATTCAAAATAGTGTAGTAGATGTAACAGAAAGAAATATATTTAATTTATCTACGTGAGAAAAACCAATTATGAGAGTTATGCATTATTTTGGTAAAAAAACCCCCATGTGAAGTACACAGGCAATCAGGACATAGTCGATTGTGGAGTTTAAAAGCGGATCCTATGAGTAATTTTATTTGATCATGCTTTCTTTTTACACGGCGCTATCGTTGCCGACAACAAGAGTGTATTACAATTATAGAAGCAAAACAGTTCGTATAAAGCCACTAAGCTTTGAATAATATGAGTCAAAACACCTCATTCAAGAAGGGTGTTAGGATTCGCTCAAAGAAAATAAATTGAACAACTTTCGGCTAGCGTTTGTGTCTGCGTGCGCGTGTTTACGTATGTGATTGTTTCTCCGAGCAACGTTAATGAGAAACGTTACAATAGCGGAAATGAGGTCAGGTCACGTCGAGCCGCATCTGACCCGGTTGTTCGCCCCTGAGTGGTTGGGTGAGTGGTCTCGTTTCATTACCCGCTACATAGATAAACGTGGAACTATAGTTGCAGTCATTATCGTGAGATATTTTTTTGCTGTTGTTTTTCTTTCGTGAAATAATAATATTTGAATCATTAATTTTCGGAGAAAGGTTGACATAATCGCCTTATTTTATACATTGTTCCTCTAACGGATATAGTTTTATATTTTAAGAAACGAATATAGTTTAATATGTTTGGTCGATTAATTTCCCTGGTCTTATTCTTCCATTACCAAAGAGAAATAACGCTAGTTTCATATCAGCTCTTAATGTTTCTTTATCCGCATTAAAAATAATACCGTAAGATTTGGAATTAAATCGTGGGTTGGGCAGTCTTAAAAAAATTAGCGAGTTCAGCCATTGACTGGAATCCGATTTACGAAGTCAACTCCGATCTTTACTCACTATCATTTAAATTCATCCTCGTCATCATTCAGGATATACATACATACATACATACATATATATATATATATATATGCCTGCTTCTTTGCTTTCGGACTTTTTACAGTCACTTTATATATTTATTTCTCCTCACAATAAGCTCCTGTCTGTGTTAACAACAACTCGCTCGCAGCTCTAGAAATGTCCTAGGCCAGTGATGGCGAACCTTCTATTGCCCGCGTGCCAATATTACTGAAATTTTAGAATCTTTTCCCCCTCGCGTGCCACAAAAAAGTCTTTGATTTTTTTGCATACCAACTAAATTAAATTCCTGATCAAGACATAAGAGATTGAAATTTGTAACCATAAACTAATATTTACAATAGTTCATTAAATAACGCAAATGTTTTTACGGCATTAAATCAGCTTCTGTTTATCGCTTGCCCAATCACTTGTTGGTAATTGAAGTTATATTGTATTTTGCATCTTTGAAAATTAAAAAAAAAATAACGCTTTTTGAGGGAAGCAACGGAGCTAACTTGTTTTTCTCTTAGTATATAAAGTTTTGTGGAATCGTTATTGTTTCGAGCCAGAAGATTCCGGAAAAATATCCCCTTGATTTAAGGCATTCTTATGTTTAAGGAGTACACAGAATTAAGCCAAGATTTCGGAGTGGTTGGAAGCGTTTATGACCTCCGGAATCACCTTAAAACTTTTTTTTAACGAATAATTCGTAATTTGGTTGTACGAGATCCAGTTTGGCCATGATTAAGCCGAGAAAAAAGTTAATGTGCAACAAAATAAATTTTTAGGCGTAAAATTATCGCCAGTGGGTGCACTCAACGAATTTCGTGAGAATGATAATGCGAAAACTTGAAATTATTTTCTTATTTTTTCGAAATAAAATATACTTGGAGGATATTTTTTTCTTGACGGCGGATAGGATAAGAAGTAACGCGTAGGCTAGATTACATAGACGGATTCGGATATAAGGAGACCTCTAATTTCGGAATTAGCTCGAGTTTTACGAGAAGGAAAAGACATTACTTATATTTTAAATTATCTGAAATGTTGATCTTCTATTCTGGCTTAGATGCTAAAAACTAAAACAAGTGTCGAAATATTCGAAGAGAAAATCACAGAAGGTGCTTTTTTCACCGACTGCTATCTTTACTTTATGCGATTTATTTCAGGTTACCTACATTTGTAGCAGCATGTACTTTTTAGAGAATTTTTTCGATTGCTCCGCATCAGCTCATCCTAGGTCCATCAAAATTTTTACAATGTCTGGGTCTCATACAGACAAACCAATCCTGAAAATTTGGCATCCAGAGTTCTTGTCCGTACAGGAAGATTGCCGGAAGGATAGATAAGCTGGATGCATATAGATTGTTTTTTGAAAATAAAAGCGTTAAGAAACAACGACACGTTTTAATTTAAAAATACATTATAATATCACAGTTAACCAGTTGTTTTTATTCACCAAGAGGAGAAATATATTTTACCGCTATCGTGAAGCAAGTTAAGATTTTTCGGCTTAAATTTTATGGAAAAATCGCCTTGTAAGCGGAATAATAATACTTGGAAAATTGGACCTAAACTGGCAGTAATATACGCTCGATTTTACAATAAGAAATAACGTAAAAAACACAAGCTTCATAATCCCACCTCTGGTTTATTTATTGCCAAAGCTATCACTTTAAAGTACTTAGCCTCCTTAAACTACTTGCGGCAGTTTATACCGATTGAGGGCAGAAAAAAACAACGTAAAACACTTCCGTGCTTGCCTCACCCCCATCTTGACGGAAAGTCACGGAGTGATTCATTCCCTTATTCCCGATCGGAAACCCTTAAAAGAAACACGTTTTACGTCGTGTGGCTTCTCACAAACTCCCTCTACTCTTTCTATCTTCACGAACGATTGGAGGGAAAAACGAACATAAAGAGAAGAACGCTCACGTCCTATTTCTTTGGGTATCGACTTTCCTTTTTTAAACTTGTTTCGGTGCTACGGTTTCGAAGGAAAGAGAGAGAGGAAAACTTTTATTACGCGAGTTTGCGAGAAAAGTCGACGGGTTAATGGGGTTATACGATTGGCCGCATTTGACTCGGTTATCGTGCGTGTGGCGGGAAGGGTGCCAAAAATCCCTTCCTTTTTCTTTACATTTCTTATTTTTTTGTAAACTCTCGACCCCTTTATCGTCCTTGAACCGATGGAAATGGCGTTGGAAACACGCTTTTTTACTCACAAGAGAGAAGGATCGCGCCTCGAAACTCTTCTCCTCGCTTGGTTCGCACACTTTTAAACACTTTAACACCTTTAAATCTGCGCTAAGCGCTGTCTCTCTCTGGGTCTTCCGAGGATGGAATTTCCTCTTTACTGCCGATTTATTTCCACAATTCTATCCTATCTTATTAAGTAATTCTCAAAGAAAACGTTTGCGATTTCCCTTTTTTTGTCGTCCCTTCTTTATGTGGCAACTTTCCTCGTATCCCAGTGTATCTATTTTTATCCTCTTACCGCATTCAGAATTTCGCGAAAATGTACTGAGATGATAAAGAAACTACTAGGTAATTCTTTTTTGTAACATAAATTTCAAAATTTTTCCACACGCATTCCAATACGAATCGACGCGTAGTCATCTTGATGAACTGAAATTTCGGCTTAATAAAAACACAAGTTTGTATCCGCAGGGTTTGACGTGATTACTAAGTTATAGGAAACTGGACCGATAAGTATCTGAGCCTTTTTTTGAGATAAAAATGTAACTAAGTCGAAGTGTTAGGTATATTTGCGTCCAATATAGTTTATTTTCCTCTCGTTCAAAATTATAATGCGCTCGCCGAGTGCGTTTACATGCACTCGTTTGAGCAATTTTCTCGGCGTTACCCAAGGGGATTTTTAAACACCACTCTAGTTTGGCAGAATACAGGAATGGAAGTGGAACGAAATCTATTTGCGGAGGCGCGGATAGACGGCGAATAGTAAATGGAACGCATCGAACCTTTATTTCAATTTTATTTGTATTTGGTCGCGAAGAATTTATTTATCATGTCTAACCATCGTTTCCATGCTGCCTGAATCAGATGGTGATCAAGTTGCACTTAATCAGTCATTTTTGCATCCGAATTCAAAAATCTCTGCTTCAGTTTTAAATCATCGACATTTTTTCCGCTTTATAATCTACAGTAGATGTTTGATAGTTACCTTAGCCTATTTGTGAGACGAAAAAATAATAAGGTCCAAGTGAAACTTGTTTGTCCAAAATAATTTATTTTTCGTTCGTTCAAAAGTGGAGCGTATCTGAATATTGATTGTTCTCATCGAACGTTCTTTGTTTTATTGCCTGTAAGAAACTTAGTTAACTGTTGATTAAAAATCTAATAAAAGCCCGTATTTACATAGGGTATCGCCTGGAACAGAAGCATTGTTAAAAATGATGTTATTGCGCTTATAAGAAGGATGATTTATTCTTGTCGTTTTAGTAAAATGTTTTTGAGAGGATATCGATTGAAATTTACCATTTATATGATTCAAATTCATAAGCAATTATACAGTACCTATATGCCTAAAAAAATATGAATATAGCATCCATTGACATTGTAACATATCAAGTTTGACACCTAGCTACCAACAAGCTCTCCGCAAGATAATCTAACCATTGACGTCATTGTATGGACGCGTAGAGAAACGAGAATATATGCAGTATATTTTGCGTTGAATTGAAAAAAATCTTATGCGATGATGGATTATGTCCTTATTTATTTTTCACCCGCTCATTCAGTTTGCGTCTCGCACACCGGGGTTTAAATTGCGTCACTCGATTTCGAAAAACAGCAGATACTTAGCGCCCTCTGCTTTCAGTGCCGTCGGAAGAGCATAAATCTTTCTGGCTTATTTGAGAGAACCTAAAAAATAGCCGAATCCCTCACCGCCCTTCATCATTCTCCAACCCTCGGATTTTTTTCTTTTAAACGTGCCTTGGGTGGTCTGACCGCTTCCTCCGTGCATTGCATTTCCTCGCGAATTTCTCTCTCTCTCTCTGCACGCGTTATTTTGGGGAAGTAGGGTACGGCCGTCCTTACTATAGCGCGAGTGGTATGGTCCTGGAAAGAACCGTGTAATAGGAAACGGCGTTATTGGATACCTTAATTCTATGGGATATAAGGGAACTAATTTTCGGTATTAAGACTCCGATTAATATAGTAAAACACGGCATAATATAATGATAATAATAGATCGATATAGTAACATCGAATCAGTACATATTTTCTGTAATGAAATTGGTTTGATATAATAAAACTTGGTTTAATACAGTTAAACGATGGGTATAAATTACAGTTAAAGTCTCACGTGGTATACATACTGTAATACGATTCATTATTACAAAAATCGGAGAAATCGGTATTCGAAAATCACGTGAACGTGAACCCGTCACACTTTTAAAATCGCGTATACGTGAAACCGCGTTTTTGGCGGGTCGACTGTATCGTTTTTAAGAGACGAGCACGTTTTCATTGGTCCGAAGGAACGCCAAGACACGCAATGTTTTGTAATATCTCTCTCTCACCCTCTGGTTAAATGGAAGAGGGGACCTTATGGTCTCAATTTCGCCCTGAAAATAAAGCCACTTATCTATCTATCTGTCTTGAGGTGTTTGAAGTCATTCCTAATATTTTCGTCGATTCAACGTGGTGCATCCAATACAGCCAAGGGAAAACTATGCGAGAGGCTTTATCGTGTCGTTAATGCAATTATCCCAGAAGCGCAGCAAAGGGGACTGCATGTTTGCTCGTGCGGAAATACGCTAGGTTGTTTTTATCCCTCCCGAGTCGCCGTTATTGTTTTACCCCGTATTTTACGGGGTAAAAGAGGGTTCATTACGTTGGACATTGAAATGTTGCCATCGGCGAGAATAAATCAATGCAGAACGACAGAAACGATGTTCCTAGTCGTTTATTTATTTATTTTTTAAAAACAAAAAAAAAGGCATTCGGATGAAAAGTGCTCGGTTACGGTGTGGGTCATTATTCAACGTTGGGGGTAGTAAATATTTTGCTCTAATGAATTTACGATTTTGTATACCGTAGAAAAAAAGGATTCCGTGCGAGGTTTAAAAAAATTCTCTCGTCCTTTTTGCGAGCTTGTGAATTAACGGTCTAAAATAGGTCGTTTTAAATTCGCGATGGATATCATCGCAAGTTTATAATTTATAGGCTTAGTTTTTTTCTGGAACGTATGTTTTCGGTGTTTCCGTTTATTGAAATTTCATTTCGAGGCTGTAATATATATTTTGTTATGGTCATGCAAGATTGCTCTTTTTAATCGCACCTCTAAATTCTTTTTAAAGAGAAAGAAAAAATTGACCGGTAATTTTTTGTGTATTTTCTGAAATTATATGGCAGATTCCGAAATTACTGCAGGATTAAAACGTTTGGTTTCTGCTTCAATGACGTAGCGGTAGTAAATTTAATTGTCTATACATGAATGTGTGCATATTTTTTTAATAAAAAGGATGTATAATAGTAAAAGCAAATGTTTCCGCATATTTTTTTTCATGACAGCAAAATATGTACAACGAAAGTTGCCGAGAGAAAAATATTTGAAGTTTATATATATATGTATATATATGTAACAGAATGCGGTTCTTTGATTTTTGTAATACCCTCGTGTGAGCATAGATCGTGCGTTCTGTTTGTACAACCCTAACTCCTGTCCATGATTTGTTTAACTGCTTCCTCGTCTTTCAACTACCCTTCTGTTAACACCATAGGGTAAATTTGGGCTTTATATTGTTTTTTTTTGCGAGCCCGATCAGAAATAAAACGAATAGCGCCGGATTCAGTTTTCGCGTTGCGTAAGGCCTTTTTCTTCGAATCAAAAAGTTCAGGTTTTGCCTTGCCCTTTTATTGAAGCGCCGCCAGCTGTTTTGAGCACATGTTCGTCCCAAACCGCGAACTCTTTCCGCGGCAAGCGTCGTTCGTACTCTCGAGTTTGTTTATCTTACCGGAGAAAAATAAACGTAAAGAGTACATATGGTCAAAAAGTGACTCATTAAACAATAGAGACTTTTGTTCCTCAACCGTAATGAAAGGGAGCTACTTCCTAAGCTATGTTTTGCATGGAGTCCTGCCGCTGTCGTAAATTTCGCTCTTTGGCGTTAAAATAAAAAAATATTCTGCTAGCGTGCGCTTCCGCAGGAAGTGGGAGTTCGATCAATGCCCTCTGAATATGCCCAAAAAAATTTCCAGCAAAAACATACTCGCGCTGGGTCATGTACGTGGAGACGTTACTTGCGTGGAACGTACACCCGTCCGTCAATCAGCTTGGATTTTTTTTCAGCTCCTCGCAGCACATGCAATTACAAATTTCAAAATAAATTGTTCCGTTTTTAAAAACTGTGCAGCATATAAAGTTCATTTTCGTGATTTCGCCGAGAAAATCATCTATACAAATTGTTGCTTGCACGTTACCCATTGAGAGTTGTTTAGGCAGTTGAACCTTGTATCAGAATATGAACGTTAAGGTGGAGAAGTAAAGAAAAGAATGTCACTGACCATGGAGAAAGAGAGAGATTCTGAATTTGACCTGGTATCGAACCCGGGTCTCCCACTTATCGGGTAGGTGCTTCAAACAACTAAGCTATCAAACTAGTCTGATTCTCAGTTCTCGAATTGGGGTATTTACTGGAGGAGGGGCTAACTTAGTAGTAAGCCTTATAACACTAGACACTCTCACTGAGGTACAGCGAAAACACCCATAATTGTTTAGTAAAGAAAGGTCACTTGATTCTTGGTATGTAGCGGCTGGTTATACTCTTTGTTGATAAAAATCCTTGAAGCCATTGTTTTTAGTTAATTGAAATTTCGTAAAATTTTGACAAGAATACGCTGTCATAATTTGCTGCCTGATTTGTTCCACTTCATTGGTTTCTATTCCCTGTGATACCCTTTATAAAAGCGAAATTTCTTCCTCAGTATTTTTCTCTGCACGCTTCGTACTTACTATGTCGGTGAGTTTCAAAATGAATTTTTACTTAGAGGAAACAGACGGGAGGATAAGAGAACTTTATCGCGCAGATTTTCCTCAAACGGTCGATTCTCTCTTTGCATCGATCGTTACGAGCCTAGAAAAAACATAGAAAGCTCACCTGATGGAAAATGGACGTGAACGGTCTATCCATACATATCCAGGCGATGCGCAAAAAAAAAATTCGTCGCGTTGTTTTTCCCCCTTCGAAGAAAATCAATTTTTTTCAAGTACCGGACGGTGTCAATCAGTGGGCCTCGAAACTGTCAAGATAGTCCAGTGTATGTGAACACACTCCCAAGAACTTTTGCTGTACAACAAAAACAAAAAAAAACAAATCCAAAGATTCGGACGACGCCACCTCCTAGAAGTTAGCTTCGTGTCCATTTTGCCACGAAATTCATTTTCGGAACTTAACCTCATATAAACATGCTTCCTTTGTTTTTGTACTCTCTAACATACTCCTGTCCTATGAAACAACATAACGCGGAGAAAAAGACTCGCGTGCTTGCGGGCCGCAGACGCTCATTTGGCCGCGGGAAGAAATGTTACGAGGACGCCGTAAGTGTACTCTTGTCACACAATTAATTTCCACGGTTTTTTTTGTACTCGCTCGGAGAGACCTCTTCGCCGATGGGAGGCTCTCGTACAGTTGAGGTTAGGGAAAGGGTGCGAGGGAGATCTGGAGAATGAGGGAGGTGAGGAAAGAAGAATATCGTAGTAACGCCCATCCTTGTTGTGACGACGTGACTTGGGTGGCGTTCAATTCTCAAGCCGCTCCTGGCCAAGATGGACGCCAGAGTGAAGGGGGGAGGGGGAAGGTTGAGAGAGAGAGAGAGAGAGAAAGATGAAGGGACAAAAAAGTGAAGAGGAGAGAAAGATGGGACGAAGGAGAGAGAGAGAGAATATAGAGGTAAAAAGGGGAAGATGATTAAGGGGGGAAAAGGGGGAGATAGGAAGAAAATGGGGAGAGAAAGCGAGGGAGAGAGAGATAGAGAGGGGGGTGGGTGGGGAAGAAAGAGGAGAGAGATGGGGAGATATATTGAGAGGGTGAGATTGGTGAAAAGAGGGAGAGAGATAGAAAGTTAGAAAGAGGGAGAGACAGAGCGATTAGAGGAGAGAGGGAGAGGTTAGGGAAAGAAGGGGAGGTAGATACATAGATAGATGAATTTATTTTCAGGGCGAAATTGAGACCATGAGGTCCCCTCTTCCATTTAACCCTACGTTATTGGTTACAAAATAATAACATGAATAAATGTATATACAAACAGAACTAGAGCAATAAAAGGTGCGTCAGATAAATACTACAAGAACAGAGCAATAAATATCACATTACACATTAGAGAAGCTTCTAAGAAAGATATGATATTTGTGGTAAAAACCCAGGTAGAGACAGGCATGGCCAACCCAGTAAACAACCACGCAGGAAACCACCCATGAAGAGAAGGGGGGTGGAAAAAACCTGCGAAAACCCTAGATAGTAGAAATAAAATAATGATTGCTGTTGAAAAGAGATATGGTATATAATATATATGTTAATGTAGAAAAAGTTGAACTGAAAATACAAAAGTAATTAAATATATTAAACAAAGAAGAGAGATAGCGTTACATAAATTATATATATATATACACACACACACCTACACAACGTAGGTAGAGAGACATAGGAAGGAGGTAGAGGGAGGAGATAAGTAAATAAGGAGGGTTGTAGGGAAACGGGTAGGAATGATAGGGAGAGAGGACAGAAGTGCAGGAAAAGGGAGGAGAGAAGATCAGGAAGGGAGGAATAAGGAGGTTGAGGAGGAATGAGGTTGGGGCGAGAAAGGGTTGAAGGAATTATAAGAGCGGGAATGAGGAAGGGAGGTAGGTTTAAAGTTTGGGAGAAGTTAGCACAGGAGAGAGGAGGAATGAGAAGGAAGTGGGAAATGAGGAGTGAATGAGGCAGAGAGAAAGAGAGAGAGAGTGGCAGACAGGGTTGGGTTTTGGCTCATATAGTGGAAATCGGATGGGCGTATATCTGCGCTGAGAAAAGGGTTAGTACGGAAGTGGTTTCTGAGAGGTATTGTGGGAGATGTGTTTGTTTTTGTGTGTGTGTGTGTGTTTGTACGTGGGCGAGAGCTGAGTGGATAAACGGAGGAATGAGAAATAGTATGGGAGGAAAGGGGAAATGAGGAGTAGAATTTAGTGAAGTCTGTATAATAAGAGTTGGGACTAAGACGTTCAAGCGGAGAAAGCGTGGGCGAGCGGTAGGACGAAAATAACGGAAGGTGAAATGAGAATATAGGTAAAGAGAGAGTAAAACCTTCAGTTATGCAGGGCGAGGCCGTAATGTTGCCCACACACTACTTTTTTCAGCAATAGGAATAGGAAATAACTGTGAAACATCGGCGGTCTCGAAGGGTATTTACGAAGGTTTTTGATTTTTTTGTGTGAATTCATCGGGAGAATTTCAACGGGGTTTTGAGGACGAGACTTGGGTACCAAGAAACACAGAAAATAAAAACAAACATTCTAGAATTAAGAGATGTGCGAAGAACTAAAAGGAGAATTGCGTAGCTAGCCTTATATCTAAAATCAGATTTAATACGTTTAATAACAGGATGGAAAGTAACTTTTATGCGTGCGTGCTTAGGAATCACAAATTTGACGGAGAAGTTCAGACTTTTTCTCCTTCTCTAACTTCGCATTTAAAATGCTTCTCTATCGGGAATAAAATTGCCGGGAAACCCCCATTTTCTTTTACGAAGGAGCCATTATCAGTGGTGATTAGACGATTGCTGATTAAACAAGTAAGATGCCTTTGCTAAATCAAGAGGTTGGATGCACATTTTTTTAAAAAATGTTTAGGGCTCTAGTTTGCCTCTACCGTTTGGGAGAGGGGATTTGGAGAGGGGACAATCCGCACCGTTGGAATGTAGATCCTCGCCAGACCTTCCTAACCGTTATACCCTCTCCTCACTCATTTAGCTTCAGTAGTTTGGCTACAACACCATTTCAAAGTTTTGAATTTTCCAAATTTGTAGCCACCTAGCGGAAAATGTAGGAACTACCTCGAAAATTCAATCATTGGAAAATTCATAGAAAGTAAAAATAATTCAAAAAGAATTTTCTAAATATCTCTTAAAACAAAAAAAGTTGATTGTATACACACAGACAATATTCACATTAGTACGTTTTTGCTTTTAAAAAACGTGCCGGAAAGAGAACCGTCGGTGGACCAACACATGGCGGGTGCTTTGTAGCCGAAATTCACATTCTGTCGTCACACTATATTCTTCAAGGCTATTGGAGAGACATATTTCGTCGGCGTGGAAAAATTTTTCAGTCTTATTCATAGATTAAGAGATCGTAAAGGTGAAATAACTGGAGTGTTGGCATAGGTGGACTAATACACTAAGAAATAGTATGCGAGAGGGATGAACAGAAAAAGTTTAGGTCATAGCCCAAGTCGGGTGCCTGCAATGGATGTCTCTCTCTCTCTCGAGGACCTCGGTCCGCCCCCTCTCGCCCCATTCTCCCCCCCTCCGGCTGTCTCTCTCTTCCCCTCCCCCCTCCCCTTTCCCTCTGCTCTCATATCACCCTCGAGGTCACGTGTCTGTGACCACGGAGTCGCCATATAGCCGTATCATCTGACGATAGACTGTATCTGATCGATCGACATTTATGCTGACGGCTTGATTCGTTTACGGTTTATACCGTTGGATGATCAATGAAGCACTTGTCACGGGATATGTTGTCACGCCTCGGTGCCCGAACTCAGCAGCGGAGGACTGTCAAATACGTGGTTTGTTGAGTACAGCGTAGTACGCTAACTGATCCAGTAATACTAGAATTAGTACGAACTGCGATGACAAACGTGTAGTTAGAAGGCCAAAACTAAGATTTCTCTGCCTTTCTCAAACATTTGTTTTTTTCTGGTCCCTGTTAGTGTACCTTTGATGAAGTCTATAGCAGTTTCTGGCTTATAAGTTAATTTATAAGGAACTCATCAACTACTGACTAATTCTTCACTTTTCCGATTGACTATTATCGTCAACCGTGAGCGATAAATCACCTTATAAGCGGAGGTGTTTGTATTTATAACAATGAGCGTTTGTTAACCCCTCGACCCGGTTCGACGCACGCGTGTACGGACCCTGACTTCTCTTACCCAAACATAAATATCTGAGCCTTCTATTTAACTTTCACTCAACAGAAAAACAAGAACAAACGCCAAGGATGGTGAAATAAAATGACCGTTTTTGAGGGTCGGAGAGGGGTAAAAAAAGCTCTGCTTTGATGGCTTTGCAAAAACAGACAGTGGCATGAGTACCTAAGTTCAAAAAAATCCTTATTCAAGATGAAATCAGAATGTAATTGTTTGCAAATTGAGTTTGCAATCTTTCGAACAGTCAAAGATATTGGAACGAAACGCGAAAGATTTCTTCACGTCTTTAAAAATACAGCAACACCCACGCAATCCCTAATCGTAGATGGCCATTCTCGTTATGTATTTTTATTTCGCCGCTTGAGATTGTCGCAGAGTCGGGCGGTAGTCGAAAAAAATCTCCACAGATGGCTTCTTACGGAAATTAAGCTCGGAGTTCGCTAAATTCCCAGCACGGGACGCATCGTCTGGATGTTATCGCTAGTCCATTGTCCTCATTAGCTTCCGTGGCGGAATTAATGGATCTTTCGCCCAATTAAACGGGTAAAGTAAGAAAACAAACGGCTCGCCACGCCTTTGTCTCTCTCTCTCTCATATAATAGTCCCTTTGGCTCATTTCACGAGGAGGGGATAGCGGTGATAAACAATGGGGAGCTTTAGATAAAAGCTAATCAAGTTACTCTCGGATTTATCGCTGGAGTCGGGGAGGTTCGGATTTATGCCCTTCCCAAAAGGCGATCTTTATCACGGCGTACATGTTAATAAAACAATCGCTGGTAGCGTTAACAACTGAAAGACGATCACCTGCGTCAGCTGTACCAGCGTTTTAAATTAATGTATGTTAACGCACGGAATAAAACAAAAACTTCCGTTTACTTTGGATAACCACGTTTAAATCCCCTGAATTTTGCCATATTGCGTCATAATATCTCTCTCTGTATGTACATATAGTCGTGATCAGTAGTATAATCAAGTGAAAAACTGCTTATAACTAAAACAATTTTAATTTTTTTTGGATAAAACTTTCAGGAATTATTTGGCCTTATACTTTTTAACTTTTACGGTGATCAACGTCAATATTGAAGTCATGGGTTCGATTCTATGAGCATTTATTTTATCCATTTGATTAACACGGGGATGAGTGTAACACGATAATCATCTGTGTTTTTGAAATTACTTATAATCGTCGTAGGAGATCGAGGATTGAAACGACTAACGCCTTTAAAAAAAACGAAATTTCATTTTCATGCCGTCGATTTTTTAAATTACGCGTTGAAGTATGGAAAACCCTGCAATTCTCGAATACAATGAAAGATGAGATTTTTGGAGGCGATGGGTTACATTAAATATGCAAATAATCACGTGGTAAACGTTATTCATGGATACAGGATTAGTGGGAGTCAAATATTTTTTAGTGGACAATATTTTAACGCTTTCGCCTGCATTGTGAAATAACCGGAATTCAGGTTCTGCTGTGGTATTTCTTTAGGGACTCGTTGTCATAGTAGAGTGCACGTATTTGCATATTCGTACGGATGCGCCTCTGTTTGTGTGGCAAGACGATTCTATCTCCTTCGGTATTTTTTATTGATTAGTGATAAATTTTGGGGCAAGCATTTTGTAGATAATATGTGGTTGTTATGATATATTTTTATATTCCCGATTTTTTCCGTTCCCAGTTGACTCGACAGTGTGCGAACAGGAACATTAAAAATTTTAATTTTTGTGCAATCTTTTCTTTAAAAAGAGTTTTTTTTGCGAGTGAAAAGAGATTTTTTCCTGGCAAATCCACCAAAAAACATCCCCCGTTCGCGTAAAAATTTTTTTCTTTCGCGGCGACGACATATGTCGGCGCAAACACTCGCGGGGATGGTGTTTACCCGCACCTAACCCATAATGGCTCCGCAAACAGTTTCCGCGTGTATCATGTTCGGCAAACACGTCAGCCGCGGAGAAATTTATTTAGACGTTCCGAAGGAAATAACTCCGTTCTTCTTCCCTTCGAACATCCCCTTCTCTCTCTCTCTCTCCTTAGCAACCCTCTCCGCTTAGCAACTCCCTCCACTTAGCAACTCCGTCCACTTAGCAACCCTCTCCGCTTAGCAACCCCCTACCATTAGCATCCTTAGATGCCGAACTTTGTTTTATTTTATTTCTGAGTCCTCCCTTCCCTTCTTTCTCTCTCAACATTTTTAGCGCTTGGGACGTATTCTAAGCCGTCGTTGAAGCGTTGCCATACTCATCTCAACAATGGGAGTTACTACGGTGCCTTCCTCTCCTTACACCCTCCCCCCTTAACCTCCCTCACTTTCTCCCCCTTCCTCGCCCTCCAGAAAAATACACGCGCCAAAATTTTAGATAAAAATGTGCCCTTGAGCTCGAGGACGACTTACACACTGCCGATTTTCCCCACGTCTCGTGATGCTCACGTGTGTGTTTTTTCCTTTCTGCGTCGGAGTATTATTATTGTAGTAATAAAAAAATAACGTTCCAAAATACATCCCACGAACTTTCTCATATCCGCACGCTTCTTGTCCGTACATTGATGTCACTGGTTTCGTGGTATTCCTTGTATTATTCGCGCAGACAACTGGATGAATTTTTAGTTCTATATCCTTTGTGTTATTTTTGAGCGAATCGAGGTTTTTTGATAGTCCACAGAAATAAACTACCTCTCTGTCGAAGGGCGATGTGTTTCATTTCAACGTGGTCGCTATTTCGAGTGTTACCGGTATAAATAGGAAATTTCTTCAGACGACAGACTAAAAGCATACGGAATTGGAAAACAAAACACATTTTCGGACTCCCGGGCACCTAAAACTTCATCAAATAATGAAAATAGAATTTTTTTAACGGTCACAGTACTTTCTTTGTAAGCTTCGTTTATGAAATAATAAAAGGTAAACTGAATAAGGCATAGAGATTCTTACGTTTAAAAAATTTTAAACCAATTATCTGATTTCTTTAAGACCAGGTGATATACATCAGAAGTTGGTGAACGATATCCTTTGGGGTCGATCAATTAGAACATCCAATTTACGCAACGACCCTGATAAACTTACGTGTGAGACAATTTGACGGTAAATTGTAACAGTTAATAAAATAGTTGTTGACATCGCAAAGGATAGAAATCCTGCGAGCTCCCATGCGGAGTACGGCTGTCAGCTCTCTTTATCGCATCACTCCTATCCGGCTTTATCCCCTTCAATTTCATTTCTATATCGTTTGTGCCCTTTATTTCTTCACCTTATCTTTCTTTCTCTCATTTCTCATAGTGCATAAATAAATATACGAATAAATATAGAAGACTAGCTACAGTACCCGGCGTTGCCAGGGGAAAAACACAAAAAAATGTTCTAACAAAAATTAATGTTTTATTTCAGTGCTTCGTTGTAGACAATGTTTTTAGTTTTTTGATTATTTACAAGCATATATAAGTTTTTTCCGGATCCAACTGTTGATGCTGGATCATACAGCTGACCATGCGAAAAAATTAGCATACAAAGTTATTTTGCTTTTTGTACAGTCAGTTAATATAAAGTATTTGGGATTAAAAAGTAGCCTACGGCCTTCCTATTTGTGAAGAAAGTATCCGTTGAAAGTTTGATTACTAATAGTTTTAACGGTGTGGAAATGTATAGTTGCACAAACAAACAAACAAACTTTCATAAATATATCGGAGATGAATATAACCAGTATAACGTGTTTTTAATTTTTGCTTTTAATCTTAACGCATGGGAGTATGTAAGTTACTTCTGGGCCAACCTGTTCTTTCTTTTCTTATTTCCTGTTCACGCGCCCGTTGTGCATCTTATTCTTCTTCCCTCTACCGTCCCTACGTCCCCTCTTATGTACCATACAACCTCTCCTACCCCATCCCTTGGAGCCGTTGTCACAGTCTCCGCAGTAAGTTTGAATCTTACCTTTCACAACCCAACACCCACCTCCTCACACAACTTCCCCACGCCACCTCCCCTCTTTCCCTTTCCACTTCCCGCCTCACCCCTCTCCCTACTCCTTCCCCGCTCCTCCCTCACGTTCCTTCCCCACGTTCTTCCTCCTCCACCTTCCTCCCTCGACCACTTCACCATTCTCCTATCACCCTTTCACTCACTCTCCCCCTTCCTTCCTTTCCTCCACCTATCGCCTCTCTCCCTCTCTCTCACTTTTCCCCATTTATTCCGAGAGGGACGTTCGATGTTGCGTGGCTAAGGTTCTCTGCGCCATCTCCAGTTTCTCCCACGTCTCATCCGTCTTTTAAAACCGAACTCCAACCCTTTCAGTCCCATCATCCTTTTCTCCTTCTTCCTCGTGCTTCTTCTGTTTTTTTCCGTCCCCTTTTCCTTCATACTCGTCCAGTATCCTTTCTACGCCCCCAAAGGGCTCAAATTCACTCCCGATACCCTCTCTCTAGCTCCGCCCCCTTTTAACACCCTATCCTTCAAGTCTATTCTGTCCCCTTATCGATCCGCATCGTTCCTTATCGCTTTCTTTTAACCCACGCTTCTCTATCCCTTAAGTTTTGTTTTTTTCCTCTGCATTTTGCGATAAAAGATTTATGTATTTTGCTGTTGGGGAAATTTCGCCTCCCAAAATATCGCGCATTCAGGCAGATGTTTTTATCGGTACTGCATAGCAGTGTTTCTCAGGCAGATCTCTCATGCAGATGTTCGGTCGCCGCGATCCCCCGTGATATTTGAGAAGTAAGAAAAATTAATAAAAAACTTTCTCCATTTATATTTTTTATAAAGTATGAAATAAATTTTGGGTTCAAGAAAATACCTGGATTTTAAGGAAAATTTTCACTATATATGATCATGATTCTTTAATAAAGAAGACGTATGAGATATGTTGATTAAATTATTAACTACATTATAAATAGTTTGGAATATTCTTGTTGTTGCACACGGACGACTACAGGAGAATTACTCTGCTACGGTAGTTCAGTGGTAAAATATCCGCCCGGCAAGTGGAAGAATATTTTCACTCCATATTTCCCAAAATGAAATTAGTTCATCAAAAATTCAGATATTGCCATGAATTACAATAAAGATGAGAAATGTGAGGACTGAGAAAATGAGCGAAGCTAGCATGAATCGCCATATTAATTAAAGTTTTATTATTGTATTATATTTCTTAGAATAAGTATAAATGTATTGAAATTTATTGAAGATTCCAACCCTCAAACAAACATAAAAATTGGACTTACAACCTATAAATTAAAATTGAAGGGTTGATAGAATGAGGAAAAATCAGTTGGCATAACAAAGACTGCTCGCGACCCTCCCAAAATTGTCTCGCGACCCACAATGGGGGTCGCGACCCTGTTTGAGAATCACTGTCGTATACAACCATCCCTCAAATGGCGACGGTCATTCGTCTCATGAAATTGCCTGGTTATGCAAAACGTTACAATTTGAATGTTAAATTCCCAAAGGACTACTTTCGTAACGTGTTAAACATAGTAGGTAGCTACCAAACTGAGGGTGGTGAAGGCGAAGCGTTTTTGTTCTATTTTTTTATGGAGTTCCTTAGAATAAAATCAGTTTTAATAGATATTTATAACATTTTGAAATAGCTACATTTTATATTTTGTAGGTGATGGGTGGGATTAAGGGGGCGATGAGATCGGCTTCCTTGTGAGGGTTCACGATGCATGAAGTTTGGAAACCGCCGGTTTAAGCATATCCAAGGCATTTAGACCATATATTTTTAAGCAAAGGCGTTCGTGCTATCAGTCATATTTTTATAATACGCTATGAATTAATTTTTGAACAAAAATAAAAAATATATAGCAGATAATTTACGTTTTGCTCCGCAAAAATGGCGGAAAGCGAGCAACTCGGTACAAATTTAAAAAAAAATATTTACAATCCGACGACAGTGGGGATCCTATCGTCAAACTGATTAACGGAGCTGGCACGCGCTAAGACTGAAGCGTGGTATCAGCGAAACGTCGTTAGATTACTTCATAGTTAAAACCGTGTTTTGCCGCAACAAGGATGCGCACATAAACAGCACTTTAGTTTTTAAAACTGTAGGTATGAAACTTTCGAAAAAAAACTTGAAATTCGATGAGGATACTGAAAGCAAAAGCTTTGCATTCGGGCGTATTGAACTGTTTTTTTTGTCCCTCTCGGTTACATTTTAAGCATATTTTTTCCAAAACTTACATTTTACCTCCTGTAATAATTTCACGAACCGTTATTTAATATAGATGGAAAAAAATTTAATATCTCCAGCGCGACAAAATGTCGGGGCCCCAAATTGATTCCCTTGCAGAATTTTTCGATGGGGCCGAAGCCATAAATTCCGATAACTCCTGCTCTGTTCCGTTCTTGCCTCCCTCTCCCTTGAATCTCTCTCCCTTCCTCTAAATTCCAATCACTCTCGCCATCTACCGCCTTTTACTCTTCGATCTTAACCCATCCCCTTTTACTCCCGTTCCTTTTTCTCTTTCTCTCTTAACTCCTTCACCCCTTCTCCTCTTCATCCTACAAGATGCCTTTCTGGCTCTCCGCCTCCTTTTTAATATTTTCTCTCAATTCTCCAACCTCTGTTGTTTTATTATCAATCTTTTCTCCTTTTATCACTCACCCCGTGACGGTTTATTATTTTTATGTCGCGTTTTTTCCGACTCATTTCGATACGATGCGCGGTCAAACTCCGGTTATCCGTGTCCATATTAACCGCGCTCTCTCTGGTCCCTTATTGGATCTATTCAGAGATCCCTTTATTTGCGCAATTTTAGGCGTTTTTTCTGCTTTATTTACTTATTTATCGCCAGTACGCAAATAGCAACGTGATGCCAAACAAAATTTTCTCAATTATTTTTTGCTATTGAAGTTTATTATATTTGTATGAACTTGGATATTTAGTGATGTAATAATTTTTCTGCGTGAAGATTGCCTTCATTTGGGTCAGCACGGCATGAGATTGGTTTTTGTTAATGCGGATAATTTTTTTGGAGGATTTAACATATTATTTTTCAAGAGTTCTGCCTTTATAATACAATCCTTCGGTTTATTCGTTTCTTCCTGTTATCCATGCTCACCCAAGTCCAGCTTAAAACGGATAATCGGTGTATTTCTGGATGATGGTATAAAATGTAATTTAAAAAACCAGCGTTACGTAAAATATCGTTATGAAATTATTGAGGCTGGGTAAATCGTTTCGTTGTGTTGAAAATTCTTTTAAACGAATATCAACGAATGCTAAGTTGAATGACAACTTATTTTCATTAAATAAACATTTATAATATATTTTTTATTGTAAATTTATCTCATTGAAAGTTAGGATAAACTTTAAATTATATGAAAAGAAAACGACAAAAATATTTATAGTGTGCCTCTAGTACTGTGAAAAGTTGGCGTTGGCTTAGGAATGTTTTTGTCACATTGTAACGTTTGTTATAACGGCACTCGTTACCATATTGTACTGTATAAGTGTAAATATATTTGGTGAGCATGTACCGCCAAACTATCATGCTGGTGGTGGGATTGATGTAGGAAGAGACTCGTATACTCCTCTTAACCCATCAAGCCGGTTCTAAGTACGCGTATGTGGCCCTTTCCATCTTGCCTCAGCAGCGGTTGTCAGTACACGTGTACTTACCCTCACTTCTTTTCGCGCAAACTTAAATTTTTACAACCATATATTTACCTTTTTCTAGACGGAAAATTTTACGTAAATGCACGGTGAAATGCATCAAAATGGCCGCTTTAAGGGATCGAAAGATAACCTGCTGGCTACCACTCACCTCCTTACAAATTCATCCGTCTCCATCTACCGTTCTTCTTTCTTCTAATCTTCCTCTCTTTTTCCGCCCCCTCTTTTTAAACTCTCCCCCTTCCTATCTCCTTTCACAGCTCCCTCCTACCCACTCCCTCCCGTCCTTACCTTCTTCGTTCTCACCGTATAACACGGTGCCGAAATTCCGCATATGTATATATATATAAAAAAAATACCTCCCAGTCACATCTTGTAGTCTAATCTTGCAGTCTCATCCCAACCCAAACCCTTTTCCTCTCATCCGATGATGGCACCCTTTTCCACGCCTTTACGGTCATACTTATGCCGTCAGATTCTTCGCGGAGGAAATTATAATATTCTGGCGCATTTTGCCACAGCGTCGACGGCTTGATGAAATCATCTATCGGATTTTTTTTCCACCTCCCTTTGAGAAGTTATGGAAGGGTGATGACGCAGCGTTTTCTCCGTAGATGACCTTGTTGATAAAACCGTGGAAACTCTTTTCCCATCTCTTGAAATATTCGCGCTTGAATGTTGTGTGTTTACGTTACGCTCCTGTCACTATTCGTTAAAAGTCATGCATCATGTAGGGTATTGCGATTTGCGCGGTTATAAACGGATCGCTCTATTAATGTTTACTAGCGTTTTATACTTACAATTAGTATATACCTATATATTACCTATAATGCTATTGCGTAGGGATTTTTAACGCACATTACTTAATGGTGCATAATGCGACACGCCTCACGCCACACTTATCCGCCTGCCTTACAAGCATAACTCGTCAAGCTAATCTCAGCGTTGGCAATGGATTTCTTCAAAGCGTCTGGTAGCACTTGCTGAAAAATGTTTTTCCAGTACACCCATCCCTCGCCTTGCACGGTTCCTGCGTTTACGGAAAAGATCGCGTAAATCGAAACCGCGCAAAGGGGATATATTTTCCCGTGTGAATACATGGGGTTCCATTTTGAGCACCATCTTGAGTTCGTTTTCCTACAATTTGGTTATTTTTATTCGAAATCGCTTCCTTTATCCTTCCCCTCCGAGTCGAAATGAAAAATTTGTTTTCGTGATGTTCGGAAACAGTTTGAAAACCGTGCTAAAGCGAAGTTGACGGACGCGCGAAATTCGACCTAGTTCTCCAAAAGAAAACCTTGCTTAGCCGAAAGGATGTAAAGGGAAATCGTGCAGTTGTGTTACGTTTTAAATTTTTTATCGGTTATTAGACAGGAAATTAGTTAAGATTAGTTACGCTTCATATTTATAAAAGAGCTGACTCCCGCTTACCGGCCTAAAGATCTCCTTAGCTTTTCCAATAATTTTTAGTTGCTCATGGTGAGGCTATTTCACGGTGATGATAGATATTGCTAATGGGGACATTTCCGTTATAAAACCAAAACAAACTAGTATGTGATACATATTTTTACCAGCTAAGGAATGAACGCGTCGAGAAGCATTAATTACAAGAGAATTTTTCTTTATGAATTCGTTCAAGATTGCCGTTTATTTGGAACATTATTCGACTGATTGTGTCTTATTTTGGTTCGAATAAAATATTATCGAAATCATCTTTGCCTCCTTTTTCCTGGTGGTATTTTTATGTCGCAAGATTGTTGGGAGTCGTATTTCATTACAAAGCGCTTTCATTTAGCTGTCTTATTTCTTTATCGTATGTGAATTATATGAAGTATTGTGATCGAGAAAAATAGAGCTTCTAGATATCGATGAAGATGCACGCTTTAGGTGTCTCTGAGTCAGAAAAAATGGTTCTGGCGATTCCGTCTGTTGTCTGTGTGCGGCTAGAGGAGCTAAGCGGTTAATGAGAAGCTGATTAAATCTTGTATTTAAGTAGGATATTACCAGGTGTAGAAATCTTGTAGAAATGAACCATTTCGCGCTATAATAAGATTATTGTCGTATTTCATAAAATGTCGATTTACTCAATATTCGATTAAATTATGTTGATTAACATTTATCCACACATGGAGATTGATATTATATGTATTATTCCGTACCTCACATGTCTTTCAAAAAACCATGTCATGTAACATATCGGATTTTACTCTCAGCTAACGTCAAGATCTCCCCAATCCAGTAGTAGCATTGTTACTAGGAGACAAGTTGTGGTCATATATTTTCCCAGCTCTAATAAGCGTTAACGTAACCATTTGCATAATTATACGGACGGATAAGAGATTTTTTTTGAGTTTGTGTCGCACCGATTTTCTTGACGTTATAATGTGGAGTGTCAACGATTTGCCGAAGCAAACGCTCTTTGGAATCTTTTTCATTTTATTGGCAACTCCGCGACAGCTCTCTTCCAATTAACTAATTGATTAACACAACGTTGATGCAACGCTTTGGTGATTTCGAGAGCTGTAATTTGGAATTAGTGCCTATGAAAAGTTCCTGTTAACCAACTTTGTGCTTCACGTTACCACTTCACGGCTTTGTTCAATGTTCACACAAAAGGCTTAGTTCGCAGCGAATTCGGAACCTTTTTATTTCGTCCTTACTGCATCATGGGTTTTACTGCGAATTCCCATTAAGTCTAATCAGACAAATTATTTTCGTGTAATGGTCATTTATCTCTACATAAAAAAGATATTTTTATAAATAATTTTCCAAATCTCTTTTACGTCATTTTATAACTCTTAATATTTAAGACTGCCTGTGATGATTAACGCAGCACAGATTGGTGAAGCAAAAGCCTTTCATTTTATTATAGTCACCTCGTCTTTGTGTACCAAATCGTGCATGAGATACTGGATACTTTTTAATAGCCTCGTGCAATACATATTTTTTCTCGTCTTCTAAATCCGTTCTCACAGGGAGAGAGAGAAAGAGGATTCAACGACGCCTTCGTATCTGTCTTTCTCTTCTCCTTTTAATGGCGTCATAGCTACGTTGATTAACTAAGTCTTTGTATGTGAGTATATCCGTGCGTTTGTGCCTCTGTTTTGTGAATTGCACTAAGTTTTCTAATATGCGGCACGAAGATAGGATGCCTTTTTACTAATTTATTTCATTTACAAATTATTTGGCGTTATTTTTAAAAAGTAAAGTAAATGGACGCCTCAGCCCGTATGTCTGTCCTTATGTCTGCATGTTTCATCTCCAAAACTATTGAGTGAATTCTCACGAAGTTTGCTACTAAGGACTTTTTGGGCGAGGTGAAATAAGAAAATGATATATAATCCAAGCAGGGATCCCACCTTACTACGATCAAAAATGAACTTTCCGTCATATATTAGTCGCATCCAAAAAAGGCTACAATAAAAGTTGTAGAATTTTCATTTTACACGATTGCATAATTCGAAAAAAAAAAACACTTCTGCCTTGCGTATACACACGCATGAAGTGTGCGTCTTTCCTTTCTCGTTAGAATTCGTGAAGCAGGACGAGCATATTTGACGACATATTTTATTTACTGCTTTTCTCAAACCCTTATGAATTTAGACCATTTGTTGCCTCTAGTCCTAAGCGGTCGTCTCCTAATGGTCCTTGGCGGTAGTTGTTTCCAAAGCCCGTCCTTTCGAACCCGGCTCCCCCATGCGCCACAGATTGTGTGCAAACAGCGATTTGGACGGAAAATCCGCGGCGTTATCCATAATTGCCGAGCGTTAGAGAGGGATGGCGATGAGTGTTTGCGCAGGAGACCGACGTTTTCGCGCACACATGCACACACAGCCCACACACGCACACACACATACGACCACAGGACGTGTCCACTCCTTGCACCTCTTCGTGGAGTTTGAGGGAAGCAATGTGACTCTGTTTGCAGTGTTCTATGTATGCCCACAGTGCATTTGTCCGAAACTGCTCGTCAAATCTCCTTCTGAGTGAGGACGGCGGAGGAGGAGTGAGAAGGGGAAAAGAGGAAGGATGGGAGGGGGACCTATTGACCATGTTCATATTTGGAGTGCTGTTTAGGGAACGATAATCCTTTAGCGACAAGAGCAGAGTTTTGCCCCCTTTGCCGCACACACTGTCGCGAGTCGCGGCATTGATTCGGACGCACGCATAAATGGCGGTCAACGTATCGAGGAACTTCGAGCAGTGTTTTGTTTTCTTTCCCGCAACACAGGGTCGCGAAACGTAGCTGGTTGGGCGATCATATCTAAAAAAAGTTTTCTGAAATTTTTTTATTAACTTTTATTATTAAACTTCGCTCCGTTTGTCCATATATTTTCAGTTTTTCGGAATCGTTTAGCTAAATTAGTAAAAAAGGCGTTTGGCCGTGACGACGGCTGTTTATCGGTTGATATTTATTGAAAATGTCTCCAAATAAAGAAAGTGACGTAAAGCGATTAATAAAATTAATATAGACAATTTTTTAAATGAACTCTTTTTATCAAAAGTCGCACTATTGAGACACATAAATTTGACGATTCCGTGATTGCAACTGTTTAAACTTGATTTTAACCATTAATAAAAGTTGCAAATGGTGAATTTACTAGAATTTTATTTTTAGGGTTACAATTTCACATATTTTTCATGCAACTTTTATTATCGGTTAAATTCAAGTTTAAATTGTTGAAATGATCAAATTTATTTTTGGTCTCATTAGTGTAACTCTTAATAATAAAAGTATTTTAAAAATGTTTTTGTATGATTTTAATTCAAAACGGTAATATTGTTTATTACTCTTCATTAAATGTTTTTCCACCATGAACCTCTCATTATTTCGCGTTTGCGAAATCTCAATCCCTCTTCTTTTGGAGAGAGAAGGTATCTCTGGGACACGAGACAACGTTTGAAATCGCTAATCCAACCTTTCAAATACGGAAGGCCGCAGTGGAAGTCGCGAAGTCACTTTGGTTAGTCGTATTAGAGTTTACGTCAAAAGTTTCCTAGGGATTCTGAGGTATCGTATAACTGTAAATCAAATCAATACATTTTTAGGCTTATAATTTCAGGTTTTTATGTCAATAATTTTGACAAACAAATACAGAAATCATCTATGTTAAACTTTACGGGTAGCTTAGGTCATTATATTTCGCGGACCACTTAACAAGGCTCTCGGGGGTCTTAGCTTGCCGAACTCTATCCTAGAAAATTCCTCCGTGGCCTATTTCTTTATATGTATATCGCAGCGCACGTCATGTTTCCTCGCGACATGCCGTCCTAAATTCCACGACATTGTGGAGAACATTACTTTTACCCAAAAAGTCAACGAGATATAATAATTATAATTCGCTTTTCCTTACATATGGAACAAGCAATAGCCAAATGACGAAATTTCAAATTGACTAAATATTTCAGTTGGCTAAAGAAATAATTATAAGGTGTAAAAGTGAAGTTAATGACCAATTTTTTATATGTAAATCGGTACAAGTGATGTTTATTTGCTCGTGAATTGAAAAAATAAATCGTATTAGTGTCTGAAAAAATTATAAAAATCACGTTTGAGTAGGGATTAACTATACAATTTAGGAAAAAATATTAATATAAGTTTGAGCGAGTTTTCTCTTATATTTAAGTTAAATCATTCAGTGAACGTTTTACATGAATATTTCATAGGGAAAAGTCCGCCTATTCGCCAAACCTTTTTTACGCAGTATATGTAATTCATATTAGGATAATGTTTCGTGCTGCGTTCTACTTTACCTCTAACGTAATGTTCGCCATAACTTTAAGTCTAATTTAATTCAGACGAAATTTGAAATCAAAGCTAAGTTTAAACCCTGAAGAATTCCAAAATTTACTTAGGTTTCCCATCCGTCGGTCCCCTCCTCAAAGTGGTCGGTAATCCTTTTTCTCCCTGTCCCGTTTCGTGTTTGTCGTACGATTTTCTTTGATCTTTCAAAACGGCACAGTCTTCCGAGTGACTTCAGTTACGCTTCTACGTAATTTGGACGGAAAGTAGATTGCGGTACAAATTAACAATCGTAGCGGCGGAGATCGTCTTCGTCTTTCTTTTTTTTTTTTGGAATTCGAGTCTCTCACCTGAATGAGCCAGGAAATATTAAAATAAAAATTATAAGGTAAGTAAAAGAAAAAAAATATTCCGGAGTAAATAAAAGGGGCGTTAAAGAAAAACATAAATTAGGTTCCGTGTCGTCATAATAAGGCGCTAAGGGAGTTCGAGGTAGAAAGGGGATAGCGTGGGGACATTCCAAAAGTTATTACCTCGTCGGCGAATGATACATCCTTTGCTGTAAAAATGCTTTAATGGAGGTATATTTCCGAGAACGAGGCCACGTTCGTCGCTCGTTTGGAAATGTGGGTGGAGATGGTCCTTGAGCGTGGGAACCTGAGTGGAAGTTAAGGGAGCTAAAGGGAAGGGAGAGTTAGTACATGGAAGGACGGGGGTAGGGAGAAGGGAGATTGAGGGCTGGGTTGGTGGTGGTGCAAGGTCAGTTCGAAATGCACACGATCGCCTCCAACGCAACCTCCCTCCTCTTCCCCATTGCGGCGTGTGACGCAACTCTCTCGCACACAGGAGAGCTTGCTCACGGCTCTTCCTCTTTTCCTTCCCTTTTACGGGATCCGAACTCTCCGATTCCACGAGTGGTGCGAAAGGGAGAGGAGGGAATTGGGATGAAAGAGTAAAGAGAGGGAGAGGGGGAGAGAGAGAGGGGCGGAGTTTTGGAATGCTTTGCCCGTTTGATAAACTGCCTTCCATTCATCACCCGGCGACCAGTCTCCTCCTCCCATTCCACACACGGCCTTTTAGGCAAGCCTTAACACCTTCATCCCATCCCGATATATATCCCTCCTTTGCTCCCGGAGCGAAAGGCTCCTATCTCTTTCCACTCCTCTTGTGTCCTCTCTCTCTTTCTCTCTCGCTTGCTCTGCCTTGCCTCTCTTTTGTCTCGCGTGTCTATTTTTCCGTCAGAGTTTCTCTTTGTTCTTGATTTTTTTTTAACTTCAAACCGTCTCCGCCGAAAATATCCCGTTCTCTCTCTCTCTCTGCCATTCTCTATGCATTTTAGCTCTCCCTCTATCTCTTACTCTAATAGCTATTTTCGCTCTCTTTTTCTTCCTCATTCGTCTTGGTTATTTTTAGATTTATTTCCTTCTCTTTCTTTGCTTTGTCCCTCTCAATTGGTCTAACTTCCGTACCGCGCTCTTATTTTTTTTGCTCGCTCTTCCCATTATGCTTTTTCTGTCCTCTCTCTCTCTCTTCTCTATCTCATTTTTCTCTCTCCCTTCTCTATCTCATTTTTCTCTCTCCCTTCTCTATCTCATTTTTCTCTTTCCCTTCTCTAATTTTATTATCTCTTCCACTCTCCCCTTCCTCCTACCTCTCTCTCCCCAAGCCTTTCCCTTCTCTCATTCTACTTCCAAATCTCCTTCTCATCCGACTACAATGACATCTTCTTTGACCTAGTCGACCTCCTATAAATAAGTATACAGGGGTTTTTGGTCTGTATATTTTTAGTGTAAATTCAGTTATTATGTATTCAAAATAAATGTTCTTTGGATGGCATAATGACTCGGGTGCTGGACACATCAAACTTTTTCTTTCAAATTTTGGATCGTTCGACTCCTTGATCGTGGACTAAAACGTTTAAGCAATGCATAAAAACTCATCACGATCAAGAAATTGAAAAAAAGATTTTATTTCTCGTTCCCAATGAGAACGGATTTTTGCTACCCCTTGTTTATACATAAACTTTATATAATTGTGTGTATGCCTACATTATACATATACACTCACATTTTCCTTATTTTGTCTTCCTTCACACCGACTGCAGCTTCGCCCTCTCTCTCTCTCTCTCTCCCTAATCTCCATCCTTTTCTCCCTTCCTTTCTCGAAATCCCTTTCACTTGCATTCTTCTCCGTCGTAATCTATCACTCTTTCTCTCTTTCACTTTCCCGGCCTTATCACCGGGTCTCATCTCCATATACGCGTCCCTTCTCTCTTTTCTCTCTCTCTCTTCAAGCCTTCACGTCTCCCTCTTTCCTCTTTTACTATCATCGCTCAACCCCTCTCATTGTGTGAATCTCCCCCTCCCTCTACCTCCCGCTCTTCCTCCCCCTCTCTCTTTACTCCCCTTCTTCCTTCCGGTTAAAGAAAGGACCGGGATCAAGTCTGAATCAGAGAAACGAACCACGCAACAAGGACCACCTTTTTCCCTTCTTGCAACCTAAATTGGTTTAATAGACACTCCTCTTTCGACGGATTAGAAAAAAACAGAACCTTTTTTTTTTGCGAGTCTCGTTAGACAAGAGAGGTGAAGTGGCCCGAGAACGTCTTCTTTTACTTTTATTTTTCTCGGCGAAGCAGAAAGGTGGACGAATTGTCCTTTTGAAGTTGAGATATTTCCCGCAGCGAAGGTTCGTTCGTGATGTGGGTTTTAATATTTTTTTTCTTAAAGGTAAAATTTTTATCTCGTGCGTCGCTTATGATTTACTATTGAAAACAGTGATCGTGCGCTCGTCAAGCGTGGGCGCATGGATCCGTGATCGCGTTTGCACACGGCGTACGTCAGTCGTTGAGTGTACGATGAAGAATTTTATCGCATCAACATACACGATTTCTCCCCCATTTCAATTCATTGATTAGGCGATAAATTTTTTCCCGGGGGCTATTCTGGGATGCATTGCGAAGCGAAAGGAAGCTCTTGATGCTTCAGGCAGTTGAATTGCCGTATCGTGAATCTGATTTAACTTGTTCGTGTTCTCTATTATGCTCAGCACACCTTTCACCTCAAATTCACTGAGTACGTTAAAACGTTATTCAGATGTCTTTTTTTTTTAATTGACGTATATTATTGTTAGCATTTTTGGATTAAAATGCTAATGAAGCTGTATCGTGCGTACTTTTGCTATAGGTCGTTAACCCACCGGTGAAAGGGATTTTACATAACTACGCTCGAGTTATTTTAATACGAATTTAGGCGTCGAGTGTATTTTTGTTTAATTTCAGGTTTGTTGAACCATTGCAGTCGTTGGATTCGTGTGGGGCATTGAAAGAATTCGAGGTTTTCGAGTTTCAGCACTGTCGAAGAAGGTGCTCATGATTATGAGCAATTATTATATAGTGGAAATTACAAACGAACGATAATTCATCACACTGTGATTCACAATCAGAGAAAGAGAAAGCAATCTCTTGAAGCGGAAAAGGTGAAAAGTTTTTCGCGAAACGTGATTCGCAACTAACTTCAGTGGCATGTAAAATCCGTATTTATACTAATATATTATTATAGAATTTTTGCGTATATGAAAGGCATTATAAGGTGCGAATATATTATGTAAAATTTTCGGCCCCGAGCTTTTAGATAGACACATTTCACCGATTAATACTGCTCGGGGGATAAAAAAATCAATGTTTGAAAGATTGATGTATTTTTTTGAATGACTTTTGTATTTTCCTAAACGTGATTTTGTCTCTCGGTAGACAACAGCGCGAACACGTAATGCTGTCGCAGAAACATTTTCTTCCGATAATTTATTAATTATCCTTTCGCGTCGCTTCATTATTAGGTTTTCTGGCGTCTCCTATCGATCATGCCGGGAGAAAAGAGAGAGAGAGAAAGAGGGTTATCGAATCGATAAATTGAGTCCACTGCAGATGTTCCCGCCGTACCTACGTCCTAACGCGACGTAATTAGTCGATAGGATCGAATGAATTCGCAATCGAACGTGAAAGAAGCCGCTTCGAAAATTGGTAATATTTTACGTTTTCGTCTCGATCGATTCATCTGATCTAACTGTGTTGAGTTTGATTCGTTTTTTACTTTCTCATGTACGCAGTAAGGTGAAGGATGTATTATAATTCAGTCAGTTGTAGAGCATCAAACCATAAACAGTACTGCATAAACCATGTTTAAAAAAAAATTACTATATAACGTCCAGCGACATTATAATATATCGATTTTTACGTCCAATTCTACCCAGTTCTCTCAACAATCTTCATCGAAGAATTATTCTTTAGTGTTCACCCACATAATACTTGATATTTATGTGGGGTATAACTATTTATCAAGTTTGATTTTTAACATATACGGAGTAATCAACATATTAATGCCATATATAATAATACTTGCAGAAATTTTCTGCGGTCTGGTTGTTTTTGTAGCAGTAGGAATTCCTTCCAGTCAGGGGAGTGTAGTGAGACCATACGCATACGTATTTGTATGAGAAAATTTGCGCAGTGTATACTGTACCGATTTGTTTATTTTCTCGAGCTGGACCAACTATCGCTTGTCATTTTTTTTGCTTTCCTTTCGGATCTTTGATTTGCGCGCGGGATTTCCGTCAATGTTAACAATAAAGGGTTTGTCATATTGGGAGCATCAATTAGAGATATTTATATGCTAATTTGAACGTTGATGGACGATTTTCATTTACGCATAATTGCATATTTACGAACGTGGCTTATTTATTTTTTGTTTATTCTTTATCACTATGAATGGAATCCGTGATTGATTATGGAGCTCACCTTATAGCTAAAGTCAAATCGGCAAAGTATATCTTATTTCCTCGGGAGCTATAAAAAGGTTGGGAGAAACCATATGCGCATTTCGGCTGTAGTCTGGCTGTTTACTTTTTCAAGAAAATAATAGGCTCGGATCTGCTGCGATCCTCTTTACAGAGGAAGCCGCTAATTAAGTCGATCCCCCGATTCTGCGACACTGTTTGTCCTTCGCCGGTTTTTGGCGCACTGAAGGGAGCGACGGCGTATCTAAAGAAGTGTTTTTGTCGTTCGAACAGATGGGAAAAAGGGTTTGTTGACAGGATTTTAACGGCGCCTAGAGTTGTTTGGCGATATAAAGGTGTGGGATCGATAAATCCGGCATTGGCGGTAAAAATAGGACTGCTTGCTAAATTAGCGCTATTTATCATCCCCAAAATATAAATTATTGTGCGTGGAGATTTTTGGAGCATGTATTAATTATTTTCCATCAATGGAAATGTGTAACGTGTATGGGATTGCTTAAGAAACAAACATTAACTCCACCACAAACTTCACCGTTGCTAATTCGATCATCGGCTCAACCATTGTTTAACGCGTCGAAAACATAGCCACCGCTAACTGTAGCCGTCTAGTTTCTCTATCGCAGGACGTCTAGAGAGAAAATCCGCCAACTGGCATTTTCGAGATATTTTTGCGTTGATATTTATAAAATCAGATGCTCATCAATGGCTCAAAATTTATTTTCAATGAATTTTCGGATCCGATGACGTAATACTCTCAACGTGGAAGTATTTTCGAGGACGTTTTATGCGTCATCTCAACGCGGGATCGTTAATTTCCATATGGATGCGGTATACGTTAATGTCTATATGGAATCGCTCAATAAACATTTATGGCCGGTTGAGGGTTTTATGTAAGCCGCAATATGGTTATTCGGCGATATTTTACTCTTTAATTTCAAATATAGGCTTATTACTGTATTTCACTATTTTCAGTGTTGCCTTTGAGATTAAGAACGAGCTAATGTCCGCATTTTTGCCATCTTTATATTAGAGATCAAATGAAACTGAATCAAAGGAAACAATAAAAATAATCGTATCGGCACTCCAGATCGATATGAAATATATTTGGGTGTACTATATCGTGTTCTGTTGCTGGCCCCGATTGCCATCAATATCGTTTGATGTGATGCTCAGCTGTTGAGGCACTTTTCAATGTTTTTCTTTCGGAATGAAAAATGTATTCGAGGCATTTTCTGTGGCTTTAGTATTCTTTTTAAGACGGAGCTAAGGTCAAAAGTAAACGGAGCGAATTGAACGGTAGATTCTTGCAATTTACCATCCCAATTGCGAGAAAGACATCTAGATAGATTCAAATCACCATATTATGTCGTTCTAGGCAATGAAGTTTTACCCATATAGTAAGTGTTGTTACACTACGTAACTTTTTTTACAACCTACTATCGGTGAATCACCGCTGATGACGGTGCACGTGTAGCCAGAATGTAGTTTTTCCAAACTTATAATGACTTTTTGAAATAAATAGTTTATCATTATGAAAAGCTAGCGGTTCTACTTTAATTTTAATTTTTCCATTTAAGTATGACTAAGTTCGACATAGTTATACCTCTAATGGTAGTAGTTTCTCAGTGGGATTTCAGGCGATATCGATAATATTTTTTGAATCACATAGTTATACATAGTTGAATTTCCTCATTTTTTCGTAAAATTGTCCTAAATTATAAAAAAATCTCAATCTTTTGGCGTAGTTACCCCAGGATATCCGTTAAATTCGCTTTTCACCTACTTGTACAAGTTTTCTCAAGGAAAACTTATCACCTTCCGCGATCATTATCATTTCCGCAACCTTTTTCCCTTTACAACTTGTTTGGGGCATTTACGCGCTCAGTATAAATCCCAAAAATAGAAAGTGCTGCGATAGCGAGTCCAAACAGAGACTCAACGTGGAAGAAGTGGTCTAAAAGATTAGGAGAGAAGAATGGGGAGCGAGTGGCGAGTTTAACAGAATTTATAATGCGTGAGCGACAAGTGTTTCAGAATGTGAAATATATTTCAACGCATGCCGCTAATTATCATTGTGCCGCATCAAAATTAATGCGAGATCCAGTGCCGATAATGGACTCCGCCCGCCATTGCAAATGCCATTCTGTTAATTGGTTTACCGAGACAGTTCGCCATTTTTCCCCATTCATCTATTTTGTCTGCTTTCTCATTGACTTCCAGATCATTTATTTATTTATTTATTTTATTATTATTTATTTGGATTATATTATTTGGTCTTTTTTGGGAACCATCGGATACCTTGATCATCCGTTTTACTCTTTTAAATGCAAATGGGAGATCAAGCCCATGAGGCACGTGGCTTCTTAAAGAGTAAGTTCTCGAAGGTTCTAAAGAAAGAACTTGGCCGTACTTTTGAATGGGTGCGACGAACCGGATAAAATGATGAGCTTGCCATTAAAGCTCGAAAGGTGCCCTTCCATTTATACCCCATAGAGATGCCGCCCCGTATCTATTCTCGATCGAAGACTTTTTGGAAGGCGGTTAAGGAGAGTCCGAATAGGACATGGACCTTCAAAGTTTTCCGAGCGCCGCAGAAACCCGTGTCCCTTATTCGGCTCAGGTCGTATTCAATTATAATTAGAAACCAACGCTTCAGAATGGTTATATTAATAAGGTGTGACTTCACGCTCATGCGCGCGGGAACCCACGAGGTAATTACGTGACGCAACCTCGCTTACTCTTTTCGTCTCTCCCTCTCATGCCTCCGCTTCGAGCTTGAAACTTTTTTCCTTAATTGATTGATAAGGTCTTTATAAGAAGTCTCGTCTTCCACCCAAACCCACGTTGCGGTAAATGTACAAAGTTACACATGCAATATACCTACATACATTGACGATAATAATACCAGTACTGGGAAGAGGTGAATTGTGTGGGAAAAATTAAAGATTGGCGAATGATGTAATCCATACGGAAATGGGAACGAGATAGTGATAGATTCTTTCTGTCACTGTCTCATTCCCATTTCCAGCGGCTTAAGCGAAATGGGCAGAGACGTTTAAAAGATCTAATGTTGATAGGGAGCGTGTGAGTATAGTGACCAGTTTCTTTCTAGCCCAAATCGGTTCAGGTTGCGTTTTTTCGCTCAGGAAATAAAAAAAGTTGGATATTGTCGGTATCGGTACAACAAAAGGAAAGTCAATACGATGCTAAATAAAACAATAATATTTGTTACTTTAGGTAACGATTGATCCCATTGAATGTAGAAAACACCTTAATTTTTCATGTACAATACGTAATCTTTTCCTGAAAATTTTCGAAAAACACAGAGTGCATATTGTACAGGGTAAGAAACGCAAGGTTTTTATACAACTTTTATATTAACTTACCGCGATATATGTAGGTAGGTAAGTTTTAAGTCACCGCAAATAATGTCTAACAACTCGAGAACGGCTGCATGTATTTTTTCCATTCTTTCAATTTTAAAGAGATACACACATAAAGATTCGTATGTGTAATCACCGTGCTAAATAACGACCCGAGTTCGATTCCAGGGACGTTTAATTCCCCCAATTGGATAACATGGGCGGGACCTTCTCGAATTTTTATCTCCTAAACTGTAAGCCGTAATTATATGCTCTCGCGGACTTTTTTATTGCAGATGTCATATATCCGACTAAATTTATTAATCGATACCTTACGAATCAAAGAAGGGCATGGGAGAGTAAAATATGGATTTTTTCTTTTTTTCGGACGGCAGTTTGCAATCTATAAATGAAAATATCATGAACAACTGGTATTTTATTAATCACATCTTTCATCGGAAAAATATTCATGACAAAGTAGAAGTTAATATGGCATCCGTCTATAGTAATTTTATTCAACACAGCTGTTTATGCTGTATGATATTATTCGAACAGGAAAAAATTCCGTATAATTGTCTCGTATTCTAGATAACTGTCGGAAAAGTAAAATTTTGTCAGCTCAGTTTATTAATTACCGTTTATTGTCGATGCATTTAACTCCTATAGTCAAAAACGACTTAGTGACTGGTACCTTCGTCCTAGCTGACATTTGCGGCCTTCAGTGATTATTCGTCGGTCGTTTGCATCATGTTAGGATGGCTACTCTGTAGCAGAAACACTCATTCGGTCTTTTCAGTTATTTATTGGATTTGTGTACTAATGTAAGGTTATAAATTACTAAAATAACTGGCCCTATAAAGTCTTCAGGAAGGGTTTCTACCCATCAGTTATTTAAAAGTCGAGGATAAGTGTCAGCCATTCCGACATTTAATGAAGCTAAGAAATTTCACGTATATCTGTATATAAGTATGTATATCATCTATAATTGTAAGATAGTTGAGGTGCTAACAATACGCATTCAGAAACTAATTCTCGAGCTTATATTATGGTTGAGATCGAATTAAAAAATTGTTTCTTCAATAGTCATGAAAAGGTTGAGAAAACAAGATATTTCGGTTACAAATCAGGCGTCATCAATGGTTAATAAATAAAATGAAGAACTCACGAGACACGGTGAAGACAATGAATAAAATTGGAAAAATACTCCCCCTAACCTTACACACTTTGACATTGCTGAAGATGACAGCGTTGCTGTCGAAACGCGCGTCCTGAGTGATCCTGCGAGTCTTCTGTGCCTTGGCACGTAAGTACCGCCTTTACGGTGATTTGGAGGTATTTTTCCAATTTTATTTTAGTCATCAATGGTGATTCGGCGCGCACTTCGGCTATAAGGGTAGCCTTCGTCGGTGGTGATTCATAAGTGAAGTCTAGACATTCTTAGAACTTTCTCTTTCCTCTATCTCGTTTGGAACATGTAACACATCATCTTTCAATTAAGCCATTTAGACGCGTTCTGGTATAATGAAAGCCTCCACAGAATTTTTGATGACAGCTAGCACTTTGGTGGTAACTTAATATCCCTACTGCGGCTTCGAGTGCAGCCGGTGGATTGCTTATGCAAAGTATCACGCCCCCATTTACTGATTATTCGGAGAGCTTAAACAGTTTTCTCAAGAGAATTGGAAGGATTCCAAAAAAAAAAATATTTCGTGGACATAGCGATTTCCATGTTATGAGCAGATATAAAGCTAATATCTCTCCATGTTTGCAACATGTGTGGCTGTAAAAAAATGTATTTGGGTTTTTAAGATGATTTACTGAATTATCCTATATTTTTGCGAAGCAACGGCGTTAAATTTTTACTGTTTATTTATCTTCGTCTCTTTAATCCACATCGACGATAGTAGCCTTTCTATTTATTTATGGCTGACGTTCAGTTGAAGGTGAATTACGCTAAGATAAATTAAGAATTAGAAATGTATTATGGTACATTAAACAGAATCGTATACAACCGACTCTGTTATAACATTATAATTTATACATGGAGTTATTTTATTTTAGCATAATTGAAAACGTTTTTGGTGAAAGTTTACATGGACAGGAAGTTAAAGTTTTTGAGAGTAATAAAATATTCTACAATGTACGTCGCATTTTCCAGACTCAATCTTCAAAGTGTCGCCTGGTCAAAACGAACCGTAAATATCTCGGAAATGTTAAAATATAAAAATATCAAAACGTCAGATTTATTTCGCTACGAACTTTTCCTCTCTCTTCCAAACTACACACGACTAGATTATTTTTCTGCGTCAACGATTTATTGTTGTTTCTAAACCGATTCTGTCAGCCCAGAATACATTCCAATTCGCTTGCGATGAAAGGGCAAAGACACCTTTTAAAACTTCACGAGGAGAAAGAGTCGGAAAACGACACAGCATAAGGCGAAACTCGAGAAATAACAAATCGAAGTTTTAAAAAGTGTTCATTTCCCTGGAACTGACAGGTGAACAAAAAATCGACTCAGCCAGGAAAAAAAAGAAACTTGTCAGCACCCGACGGACGGAACAAATGAAACAGCGATAAAATAAAAAAAAAGTCCGCGCTCTTTATCGGGACGGAGTGTTCTTAAAAAAAAAACAAAACAACCTCGCTAGTTTTGACGTAAACATTGTCTCGGACATTTAGTCCCTTCGTCGGCGAGTTTCTTGGAAGGGAAACAGGAGACGGTCAAAATAAATATAGCGAAATGACTCAGCGCCGATGGTGGCTACACGGGTCCCGTCGGGAAAAAATGACTCGAAATAAAAAGGTCTTTCCCTGAACCCCTCTCCCCTCTTTCACCGACCCCCATTTTCTCCATCTTTTAAATTTCCCTTCAGATCTCTTACAACGTATATATAGGGGTATTTAATGAATCTCCATGCCGAAAGGCAGCGTAGAAGGGAAGATAAAAAGTAGAGGAGCATCGGGGTGAGTCACAAAGTGGTCGGGTATCCCTTTAAGAATTGTTTTCGCCAAAACGCGAAAATGGCAACAAAGAGGTATTTTGATCTCTTTGAAGGGGGTAAGGGAAGAGTACGTCACGGAGGAGGGATTGGTAAAGGGAAGGCAGATTTAAGAGGTGGATGCGCAGACATACAGACAGACAAGGACATAATCCTGTTAACAGGAAATGAAGGGATTTAAAAGGGAGACGGAATGATTATTCAGGGTTCCCCGGATTATCCAGCCTCTCGGAGTTTTATCGCTGGTCGTTTTAATTAAGAAGGGATGTATCCCACTTAATGTTGAGCTTATAGGGATGAAATTGGGAGAGATATATAGCTACGTAAGTTCGTTTTCTTCCGTTTTTTGATTGTTCAGAGGTCGGGCGAAATTGTCCCCAATGCTGTTATCGAGCGAATGCTATGTGGACGGATAATTGAAATAAAACTGTCATTAGATAGCAAAACGAAAAGTCCAAGAAAACTATATTAAATGTTATGATGTAAAACCCCGATGAACTGGGCGGACTGGGATTTTTAAGTACAGGATGTCCATTTAATCTCTCCGGTATTTTAAGAAGCTCTTTTTTTTTAACAATTAGAAATATCGAAAAAAGACAAATTGCGAATTGAAGCCTATCTAAAACAGTTTTAGATAGGGAGTTGGCAACATGGTTGTGCGCATCGTTGTCTGCGCAGCACACCACTGTCTGACCTACGTGTCATTGTGCCTGAGTGAAATGGAGACTCCACATGTGAAAGCACAGTGCGTTATGTAGTTTGCTGAATTTAAATCAGTGATGATGTTGCACTGCACATATGAAGCAATTCCACCAGGCTACGCCTGAAACAGTTAACTATGGTACTTTACGGTCTTTACAGTGAGGGTAACAAGGGCGAAGAGCATATGACCATTCCCTCGGCAGGTCTCGAACCTGCGCCATTTGAAGATATGCACGCTAAGCATTCCTTACCATGTCTTACAATTCCGGTACAAATGCATCAGCTATTTCTTTCACTAAAATTAAAGTTTCTCAACCCACCCTAACAATTGTTTATGCGCGAACAAATGAACATTGCTATCTTCTTTGTAAACCAACTTGGTTTTCATAATTTCTTAAATTCACCAATATTGCGACTGCTTTTAACGGTGAAAAATTTTCATTTCGAAAACGTGAAATTTTGGTGTTAAATATTTTTTCTGAACTAATTCGACGTGTATTTGAATTTTGTCCGTAAGAAAATTAAATTTCAACCATATAGTCCTTCTTGGATCCTAGATCCGGATTTGTGTCATGATTCTGTGTTATTCTAAAACGCAAATAAAAAACATGCTACATTCGTCCCCGTTTTAATCAAATAGAGAAAAGAAAATGCTCCTGGAATCGATTCCACGATGTTACTAAAGATGGTGAAAAGTCTAAAATTTAACAATGATAAACAGAATAAATACTTCAAGTATAATTGGAATTTGAGTAAACTCTTTTGACTTATTATTTATATGTATGTATTTCCGTTTAACTTCATGGCTAATTACCGACAGAATGACAAACAAGGACAATCTATATTATTAGATTACCTTATAAAAGGCACTCGAATGCGGAACACAACAAATTCGATTACTTTATGCTTGAAAGTTTATTTTTTGTCATACGAGTCCCGTCATTTAATAAAGTAATAACTTTTTTATACATACAAATCTTCATTATGGTGGACATGGTATTTGTTTTGTTTTTACGCGAATATATTAGAACAGTATTTAGCAGGTATTTTAAAGATAATTTCCGTAATTTCCCAAGATCCGTGTATCCTCAAGCGCTAATTTTCATAAATCATATTGGCACAGCACCTATCACCGACAGCCATTAAAACGTTATGAAACCTGATCCGTATTATGGATACAAATCAGCCATCATCAGTGCCATTCGCACTAGGAATACCCCCGATGACTGCTGCTTTCAGCAGGAATGCGCTTCTGGTTTTCACAACTTTATTTCTTTATGTATAATATGTCGATTTGATTTCAGTCATAAGGAAAGCGTGCTTTCCAGTAATTTATTCCGTACTTTTAAATGCGTAAATACGTCAGTCGCGCCTTAAAAAAATAATAGGGCTGGTCTAGGGAAGATATCAAATAAATGCTCGTCAGCTATAAAAAAACGAACACGGATATAGATTCGCGTACGTTGCCAACGATGCAAACGCGGGGAGCAGAATTAGAAGATGGTGCATCACCGTCTCGTGCGCCGAGATAAAATAAAGCGAGTAAAAAGCACCACCAATTGGGTCGTAGAAGGCTTTTTTTATTTGTTCGTCTTTTTATACGCAGGCGTGTCTTTTTCGCGTCGCGGAGGTTATTCCTGGAGTCGCGCGTCCCTCGGTTGTTTTGTCGCGTGTTTTATACGCGCGCACACGCGCACATACTCGCTAGCGGCGGCGTCCTCTTGTACGTTGCGATTTTTTTTGTCACCGATATCGTTGGAGAGCGCGCACGTGAGGAAACCGGTTTCCTCTGAACGCGAAAGCTTTCGTCCTTTGTTTTTCACCCCTCATTCTCCCTTCGAGTGTTTCGCTCTGCACCGAAGGGTGTTTATTTTCGGAGCGATCAAGGAGAGTGTTTCTAAAATCGGCGTCACTTCCGAAGTGACCATAATTTTAGGCCCCTGTGCTTTTTTAGGTCGAAAGAGTTCCACTCGATAGAATCGCTTTTTTTTTGCCGACCTTGGTGAACTAAATTGACATTCGAATGCTAATTGTCTGCGACGAAATGTCGGCGATAAATGTTTCAGTGTGTAGTTAAAAATCATTATCATAGTGCGACTTTAGATTGATAGAGGTAATAATGATCGGGTTTCCTTCAATTACTGTCGATTGTATTTATATACTATTACTAGGGGGAAGCCCCCTGCTTGCCGACACCCCCCCCCCTTTGCTCGCTGTTTCTTCGTTCATACCTTGTACCTATTGGATTTAGATTAATTTAACGGGAATATGTTTTGAATATGAGTTTAATGAATATATTATATAAGGGATGTATGTTTGGTTTTTAATAACAAATTAAGAAAATTAGTTGAATAACTCGATAAAAAATAAACTTAGAAGCCCTGGCTGAAATTCCCGGAGATTAAAAATGGCTGAGGTATAGAGCGTTAAAAAAAGAGAGAGAGGGACAACCAGAAATAGGATTTTAGTAATATAGATAAAAAAAACTATGAATAACATGAATACTGCTTTTGATTTATTGGCATTAAATTCATATCTTCGGTCATCTCGAACAAGTTTTAATTTTATTTTCGATCTTTAAGCCTTTATTTAAGTGCATATGCGCGGAAATTACCGAGGACAACAATACCGGTAACCATGGAATCTTATTATTGAAATGTTAAAAAAATTACCAAAACTCGAGTATAAATTCAAAATATGAGCGAATTCGAATGAGATTGAGTATTCGACGGTAAGAATAAGAATCCGCATTCATTTTGGCGTGTTTTAGCGCAAATTTCGCGACGACAACTTAATTTTACGGTATTTTAAAGCCTTCAAACCAAAAAGATGATTTTTACGTGTTATCTTATGGGAAACGACATTCATCCTCTGGAGTCGAACCCTTGACCTTTTCGAAATTTTTTTAGTTATAATGTAGAAATTCATTTACAATGAAATCCTGAGAAATTTCAGGCTTCTAAGTTTGTTTCTAATGGAGTTATTCACAAAATTAGAGCGTTACGCATCATGATGACCATTACGATTGTATAATGTAGAGAGATATTAACTTGCTTAATTTATTAGTCATCTATTTAGCCAGAAGCATAATAGAAATTTTGTATGACTATAGGATGTTAGCTAAAATATTGTAGATTTTGCTTAAAAAACATTCGCCTTGAAAGCATCTCTTTAACATTCAAATTCAAAAAGATCACATTATGGTGTTATGTGTCATTGTAAAATGATTCATTCATTATATCTTTATATGTCACTTCTGATCTATACTCCCCGTTTTTCATATTCAAATCAAGTGAAAATTATAGACGAGGGGGTGTCTGTCCAATTTTTATATAGCGTATCATAGTCACTGATCTCATATGAGTAAGTATTGCCTAAGGTTCTATTAATCTGAAAAACTAGTTTTTATAATTCATCGGAATTATTGGGTCGTATTTATAGATCTCATATAACATGATTTGTATATATTTTAACTCGAAAATTTTTTTACTACATATACGAATATCCCGATATACTGCAAGACGTTAAGTATGGACGTATATATAGAATTTTTTTCAAATCGTTAGTGCTAACTCTACGGTAGACATTAATTGAAATGCCAGTAAGTTATACTTTGCTTTGATATTAATAAAATAATACATGCTTAGGATTTTCAACAAGTCTCAGTATTTGTTTAAAATATTCCCGAGAGACCCTCTTTTCTTTAAATCTAATCGAAAACAAAAAATGAAGATATGGTAAAATGTCCCAGCTAATCGTACTGGATAGTAACAATTATTTTATTTTAAAAGTTTGTAAATGCATTGTTCTCCCGACTAATTAGTCGATTAACATTCACTTGGAGCTTTCTAAACCAAATATAAATATACGAATAAATCACTTTTAATCGATTTAGTCCAAAAAATACCGGAATTAACTGTTTGGTTGAATTGGGATATGAACCTTGAAGTATTACTTTGCTTCAACAGTAGTTAGCGTTTTAATATTAACTAATTATAAACTTCCTAGAATATTATATATAAATTGGCTTTTTCCCCTACCTCACGGCAGATTGTCGGATCGAATGTTACTAAGCCTCTCACTTATTCTCTCGACGATTCACCGTGTTCTTCTGATTGCCACCTGTGAAGAAAAACGTAGCACGGTGAGTTCTTGCGAATTGCATTCTTAAATCAAAATAGATTAAAATTTAAATACTATTCGTTTAAGCACAAGTTGTCTATTGCTTTAATTTCACACTTGTTAAGAATGTCAGGCGTAACGTATCATTCAGAATGATTTGAAATTATGCTTGATAAATCTATGCAACCTTACTTAAGAATAACTTAAAACGGTGGTTCCTAATCTGGGTGCTGCAGTTAATTTTTAGGCGTGACGCGAAACACTTCCTTTGGTAAATAAATCGGCGATTTTGAAGTGCTGATAGGCAGTTAAGTTTTCCTATAATAAACTCATTATAGTGTAGTACTGATAAATGGACGCGTCTAAAAGTTTTATTACACTTATGAAAAAATATAAAAACCATGTTTTAAATCAGGGGTGCCGCGAAATTCTGTTTGTCTTTGAAAGATGTCTACAAATAAATTTTAGAACCAATGACAAAATAATATACTACTGTTTTTTAATTGTCTGATTTTAACCGCAGATATTGTTAGGTTTATAATCCTTGACTGTAGTTATTCATATATTTATAAATCATTATAATGTATGTAAACCTGCAAATCCTACACGAAGGGCAAAAATATTTACTAAAATTTGGAATTAAAATAAAAAATTTGGAAGAAAAAGTTTTCTTCGTATAGTTAGAAGACAGTATTTAAGTGTGATTATAGTGCTTTGAGGATTGAGTTACTGTCATTCGTCTTAACATGTAGCATGAATTCAATATGAAACTGTTCGTAATTCGTTGTATTCAACTTAGAAGATGGTAATATTCGATTTCTGTCTTGATCGTGTTATCGCGTGCATTGACCAGTGGACGGTTTCTATTTAACCGCATATGGGTGCATATGAGAACGATTATCCATTTAGACTAAAAAAAATCGAAACATCTAGTTATATAAGTTCATTTAATGTATTGTACAATGTAACGAGGAAAAAATGTCCAGTTATCGAAAATTCGTGTTATGGACGTTTGAATTAACGAGATTTATCTTTAACAGCAGTACTTCCGTGGACTGTAGTTTGGCTGTGTTTAACGTTTCAAATATATTATAGGCTTCTGCGATCCTCACTATGAGGAAAGCCGCTAGTTAAGTCGACCCCTGATTCAGCGGAATTTGACGTCACGAAGTGGTGACGGTGAATTGAAATCGTTGTAGCAGACGGGAAAAGGTATGGTTGACAGACTTTTATTGCCGCCAAGAGAGTAGGGAAAATGGGCCAAATTTCAACCAAGTTACTCATCCAGTAACGATTGTAACCATCAGCGACGGTGACTCATTGCTACTGGAATAAAAACATTTGATCGGTTAGGGATTTTTAATTTTCTTGCCGTTTATCAGTATTAGCGTCGTATGATTCTCTGCATGTCAATTGAAATGTTTTATATTAAGCTTTCATAGAAACCACTTTAACTGTCATTTAAACACAATAATACTTAACATATATATTTATTTTACGATAGATTATTGTTTGAAGATGTGTATGATGAGCTGAGGCTATTTTAAATAGACACCGTACACCTGTCAAAGCTTTCTTAATCGAATAAAACTTGTGTTTGTATTACAGCAGTTTAGACAGTTTATCCTAATATTTCCGGTGTACCGAAATAATAATATTGTAAGATCGATTCAAACGAGGGGTTTTGAACGTTCGGTTCGCGAGCCGCATGTCATCCTCCGGATCATAAGTTGCAACCCTTTCGTTTCTTTGGCTGTATCGTAAGTTATTAACGTTCATCAAAAAGCTCAGGCTCATTATGTTGACATTCGGTCTTGTAATTTGAGTTTAAGCCCCTGATTTGGACGTACGTAAGGTTCTTAAATATTATTCTAAAAAATTGATTGATATCTTTTCGCGTCCATCGCTTCGCTGAAAACGCATTATAGGCCATCTTATCTCCCTATAAAAATTTGCGTAATTAAGCCTCACATAAAAAACCGTCGGAAGAGCCTGCCGTGATTCTCCGCATGGAAATACGTAGTTTTTTTTCGCGAAAAATTGACCAAAAAGTTAGGGTGCGAATTATACATGGTAACAAGCCCGAAAGTTTTTTCATCGGTGAATAATACGTAGTTATTTATGGACACAAAGTCACTGATAAAATATAGTTGTTATTACGGTAGTGTTTCGGTGGAATTTCATTTGAATTTTTGTAAAGTTAAAAATAATCTTTTAGTTTGTCTTCATAAAGATAATTTTTAGAAGTAATTATAAAGAATATAAATGTTTGTCTTTTAATAGGTATTTGTTATACGTGTGCAGGATAATCAATACCCCAACGGAAATTTAGTGAATTTGATTTTTATGTTGTATTAAAAGTTAATTGCATCTTCACTAAAACCTGCACAGGTTACACTGATCTTACTACTTCAGAATTTTACGTGCGCATTATATTCATGGCGATAAGACAGTTTTGCAGTTCTACTCACGAAAATATGGGCGCGTTATTATAATCAGGAAATTATTAAATAATCGTTCAATCCACGTGGAAACATCCACACGAGTGCCCCTCTATGGAAATCCGTTTAATAAAGCGGACCCCTACGGCAACATATGGACAGAACAGGCATCTCTTCTAAATGCTCTTATAAAAAAATATAGCCCGCGAATAAATAGTTTATTCGACCCTTTTCTCCCACGTCATGGGATGGTGCTAAAAAGGGCTTTCTCTCTGTGTGCGCGCGTGTGTGTGTGGGGCGTGCAATCTCTTTTGGCCGATCCTTCTCACTCCCCCCACATTCTCTCCTCGCATCTACTCCTAAACTCTTGCGATCCTTCCCCCTCCTACTACCCACACGTCGCCCCTGACGTGTTTCTTAATTATCCTGCGCCACACGTGGCTCCCGGTGGTTGTGAGAGAGACAACTATAGCTCTCGAAGCGGTTCTGCGGCGGCTATTAATAGAAGTCAGCGGTCTCTCGGAGTGGGAGTATCTTCTGTTTTTATTCGCTTGTTTTTTTCCCCTCTCTCTCTCTCGAACCCCGCGGAGTGAGTGGGAGAGAGAGAAAGAGGTTGGAAAGAGAAAAACGGTGAGAGAGAGAGAGGAACGGGCAACTTTTCCAGCTAATGTCATATATTAGGCTCGCAGCATCATCCAACAAGGCCGAAAGGTCCGTTAAGCTCCCTACACAACACACGCACACACTCACAGACATAGAACAGGGCGCAGACGGAGGGGAAGTTGTTATTTCGAATATTTCAGTTTTATTATTTTTTGGTTGTTGTTGTTGTTATACTCGACTTCCCCCTTTCGTCCCGTACTACGTGCAGTTTCTCCCCTTTGTTACCCTCTCCTAAAAACCTTGCTCCTCCTCACTCTCTCCCCATCCACCCCATTTTGTTCACTCTCGCTTCCTGTCGTTCTCTGTTGCAGTGGTTCCCGAACTGGGTGTCGCGGCACCCTGGGGCGACGCAGTTGATTTTTTAGGGGTGCCGCGAAAAAAAAACGTCTTTCGGCAAATAACTCAATGATTTGGGAGTGTTGATAGGCGATTAGGAAAATAATCTTTCCTCTAATAAATTAATTATTTTGTAGTACTAAACAAATGGACGCGCTCAATTGGCTGTGATACTCGTATGAAAAAAAAATCCTTTTTCAAGGCTGGGGTGCCGCGAAATTCTGCTTATCTTTGAAAGGGTGCCTCGCCTACAAAGAGCTTGCGAATCACTGCTATATTGTACCTTGTTACTCTCATTAACCCCTTTTAGCTCTTTATTGCCTAGGTTAGTCAACCGTTCCAAAATTTTGAGGGACAGCCCCTCCGTTTCATCACTCGTCCCGTAATGTCGCAACTTTTGTCCCGATTTTGAAAAATAATGATTTACATTCCAAATTGTCATACAAATCTTCCAGGAGCGCCTTAACCGGTCACACCGAGATATCAAAGTCCTATCCATAAATAAATTTACCATAAATACGCCGCTGTAATACTATGTCCCTCCTTATAATCGGTAAAATTTTAAAAATGACCCTCCGATAGATTCCTGAAAAGTTTTTCACCTTAATCTAACCTCCATAATTTTCCAATAGATCTCAATTTTCTCCTACACTTCATTTCTCTTCCCTCCCCTCCCCTTCGCATCACTCTCGTTCTTTCTCGCTCTCTCTCGCTCTCACCCTCTTGGTTCCCTCTAGCCTTCTACTGGCGCTTGTAGCCTACGCTCTCGCCCCTATCAGCCCTCACTCGCCCCCCAAACTCCCACCTCGCCCCATTCCTCCCCGCTAGCTTCCTCTTGCTCCATTCCACCCCCTGCCGCCTCGTCATTCTCCCTACTTCTACTTCACGCCAATCCGCTCCGTTTCCCTCCCTCGCTTTCCCATCCAACACTCGACATTCTCCTAACTCCTTCGACATTCTCCTAACTCCTTCGACATTCTCCTAACTCCTTTCTCCTCTTCCATCCCATTCTCACTTCCTCCTTTTCCCATCCCTTTTACCATCTCCGTATCCCCCATCCCTGTTTCTGTCCTATCCATCTCGTGTGTTATCTTTTAACGTATGGTATACCCTATAGTGCGTTTCCCGAAGTCGTACGGGTCAGATTCGCAGTATTCCGTCCGCATTCGGGTTATTTCGATTAGGCTACGACCCAATGTTGCCACATTTCGAATTTCGCTTATTTCAACAGCAGCTGTGGACGAGTGAAGTTCTGAGAGTAATCGTGTCAACAGCGCTCGTCAAGAATTTTTGAAAGGCGTGGGAAATTTAAAACATCTTATTGGCTGACACTTTCTCCCCCTCACCCTACAAGTCTAACCGTAGACACGCCTCACCCGTACGATCTCTGGAAACGCAGTCCTCTTCTTCCTTTTTTTTCTTTCAAATTTGGCGTGCCAATCCATGTTTCATTTTCGCGTGCGTTGTTTTTTGGATGCCTAAAAGCATATATGTATTTTTATACGGCGAAGCTGACGCGTCGTTTTCTTTAAAAATCACTACTTTCTGAGAGTGTTGTTTTTTTTTAAATCTACAATATTGTATATTTTATGCTAATTAGAAATAACTGGGTGGCGGTTGGATTCTTTCTAAGTATTTTCGAAATTTCGATTCTGCTGAGCAACAAGAGATATTTCAGTTTGCTCTCATTAATAAAACCGAGAAACCTGTCTCATACGCTGGGTATATTTTAATATCTAACGGAAATAAAATTTTCTAGAAAAAGGTGACGATTTCCAAAGAAAAATTGCTTCCCGCAAGGTAATTTGAGAATTAATATGCTAGGAATTAAATATTAAAATTAAATATACGTGCGTGTAAATTTACATCCAATAACCTTCCTAGAATTCGACAAAGTAAAATTTCGTCCTCATTTTAATTTGATGCATAAATGCCCAAGAATATCGATGATTAAATCGAAACCATTTTTATTAAATTAGTTTGAATTGAAGCGGATCATCTTTTATAAGCGAACGCATTTTAAATATCAGTTTTGAATAAATTGTTTTGAATACCGCGGTCAGTCGATAGCTTTAAAGAAAAATATAATGGAAAATAGGCTCAAATTTATTAGGAGTTCAAGCGAAAATTTATTCATAATTGGCTTTATTATTTAAAATAAAACAGGTCTACGCTCTTATTACTCATTTATCTGCCTAGAAATTTAAACCGCCATATATTTTCTTTTAATTTATTGTGATATAAATGAAAATTTTAAAAGTACTTTAAAATTTTAGGACAGTCGTAATATAATCCTTCGTGTGACTTGGTGCGATTTGGTCCCCATGTTCCTTCCAACACGAAAATGCTTTTATACTTTATGTTTCCCCTCCCCTCTTTTTCTTAAGGATAATATCTGACGGCCTTAATGTCCGGCTTAATCATCTCCCCGTCTTTTTTTTTCTCTCTTCCCCCATCTCTCTCTCATCATCCACTTCGAGAGCGTGTTATAAGGGAGGAAATCATCGTCGTAAGGCCGCGTGATTAAGATCACCCCCATCTCTTTGCCTCCTCCTCCACCTACGTCCTCCATGGGATAAGTGGGACAGCGCGCATTTCGTGGCACGTGCTCATCTGCAAAACGTCATCACCCTCTGACCTCAATTAAGGCGTACTTCATCCGCGCGAGCGGCTAACTCCGCCGGAGACAGTATTTGCACCCTTAAATCCCATTTTGACGGCTAAAACCGCAAGAAATCCTTATTGTTAGTGACCGTCGGGAGAATCAAGAATCCATTTTCGCTTTGTGCTCTTCGGTTTGTTTGATGACGGCGGAGTTGGGAAGTGGGTCTTTGTTTCATTTTTCGGCTGAAATTGTGTCAGTGTTTGTCCCTCGCCCGTTTATATCATTCTTTCTTTTGTGAAAATTTCGATCGTTTTATGTGGAGATATTTTAATTTATTAGCTGAAATGTTTTTAAACATTTTAAAGTGGTTTTATTGTAACGACTGTACTCAAGTGATAGAAATTAACTCTTGTAAAGACGAGACGACGAATTTCGCGCTGGATCTGATTTTACCAAGTGCTGTTTTGCTGGAATGTTTTTTCCATTGTTCTCTAAGATGCGTCATCTTGATGAAGATAATATGGGAGCGTAGGACGAATGGGAGATATTAGAGCCACGATATGTTAACTTTCTTGGTACATTCATGGAAGATAAGGAATATTTTTTAGTTTAATTTGAGATTTCGCTTCCGCTGAAAGTATTTCTCGATGCTTAAAATAAAAAGATGTTTTAGACTAGTGTTCATACTTAAGGCAAAAAAGTTCTTTAAACCCGGGCCTCTTTTAACACGAGGGATACGTTCTAAAAAAGTGCCGTGTTGTATGAACTCTGCTTTACATAGTGAGATATGGTTTCGTTTCATACCTCTTCAAGTGTCCTCCACTACATCCTAGAAGCGCACACACACAAAAAGAGCGTTGCTGCCGGTGTAAACTAAGCATTCTGGCCTTCCAACACGTTTCTTCCTCGATCTGCAACCTGGAATCTCACATCCTAAGTCTCCATAATCTGCGTTAATACGAACCATGATCAGCGCTATCTAAATTTTTGGCACTATAATAATCCTTGTTATAGGAGGGACAGACGTATTAAAATACGGTTGCTTGCACGTACAGGCATAACCGAACCTATCTACACCAACTTTCACAAACGATCACCCGCACATGTTCGAACACATATTCAAAGCTTCGATGCGGCCCACGCGCGTAGGAATGAATCGCGTTAAGTTGATCACGTGGCGAAATAATCGCGTCGATTATCCTGACCAACGCCACGCGCCTTTTCTTCTTCTCGCGAACCGTCAATGGAAAACGAAAACCAGGTCATTTCATCCACGTCGCTTTTTTACACCGCGAGATAGAGACGTCATTCCGGCGGCGACACGGCAGGATGAAGGAAAAAAATGTACTAAAAGTGACGAAAAAACAAAACTCCCCGGATGTGGCGGGAATCATACGGAGCGCGTATGAAAGTAAAATCGAAATAAAAAGTGTTTGAAGTGTGTCATAAAATGGCCGTTGACCGCGCTCCTCTCTCCGACACACATGGTCAACGAGGCGAAAATGGCGAATAAAAATTGAACCGTAGGAGACTGTTGACACGGTCCCGCGAAGAAATTATTCCGTACCACCTCCAATTTTCCTGGTTTATTCGCCAGCTGTGGCCTCTGGAGCATTTACCCCGGATAAAAAAAGGACACAGCCAGGGGCAGTTTAATTTTTTGGACTGGCGAATTTTCAATTTTTGAAGGGAAAATAATGCCCTATGCAAAAAATATTTTTTCGTAACTTGTTAAAAAAACATTGAGGTGGGTTGTGGCTGTCTTTCACCATCTGAGGGTGCAGCACTGTATTTAATTGCGATTTTAAGTAGGTGAAAATCGAGACAAACTAGACATTTTGACGTTAGTGCACCTGAGAGAAGGCAGTTTGGTATCACTGGAAAATAAGTTGAAATATTTGGCGAAATTACGTGAAAATATTTTGTTCGAGGGTTTTCGCAGAGCTGATGTTTGATGATATTATCAGCTTTCGGTTTCAGCTGCGTCCGGAACATGATGTGGCCGACGTTTCGCGACGGTTGCAGGTAGCTTCTTCATGGCGAAGAAGCTACCTGCAACGGTCGGAAAACGTCGGCCACATCGTGTTCCGGACGCAGCTGAAACCGAAAGCTGACAATATCATAATACGTGAAAATACGTTTAGGATAGGAAAAAAGTCGTATTTTTCGAGACTCAAACGATGTGAGCTTCTCGTTGAGGCCGATTATAGTCTGTTCACTATCTAAAGTCTCTTGGCCTTGAAGACGCCACTTAGCAGCAGCCAATAGGAGACGGTTCGTTTGGGAAGGTAGTGGGGGGAACTCAGTATTACTCTTGATTTCGAAGCGTTCACATTGGTCTGCGTTGCCATTTCTACCGCCGTTTCCTTGCTGTTGCTGTTCGTGATTGGGTATCTGTCTTCCCGCGCGAAAGTTTTGAGGGGCGATGGAAGGGGAAACGTTCGTGATTGGCAACTTGCTCTATGAAGGCCAAGAGACTTTAGATAGTGAACAGACTATAATGTGATCACGTTGAGTCCAATTCATATATAATAATATTAAGCAGCTGACGGCGACGAACTGCAATATGCCTTAAGCTTTAGATTGCTTTGAAATTCCACGTTCTGCGCTGATAAACGATAACCAGTGATATAAACGAGTTTCATCAATTGTATAATCAGTATCACAAAATTATCGCCCAGTTTACATGAAGTTGAACGTCATTTGCCTTTTGATTGTTTTTTCATTCAATTATCGCACGTGATGTCAAATGTTATTTATCCATTTCTATTTTTCAAACTGAAGGAAAGTCAAATAAAAAGTTGTCTTCTTTGTTTCGGGCTTGAATAAAAATACTTTCTCTCTTGAGTCACGGTATTAATTATATACTCCGTTATTTCATTGCAGCTTAGTTTTATTTGTAGTTAACCTTTTGATGAAAAGTTGATAAGCTATTAACTCTATCATATTAACAAAGGTTTTGAAGAGCTAACTAACGTATCAGCCTGTAAAACCTACTACATTTCTAAAACTTTTGCTGCGTTTGTATAGTATAGCATGACAACATAGTATAAAGCTGCTGATTCCAAACTGAAAGTTGCGAAATATTTTCAGTGTCTATGACCGAATATATTTTTTTAAATTTCATTTATGGATATAGTTTGACTAAAGTTTATTTTTGTTCGATTAAAATAGATTTTTGGGTTTAATTTTTACATTTTATATTTATTCGTTGATGGAGAAGTCGTAATACGGTCAGCTGCCTTTAGAAGGGATCGAAGATGCATGAATCTCGGGAACCGCTGGTGTATAGGGGAAAATATTTTTTGACTCCCCTCTACGCCGACGGTAACATCTCGGAGAGCGGTCAGTGACGACACAAAAATTTCCTATTGATCGCAGGGGAAAAAGGATCTCCGGATGTTAGAAACTGCATTTATCTCAAATGGACACGAACGTGTAATTTGTCGCGTGGAATTTTTGGTTGAAAGCTATACCGGCGATGAAGCGGAGTCTTCTCAATGTTTTCATTTACTGAAACAAAGGATCGCTTATCGTGGGTCCTTACGGGGTTTAATTTTCGTTCATTTCATCGCGGCCAAAGGATGGAAATTTTCGCTGGCCTAGAAGCTGTAGTTACTCAGACTTGACAATAGCTGCTGGTATTTTTAAAAATTAAATTTCCTCAATGATCTCGGAGACAGGCAATTGGAGCGATGAAAAATTTAAAAAAACAGTTAATTCTTTTTTGGTTTCGTAGGACGGTGATATCGTGAAGTGACTTTCGGTGGTGATAAATGCGTGAAGGGTTTTTGCCCACGGTGTTATGTTCCTTATCGTAGAACTGACGTGCTAGTCATCGTGTTTTGATCCTTTCGTGATTGGTCGCAACCGGGAAATCGTAATTGAGTGACGCTCTCCGCCCCCTTCTCCACCTCCACTGCCCACTCTCCCGCGTGGTACACGTCATGCCATGTGCGGACACGTGGTGTCATGACCCCGCTCCTCCCTCATCCACCCTCCGCGAGATCTCGGCTTGCCGCGGGAATCTCGCGGATGATAGGACGTTAAGGCCGGTTCGAGCATTAAACTTCTGCCTGGTGCGTCGGCGAGATAGCGGATTTTCGAAATCCCATCCCATACACTCTCCCTCCTGGCTGTGGTTCGAGTAACTTAATGCCCCCTCCCTCCCCGCTTTCGTCGACGGACGATAATTTATAATTAACCTGGTCCGTCGTCCTGCCGAGTTGTGGATTATTCGTAATCTGTCTGCGTTCCATATTAAGCGGACAAATCCCATCCAGTTAACTCGGCGCTAGAGCTCCAGGTTCGCTTAATTCGCAATTTTTCTCCCCCCCCCCCTCCCCCCGACCCCCGCTCCTCCCTCCTCCCTCCTCCACGAGGTTTCGTTTTAAGTGAAGGTCACTGCTTTAAGTAAATTTCCGGAATCATTAGTTATTAACGATTAAAAAAAAATAATGGAAAATTTTGAAAATAATTAAAATTAGCTATGAAATCTATCGTGTATAACTCGAATTTTATGTTTCGGAAAAAAATCGCTATGATCTAATTCACAATGGAATACACTGCATTTTTCGCAAGATATCTTACGTCCAGATTTAATAAACTTTTGATACTTGTAATATATGACATTTTTAACCGACTACAGAAGTATTCTTCAAAGTGTCAAATAAGTTGCACGCGATCGGAAAGCCGTGAAAGATGCTCGATGATTTCTGAAAAAAAAGCGGTAACGTGCATATTCTAGTGCGTCTCCATTAACCTACTCCCTTATGGAATACTTGTAATTGAGAGTTAAGTATCTGGCATTTCAGGGTAAATGAATACCTACTGTAAATATTTGTAATTTCATTTACAAATGTAATACGTAGTTTAAGAAATCATATTAAACGACATCTCCAGGAAGAAGTAATTTTATTTATTTCCGAAGAATTCTATAGTAACTCACAAAATATATACCCTGAGAGTTTAACTTAAGGAGGCTAGTTTTAGATAGGTAATACAGTATATAAGGTCATGACTGATTTTTCCTAATCCCTTCAATCCGACGTCTCCAACCGAATTTGACGCATACGATCTTCTTTAGGTTATGGTTTAACCCTCAAAGGGGCGTCGTGCGGTTTCCGGGACAATTTGTATGAAAAATTTTTTCGATGGGTAAAATGTACAAGGGGAAACTACATAAGTCTTAGCGACGGTCTGTATATTTACGCAACTTAGCACAAACATTATTTTTTCAAGATATAATAGTAGGAAATTTTAAAATTTAAATGAAGCTCCGAGTTCAACACATTTTTAATATACAGGAGGATCATTTTCCGAGACACTTTAACTTGCTGGACAGGAAATCGAAATCTGGGATTGTCCCGCATAATCCGGAACGTCTGGTCACTTCATACCACGGTTCCCTATCTGGTTCAGCAATCTTTTTTTACTTGGTAAATTTTTATTGTTACACCACTTATTTCAGGTAGCCTTGCCTTTTAAATTGTTCACGCGAAAGATGTGTCCACGTCAACCCATGAAACCTTCATAATTACTTTCCTACTCGTTGGATCGTACTGCGTGGTGAAACGTCTGTGTTTTCGTAGCAGATTTATACGTGACGAGTTTACACACTGAGGTAAACGCTCCCTTTTGTAGACTCTGGCGTAATAGAATTTTAAATTCTTTAAAGCGCCATGAATGCCGCCTACACAGTAGGAATTCCCGGAACATTTCGCGTCTTTATGCGCTCAAGAGAAAAATAAATAAATATTTGTCCTTTTTGAATAGTTAAGTGCTAAAACGAAATGAAAGTAACGCAAGAATGTGTTTCTCGCATGTCGTTTTTTTCCTCAACGGCGTATTACATTCTGCTGTGTGTGTGTTTGTATGCGAGTTGAGCCCCGCAGAGTTTTAGCTTTCATAAAAATTCTCGGCTCCTTTTACTCAAAGGACCAGAAAACGTCACAAACAAACAAAGCGAAATAAAATAAGTGCGGCGTTTTTGTTGTTGCCAGACCGCAATTTCCATGCGCGTCTGGATCGTGGGACTTGTCTGAAAGAGCTCAGAACTCTTTTTAAATTTTCAAAGGATAACTCAGCGTGAAAGAGAGGCTCCGTTCATGGAGCGTAGTTGCGAAAAGGAGATTAGCCCAAAGACCATTTTCGATCCCCGAGAAAGATGTGAAAAAGTTATTTCGTTAATTTTTGGGGGCGTAATGGTTTCCATCCTGAGATTTCTGCTTTAGCTACATCTTCAGATTTTCAGAGAGAAAAAGATGAGGAGGAGGATATAGTGAACTTTTAGAGGAGTTTCACATCACACCGGAAAAATATGTACGCAAACTCCGGCTCTGAATTCATCTTGCGCGTTTTTTGACCATTAAAATGTATCTAGTTGTTTCTCTTAAAAATACCGCGTGCGTGAAGAGCTCATAGATCCGTGCCGCCAAAACGATGGCCCTGAATTTTTTAACTTCTTATTTACGAATCGAGGTCGAATTGGAGAGAGAGAGCTACTATTTTACGCACGCCATTCTGCGTGCTTACCTTAGTTTCCGTGCCGTCGCCATAGTGGAGGAAATAAGCGTCGGAAAGTTTCTATTGTCTCTGATTTCGCGACAAAAGCCAGTCAGAGCCATTTTTCATTAACCACGCTTCACAAAAATGCTTTTGAAATGCATTTTTAAGTCTTTGGAAATTGGAGGGAGCGACGATAGTTTATGTTTTCGGTTATATTCTGGCGTTTAATTTCTCTTTTTTTAAAGAGCTATTTTGTTAACTCTATCGCCGCTGTTATATCGATGAATTTTTTAAAACGAGTTTCCCCTGAAGGATATTTGCTTCTCCTCTTCCCTCATCGTAGCGATTTACAAAACTTCATACATACGAATTTCCTAAGAAAGCAATCTTCCCGTCCCACAATACCCTTCATCATGCTCAATCATAATTTATTAACAATAGTTACTAAAATTTCCTTATCAATTCCGTGTTTGGCAGTTAAAAAGGGATAGGTCCAAAAAGTCGGGAACGATTATCACAAAACCAATAAATTTCGCAGGAAGTATCTTTCTTATGATCGAGTAAAAATTTAATTCGACTCGGCATTGATTACAGCGTGAAAATGTATTTGTTGAAAAGGAATTATATTTAATTAAATACTTTCAAATGGAGTTTTCTCGTTTTTTAGCTCCAGAAATCATTATTTTACCGTTTTTATTTAAAATCCGCCTTTTTGTTCGTTTCGTTCGCCTGCCTGTCTGTCTCCTAAACGAAAGAAGCTGGAGTTTTTCATCAATCGATTCAGTATTCTGTATCATTGTGCACGTTTTCTCGGTTTGTTCGTATGTCCGCCTAAATTTAAATATAACACCGTTTACTGTCTGCTTCAGTAGCTTTTTCCTTACGTTCTTATTGAATTAAATTTTTTTTAAATACTGGACTTCTGGAATTGGGAAGTTATATAACGCGTCCCACAGTTGGTAAATCACCAATTTATGGCATATATCACCATTTATTTCGCGAGAAATTTTCTTTTCCTAACAAGATGGGAAAATGCAGAAAATTTAGCTTTTATAGTGCATAAGACTAATCACAAATCTGAAATTGGAGAAGGGAAAAAATTCTGAACTTCACCGGGAATCGAACCACGGTTTACCACTTGCCGGGTAGATTTTTTAACCAACTGAGATATCAAGTAATCTATTTTAGAATTGGGTCATTTACTTCACATTTGTGATTAGTTTTACTCACTCACGCATTACAGTTACATTTTCTTACTTTCCATCTTGTTATTTGATAGCAATCTCACTTTCTTGAAGTAGGGGTGTTTTATGCTGTGCCTCAAACGCCGATACACTGTGCAATTTCCTTAACCTCTTTAGCGGAATATATACGCGCAAAATCAATAATTATACTGCTAAGTTTCATGTGCTTTTAGGGATTAAGCATTGTAATTTCAAATAACCTTCCCGCTCCAAATACAGTGAACCTTCAATACTAGAGATTTTGATTACTCTTTGTGCTATTTAACATTCGTTAACTCTACATTTTGCACGTAGCTTCCCTCTCTGATCCCTGACTTTGTAAAGAAAAAAGCTCGAAAAAACTTAATCCCGCCCTTTTCGAAAAGTGGGTTCGTAAAGTTGCAAAGTAAAAATATTTGTTAATATAATCATTACATAGTAATTTTCTTATAAGGTCAGTGAATGTTTTATTTCTATTTTCTGAAAATATTTAGCAGAATATTTTTTTGGAAAAATGAAACAGTAAAATAAGTGTATTTTCTTTTTTACTTTCTCACATACGAAGTATATTGAGAAAGTATTGTTATCGCGAAAATATTCGACTTCGAGATTTTGATGGAAATATACTTTGTAGGTGTAGCTGATTGTGAGTCCGAAAAAGTGGCTTTCGCAATGCCGTCTGTCTGTTACTGGCTCTAGAGCGTAAACGGTAGAGAAAAATGAATGAAATCTCGTACTTAGGCATTTTATCATACAGAGTATATGAATAAATGGTTGACATTGCTCAATAATTAAGGGAAGTTTATTCGACGCATTTTTAACAACAATTTGATTTTCTCAAAAACGGTTCTAACGATTTTGATCAAATTTCGTACAATTACTTGAGCTTATTTCTTCAATAATACCATATAGTTCATATTTCTCAAGAAATGAATATAAGGCTAGTTTATTCTAGGCAACTTTAACAATAATTTGATTTTCTCAGAAACGGCTCGAACGATTTTGATAAAATTTCGTACCTTTACTTGAGCATACGTCTGCAATAATACTACATAGTTCATATTTCTCAAAAAATGAATATAAGACTAGTTTACTCTTGGGCAACTTTAACAAAAATGGGATTTTCATATTTCTCAAAAAATGAATATAAGGCTAATTTACTCTTGGGCAAGTTTAACAAAAATGGGATTTTCTAAAGACCGGCTAATTCCATTTTCATTTTCTAAAGATAACTAAACGACGCATTAATATGTGAGAAAGTTTGTACAATGTATGTTGTACCGATTCTTTCCTTTTGAAATATCGTCCATTTCAATTAATTTCGGCATGCGAAGGCGTCTCAGAAGAGCAAGATATTATTCTTCCGACCTAATTCTCTCATCTGCTTTGGTTTCGTTGTATATTTAAGAGTGGGAGAAAGTAAGATAAGTGAGCATGTATTATGTAAGTGTATTTATTTTAGCCCTGATGTGGTGCTTCCGTTTCAAGCGTTTTATTTTTTCTTTTCTGTGACGTCCTTCCGTACGCTTGAGGGACGTCTAGGATGGTTGCCAGGTCGTGCTAGTAGGAAGTCCGTTGCGTAGTAGTTAAAGGAAGGGTAGTCAAGGTGTTTTTATGTAGACTCGACTGTCGATTACCATGGCTATGCGAAACGGCTGTAGTTTTCGGTAGCGTCCGGTGTGTTATGTTTTCGACGCCAAACGCGAGAGAGGGTTTCGTATGGCGTCCACAGCGCCAATTCGTTTTGAAATCTTTCGTGTCGGGGATTCTCGAGAAGCGTTTTAACTCGATCGGTGTGGGCTCAATCTGTCCCGCCTAATCGATGTAAAATTCCGATCTATATTGTCAGGTGCTTTAACAATTGCAATGAAATTATTGGGAGATATGAATTTGTCAAAGTATCGAGTTTCGGTAGTCCGTCGATTACCTAGGTCAGTGGTTTCTGATCTTTCTTATTCTTCGCGAACGTTTTTTAACAGCGAATAAATTTCTTGAAATTTTCGTCTTAAACGGGTTTAATTTGTTTAAAATATGTTCCCACAACACAAGAATGTAATACGTTTGCAATAGAATCAGAATCTCTTATAAGATAATTATTCCAATCTGCAGCAGTACTGATATCATTTCCCTGAAAAACGTTCTAACCTTACGTTATACACGTCAATAATCATCTTGGTATAGTGCGTTTCAGCATTTCGTGCGGCTGGGGCGTGTCTACGGTTATATCCGTAGGGTGAGTGGAAGAAAGTGTCAGCCAATAAGAGGTCTTAAATTTCCCTCCCCTTCAAAATTTCTTGACAAGCGCTGTTGACACGGTTTCTCACACTTTTCTCGGCGACGGCAGAAAGCATGAACGTGCTTCATTCGGATGTATCGGAGTGTAGAACTTCACTCGTCCACAGCTACTGTCGAACTGAGCGAAATTTGAAACTGGCAACATTGCGTCGTAGCCTAAGCGAAATAACCCGAATGCGGACGGAATACTGCGAGTCCCAGACGCACGACCTGTTAAACGCACTATAAAACCTATTCTTTTCGAATATTTAGCAATTGATCTTTTTACCCACCAGTAACTCCCTGGTTACTGATCCTGCATCCACCAAATTTTTGTAATATGTCGCTGTAATTTTAGATCCTGGATTTGTAACTTAGGTCATTTTTTAGTTAATTTGTACATGGACAGGCAGACAGACGGAAGGATGAACCAAATACCTAAGTGAATTTTTATAACAAAAAAGCGCTAAAAAACTATGCCAGGTAAAATATCATAAGTAATTCAATATTTACAAGAGGAGGGTAAAAATCACGAAGGAAAACTGTTCCATTCAGAAGTCGGGAAAATCATTTTAAAAAAAGTTTCCATCAGCGAGGAAGGAGGTGGTGGAGTTTCCATCGGTGAGAGAGGAGGCAGTTGGTAAGGCGTCACCGAACGTAGCACAAGGCGCAAGGAGAATACGCAATCAGCGAGCATGCAGCCGGGCAATTTGCCCGCAGTCGACGATGTTGCATCGGTCGTCATGAAAGCGCTCCGGTGATGAGACGCTGCGTGTCCTTGCAGAGTTATTCGCGGGCTTTTATCGAGATTAATACCGCAGGACATGGGTGGAATATAGCCAGGGATGTCCTCCCTCTAGCAAAATCAGACAAGAAAAGAGGAACCGCGGACACATTTGCACGTCATCCATCATTTTCAAGTTCTTATTTGATAAATTGCCCCCAGCGATGCCTTTACTTGGACGGGCACGTCTAGCGAACAAGGATCCACTAGAAGCTGATTCTCATTACGTTCCAAGGCTTCCGTGAAGTAATCGAACGTAGTAGTTTCCTGGTTAAATTGACTTATAAACTGTCTTCGCTTCAGCTGTGATGGACGATTCGGGGGAAAGAAAAGGCACGTGGTTGCTAATTGAGAAATATAACGTGGCGGAATCGCGATACGAGATTTGTGAAAAGAAGTGACTGGACGCGTTGTCTTCACCATCAATCACAGGAAGCTCTGAAGCTTAAATCTCTTTCTAAATATAAAGTTATTATTGAATTAAACGTGCGAGAAATTGTTTTGTCCCTTTTCCCCTGAAATTTAGTACTATAAGAGGTTGATAAAGTGCTATGTATGGAGTATAGCTTTGTATGGGGCAGAAACATGGACGCTAAGGAAAAATGATATAAAATACTTGAAAAGCTTCGCAATGTGGACATGGAGAAGAATGCTGAAGATAAAATGGACAGATAGGGTGAAAAATGAGGAAGTACTACGAAGAATAGGAGAGAAGCGAACGATTATACAGACTATCAGAAAGAGGAAGGCGAACTGGATTGGGCATTACCTGAGGAGAGAGTGCATGATTAAAGAAGTGCTAGAAGGAAAACTGGATGGAAAAAGAGAAAGAGGTAGGAAAAGGTTTCAGCTAGTAGACGACTTGAAAGGGAAGAAAACTGCGGAAAATAGGAGTATATGGAGAACCAAGTTTAACCATGAATAATCACGGACCTGTCAACGGACAGACTACCTATGACGATGATGAAGGTTCTTTACTGCGATAGTTTATTTTTAAATTTTACTTATTAGAATCTGGAAGACTTTAACAAAAAATAATCACAGAATCCATATGTACCGTTTAAACACTGATAGTACAGGTACATTTAATGTTTTTTTTTACATAGTCGCTTTTTTCTAATTTTTAAAATTTTATCTCACAACAGAAACATTTAAATGCATATTTGTTTGCAAACATAAATATGTTTACGAAATTCTATCCGAATTTAAAACGTGCGGAAATATAACTCCAACTTAAAACGAAAATCAATTTACTGAAAAGTTCGAAATCAAATTCATTCGAACGCCTAAGCTACATAATAGGATTAAATAGAACATTTTGCCTACATAAGGGAGGATAATTGATATCTTTTTCAAAGCCTGAAAATAGCAGCTTAATTGCCTATATCGTTCGTGAGGAAATTTGATAGAATTAAATAAAAACTCGAATAATCTAGGCTTATGCTTTGTAAGTGGATTTCTAAGTAATCCAAGCATTTTCGTTTCCTTCTCTTTTTTAAAGGAGAAAATATGGAAGAATTTCAGTCACGATGTCTTTCTTCGAAGCTTTCTTTCGCGCCGAAAATTTATTTTCCGTTCGTCGATATCGGAAACCATTCTCTCTGTCTCCGCCCTTTAGTCAAGCTAATGATCCGCCTTTCACGCCCAATTTTCGTAGTTTTGTCCCATAGCTTATTTTGAAAATGCAAATTATGATTTTTTCGGAATGTCAATCGTTTGGATTGATGATCCTGGAAGCACTCTTCGGCGATCTATTATCACCAGTTTTTTTCAGAGAAAACTTATTTTTATAGATTGAAAAATGAATTGGCCATCACCGCTCATAAATGGTTTCAAACAAGTGGCGATCATACGAATATCTTTATTGTTGATTGCGAATTTGGATGACACGCAATTTGTAAGGAATTAAAAATGAAGGATGGAAATAATCTGAGACGATTAATTCTTGATGTACAAGTGAAGTTTCCAAATGTAATTGGAATTTGACTGAAATAGAAATATCTCAGTTATTACTTTGGAAACCTTAAAGATTTTTGAAGCAGTTAACTGCGAATATTCCAAATCAAAATCGCACGTTATTATTTTTCGTTTTACAGTGAATCTTTTAAAAATCGAAATTTAGAAATAATGATCTAGAAACTCTTTTGCATACCCACTATAGATGAGAGCCTGTGCTACTAATTACTCTCGTTTTACTTAAATGACCTCAATCATGCATAATTCCAACATAAAGAACGCGTAACCTCTCAAGGTTGCGAATTAAAGGATTTGGAAATGGCAATCTAAATGAGACAGCGAATGGGATAAGGTCCAAGGTTAAATGACCTTATCTTATGTTCCCAAATAAAAGTCAATACCATCTGCAGATCCAGTTCTAACCTGCTGATTTTATTTAATATAATATACATAATCCGAATTCCTAAAATATTTCCGGTTTGCTAATTTCGATTCAGTCGCTGATTTCAGAAAACATGGTCATTAAATTGATACTGGGATTGACCACCAGACAATTTCTGAGATTTAAATCGTTCGTATATTGTCTGTATTTTTGAATAATGACTTTGCTTTTCGGAATCGTGTATGCGCACTTGCAGATTTCTTTTTGCATCAATCATTCAGTGATTTTTTTATCGTAAATTTAAAAAAATTTATTCCTCTCTGATCAAAAGGAAAAAGATTTTTTTTAAGGAAAAACGTGGGCATATAACCATATCGCATTAGCAGTTCCAACGAAGAATTTACTTATATTTAATCCCTATAGAGGCTCTTACAGTTTCATTGGGATCATCTGCGTAGTTCATTGCTTAATCGAATAATCGATCGCATTCTCAGTTTCTGGATTTGGATAGGCTCCGATAGAGTGTGTATCGGCTTTCGGCCGTTCCGAAGTGTCGGCCTCGGATACGTTTTATAAGCTGTTATTTCTTTTTTGTTTTAGTCGGCCGATAGGAAAAGGGCTCAATAAGCCTTTTCCACGCATCCCTTTCTCGAAAACATTGAGTCGAAGGACCCCTTAATCTTTAAAGCTCCTCTACGAACCCATTTGTCGCGATTTTTAAGCCGTCTTTCCGTCCCTGTATATTTTATGCGCATAAGGGGCATGGATTCTAAGTGTGTTCAGGTTTTGACGTGATTCAGCCTGCGACCTCTTACATATTTTCGGTTACGTTTATGTTGCGTTTCTCCGTTGAATTTATATCGCAAAGTTATATGAGAATCGGTTAATGGAATCAGGATTACAATACTATCGTATATTCCAATCATATAGATGAAATAAACAGTTTCACTCGAAAATTTAAAATATATTCCATCAAATTAGACACTGATACGTATCTGAGTCAGTGACGTGCATATTTAGACACCTTTATACTCTTATTTCCGGCCCCGGTGGCGGAAGGGCTAGCGCATTGGCCTACCATCACTAAGGTCGCGGGTTCGAATCCCGCCAAGGGCATGGATGTTTGTGTCGTTTTCATAATTTCATATTTCATCAGTCATGTGTGTCTGTCTGATGTGGAAGGCAACGGGAAACCACCACATCATATGTGTTTATTCCCTAGTCATTGTCAAACCAATCTTAGGATTGAAAAACCATGAATGAATGATTACTCTTATTATCGAATAGTCAAGTGCCTGATGGCGTGGGAGGCAATGGAATTATCGGAGGAAATGGAGAGAAAAAGGAACGACGGAGAAGTTTTTGAAAAAAAATAGGCGACGATTTCATCATTCGATCGTGCCATTTCAATGCAATTCCCCCACAATGAGGTTGGAAACGTAAGCGCTGCATTTTATTTTGACGCAATCGTAGCATAACGGGGATGGCAGGATATTTTTTCTGCTTTCTACTTGGACTGGAAAACGCACAGAGGTGCGGCAGTTGTTTCGTATCGACCATAAACTTTTCGCTTTTCAGTTTTTTTATTCGGACAGCGCCTTTTCCCTACGGGGTCGTCATTAAGCTAGGATTCGCACGGCGGATTCTCTTCCTCAGACATTTTTTTGTAAATTTTCACCCCTTCGGCGTCCACGTGACGGAGCTCTTCGCGCCGCCGCGAATGAGCTAGGTTAGAGCACACTGGTAAAATAACAATGGGTGCTGTTTTTTCCACCCTTGAGAAGAAACCGCGGGGAATTTAAGACGGAGAGGAGGCAATGAAATTAAAGGAAATCGTAAAATTTAAAATTAGAATCCTATCTTTTAATTTTTTTACGAGCGAAAATTCCATGCTTATATTTATCGACTTACGAGCTTCCGGCAGTGTGTTACCGCAAGGAGAGCTCCACGTGTCCATTAATCCGAAGAGGAGCCGATGAGAATTTTTCTCTCGGTTCTCTATCTGTCATACCATACGCATTTGCGAGTTCCATGTAACGTTAGTGGTCAGAAAATGGCATACTCGTGTCATGTCGCTTAAACCAGGCTCGCCATAGCGAGGGAAATAAAATTTGAAATTTCAACCTTCTGTTTTCTCCTAGCTCCATTAAATTTCGTATTTAGGAAAAATATTTAAAATAATGACTCTTTAATTTTCGCTTTTATCGACATTCAGAGAAGTGACATACATACTTGAGTTTTGTCATTCAACCATGCGTGGCTCATTTTTCGGAAATAAAATTCCGAATTTCTACTCCGTAATTCCATGATTTACCTAACAAAATTTTTAAATTAGAAAAAAAGGCAAAATGGTGAAATAAGACTGTATTTGTTCAGATATCTTGATTTATTCTACTATTTTTGATACTTTACTCTTTGTATTAATATTACTATTTCTTTACGTTTGTATTTACATATTTCCCATCCATGTGTCTAGGGTGTAGGTCCGCGTTTCCATGATCTGTGGTGGATGTTTCGAGAAAAATCGGATATTGATCGGAAGGGTTAACGATATACGGATGAAAATATAAATGTGCCGGACGATTGAATCGGTTTTCGAGGACAGATTGTGCTAAATGGTACGACAACATAAAATTATATAGTTTTCTAATGTAGGTTTTAACATAGTTTTAAAAACAAGTAATTCATTTGAGCTATCGAAAGAGAATAATTGAAATCTCTCGGTAAAAGATAAATAAAGTGGTGGAATCCTACTATATTGTTCGTTGGATAAATGCAGGCTAAATTTCGTTATAATGGAAAATTTGTAGCACATAGCAGAATATAAAAGTTGTTTACTTCTTCTTTACAAATACTTCGTTCCAATTATTTTCTTATTATTCTTTACTCGTGAAAGGGTTATTTGTTTTGTCCGAAATGCGAATCTCAAAACGATGGTCTTTTGCACATTTTAGGAATCCTCGATGTATTGCGAAATAAAAGCTCGTCATCCAAACGATCGTCCTTCTGTATAGACTCCTCGAGTAAGTGCCCCATTAAGAGTTTATTTTGTATACTTCCGATATCTGTAGTCGAAGAAGGGCCCTCAAGATGTTTAGTTTTTCGCCTCCATCTCTCTTTATTTTAAACTTTCAGTTCGAGGCGAGTGTCATTCTGCACGCGAATTAATGCCTTCGAATTCGGGATTTTTTTACAAAATTTTAATCTTACAGACGAAGGATTCATCGACTGTTCACCATCGCATCGGCGGATACACCTGGCCCTTTGCCCCGTTTAGATTAACCTCTCTTTTTCTTCCTCTTCTTCCCGTCCTTGCATTCCTGGGAATTCGTTTCTTTTCATTCCGGAACTGTACTCTCGATAGGGAAAAAACTCCATTGTAAAGAAGGAAGTAGGTTAATTAAATTCCTCGAGGAATAATTACGGGCCTCTCGTTTTACAGGGATAATAGATCGTCCTTTTTCTTTGGCTTGATCGTTAAAAGTTCATTATTTTTTTCGAATATATAAACATATGTATATATATTTATTGTCATGTGTCTCCGGACATTTTACGTCTTTTTAAAGTGGCATTTGGTTCGCGTTCTTCGTGAAAATTAATATTTTTAAATTTTCGCGAGATTTTGTTTATATTAGGAGGAAGGAATGATTTCACTGATTAGTTCTCCTTAATATGTATGTGTACATGTACTATGTTCCATCCTGTGTTTTTCACCAACTTGTAATTTTTCCCTAAAAATAAAAGCACCCGCCAACTTCGTAAAAGAGTGATTCGAAAAGAGGTTAGATCATACGCCACGCAACCGTTTTATTTATAGAATCATATTTAATTCATGAATAAGAACTGGAAGTGTTCCCGTGGACATTGCATATTTATGTATGATTATTCGCGGTGATTTTTTTACTTTCATGAATGTGGGCACGCCATTCCGAGAGTTTTTATTGCTTCCAGTTCTATTTTTTCATTGGGAGCGTGTGACATTTGAGTATCTCGTGACATAAGTACCGAAGCTCATTATTTATTTTTAGGACTTTGCTTTTACAGTGACGTTCTTTCAGCGCAATTGTATAAAAGCGGATTGTATCTGGCCGTAAAGAATAGTGTTTTTGTTTTCTTCGGCGGAACGAGACATTCATTCTGAGTGACGTATGCGGTTAAACTCATTCGAATTCATAAAGACGTATATCTGCCCCGTATTTCCTTGAACGAAATGCGTTTCTTACATATTTTGAGCACATTTGGTTTTTAAATTCCTTATTGAAATTATTCGGAGAGATCACAAGATCCGTTTATGTTATATGTCGTTTACTTTTGATACCTATATACAAGTCAACAATTCAGTGGACAAGTTACTTTCATGATGTAAACGTTGATACGAAGAGCGAAAAACTGAGTGAAACTTTCGAGATTTCTTCTTCTGAAAGGAAGAGGATATAGGTCTTCAGCTGGAGTAAACGCCTATACTTTCTGATGTATTCGGATCCGCAAATAGTCCAACGAGGACTTTCAAAGCGCTCGGTTAATGCCTTTCCGAACAGCTAGTCATCACGCGCTACTCCACCTGCTGCGTGTAGCTTTTGGAGAGGTCGTTGATGCCCATTGGGACGTTCGCCCAACTTACAAACAGCTCCCATCGGGAAAATGTTAGGCCCAATGGCGTAGAGCTTCGACTTGCGCTTTCCTCGTGTCTACGTTTTACGGGGCTGAAACATAAGTGACTCGCGATATCCGAGGGCATAAAGTTATTTTTATCGTCGTTTTCTTCGTAACTGATGACTTATTCTGCATCGATGATCGAATAATAGCAAATCTGGATTAATTTATCGAGTGTAAGCTTACGAAAATCTTTTTGAGAATTTATAAAAAAAAACGCCGGTCGTCCGTACATAGTGTAATGTCTGTTAATAATTACTTCGAATAAATCATCATAGGCGCTCTTCATAGAATTATAGTAGGCCGAGGTATGCGTATTGAAACTACGAAGTAGCCGTCCTTATTGCTACGTCAAGCGTCAAATATGGCAGTTTTTGTCATTCATGTACGATTTACTAGTCCGATTTTTCACCATAGCCGTGATTAATTCACTAGAGAATTATCGAGCTCGACTTATGACTGAAATCAATTTCCAGAATAGAGGCTCAAGTATAAGCAATTTAATAGGCAAGTACTTATTTAAGGCATCTAAAATATTCATAAAAAGGTTTAGAAATAACCAGATGCGCATTTTGGCTACAAAACAGCAGTCTTCAGTCGCGATTCGCCAAATGTAGGTACGTCTTAAAAAAAAAATTGGTACTTGATGCTTAATATTGAACACCGCAGTGATATTTACCATTTATTCGGTACAAGCCACGATTCGATTTCCTCCTTGCCTAACTCGATCACCTCTCAGACGTCTTTCATCCCTTTTAGACTCGACGCTTTGATCCGAAATACGCTGGCGATGCGGCCAGATGCGAGTTGGATCGGTTTCCATACAATCCCTTTTTCTCAATCGGCTCGATACGTTTACGACGAAATCGTGTCTATTCGGGTTCCGTTCATCCTTTCTCTATCTGAATTGAAGGCGCTTGAAAACACATTAAAAGTGTGGGGAGTGAGAGAGAATGAAAGGAGCGGAGAGAGAGAGATTTGGAGGAGTAAGTCGATTCTCTATTATTATTGCGGAGTCCTAAAGCAGGAGGAGGGGAGAGGAGCGGTAACGTCGGAACCGCACTCGGGAGCAGGAAACGAGGAGAAGAGGATGAGGAAATTGAGCGAGCGAATGCCTACGCAGATCGAGTTAGCTCCTCAGGGCTTCCTCCCTCCTCTTCCTCCTCCCCGCCCATCAAAACCCCCTCAACTACTCTCAATTCAGTTTCTCCCTTTACTATCTCCCCCCCCCCCCATTTCCATCCCTGCCCTTATAGTGCCATGCTACTGCTACCTCCCTCCATATACTATTATATTCAGAGAGAACTCAGGATGGAGTAACCTGCTTGAGCGTCGTGGACTTAACGGAACCGTTATTCGAATGCAGTGTGCGTTTTGTGTGAGGGATTATATGAGACAGTTATTGTTTTACACATTTTGTGTTATAAATACATATGTACGAACACCGTATCCGTGGTGGGTAGATTATTTATCGCAAGATATAATAAACGAAGAATTACTATCCGTATAATACATTTTATGATACCGTAAAGATAATCTGACTTAAAGTTCATCATAGTTATTCTAACATATGGTCGGTTTTTGGCTCATCCGACGCAATCTGTACCATTCAAGACCTTTCTTTTCATCGTTTCACACCAAACATTAGAATTAAACGGTGAAGATGAGCATGTAATCTCCTTTGTTTTCCTTTCACAGTTTATGTAACGTCCGAATTTCTCCGAAAGAAATGTGTTGTCCATGAACCTGGATGAAATTATCGCGTTTTAAAATTTTTTATGTTGTTATATCGCCACATATTCGGTCGCTAGATCTAAAATTTGAACCGTTCGCTATCTGCCTCTGTAAAAATCTTCAAAACTCAAATCTTTTCAAGTATAAGTGACATCGTTGTGGAAATGTGTGCTCGAAATTTCAGCTTTCCATCTTTTATGCCTTCGAAGATATCTATTAAATACACTTTAAATGGGCTCCTATCCGACCTTGTGTATTTAAAAAAAATTAAAATCTAAAGAAAAACAAGTGGCAGCATTACAGAAATCTACACTCCAAGTTTCACCTCTCTTATCTTTACGGTATCGTCACAAATTCCAAGTTAAGCGAGTGCACAGGCAAACGGGCAGACAGACGTCAAAGTGAAAGTATAAGCGCATTTTTAATGCGCTAAAAATGGCCATTAAACCTGTTTTCTTTCTTTTGCGCTCAGATCTTAAATGAAAAAATCTTCCTATCATGTTTCATTCACTCGTCTTCTTTTAACAAATTCATCTTAATTTGTTCAGTCTTTATTAATAATAAATTTTTTCGTAAAAACTCTAACGTGAGTAAAGCCCGAATGATTTTTTTTACCATAATCTATATTACCTTCCATATGTGTAAAGATTCTTTAGGATACGCAGCAAAAAATAATTTTTCGCCCAAATGAAAATTTAGTGCCACAAAAATGTCTTACCTTCCTACCAACAGAAGAAGCCCATAATATCCTGAAATTTTAATTAGGATTTTTAAACGAAAAAGGGTAATCGCATACCGTGAGCAAGACTTTTAAGAGTATCGATTTTACTGTTTTTCCTACCCAAGTTCATTTACACTTAGGTGGCAAGCAATACACCCACCACTCTTCTTCCCGATTTCAGTCTAAAAAAGACCCTCTGCTTCGAATGCTTCCCCATGCGCCATTTAGTTTTTATCTCATCCAAATGACGCTCAGGGATTGGATGCTACGTTGAATACTTGACGCGGAAATTTTACGCTCTTTAAAATCCTTCCTTTTTACGCCGGTCCTCGAATTAAACCACCCAAGTTTGACCTCTTTTAAAGAGGATGGAATTTCGCGAATCATAATCTCAAATGGAAAAAGAGTGACGAAGAGAAATGATTTGTACGATCTGGGGAAGTGTTCCACGATGTAGAAAATAAATAAACCACGAAATTATCGAGTTTTTAAATATTTGTTATCGCATAAAATTCGCGATTGCGGCGGCAAAAAATTCCTCATTTAAGAGAAAGGGCAAGTGTTAAAATCCCAATAAAATATTTTAACGATACGGAATGGTGCAATATAATGAAAATAAGTAATCAGTGCTCTGGATAAGCGATTTAGTTTAATTTTATGAAATCTATTGTATAAACATGAACATCGTTCCAGCGAAAAGAAATCATTTCCCGCTAAAATTTGCATGAAAGGCTTTGTACTATTAACGATAATCGCAGACTTTATCGAACGAGGATTTTGTTTTGTTGGGCTTTGGCCCTCGTGCCATTATCTAATCCCATTATTCTTTAATTATCTTACAGAACTTCTGAAAGATGACGGTAAAATTGAATCATCATTGGATGATATATTTAGGTAGCATGGTACCTAATGGTCACGTTCCACTTCATAATTCTCACTCACTTTGAACCATAAGGACCAACGAAAAGTTTTGTTTTTAGAGAGGACAGAAGAAATTAGGAATGAATAACGTTAGCTTTCTTCGAAAATCAAGTTTTTAACTAAAATCTAGCGCTTAGCACAATGTTTCCCAACCGTGTGACGAAACTGATTGGTTATGGGTGCCGCCAAAAACTTTTTAGAGTAAATAAATAAAAGATATGTTGACTGGTAGTTAGAGTAACGGTTTTTCCTATAATATTCAATATTTTTTCATTCATCCTTAGGTTAATTTTAGCGACTATCCGGTATCCCTACAAGTTTTCGGAAAAAAAGGAATTGGACTGAAAAAAATGTCATCAAAATAATCGCGCAGAAGTAAAAAATTACACTTTCTCTCTGTATAATTAACCAAATAGTTTATTTAAGCAGTTTAATGAAAGAGAAAGTTGAAGTGGACGGGGAATTGTCGTATTTGAGGCAACTAACAATAAGATAATACCAAGATTTTGCTGGTACAGATCCTTCTGGTACCACTTTGCGTATTGGTAGCACACTATGAATACTGCAGCTCCAATAAATTGATAACAAATAAATGCGTCTAAACGTCATGATGTCCGTTTGTATAAATAAGCAACCTTGCTTCAAGATGGAGGTCAGTCTATGGAATGTAATTCATAGTTCATTTATCCTAAAAAGAATCTAGGGTGGGCGAAATACCACCGATTATTGGAAAATTGCGTCTCTCTCTAATAAACATACAGAAAACAGGATGTGAAATTGTCTTGTAAACAGCCGTCGTCAGTGGTTATTCACTTATGGGTTATACCTCTTTCTTAGATATCTTCATGGCTATCAGAAAGCTTAATTTGTAAACCATTTCAGCCATAAGTCGAGATCGATGACCATTTTTTGTATCACCACTTTTCTTGCTTACTTTGCATATTAATTTCGTATCACTCCAGTTTCTTAACTTAACACCGTCATCCATTAAAGAGCGAGGACTGTTTTTACTTTCTCCATACATAGTATGGGGAAAGTGTTGTAAAAAAATCGACTTCGAGATTTCAACGGAAATACACGTTTTGAGGTCCCTAGAACACGTTTAGACTATTTTCGGAATGTTGTATGTGTGTGTGTGTGGATGGATGGATGTATGGATGTATTTATGTGATTGTGGGCGCCCTAACTCAAAAGGTACTTGCCATATCGTTACCAAAATTCATATATAACACTTTAGCATGAGCACAAAGAACTGATTAGTTTTTGGACAATAACGGTTAACCGGAAGTCGAAGTTTATTCGATATTTCTCCGATTATATATCATTATTGTATACATTGACCAATACAAAAATGTAGAAAATATAATTTCGTACAACTTTTATTTGAAACAATTTTTCATAGTAATTGTTTAGGAATTATTTATAAATAATCGGTTTTTTCGGTTTCCGTCAAATATCTCCTTAAAAACGTCGTTATTGGTAATCTTCGTGAGGACCAAAGTTGTAGAGAATAATATTTCTTCCAAGTTTTGTTTGAAACAAATTTCCGTAGAATCATCCATTTCGGAGGTTAACTTATTCGTAAATTTCCAGTGTACCACCATGTAGCGGTGAATTCTGTAAACATATTCAAAATATACCTAATTTACGGCAGTAAGGACGACTGTATTCTTTTACAATACGAAATAATAATTTTGCCTTATAATTCTATTCATAATAATTTAAATATCTATACCCCAAATATGGAGAAAGTCGTGTGTTGACCACATCAGATTTTTTACGGTTGGTGTCTTAAAGAGGGATTTAAAAAAATCCCATAAGGAATGAATGGATAGTTCAAAGAGGAAGGATGCATCCCAACTGCTTGGAGGCGGCTGACGAGGAAGGGCGGAGATTGGGAGGTAGTTGAGGGCAGTTTGGTGTGTGCGGCGAGTACCGTCGTCGACGTTGTTTGACCAGGGCACCGCGGCTGCATTTCTGCGCATAGACCGGAAGAGGTCGGTGGGAAATGGACGAAGGGATGGGAGTAGTCGTGTTAGAGTTTGTAGTGGCGGTAGAAGGGGGTAGTATAACAGGATAGAAAGAGTGGGTAGGGAGGGGAAACCCTTTGGGTGGGGTTTGGCGGAAAGGATCGATCTATGTGACGACGGAACGAGGAGCGTAAAATGGAACATGGAAAGGATGAGCGGGAAGAGTACTATACACGACTTTCGACCTCTCGCCACCTACAAGACCCCCCCTTCCCCCCCTCTCTCTCTCTCACACACACACATACACCGTCATCCTGCCAACTTCCTCTTCAACGGTTCAGCCCTCTCTCTCTCTCTCCTTGTTAGCCCATATGCCCATCAAAACCTCACGCTATAACCGCCCGTCGAGACTGAGTTAGCAGGATAGAGTGCAGCGGCGCCGCCGCCTTGCATCCCTTCTTCTCTTCGCCTTTTCCCCTCTCTCTCTCTCCATTCCATCGCCCTCAACCATTCTCGTATACATCTTCGTTTTTTGCTTCTTTCGCCACATTTCTCTCCCGTTTTCTCCCCCCCCTCTCTCTATATATATATATATATTCTCAATTTCGCCCTCAATAAAGTCGTTTGTCTGTCCGTATGTCTTCATTTTGCTGTAACGGTAACGTTCTATTGATTTCCATAATGATTTATCGTATTATTTGCTGGAATTTTCCTCGCTTCTTTTTTTAGGTGCGAGAAGGAGACAGTTTTTTATCGTGGCATAATATTGGCACCCAGTTCTTTCCTGTGTAAGATAGTTTCAACGGAAATTGACGAGTAAGTCATTTCGCTGAGGGAGAACATCTGAGGAGAAACGGAGCTGCAGGACGGTGATTCTTATTCCGAATTCAAGGTTTCGTTTTTCAGCTTAGGTTTGCTATGGTCGGTCAAGGATCCCATGTCGTTCAAATGAGGGTATTTTCTGTTAAATGAACTGCTGGTGCTGATTTACTTAATCTGGGTTAGATCTGTGGCTGAAGGGCGCGTGAAACCATCTCGATGGCCGCATGTTGGGATCCCAGGCATAAAATATGCGACTTTGGGTCGAATTTGAGAAAGGACCTCATTCTTTTATATCCGTATTTTATTTATAATTTTGCGTGTCATATTCAAACATTTCAAATAACAATTCAATTTGAAATGTAAAACGATGAATCGAATTTCTCGAAATGGGTTTCAATTTCGCACAAGTTAAAAATTTAACCTTACACGTATTTTCCATCTCTTCTGTCCTTCTCTCTTGTTTCTTCGTTACTCTTATTTTGACATTTTATTTTTTCTTGTTATCTCGTGTCCTTTCTCATCTTTGTCTGCGGATCCTCTCGTGGCATTTCTTTATTCTTTCCGTGCTCCCTCACTCTCCATTTCGCTCTCTTCCTCGTCTTCTTTCCATCCATTCCCTTTAACGTTCAATTCTTCTTCACTGCCCTTCGCAATCCACTCGCTGTACTCTTTCTTCCTTTAATAAAATCCAAGGAATTTGGCTGAACTTTGTGGTAACTGATACTCATATTAACGAATAAAAATAACTCAGTTAAATTCCACAGAATTGTGGAATTTAACTAAGTTATTTTTCTTTGTTAATACTTTCTTCTTGTTTTATTTTTAGCTAAATTTTTATAAAAATTTCGCTTATATATATGTGTGTGTGTGTTCGATTCACTCGTCTGTCCATGTACAGAATACCTAAAAAATGACATTGTTACATGTGCCAACATTTCTATATATTTTATAGATCTGCATTAGAGGACCAGCTGTTGGGGATTAATCGAAAAAATCCCTATAAGTACACGCTCTACAAACGCAGGCAGCCACCAATACATCGCATCTGCAATTCTTTACTTGGATGGAAAGATAGCAGTTTGTGAAAAACGGCACCTTATGCACCCACTCACTTGTTCCATTTCCATCCTTTTTCAATAGATCGAGTCGTGCTTGTCGCTTCCATTTCTAAGAGTTGCCACTTGACATTTGTCACGTATCGGGCTGTAGGAGAAGTCATAGCGGCGAATCGAGCCGAACATAAGACGTATAGGAAACGAATAATGCCTTGGATAATGTCACACTGGATCTCTCGTTCTGTTGGTCCTTTCGAGTTTTCATTATTCCACGGGGTCAAATCCGTCACGGATCTTTGGGAGCTGTCATGTTACAGATATCTAAAATCAAAGTTTGAATCGTAACGGAACGGTGATCTCATAGGGAGGGAGAGCGTGGTTGGAAAAGGTTTGATATTTTCCGATCGTTATGTCGTCCTATTTCTTCTGCTAGAAAAGAAATATTCGTTAAATATTAGAAGCTAGGTTTTCATCCTGTCTTGCAGAGCGAATTTGTACGGAATGGTACAAGGAGATATACACCAGTAGAATGAGGCTCGTAGGCGGTATGAAACGGTGAGTCTGACTTCATCAGCTAAAAACTTGTTCAGTGGTTGCTTTCATTCACCACAGAGTTGTTAAGCGTTTAGGTTGTATTAACAATTGTACGCCATACAATCGAGTAATTTGTTATTGGAAAGGAAAGTGAATATAAACGTTTTTAATTGATTGAGAATCATAAATGTCAATGGTGGACTTGATATAAACAATGGATGGTGGAATCGTAATAATTTTTAGATGAAGAATCACCTTAGAAATCTTTTTTACCAAAACATCCGAATTTCGTAATGAATTCCATAGTATAAAGCAGGCACGGACATAAAGAGGCATATTATGAGACACCGCGATCAGCTATTCTAGACATAATTTCGTTTATGTGAAAGCGATCCAAAACAGAGAATATTTAATTTTATAAAGATGTATGCAGCAACAATCCTGAATATATTTACGCGCGATGAAAAGCAGATTCATTTGGTTTGCAAACTCGAATTTAACCTACACGTTTATTATATTTATATTTTTGCAAGATCCAGAAATTCATAGTAATATGCGAAAATGAGTAATCGTCGTTTCTTAATGATCGACACTTACATAGAGATGTATACCATTACTTAAACGTTGATCTTAAACTAATATTTAGTATTAGATAGAAATGGAAATCATACCTGTTCACCGAAACTCTGTTGAACGATTCCTTTAAAAATCTATGCCACTAGATATGGTTGCATCGCGTACAAAAAACAACAACGGTATTTCTCATTTATTGCACATCTCTACCGATGGAACGTTTTTTTCTTCATTATTTCCAGCCTTGATAGACGGGTCTCGAGTTCGAACCCGCTTTTAGTATGGACGACTACGACTGATATTGTTACTGTTTAAAAAGATCTTTTTAAAAGGCTACGGATGTTTTATTTCAGAACTAACGAAAAAATGAAATAAACTTCCATTTTGACGCGAGATTTTAATTTCGTAAATTAAATTACCGAAAAACAACGTGTTAAAAACTTAATTCCCAACACTTTCGTTTTCCGCCGCGGTACGTGTAAAACACGCACGTAACCATTCCACTCAACTCTCATTCTCCAACCTCGCTCTTCAGTTTCCTTCCTTGCTCTCCTCACCGGCTCATTAATTCCCTTCAGCCAAGTTATCCTTGACCAAGCCTTTTGATTTCTCCCCTCTTCATCCACTGTGCACTTTCGCGTCCGACCCCTACTCCCCTCGATTCATTCGTAGCCGTTCCAAGTAATAAGGAAGTTGGCGATTGAAAACGCTCGTCAGGACCTTGGACGTGAATATTTTATTCAGAGAGTTGACGTCATGGCGGGACGATAAACCATTTTTAAAAGTATGCGAGTTTATTTTGATTTCTGAAACTTCTTGTACTACCTATACCTGGAGATAATGGAGTTAAGTTCTTTTCCCGAGACGCGTAAAAAGGTTTTCACGAATGGGTCCTGTTAAGCCTCTCATATGACGACTTTCGTTTTAACTCGTATCATCAATATTAAGGGTATTATGCCATTTTAACGAAACCGTGAAATGTCATCTTAAAGCGTCATATATTGATAAACATACCTACTTCTTGTAAATCAGTAAAAAGTGTATTTTCTAAGATTCATTACGGTAAATAATTAATTTACCAGTATTATTAAAATACATAATTTAACTTTATTTTTAATATATTTTTGCACGAGAGGGTCAAATTTATAAAATTAGACCTTCGAATTTAAGTCTTTCACCTTTAAATGCTAAAATATCGATATTTTTACATTTGTTAGTGAAGCTAACAATTTCATCGAAGATCGCTTTTTTTTTTGTAATTTTTTTTTTAAAAAGAAAAATTAATTCTATATAAGGTTTCAAATGCGCAAGTAAGTTTTAATGACATATAAATTCTTATTTGGAAAGAATATCGATATTCTCAGCTAATCATAAGTTCAAGTGAATTGGCCCTAGGTTCCTTTTTTAGTCATCCATTTATACTTTTTTTAGAATGTAATACTTTTCTAAGGTGCTTCTCTGATTCCTGCGCTTTATGCGAAGAGGAATATCGCTTCTATATTAACCTTTCATTTGAGAGGCAATAACGTCGGAGATTTAGCGGAATATTAGAAAACTACATTCGCAATCAAGCGTCGCGTTTCGTTTCGCGCGCGCACCTTTCGCAGTATCCATCTTCAACGCCGAGAATGCATTCGAATGCACCGAAAAATTGGAGCTGATTTGCAATCCTTTTTTTTAAATGCCGCTTCATGGTGTCGCTTTATTTTTTTTCCATTCCGTGTAACGTTTCGCGTCACGTCTTCCATTCCAAATAATCTAGGCGCGCGATATGTTTTTGGCCTCGCGCGCACGCGGCGTAGTTGCATCCTGCTCGTGCATGCATTCTGACGCGCCATGCAGCGAATTCCCTTCTGCGCTCGGTCCATATTAATTGCCTCTGTAATGCTCTTATCGATCCGATGCACTTCCCTCTCCATCTCTCTCTCCCAACCTCTCTCTCCATACCTCTCTCTCTCTCCATACCCCCTCTATCTCCCTCCGCAATCTCTCTTTCACCGTCTCTCATTCCATCCCTCTCCTCTCCCTCCCCTCATTTATTTCTCTTCCCTCCCTCCTCTCTCTCTCTCTCCCTCTCTCTCTCTCTCTCTCTCTCTCTCTCTCGAGAGAGAGAGAGAGAGAGAGAGAGAGAGAGAGAGCCAATTAGCCACGGAGTAGGACGATGGAACGGATGTCCTCCGTACCGCGGCCGCCCTTCCCTTCGAGAAGGGCCTGTTTTATTAAAGCGTCGACAGGCATTTTCTCTCGCACGTAGTTTTTTTTTAACGTTTCGTTCTCAGTTGAAAAAAATAAATAATTATAAAAGTATGTGTACCTCTTTTGACTAGTTTCTACGCTTATCGCGTCCATGTCTTTAACGACGGTATGAATAATTGCACTCGCCGTGTTCGTGTGTGTGTCGGATGAAATGATTATTAAGTTTCTCCTTAAGCCACGTGAGCTTCAAATGCCTTCAGAAAAACGATCATTCGCTTTAAAATTTTTAAATGTTTCGAAAAATCGTTTATCCTATAACAGCTGCTTTTTTAAGCTGGAATGAGACTTTATGGATATTTGCATTTCTTTTTTAGCCGGATTAAATAATGATTTTTATTTCTTGGAGATGTTTTCCTATGATGCTTTCGACGGCTTTCTCAAATCCAGTGTTAGTGAGGATCTAAAGTTTGATTGTTGCCAAGTTTACCTCCCTGATATTCTGTGATTTGCATTTCTATAGAAGGAAACGTTTCTCGAAAGAAGTACAATAAAAAGTCTTTGAAATTTTGAAAATAATTATATGCATAAGAAAAATCATCATCTTTGTCTTATCTATCCTAATTATTTTTATTTATTTTTAATTGACGCATTAACCACTTTATGGCCTTTTAGAATGAGTGCAACAACATTAACAATACATATGACCATGCCCTCGGCAGAATTCGAACCCGCTACCCTAGTATTTGGAGATATACACGCTAAAAACCCCTCTACAAAGACCGTGGTTTTTAGTTTAAGATATTCATTATCAGAAATTACAATCATGCACGATTCTTTGTGTTGATAACATTTCAATATTGCAACCTTTACCATCAAAATAAGATTAATCTGATTCCAAATTTATAAATAATTCCGAATATCCTCACTTTTTACATTTTAGATCTCTTACAACTTAAAAAATAACCAAGATTTCAAAGCTAAGGGAAGTAGAATAATAAGAGGGTACAGTTTTTGTGTCACTTATTCGTGTTGATATCTTTGGGAGGAGCTGGTAGACTTAAAGGTATACGTGGAACCGGTTTGGAGACGTTTTGAATTTATATTTCTATTAAAATTACCAAATTTATATTTAATAGAGGAGGACTAATAAATTCACTTAACATTTATTTGCATCGTGCGTGAAAATAGATTTAGGAGCGCATTATTACGGTCCTGGAAGCTCCTTCTAAGTCGTACCATGCAGTGTGAAATGGTACAGTAGATTACACAGTTAAACTTATACATATGCTTAATTGTTGCAGTTTAAGGGTGTGTATTTGCATAAAATTTGTTTGATGAATTGATTTTTAGAACGTCAGAATTAACGTTTCGCCACGGCAGGTATTCTGTTCAGGGAAGCAGTATTTTTATTGGATAAATAAATTACATTTCTGAAGAGCATAGTCGGATAGATTTTATTGATAATAAAGCTTAGCTATAAGTGGATATTTTTCTCTCTGATACAACTGTATTTGGCTTTCTAAAATATATACATTTTCATTCCAGGTGTCTTAAAAATTAACAAATTGCCTCCGAAATGAATGAATATTATGTATATTTTATTCTTAATTTAAAGTAATTTTTGTTGCTTTTCTTTCGTACTCGTCTTAAAAACCGCGAATAAGAATGTATTGTTAGACTTTTTCCCACTTAAGTCAATGCAGGACGCCGTACTATGGCGAAACCTGAGATATATCGAGGCGGAAAAATTAACTTCTTCCGTTTGGCGATGCGAAAATGATCAATGGGGTGTGGATCCTAGTACTTGCTTCAACGAATGTCCTGGAATCTCTCCATAATGATAAATTATGTTCTGCAACCTACGGACAACGCTGTGGGATGGTCGGAAACCTTCCACTTCTCAATGTAATTTTTAAATTTTTCGACTTTTTTTTAAACAAAAACAGCCACCTACGGAATGTTTTAAATTTTGGCAGCATTTGCACTGGACGCGGAATGAATGAATGGTATTATTTTTTCCTGAACCACAATCCAACTCTCTCGTTGACTTGACAAACTTTTGCGGTCCGCTGCGGTTTTTCCTGGCCTCCGGCCTCGAAAAGTTCGGAGCGTCTTTTGTTCCTCTATTTTCTCGCGCTGTCTCCCCTTAGAAAAAAGCGCGTATCTACCTTTTGGTGGGGTGGGGCATCAAATAGGTGCGCGTGTAACGTCAGGTGGTGTGGAAACGACTCGCTTTGGGAATTTGCGTTGGTTTACATATCCGGTATAAAAAATTCTTTTAAAAGTACATACTGGATCGCTCTAACTGATGTTTTTTTTATTTTTTATTCCTTTCTATTCCATTTTTTACTTTCTTTTATTTTCATTTTTGCTCTTTTATATTTCGAAGTAATACTTAGAAAGCTTCGAAATGTGGACATGGAGAAGAATGCTGAAGATAAAATGGACAGATAGGGTGAAAAATGAGGAAGTACTACGAAGAATAGGAGAGAAGCGAACGATTATACAGACTATCAGAAAGAGGAAGGCGAACCTGAGGAGAGAGTGCATGATTAAAGAAGTGCTAGAAGGAAAACTGGATGGAGAAAGAGATAGGAAAAGGTTTCAGCTAGTAGACGACTTGAAAGGGAAAGAGAGCTATCAAGACATGAAGAAAACTGCGGAAAATAGGAGTGTATGGAGAACCAAGTTTAACCATGAATAATCACGGACCTGTCAACGGACAGACTACCTATGATGATGATGATTTCGAAGTAGTATATAGATAAAATATGACCTCGAGTTTTTTTTCTTAGAAGTGTTTTTTTCTATTTCGTCTTTCTTAGTCTTTCGTCGGTGCCTTGCTTTAGAGGGCTAAACGATTTGACAGAGTCAAATGAAAACTCCTATTTATTTAGGATATTATCTGGAACGAAAGTCTGTTTGAAATGAACAGTGAGGAATAGTTAATTCTTGATCAGTTTTGGAAATTGCCGGGTTACTTAAAATTGTGTCAAGGATTTTAATAAAAATTCATCAAGTTATAGAGCTAGATGCCATAAACAACGTAAGATAAACACGTCTAAATACTTATAATTAATAGTTGTTGTTCCCGTGGCTATAATATGTTATGCCCAACTATATCCATTAATGTAACCTTAACAGTGTTGGAACGTTTACGTATGAGAAAGTTTGTGCAATGTATGTTGAATCGATTTTTTCAAATGATATCGGTGTTTGTTTATTAATGATAGGTAAAGTTTTTCACCTTGCCTCTTTTTTACTCGAATTTATGAAAACTACTTTCAAAATATTTTATCGTTATTTTAATGGAGTCCAATTTATGAAATACCGTTCCACTGATTTGCGAAGAAAAATCGATTGAAGTTGGAGAAAGAAAGAGAGCAGTGGATTCGAAATCGCACGGGAATTAGGGATTCAGGTAAATGATAAAATCCTACAGCTATAAAACAGTAGTGTGGATCATATGTTGATTTAAGAGACAACGTAATCATTATTGGTAGGAATTTTGTCAAACGTTGATTCTGAACTATTATTCCACTTCTATATTTAAGGACGATTTATGTGTAACTGAGATTTTCTTTGGATTTGATCGACCATTTTTATAGCTGAAGAAGTTACGTCATTAATTTGATAATCCCGTAAGATGATGTCCTTAATTCATTTTTATTTAGGGAATTTAATTTAGGTTTGGGCCCATTAACTCGCGAAATTTTTCATTTTATGACAGCCGGACTTTCTTCGTTTATTGATGGAGTCGGAATACAGCACTACTCTTTGCCCCTGTAGGCCAATTCAATTCATGTTCCGGTTCACTGAATAAGGTCGGGTTCCATAAAATTTCGATAAGTCGATTAATTATGCTTGGAATGGCATGGAAACGCTTTGGTCGGGGTCAAAGTTTAGAATTCAATTTAGGACAGTAGCTCTGCGGAAAGATTTTTAAAAGCCGGATCGTAAATCAGCTCTGCCATGTATATTTACGTAGTTTTTCTTTTTATATTAACAGAAACAGCTTATAAAGCTACTAATCTAGAATTAATCAAGGCAAAGTCAAATTAAGGTAAAGTTTAAAGAGGTAGAATTTAACTTAATCTTGCGTATTGAGTTTTATCTGAAAATGTTTAGTCTTTATCTGTGGCGACAAAATTCCAACTGAGGCAATTTGTCAAATATTTTATTTTGTGCTTTTTTATGATGATAATATAATAAATAATTGTCACGTAGAAAGATCTATTAATATGGCACGAAAATAAATTCAATCGAATATTATCGAGCTGCACTTACCGTTAAATTCAATTTAACATAATATATATACAGTATAACCTCAACCTTCGCAGAGTTTATTATTGGCGGGGAGTTTTTGTGTACACCGATTTGTCACCCGCGACAGAAAAACTTGAATATTCGCAGATTCGGACTGCGGCGTCATAAGTAAGTTCTTGCTATTAATACAGTAGAGCGGTAACATTCGCGGAATTGAAATTAGTGATAATTTTCAAGGACGTAAGCCGAGCGAATGTTAAAAAACTATTCATAAATTTTCATTGGTAGAAGAAGTACATACGTACTCATGTATCCCCTACCATTTTTATAGATATTGCAGATACTTGAGCAAGTGCCTATGTTGCCACTTTGATTTATAAGTATATATAAGAAATGCTAGGGGAAGATCAATTCGGCTTCAGAAAAGGACGTGGAACCAGAGATGCTATCGGTGTAATGAGAATCATATCAGAAAGGGCAATAGAGTACAGTCAAGATTGCTGCGTATGTTTCGTCGACTGGAAGAAGGCCTTCGATAGAGTAAATTGGGTACTGCTGATGAGGATATTAAAGGATATAGGTGTAGACTGGAAAGACAGGAGACTGATCAGGAATCTATATGTGAATCAAGTTGTAAAGGTCAGGTTGGAGAATACGGACACCAGCGGAGTACATATCGGTAAAGGAGTAAGACAGGGCTGCTGTCTATCGCCGATTCTATTCAATATATATGGAGAGAGACTAATGCAGGAAGCGTTAGAAGGCACGGGAGATTTCAAAATCGGAGGAAGGATTATAAGAACAGTGAAATACGCGGATGATCAAGTACTTCTAGCAAGAAAGGAAAAGGAACTCCAGAAAATGATAAATAGACTAGTGATAAGAGGAGAAAATACGGTATGGAAATTAATACAGAAAAATCCAAGGTTATGCGAATATCAAGTAAAGAAGAAGAAAATTTGAACATAAGTATTGGAGGAAATCCATTAGAACAAGTTTCAGATTATAAATACCTTGGAAGCATCATAACGAGAGAAGCAAAATGTACAGATGAAATCAGGACTAGAATAACAAAAGCAAAAGCCGCTTTCAGAAGAAAGAAACTCCTGCTAACGGGAAATATAAAGCAGGAAATCCGCAAGAGGTTGATAAAATGTTATGTATGGAGTATAGCTTTGTACGGAGCAGAAACATGGACGCTAAGAAAAAATGATATAAAATACTTGGAAAGCTTCGAAATGTGGACATGGAGAAGAATGCTGAAGATAAAATGGACAGATAGGGTGAAAAATGAGGAAGTACTACGAAGAATAGGAGAGAAGCGAACGATTATACAGACTATCAGAAAGAGGAAGGCGAACCTGAGGAGAGAGTGCATGATTAAAGAAGTGCTAGAAGGAAAACTGGATGGAGAAAGAGATAGGAAAAGGTTTCAGCTAGTAGACGACTATAAAGGGAAAGAGAGCTATCAAGACATGAAGAAAACTGCGGAAAATAGGAGTGTATGGAGAACCAAGTTTAACCATGAATAATCACGGACCTGTCAACGGACAGACTACTTATGATGATGATGATAATATTTAGTCAACAACAATAAACGAATAAAATATGCATAATCATTTTAATGGCTTTATCAGCTTTTTATGTATCGGCATGAAAAGCTAAGTATGGTGTTTTTAGCTGTAGAGGACTCATTTCTTTATGAAATTTTATAGGTTTGTCTTGCTGCTATTTCCAACATCTCGGCACATGAGCCCTATCTAGCATAGTTATAGGAATAGCTGCTTTTTACATAAGAGTAAGGTGATATAAAACCTTAGGTACTTAAAGGACTTACAGATCTAGATGTGGCATGATGATAGACCATAGGGTACAACCGACCCACCATCAATGCAGTAATTTTCCCCGACAACGTATGCCACAAAACAAACAACAAACTCCCTGATATTATGTCACCATACTTACAGCCAGGTGCTCCTGCAGCGTATAAAGGAAAAAAAGCACACTATTACTCCTTATTTTTAGACCACACACAATACACAGTGTGCCACGGAAAATTCCCCTGATTTTATGCCACCCAACTTACACTTAACGTATTCAGTCAAACTTTACCATACTGCTCTCTGATCTTAAGCCACCCACCTTACGCTACTTTGTCCCATAATACTACCATGCACACCTATAGCTTATGATTCCATATTGACATGCTTCTGCAGCGTATGCACCCAAATAATATCTTTAAGTAAGATTTCTTCGAGATCGTTTTTTTGGACAAAGTTATTACTTGTTCCGAATCGTGGTCTCACCACTGCAATCTTCAGCTCAAGGGCTAAAGGTTCCAGTGACAACGCTAATGGAGTAAATTTCGAATACTATTCCAATATCCTGAGAGAATCGCTGTTAGCTAAGGTGACCAGATATTTTTGGCCAAAAGGGAGGACAAATCCCAATTTTTTATACTAAAAGGAAGGATAAAGGACGGACACATTTTATTATCATAAAAACTGTTTATTTGATTTATTTAACATTTATAAAAATAAAATAAGAGTTATTATATGAGGGGATGCTATATTAAGAGCACTTTGGTGATTTTGGGAATGATTGTGCTTCGTAATACTTGAACGCCACCCAGCAGTGATACTAAATACAGCTGAACACATACAACATTTAATTACAGTATCATCATTTCCAACATGTCTTAAATGTAGAAATTACTTAGCTAACGTTAAATTTAAGTGACATTTTCTTTTCTTCACTGAAGACATTTCGTAGGGTATTACAACAAAGGTTTAAAAATCAATATAATAAAATGGAATATTGCATTGTAAATTAAAATGGGAAAATTATATTTACTATAATAATAAAGTGAACGCAGATATTCAAATTTCACTCAGGCAGGACACAGTATATAACTATTTTTTCACAATTCTCTGTTAGAGGAAAATAAAACAAGCAATAGGAAGCTGTAAGAGTTTAACTAGCACGCACAGAAACAAAAACCTACTAAAATCACTCTACTCCATTGCATTGCCGATAACGACTAAGTGAACTGTACTGAATCGACTTTGTTTTACGAAAGAAATATTTTGAGGAATAGGATGAAATATGGAATACAATGTACGCTGTTTAAACCAGAATTTTAATAAATCAGAAACCAAACAAATATATTCAAGGAGAAAATAAAACATTTATTATAGCAAAGTGTTCTTTATCTCAAAAAAAAAATCAGCGAGCTGGACAAAGATTATTTAACAAACAGCTTGCCGGAAAGCTTAGTGTACACTGAGAATCGTGTCTTGGGAGAAAGACGAACGCCCTGCGCGTATAACAATGAAATAGACAGGAGCAAAGGCAGCCCATCCAGAAAAATCACATGATATTGGTTGGTTAGCATTGGTCTGAGTTCTCAAAGTAGGTATAAATGATCCGTTAAGAAGTTAAGAAACCTTGGCTTAAGTAAAAGAATGGACAAAGACAAATTTTCAAAAAAGGAGGACAAGGAAGTACAAAAGGTTTAGGAAGGACAACTATTGGAAAAGGAGGACTGTCCTTCTAAAAGGGAGACGTCTGGTCACCTTATATTAGCATAACTCAATACAACTTCCCCATCTATTGCGCACGGTTTCATGTGTCCTTAGTACTTTCATGTTTTTCATCCTATTTGTCCATTTTATCTTAAGCATTATTCTCTATCCCCAAGTATGCTATATATTTCAGTGACTGTTTTTCGTTTCTATACAAAGAGATACTTCTTAAGCAGTATTTTAACAATTCCCTATTTACTTCTAGCTTTATTTTTTCCGTCAGTAGGAGTTTATTTCTTCTGAAAGCGGCTTATGTTTTCGCTATTCTAGTCCATTTTGCATGTCTTGTTATGACGCTTCTAAGTAATTTATGATCTGAAACTTGTTCTAAAGACTTTTCCACCAATAATTATTCTAAGTTTTATTCTTTTCATAATTCAAGTACTTTTCTTTCCAACCTTCAATATCCTCAGCAGCATTACCCTTTTTTACTGTATCAAAGGCCTTCTGCAAGTTAACGAAGCATGCGCAACAGTCTTATCTGTACTCTGTATGCCTTTCTTTTATAATTCTTATAACACCTATGGTTCTCGTCCTTTCTGAAATTAAATTGATCATTTTGTAGCATTTCTTCAGCCTTATTTTTGAGAAATCTTTTGATGATATTCGACACGTGCAACTGTTGTCTTATTGTTCTGTAGTCCTTACAATGCATTGCCTTCGGCTTATTTTTTTAAATTGAATTTTATGTAACTGACCTATCGTTTCCTCAGCCCTAAGTCGGAGAATGAGAGCTCATAGTTAAACTTTAAAATTATGTTTTTTTAGTCGAATCTTAGATTTGCACGTTAAGTTAGAGAAGCAAAGCTAATATTTGTAATTTTAACAGGCGAGGAAAAAGGTTTGCCACACCGACTATGTATATTTAACAGTGTAAACGTATGCGTAGAATGCCGCCTTCACAGGCGGCCGGGTTCAGATCTCGATTTTTCCGACTCCTGTTGCTTTGGAAAGAAGACGCAATTACACCGTGCCGTCCTGGAGGGACTTGAGGACGCTTCGTTTCCCGTTGGTGCATGAGTTGAGAACGCCACATCGTGCACATGTTAACATGTTTGCGAATTCTCTCTCTCTCTCCCTTGTGCAGTAATGAATGACTGTCGGACGTATGTATGCGGGTTATGGACAGGAACGTATGAATATTGCGCGCTTCTTGGCGTGTCAAAGCGCAACAAGTTCAAAACCGTTACCAGGTAACTTGCTGAGTATAAATACCGATGTCCTCGGCGAAACATCTTTGCATCCGAGTGAAGAAATTTGATTTTTGAACTCTGCCATAACGAGAATTCGGGAACTGGTGCATCATTTTAGTCATATCTGTTCATCTTTATATATAAGAAGTGGTATGGTAGAACAGTAATGTACGTGTAATGTAATGCAGTATGATTACGATGGATTTTCAAACTCGTAATATTTCTGTTGATATTCGAAGAAATTTTTCATTTTCATATCTGGGGTCAATAGGGATTGATATAAAAGTTCGTAACATTGGAGATAGGAAGCAGCGAGATGTAGATAGAAGTGAAAAGAAGTGTTAACTGCTATTATCATGTAGGGTTCGTGATGTGACTTGATTTTCCGAATGCAGCACTTCGAGATACCAGGGAGACGCTAATGTAAAATGTTTAGAAATAACTAATCGGGACTTACGATATTTAAATTTATTCATAAACGCAAGATGAGAAAAATCCATAAAATTTTAAATATAATTATCACTGTTCTAAAACTTCTAGTGCTAAATTTAGAGCCGTGTCCGTTATACAGCTATATCTATGGTCTCTATCAGCGATTTGCATTAGAAAATCGACAAAGGTAAAAAAAACACCAGATACGGATATCGGACACAAAGTAGCGATCATCGGTGACGACTCACCGAATTGCCAATTTGATTTGAGAAATTACACGCACTCGATAACTATATTTGAAGTTCCATTGTTGATATAAAAGTATTAAAATTTTTTTATGTAAAACAATTTTATCGGGTTCTCTGGGAATCAAGTGAGGCCTGCGCCCTCCTTCCCGCCGCGGGTACTGTACCGGTTCTTATTACGATAATAAGAACTTGTTGTGTACCTAGACAGACTCCTCCATTATCCTCCTTCTCTCTTCCTCATATATTTCGCTCCCCCACTCTGCGAAAAAAGATTACCCTCTCTCCTGCCTCTCTACCTCTCTTCATTTCCTCCGAGCTCCCACAGCCTTCTAAATGGGAAAGCCGGGATTTGTAAGGGGAGAGTTTTCTCCCTTGATTTCTCTTCTGTTCTCCTAAGGTTGCACAAGGATCGTTCCCATAAGGCCGTAGAGTTTGCTCTCGTGTAAAGTACCTCTTTTGACTCTATTCACGGGTTGGATCTTTGAGAAGGGGTGGGACCGATCCATTCAGGACGGGTCGCCTAGGGCTAAATAGCGGGGCGGTACGTGAGGGCGGTTTGGGTGGAGTGGGAGGGGGGGATAGGGGGAGTTGGGGATAAAGGTGGGATGGAGAGAAACGTTGGGAAATCCCGCCCTCTGGAGGATTGATCTCCCGTAGCATTTCGACACGGTCTGAGATATCGATAAATTCGAAAGCTCATGTAACGAACGCTGTCGATTCAATCTCTACTGGTTGAAGTGGAAAGAGCGAAGGGATTTTTTTTCAACCCCCTGGGAGTCGTTTCGTTTCTAGGTTGTCGGCGTAACTTTACGTTGCTATGACATGGTGTATGTGTCATTCGATTAAGGGAGTCTCGTGTGCAAACTTAGCTAAAGCGTTTCTATTACATCGTTAGGTATAGATTTAAAGCTAAAAAATACGTTAACGAGATTATACTAGTCCGCATGAATGAACGTACATGTTCTTTTTGCGAAACGATTCGCAAGTTTATCGCGTAGAGATTTCTCCGTCGGCAAGGTTCATAACAGGTGGCTCATACTTCGCGTACAGTTAAATTATGCATAAAACCATTCGGGGCTTGCAATAAAAAATAAATGAAGGAATTTGATATATCTTTAAAAATGTCCGAAGATTAGTTAATTCATGCAGATCTCAATTCGGGAATGACTATATATTATGGCTTCTAAATTACTATTTGGAATAACTGTGTCGTCTTATTGTATAAGAATCTCATCTTAGGAAATATATACATTTATTTACAAAGTTTACATATGTTTCCTTTACCGTTGTGTTTATTATGTAAAATTTATGTATTATGGCCTTTGTATAATACTTTAACATGCTAGTTAACAGGGGCAGAATATTCGTCTTTGGAGCACGCCTGCTATATACGTCCGTTAATTTTTAGCTATGCCGTATACACGTACAATATCTAAATTTAGTAATGGGATATATGAGTGAGATCATCAAACTCATCTTCTACTCCATAAGATGAAATGTATGCGTATGAAATATTCATCAGGTCAGACTTATCGTGGCTTTAATGTAAATAAACCTCGCTATTTTGGTAAAATGTAACTAGCAGCACGAAAGGATGGCGTTGATTAATTGCTATTATGGCTACTCGCGATGAGGAAGGGTTTTAACGTTTTACTGTTTAAGTAAACAGCCATTCATGAGTAACCCTGAGGTTCTCTTACGTGGTGTAATTTATAGCTATGACGTTTAATATACTGTCTACAAACCCGGTATTTCTTCTGCAGCTCTTGGTAAAGTTTGTCGTTATTAGTAGATATCTGGCGCATGTTTTCGTAACTGCTATACATTCGCCTTACAATTGAGCTAGTTTTTACAAGTTTTATCTTACGAATTATTCTCTGTTGGTAAGGTGAACAATCTTCGGTAAGTATTTCTTCGAAAAAAAACGTCTTCTAAAAATTTTCTTCCTTCTTCTTCTTCGTTTCAAAAAAGTAAACCATAAAGTTTAGAATGTTTAAAGATAATAAAAACCAATCGATTCTTCTAGATACAAATATTCATTTTGTAAAGAAAGGAGTTAAACGTGTTTAATTATGAACGTGGATAATGGAAATACATCAGCAGAGGTTATTCCGATATCAGTCAGTTTTAGCGTCACGGATTTGACTGACTACGTTTTATGTACACGAAAACTAACCTGGAATAATTTTGTCTGCATTTTAAGATTATTTTTTATTTTTATCTTTAACCGATTTATTTACTTCTCATTTTCTCTTGAAAGCATTGCTTTTCTAGAAAATATGATTTAAAATCTAAACTGTAAAATAATTTAACATCAGATGTAAGTTCATAACATGAAGGAAAATATGACAATAGTAATAATCCAGCTGTATTAATGACGATATTCTTATATATAATATTCTTATATATAACTCTACGAACACAAACGCCCATGTTCTAGGTGGGATTCGAACTTGCAACCTTAGTATCCGTCGGCAGATACTCTAACCACCCTTCTACCAAGGAAGTACATATAATAAAATATATGTTATTCCTGTGATGTACTATTTTAATAACTAACGAAGGCATTGTTCATTTCTACTTATTCCTTAAGGCAGCGCTCTCCAATCAGTGTGCCGCGAGGAAGACACTAGTGTGCCTCACAGTCTGAGGATATTTAATTTTCACAAAAGTGTTTGGAACAAAAAAATTCGCATACATTTTATCATCCAAAGAATTTATTCTGAAACCACGAGAGGAACTGTTAGACCTTAGTAAGGATCATACAACTTAAAATTATTATGCTACCTTTCTTTAGATGTATTTTGGCTAAAAACTAAAGGTGAATGAATATCCTTTTGAATATCCCATCGATGACGTTCCAAATTAAACGACGTATTTATGCGAATTTAATTGTTCTTCAACCCATATTAAAAATATTAAAAGGGCATGTTTAAAGAACCTATATGGAGAAGTTCTTGTAGCTCTTTCTATTAGTGAGCTTTAGGGGTGGTTTGGTGTGCCGCGATGTTTTCAAGCATGCATGATGGTGTGCTGTGGAGCAAAAAAGATTGGAGAGCACTGCCTTAAGGGGTAATTATTAAGAAATATTTTAGCTTTAACTTAATGATTCATTCATTCCCACCATAATTTTGGCGGTCAATTACATTCGTTTGAATATAAAAATAGATTTATGCAGTCTTTTATAATATTTCTGATAATCGCGATTTGTTACTATATTAGGCTTATTCTCTTGTTTAAATGTATATTTATCAGAAAATGAACTGTAATTTAACAGTCAGCTCATCAATAGTAACACGCATTACAAAGTCGTACTTCGCAAGCGCTGGTAATTGTTTGCTTCATAAGTTACAACAGCCATTTTGCTACATTATTATCCATTCTCTCGGGTACAATTTAATTAGAAAGTAATAGATAAAACTATGATTATAATGTCATCGGAAAGCAGCATTCCGTTGCAATTAGAGATGGGTTAAAATCATTGCAAAAGTGAAAGGCTTCGCTCATTAAACTTCTTCATGAAATATCGCACTTTCATGCTTTTAGGCGACTCCCCTGCTCTGGTGTTTTTGCTGTTAGCGAAGTTTTTCGACGTCATCTGTAAATTTTCTCATAACCTAATTGCAAGCACGTCCTTTTACCTTCAATGTAGAGTCGTGCGAAATAACTTTCCCTTTATCACTAATTCGCCGACTGTAAATTCCTCTCAAAACTCCTATGTCACCTTTGACCTTAATGTCAATGATATTCAAATTTCGTTAATTAAATCAAGGGGGTGTTTGTGTGCGCGTGCATCGTTCCGTGGACTTCATCTTGGTTCCTTTGGTTAAATTCATCAATTGTCGGCCCTCATACATTTTAGATGGTCGGGAATTAGTCCGTATTTCACTCGATGGAATAGGACGTTTTTATCTCTTCTAATACTTCGATTTTGTTTTGTTAAACGATGATTTACTAAAAATTCAGAGGTTTTTCTCGACTATCCTATATTTTTCATAACTTTTACTCGAGTGGCTTCCGAATTACACTGTAAATGAGCTCGTGGTTACACATTTCTCGCTTAAAAAATTATTCCAGAGTTAGAGACTTTTTAAGCATTTTTAATCTATTAATTTAAGAAATTACTGATCTCGCCTTATGCGTAAAAAAACAAATGGCAACCACAAAAAGGTTAGAAAACCTAGAAACGCTTTTCAGATACAAAGTAGCCGTCCTAAGTGGCGATTAAGTGATAATAGATTCTTTTTATTTAGCTTTGCTATATCGGGGGTAAACCTAAAGCGGAATTTCTTTTTAAACACTAATTCTATTCTATCATGCAATTGAAGTTAGACTTTTCATGAAATCGATGATTCCAGGGAAAATGAAATTTGAATTATACTAGGATTAATGATTACTTAATGTTTATATTACTTATATTTTTGTCAGAAAACACTACACCACTCTCCAACTTCCTCCTCGGGGAGGCACACCCGAAATAACACAACACGTCCAAGGGACTCCAACTTTATTTAAACCCGAATTACACCAGCATTCTGCTCTCCAGCAGAAGCTCTCCCACGAGCCAACACACGGCCCACACTACTACGAGTCCCGTCACACACTCTTTTCTCTCGCGTCACGTGATCTCTTAGTACTCTCCTTCTCCGTCCCGCTTCTGGTAGCACTTCTCGTGGCGGTCGTCCTCGCTTGCGTAACAGTCGGCCTTTCCTGACATCGGGGCCGTCCTCGGTCCCGGTCCGGTCTGCCTCCGGTCGAACTGCTCCTCTGGCGCTCGCGCTGTTCTCCATCCGCTTCTCGTCTTCTTTCCCTCTGCTGTCCGCGGCCTGGTCGTCATCTCCCTCGTCCTGGCTCTCGTCGGCCTGGTCGTCATCTCCTACTTCGCCTTGGGGGGGCTTACACCAGGGTTTCATTCGGTCTGCACTAAACACGGAATTGAACGCTCGATGAGTCCTCTTTGCCCCTGGTATATCCATGAGAGAATACCTATCTCGAGCTAGCACTTCTGAGACAAGATACGGACCCTTAAATTTCGGAGCTAATTTTCGCGAACACCCTGTCGCTTGCGCTTCTCGTTCTACGATGACTAAATCTCCCTTTTGGTACACTCTCGGCACCTTATGTCTTTGATCGTAACGCTCCTTCTGTTTTTTCTGCGTCTCTGATATCTTTACTAACGCTTTTTCCCTTGCTTCGCCTAAGGTCTCTCTAGTCTCATCGAGCTCGCGTTCTTGCAACGCCAATATAACACGGTTTTGCAATGAATTCCTTGGGTTATAAGCAAACAATAGCTCATAAGCGCTCTTCTCAGTAGTTTTATTTGACATAGAATTCATGGCGAATTGGATGTTTCTCAAATTCGTGTCCCAGTCGCCTCCATCCTCTTGTGCATACATAGTGGATATGGCGTTTGTAATGGATGCGTTTGATCGCTCTACTTGTCCATTTGCTCGAGGGGTAGCAGTCGCATTCTTTATATGCTTTATCTGGTTTCTTTCGCATAATTCTTCAAATTCCTTCGCTGTAAATGCCGTACCTCGATCTGTAATTAAACGCTCAGGACACCCAAATAAGCTCGTAATCTCACTGATAGCTTCGCACACTGGTTTGGTTTTTGTGGTTTTCACTGCCTTTAGTAGGATGAACTTTGTAAAGTTGTCTTGATACACGAGAACATACTCGTTGCCCCTTTTACTCCTTGGGAATGGCCCTAAGTGGTCCACGTGAACTGTGTGAAATGGGATGGCTACACGCTCTAAACTGTCCAACTGCCCCTCTTTTTTACCTCCCGGTCTCTTATGATAAGCACACTCAATGCAAGCTGCAATATATTTCTTTACCCTTCTTCTCATCTTCGGAAACCAAAAATATCTCTTCACGTGTTCTAGGGTTTTCTCTTCTGCGTAATGTCCCATGTCATCATGACTTCCCTTTAGAATGCGCCAAATAGAGTTCTTAGGCACAACCCAACGGACCCCACCGTCTACCTTTCTACAGACACGGTTGTCTTTCAGCACATAGTCTGTGTGGATCTGCCTATCCTCATTGGCGACCGCAGGTTGCTGTAAGGTACGATGTATTTTCTGGATAGCTACATCCTGCAGCTGCATCGTTAGTAACCAATCATCCTGATTTATTCGCAACGTGAAGATTTTCAAGTCTGCTGTATCCGGTTCCTCGGAATCTCCCACGGGATTTCGACTGAGGGCATCAACGTGACTCATGTTGCGTCCTGGTCGGTACTCGATCGTGAAATCATACTCTTGTAATCGAAGCCACCACCTCGCTATCCGCGGTAACAATTCTTTCTTGGACATGGTGGTCTTTAAAGCATTACAGTCAGTAACAACCTTGAAGGGTCTGTTCAATAAATACATTCGAAATTTGTCTACGGCTTCAACTACTGCCAACGCTTCTAGCTCATAACTGTGATAGTTCTTCTCTAGATCTGTCGTCTGTCGGCTATAATATGCCACAGGTTTTTGAGATTCTCCTTCTCGACGCTGTAAGATAATCCCCGCTAGTCCATTCTTACTGGCGTCAGTGTGAACTTCATGTTCGGCATTTACATCAAACAACGCAAGTGCCGGACGCTCGATTAATCTTTTCTTCAGCTCTTGAAATGCGTTTTCTTGTTTCTCTGTCCACTCGAATACCGTATCTCTCTTCGTCAAGAGCGTTAACGGCTTGCTTAACGTAGCGAATCCTAATACAAATCTTCTAAAGAAGCTCGTCAAACCAATAAATTGTCGCACTTCGTGAACATTCTCCGGCCTTCGAAATTCTTTAACTGCCTGAATTTTTCTCTCGCCTGGTCGGATCCCATCTTTGGTTATTTCAAAGCCCAAATAGTCTACTTTAGTTTTGAAAAATTCACATTTTGATACTTTTAGCGCTAGCCCCAATTTCTTCAGTACTTGCAACAGTCTTTCTAATCTCTCTAACCCTTCCTTCACCGTTTTGCTGGGTATCAACAGATCATCCATATAGACTAGGACCTCTCCTGGTTTTGTCATTCGCACTACCCTTTTCATCACTTGATTAAACACTGCAGGTGCGTTTACTACTCCGAAAGGCATTTTTGTGAACTCGTACAGTCCACTTGAGGTGACAAAAGCTGTCAAGAGTCTCGTCTCTGGGGCTACAGGGATTTGATAGTATCCCGACGCCAAGTCTAAAATGGTAAAATAACTGTTTCCTGCAAGCGCGTCTAATTGTTCCTCAATGGCTGGCATGGGGAATTTTATTTTTTTCGTCTTCAAATTCAATGCTCTGTAATCGACGCACAGCCGGTCTTCTCCGTTAGCTTTCTTCACTAACAATGCTGGGCTTGCGTATTCTGATGTCGACTCCTGCACGATACCCATTTTCATTAACTCATCGACTGCCTTTTGCATAGTCGCTCTTTGGGCGTACGGTAGGCGATACGGTCTTAAATTCACAGGGTGGTTATCCAACAATTCTATCTCGAAACTGGCAGACTCTACTGTACCCAGTTCACTCAAATTTTTCGCAAAACATTCTCGATACTCATTCACCATTTCGTATACCGCATCCTTCTCCTCTTCAGACAGGTCGTTATTCAAATTTATTTCTTCCATTTCTATCCCGGCCCTCTCTTTGACATTTCGAACTTTGGCTTCGAAGTTACTTTCTTCCTCCTGCCCATCAGTCTCTCTCCTAATTACAAATTTCTGATAGCTCTTCTCAACTCGAATCCCCGATTGGTCTAGGGCGCTTCGTCCTAGAATTATGGCATCGTCTTGCGAACAGTTTGGGACCACAAGCACTTCTACCTCAATGCTTACGTCGTCCACAACAAGGGTTAACTGTTTGGAGCCTATTACGTTACTTTTCCCACAGCCGAATCCAATCAGACTTTTTTGACTCGCAAAGTATTCTACACCTAGCTGTTCAGCGACATCTTGCCTCATGGTCACAACATCGCTCCCTAAATCAATGAACCCAACAACTTGTTCATCATTAACCTTTATCCATTTATAATATTCGTCTTTAATTTGGTCGTTCGGCACCGAAATTCTTTGGACTCGCCTTTTCATTTCCAAATTCTGTCTATTAACTTGGGTTCCCTGAGGGCATTCCTTCATCATGTGTCCCTCTTTATTGCATCGGAAACATCGCCTGCTCTGCTGTCGTTCTGGGCAATCCTTAGCCATGTGTCCCTGGCCGTTACAATTATAACACCTCGCCTGCGTTGTCTGCTTATTTCTCCTCACCACATTACCTTCGTTTGGCGGTTCAATTGGGACACTATAACGGTTAGCTAAAAACTGTCTTTCACCTAATCTCGCTCTTTCTGTAATACTTTCATAGCGCTTTATCTTGAGCAGTAACCCTTCAACATCTTTGAACTCACACAAAGCCAGCGACCTTACTAATTCCTTGTCACCTAAGCCGTTCAAAATGTATTTAATCAAGGATTCTTTATCTATGTCACCTCGTCGCGCTATCGCTTTCATGGCATACACGTATGACTCATAGGTTTCGTCGCGCTGCTTCTTCCTCTTCGTGAGATTCATGTGGACATCGGCCTGATCAGCTGTTGATGGGAAGCTATAAAGTAACCTTTCTTTAAAAGTCTCCCAAGAATACACTTCTTCCGCGACACTATTTAACCACAATTTAGCTACTCCTTTCAGCTTATTCACCGCATGAGTAAGCAATACGGAATTGTCCCACGAATACGCGGAAGCGACCCCTTCCACTCGCCGCACCCACTGTTCGGCGGTAAATCCTAAGGTCGTCGACGCGTCAAACTCGGGCAACAATCTTTCCGCCATGTCTCGGTGAGCAACTACAGTTGTCGCCATCGTACTACAATGTCTCGCTTCCATTATTTCTCTTTCGCGGTCTAACAACGCGCGCTCTCTCTCCAGCAACTGTCTTTCTCGTCGTAGAATCTCACGTTCAATGTCGTTATCGCTCGCCCTAGGCGCTAAGTGGTTCTTTGGTCGGGTCACAGAGGGCGTCGACATCGCTCTCGGTAGCTCAGGAAAGCTCGCTGCTCGCGTCAAGAACGCCTCGCTTACTCCTGTTCCCGCCACTGGATACGTCATTTCCGGTTCCCCACTAAACGCCATGCGGTCGCTTTTTTTTCGCTAATTTCGCTTTTTTTAGGTCTGTTTCGACGCTCACAACCCTAGTTATACTTGGGGTATTGTTCACTCGGGAATCACTTTTCTTTCACGTACTTACGGAGGGGTACAGTCTTCATCGGCAAACAGTCGGCTCTCTCACGACGTGCTCCTTTCCGAAAACTGGTTTTTGATCTTCTTATCCTTATCTGATCCCGATCCCGCCGCTGCTCTGTCAGAAAACACTACACCACTCTCCAACTCCCTCCTCGGGGAGGCACACCCGAAATAACACAACACGTCCAAGGGACTCCAACTTTATTTAAACCCGAATTACACCAGCATTCTGCTCTCCAGCAGAAGCTCTCCCACGAGCCAACACACGGCCCACACTACTACGAGTCCCGTCACACACTCTTTTCTCTCGCGTCACGTGATCTCTTAGTACTCTCCTTCTCCGTCCCGCTTCTGGTAGCACTTCTCGTGGCGGTCGTCCTCGCTTGCGTAACATTTTCATACATATAAATAGATAATCCAGACATGTTACCTGTCTCATACACATTTAATTCATACTTTACTCGGTTCCGCAAGCAGCATTAATACTGCCGACTTCACTTTGAAAGAATCCGTCCGTTCCTTTAGTTGATGGGACACCATTTTGGACGTTGACACCTTACAAAAAGTAACCGAAAGGCCTCCTTTAATCTGTGATAGGTTTTTCGCGAGATTTAGTGGAATTTCGTCTTATTTTAAAAATAGAAACGTTCACTGGGGTCAGTACATGTCTCAAGGGGTTACAGGTATTTAATTGGGAAACTACACGCTCCAGTTCCTCAGACCTCGATCCTATGCCAAGCGATACTATACTAGCGCAAAGATTATTTTCAAAAATAAATAACCGCTATCGATCACTCCAACGTTGGAAGGAATCCTACCGTTCCCTCCACTCTGATGGCATCGCTATTCGTGGAACGCCACTAACTCATCCTTAAATCAGGCACCTGTGTAGCATGCCTGCAATGCAAAGGATCATGAGGCGTATCTATGGATGGAAAGGGAGATCGGTTATGGGAAAAACGAAAGGAAGGGAAGAGGAGGAGATGGAGAGGGAAGGACAGAGGAAGATGGTGAGGATATAGGCGACGAGGTGAGGAAAGATATATGAAGATGAAGAGGAAAGAGAATAGAATGAGGCGATGAACAGAAAAAGGAGTAAGAGGGAGAAATAGGTTCAGGGCCAGAGAAAGTGTGTCAGAGAGGGAGAATGTGATGGAAGAGGGAGAGAACGAGGAGAGGAAGTATACGTGGACATAAGGAGAGAATGATACAGGAAGAGTGATAGCGAGGAAGATGGAGAAGAAAAAATAAATAAATAAATAAAAATATATGTATGTATATAGATATGTGTGTGTATATATATATGTGTGTGTATATATATATATAGGAAAAGGTTTCAGCTAGTAGACGACTTGAAAGGGAAAGAGAGCTATCAAGACTTGAAGAAAACTGCGGAAAATAGGAGTATATGGAGAACCAAGTTTAACCTAGAATAATCACGGACCTGTCAACGGACAGACTACCTATGATGATATATATATATATATATATAGTGAGAGAGAGAGAGAGGGGGGGGGGATAAGGGGAGAGAGTGAGAGGGATATAGAAGGGGAGAGAGAAGGCAGAATTAGAGAGATAGAGAGGAGGGAGAGAGGGTGGAGAGAAGATAAAAGGGAGAGGAAGAAATGGAGGAAGAGAGAGAGAGGGGGAAGTTAATTGGGTATAAAGGACGAAATTACGAACAGAACTAAAGATATTGATACAGCTTCAGTGACAGAGAGAGATAGAGAGAGTAATTGTACGCATAGAAGGGGAAAGACGAGAAGAGAATGGGACGCAGGGGGATAAAAGGAACGCACGTTAGAGACACAAAGGAAGGCAAAGACAAAGAGAGAGATAGAGAGAGAGTTGGCGAGCAGAGATGGGGGGGGGGGGTAGAAGAGTGTGTAGAGGTCGAAAGCAAGACAATAGGGAGGGTGGAGGAGAGTAAGAAATACGGAGGGAGAGGATGACGTGTGCCTCCTCCTCGCTCGTAAATATCGTAGCCCGAGCATTTGTAGTCTATCCCTGCGCCGTCGCCTTAGGCCTCGCCTCGAGTTTAATTTTCTCCTTCCTCCTATCCTTCTTACCTTTATCTTCCATATCCTCTCTCTCTCTCTCTTTCTCCCTCTCCTTTCGTCCACCGCGAAATCCTTTCTCTTCTCTTTCCACGTTTCATTTAGCTACCTCTTTCGTCTTTCCCGCCCACCTTCGGTCGCTTGGATACTTCTTGGTATAAACTCCCTCCCCTCCTGTCTCTCTCTCTCTCCCTCTCTCGCGCGCACCCTCTCAACGACGAACACAAGAGGGAGTTTTTGTGCTCGAACGCCTTAGCGTGTTTTGGCCGCCATCCCGTTTGGCCGTCTTCGCGCACGTATCATATTCAATGCCTTTCGTTCCCGCTCGCTTATCTCTCTCTCTCTCTGTTTCTTCCATCTCGGAGGATAAATAGCCACCACGCGTTTTAACGTGAGGGAGATGTGTTGTTTTCTTTGAGGCGCAGTTTGATGGCCTTGTTGTTTATTAAGGAGTTGATTTGAATGTTTTTATGTGCAAATATGATTAGTACTATATGGAAGGGAAACCATAGTTTATGCTCCGTATAATAGTGGGGGGTTAGGGAGTAAAAGAAATGGAGGGGTTGTCATAATAAAACTTCTTTCCGCTTAGAAGTTCTTCAGTGGCAGAAATAATACCAATGCGTAGTGCACTGCGTGCTGACTTATTGCATTCTAAATCTCGAGAGATTTTTGACACAGTTCAACCTGTTCCGTCAAGGGTTTTTTCTTTTATCTTTTCGTAAACTTCCCATTCTTTTGATGAATCCGATATTTCTTTTCGCTCGATAAATATTTACTTCTCTCTCACTTCCTTTCTTTAAACAGATCATCCCATATCAAACTTTTACCGCCCGTTCCTCCTGTCTCTCCCTTATTTGCATTATCAATCTCGTACTTTTCCTATTCAGTACTTTTTCATCGACTAATTTTCTCCAATCTACTCCATACACATCCCAAAAACCTCAGGTATTATACAGATTTAAAAAATGACCAGTGTAAAGCGAAAGTACTTTTAAGGAAAAACTGTTGTGCATAATAATGCAAAAGTAAATTTTATTCGTCAAGTGGTCAGATGACTATGGAATTCCAGGAAGAATTCTCGTGCTTCACTTACGGCTGATATCAAAATTTAAAACATACTAGATCACCAATAGTCAAAATAACTTTAGAGCTGCCAGGGTTTGTTTGTTGCTCCAATAACTACAACAATTTTATAGCCGTTTGAGGGACGCTGTTTTTTCAAGTTTAATTAGCACTCAAAGTTGTTTACCAATCTAAGGCCGCTATATAGCTGCAGCGAAGCATGAAATTGTCTTCACAAATTTTAGATCGCCATTCGAGAATCGAATCACTTTCTTCGGATTGTTATGGTCTGTGGGTATGGATTATCGTATCTTATTACTGTTCGTTTCTTTTTTGTCCACGCGCCCATTTGAGCGCGTGTTTTATCGCATGTGCCAAATTTTCTGAGGCACGGCATTGAGAGCGGGTCTTTGTCGGGTGTTTTCCCCCACTTCCCCTTAGTTTTTTTTTCGCGCTGCGTCGTGGTTGAAAGGAGGGAAGGCAAGGGGGAAATGGAGCGTAGGAATATTTTGGCGGTTATGTTTACGCCGATATGTTTTCCTTCGCCCTCCATCTCTCAAGCGTCGGTTTTATTGGGTCGTATTTTTTTGCGGTGTCTGCCGGGATGTTATTTTAGTTTGACCTCAGACGATGTTTGTGCCCCGGGTGGATGGCTGTGCATGTCACGTCGATTTTTCATCGGGTCATCGGTGAAGTTTACGTGTAATCCAAGTCGAGGCATAATCCATGTTGTCTTCCTGATGTGTTGGAGGAATAACGTCCATTTCTGTTGCTCTATAAAGGCGTTCTTTGACCGATGTTAAGCGGTTAATAAATTTACTTGCAGAACATAAAAACTAACCATTACACTACATCGGTGAAGTTTCCGGGTATCCGATTATCCTAACCAGCCTTTATAGAAAATGTTTTAAGATTTTCAGAAGTAATTGTATAGTTATATAGTTCTATCGGCTACGATTCTGAAATGGCAAGATTCGCCATGTCGTTCAAGTTGTAACGAGATTAATTTTTGGGAGGTGATATTTCCTGTCATCAATAGACGCAGTATTTGTTTATTTCTTCTATAAATAGTATTAGGTGCTACAAATATGTTTCATATAGATATTTTTGTAAAGTTGTCTATGAAAAATACTTGGGGACGGCGAAACAGTTCGAATTATTTAACGTAAAAAACAATGAGAAAACCGTACATTTATATTTCGTTTTGAATGTTTTGGAATTATGTAATGACCATTGTATCTCTTTCTTGTCTCCAATAGTAATATTTTTAATACACAGCCTTTATCTGCTTCAGCGAACGAATTATAATTATATTTATAACATTAACGAGTGTAATATTTGCAGTTAGCATTTACATAACGCAAATGTTTAATATACCAATTAGGATCTGGGACTTTCGTACGAACGGAGTTAATTTATTTTGTATCGTTAATACGCACCGAATGTGATCCAAAATTAGCAGCAAAAATTTATCGCGTCCACATAACCTCGCAAATCGTTGAAAAATTTCAGTTAACCTTTTGTGTTGATGAAAGGCTAGGCAGAAATTCCATTCGTTTGGAAGATGGAAATTACGGATTTAACTGATGTTATTGATGTATGTTTTACCAGCTTCAGAAATAGCCGACTAGCAGGATTCCCTCCGCTCTTGGGTGCGTGGGCGACTCACCTAACGCTCTCTCTCCCTCCCCTCCCCCTTTCCCCCCTCTTTCCCCTCCTCACTCCCCTCTTGAGAGCGGAAAAGAGTCTTAGTCGTGAAGTGTTGTGGGCGGGCGCGAATACCTCATTTGTTTTCTCTCCCGCGGGAGCTGCATTAGCGCGCAGATTGGGCATTCTAAGGCATATTACGCCACCCATGGAGGACGCAGTCCGGCACGAAAAACTTTTTATTTTTAAATTACAGCACCTACTTTAATTTTTAAGCGAGCAGCGCCATGAGCTTACGCGAACGGGTATAATCCTAAGGAAAATGTTAGGAGTAAATGCAAAACAATGTATGCGTAACATCGAGACTATTGGGTCTCTACTCGAAATTCTTGCAACGGTGTTCATTTACCGACATATGCCTCGAGGGACCATATTAGAAACGGCACGCGTTTTTTATAGGTTTAATAAAAAAGTTTAAAGAGTTTTTTGTACATTTTAATTTTAATGCGCCTTTAATCCGGTATTACCTCACCGAAAATTGTGTACTTACAGCACCGGAAGCGCTGCCATTTTGATTTTTTTCCATCCAGCAATACAGGAGAGATGGGTTTTAATAGTGTTATATTTTTAGGGGGTGATGTGTGTGCGTGCGTGCGTGGATGGGGAAGAACCTTGGTCGGAAGGATATGGCGAGTTTAGTGAAGTGAGGAGGAGAAGAACACATTTTTTAGGGGGTTCCGAAAAATCTCGAGAAGCAGGCAGCGCAAACCTTTTCCTCCAATAAGAACTCTGCGAAAACAGGGCCTGGGACTAAGTCCTTGGAAACGCGGATAGAATTCGTCGGGGAATGTTGCGTGGAAACGCGCTAGCAAACTTCCTCCTCCTTCCCTCCCCAAAAAAAAAACGAGAAAAATTTCTCCCTCCTCCCAACGGCATTGTTGTGAGGAGCGAGGCGTTGGAGCGCAGTTAACGGACAATGAATCTCCTACTCAACCCTGCCGAGTGCTTCCAGATCCTTCTCTCTCTCTCTCTCAGTGCTTATCTCGAGTTCCATAAACTCCTAAGTTTTCAAACTTTTTATAACGACTTCTCTCTCTCTTCTCACTCTCCATTACCTCTTTCGTCATCGCCCGGAAGCGTTACGCGCCCAGTCTTTACACCTGCCTTACTGCCTGACCGTTTCCGTCTGACGCTCAAAGTAATCGTCGGGTTCTCTCTATCTCTCACCCAACCCCTCTTCAATGACGTCCTTCGCTGATGTTCGCATGCGGTCTCGTTTCGTCCCACTCACCCATTCTCTCTCTCTTAGAAACAACTGCCGTCCCATTTCTGTACCGTTATATAATCCCGCTTCTGTCCCCACATTAGTTACTCGTCACCATTTCCATCTCTACGACTATTATTCCTACAAACCAGCGGTTCCCATAAACTTTATGCATACGCGATCCCCTCTTAAGGCTGCCGAACTCGTAGATACCCGGTACTGGTCGGTTATCCCCTCGCAAATTACATTGGTTCCATTTGATGCGCAACAGTCAAGAGGATATAAAATTGAAAGGATATATTGACGAGCCTTCGGCTCGCTTTGTTTTAATGGGTAGTCGTCTCCGGGCGCTACCGCGCCCTTCGCCTCGGCCGGAACCGAACCATCCCTCCCCGTTTTCCGGTGATCGGGTTTGTAAATGTCGCGACAGGCCCATCAGTCATGGGTTAGCAAGCTTTAGGGTAAAAATATTACATAGCGATCCCATGAGCCTCTCAACAATAAATATTTGCCATGAAAAATATTTGCGAGGCCAAAACAGGATAGTACCCTTTGCGGGGGATAACCGACCAATACCTAGATACCCAATCTTTTTATCCATTAATGCCCAACATTGCGAACTTGCGACATTTTTAATTGCGTTTTTCTTTTTTCAGATATGATAGTTTATTTTTTGATGTTTCTCTGCGCTCTAAAAAAATGATTTTTGACAGTTAAGTAGTACGTCTGTCATTGTATAGTGATGACAGAAATAAATTATCAAGATTAACTATTTATAAAAATATCATTAAAAACGGTGGAATTTTCACTGTTGAGAATTAAGGTAGCCGACCTTATCCCGACTCTCCCTAACCATCTAAATCTAAAATGTGATTTTAATCAAAAACATTATTCATATGTTTTATTTTTGGCTAAAGTCGATGTTAAAATCTAAATATATCCATAGGTAAAATTAAAAAATAAGAACAAATAAGACAAAAACTTCATAACAATTTCACTTTATCAACCAAAAACATTTCCAGGATTCGAGGTTACTTCGTCATCATCAGGTAGTCGTAGCTACGTCAAAATCTGGCCGTGTTATTGATAAATAAAGTGGAACTTTTACATAGTTTTTGTCTTATTTTAAATGAATTATGGAATTCCACAAAGTTGAGGCTTTCCTAGTGGATTGTGAAATGAAAATAAAATAAAACAAAAAATTCTATATTCGCAAACTCCCTGAAAACCTTACACGACATCCAGTTTGGGAACAGCTAACCTTAACCTGTTCCGTTCCCTAATACTTTTCTTCGTTCCATCTTAATTCTGTTCTATTTCCATTCCTTCCACTTTGTTCCAATTCCGTCCCATTCCAGTTTCATTCCCTTTACATTCGCCTCAGTCTCGTTACATTCGTCTCAATACTGATTTTGTCTCATTTCCGTTTATACTATATCCCAATTTATTCCAATTCCCATTTCACTCCCCTTACCACGTCTCTCTTTCATCCTTTTATCTTGTAACTCCCTTGTCTTTTTTTTCATTCCAGTGACATTCTTGTTAAGCAAATCCCTCACTTTGCACGGAAAAGAGCGTGTAAATCGAAACTGCACAAAGTGGGATAGGTTTCCTCATAGGATGGTTGGTTGCATTTCAGCGCCATCTTGTATTCGTCAACAATTTTTATATAGAATTCAGAATGGTTTCCTTTATTCTTTCTTATAACCTCAGAACGGAACCGAAACATTTTATGATTTAAAAAAAATGTTTGGAGACCGTTTCGAAACTGTGCCAAAGTGAAACGGCCGTGCAATTCGAGATTGCTTTTTAAAAGTAGAAGAACGTGTTAATAGAAGCAGTGCAATTGGAGGGATTAGTCTACCTTACTACGCTTATATTCCATACCGGTGTCTATTCCTTTGGTGGATCTAATTTCCGTGCAATTTGACTTTCGTCGTCACGTGGAAATACCCACCCCATTCCCATATTACTCCCGAGTGTTACTCTTTCACTTACTCGACTTCCATTTGCACATCTCTTTGTCTCATTTCCGCCAAATTCCAATAACACCAGACTGTTCGTTTCTCATTACATGTCACTTTTCCCGTGCTTTTGTTTTTTATTACCTACTCCTGTTCCATTGTCATCTTTCTCATGTATTTCTAAAAGTCACTATTTTTGTATCGAGCCTAAATATGTATTTTTGCTCCTAAGAAAATAGAAATTCAGGAATAATGCCCGCAATAATGAGAAAATAATCTTTACAAAATTTCTTTGCTAATGTTAGAGTGCAAATCTTGCAAACTATGGGAATATTTTAAAAGAATATTCTGTGATAAAAGTTTTAGTTTATCGCTGAACATTTTAAACTACTTTAATAGATACGTATACGCCGTTTAAAAAAATATTGAGTAAAATCTACGATAAAAAATCTGATGTGGCCAACACATGACTTTCTCCATATTTGGGGTATAGATATTTATATTATTATGAATAGTATTATAAGGCAAAATTATTATTTCGTATCATAAAAGAATACAGTCGTCCTTATTGCCGTAAATTATATTTTGAATATGTTTACAGAATTCACCGTTACATGGTGGTGGCGCTGTATACTGGAAATTACGAAAACGTTAAATATCTCCGAAATGAATGGTTCTACGAAAAATTATTTCAAACAAAAGTTGGAAAAATGTTATTCTATACAACTTTGGTCCTCTCGAAGATTACCAATAACGACATTATTTGACGGAAACCGATTATTTATAAATAATTCCTAAACAATAACTGCTATGGAAAATTGTTTGAAATAAAAGACGTAGGAAATTATATTTTATACATTTTTTGTAATGGTCAATGTATACAATATTGACGTATTATCGGAGAAATATCGCAAAAACCGAATCGGGTTTCGAATAAACCTCGACTTCCAGTTAACCGGTATTGTCCAAAAACTAATCAGTTCTTTGTGCTCATGCTAAAGTGTTATATATGAAATTTGGTATTAATATGACAAGTACTTTTTGAGTTAGAGCGCCCGCAATCACATACATCCATCCACACTCTCACACACATACGTCATTCCGAAAATAGTCTAAACGTATTCTAGGGACCTCAAAACGTGTATTTCCGTTGAAATGTCGGAGTCGACTTTTTTCGTGATCACAATACTTTCCCTATGGAGAAAGTAAAAATACAAATATGTGAGCTAAGTTATCGTGTTAAGGTAATGTATAAAAAATTAATTACCTGCAAATCAGCACAAAAATCAGTGCAGAAACTCCATCAGAAAATCAGTACACTGTTGAATAAATCAGTACGGTTGGCCTCATTTCGCCCCGCTTCAATCCCATTCCCGCTCTATTTTCTTCCATTCATACTTCGTTCCCTTCTCAAAACTGTCCAACTAGCTTCGACCTCTCCTCGTCGATTCTCTCCTTCCTTTTCTGGCCCCTTCCCGTCGCATCTTTGTCCTTCTACCCTTCGAATTCCCCACTCTCACACGAATACTTCAAATTTCTCTCTTCCTCTCCTCTCCTCTCTCTCTCTCCCTCTCCCTCTATTCCAGACTCCTGCATCCACCGTATCATTTCACTCCAGTTTCCTCATCATTTCACGAACCTTCCTTGCCAATTCACACCCACGCCTTGAACTTCCCTCCCTCCTTTTAACGCTCCCTCCCTCATCTCTCTCCCCCTGCTCTCTTTCTCACGCTACGATATGCTCTAAGCGTAGGCTCTTGAGTGAGGGCCTTAGCGTAGGACTATTAATAGTCCGTCCCTCCCATTCCTCCCTTCCTTCCTCCCTCTCTTTCTCTCCCTCGCTTAATCCTACTCATACTTCCACTCCTCCTCCCTCCTCTTTCTCTCCTCTCTTTCCCTCTTCTCTTTCCTAGCTGAAAGACCTGCAGCTCTTTCGTCATTCATATCCCGCAAAAAAAAATCCTTCTGGGAATTAGGGGGTGTAATGGGGATAGGCCTCCTTTCATCTTTTCTTCGCCATTAGTGGTTTCTTCTCCTTCTAGTCTCTCTTCTTCCATCCCTCTCTTCTCTAAGCAGGGTGCTCGCAGTTCACTCCGTGCTCACTCTTTCGCGGTGGATTATGGGTGTTCCCACTCTTTCGCCGCGCCTTATTTTGTGCCTTACGGCGGGGACTGCATTTTTTTCGCTAGTCTTTTGAAGACGTGAAGACGTGGTTCGTTTATTCCCTAACCGCTTCGATTACATCCTCTTGTCTCGTTGAAAGTTTCATTATCTATCGATTTTCAACTGTTTTGATTCCTCGAGTGATCTAGCGTCGATGTAAGGGATGTGTGTAGCAACATTCAATTGTTTTGATTCCTCGAAATTGTGAGGTTCACGCGCGTATTGGTGCATTATCGCTTTGTCACTATTTATTTTCACGGTTTACGTCATCGAATTCGGGCGAATTTGAATATGTTCTTATGTTTATTGGCCTAAAGACTTTTTTAAAAGCCCATTAATGAAGGTATAGAAAGTTCGTTTTATCTGTACGAAAGTAAAATATACAAACTATTAGCACCAACGAAATTTTCAGGAAATCTCTTGAGGCGCTGTTTGCAAGTTATTTTGATTCTTTTGATCATCTGACTTACTATTAGGGTCTTAACTAGAAGTAGGTATTTTTACAATTTACTTAAGTACTGAAAGAACTTCTTCATAAAGTATGTATGTATCTGTAATATACATTTATATATAATAAGTTAGCCATATGGTATTACCGTGCGGTGAATGTAACCTCTTTAATCTATAGTAAAATGTTGAATGACTTAACTTACACATCCGCATCGTTTTATAGTACCTTCCACATAATCGATGTTCAAAGTATTTTGCCTCTTTTTCTTCTATGACATAAGAGAGTTTAGATAATGCGAGTTCAGATAATATCTCAGTTTTGACAGTTAAAATGAAAAAATCTAATTCATTATAAAGTGTTGGGTTACCTTAATTTAAAAATGCATTATGTAGTCCTGCGAAAGGAAGAGAGAATAATCGCTTCTGCCGAATTTTATTGGCCATAAGCGCAGCTCAACTTAATTTTCTTGGTCATCAAATTTATGACGTACTTCCGATGCAAGATTCTTTTAGGAGTTGGCAAAGCGGGAAGAATTTACTCGCTGGTTATCCGGCATGATTTATCTCGGCGATGAACGACCTTTATCGTTTGCAGCCCGCAAGTGAAGATTTTAAGCTCTCAGCGGCCCGGAAGCTGTTACGTAAATATAGGAAAATACGGAATGGAAAGCGCAATTAAGAATGGAAATATGGTGCTCGGTTTTACTTTTTGAGTAAGAAATTTCAACCTTTGGCGAATATGTACTACTTTAGTCCAAAAAATAGTATCTTTCGAAAATAACCCTATTGTCATGTCCTCATGTGTTCCTTTTGGCATTGAGTCGCTCGTAGGTGATTTATATTTTACTACATTTTCGCATAATTTAACGGAAATGTTAATTAAAAGATATTAAGTACGGATAAGTTATCGGCTGGTTCGTCGATCATAATAATAACTCACTGTATGTTTTGAGATTTTACAAAAATTGTTGGGTTAGAAAATGGGAATGTGCGGTTTCTCAATTTATCATTATTTTATGTTACATATATTAATATGGAACGGAAAAATGTTTAGTCTTAGAAATATCCTATTTATTTTGTTACGATTTTGTAAGACGTTTATATAACTTATAGAGATAATTTGTATAATATTTTTCTCTGCGAGGGGTGTTTTTAGTGAGGGAATGGCATTTATCTTTAATAAATTAAGTGCGTTTTGTTCGTATGTCAGTAATAGAAAAAAGAAAGAAATAAAAATCAAGCTCCGCCCCGAATTTCTTCGTTTTTGCTTTATCCGACGGTTAGATGTTTTAGATGTTTACAGGTAACACGGTCAAAGTTTTCAGAAATAGGCGTACTTTTCAAAATTTTGTGGATTTTTCGTACTTTTTTTGGGTGTTGTCAAGCCGACCATCATTGTTACCTCCGATTCAATTAGCGTCAATGAAGCCTTCAAATAGATGACAGAAGCAACAAAATGATCGATGTATCAACTCAATCTTTATACATACCAACGTAAATAGATACTGATAATTATTCAGGAAACTGCGTGTGGGAAGCGTTTATAACGATTGACCAATGCAGTAGAACCTTCTTTCGTCTATTGAATACCGGAATCTTACCTTTTTTAAGTAAAATTATTATATTCTACATTTTTAATGTTTATTAACATAAATAGGCTCACGCATCTGGCGTACATTTACCAGAGCCCGTGTTCAATCATGGATAACTATACTACGTTCATATTTGCCAATTTAGCGACTTTGTTGCTATATTTAGCGACTTTTTACTTCCTTTAGCGACTTTTTACTTCCTTTAGCGACTTTTTTTTAGTGTTTAGCGAAATGTCACTAACTGCGATTTTCTACTAATCTAGCGTCAAATTCAAATATTGCTTTAGGTAAGCAGAAATACATGCAATATACTATAGAAGCCAAACATTTATTTTACTGTAGCTTTATTAAAATCTATTTAGTTTTAATAAACCTTAAAATATTTCTCCACTTACTTCCCCAGTTATGATATTTTAAAGACGTTTTATACTAATTTGAAAGATCTCATTATCAGTTAAGTAGAAGAATACATCATAAAACGCAGTTAAATTACATAAAAAACGATTTCCATTATAAATTAAAGAAGGTATAATTCTCGATGCAGAAATTAGACTTCGATTTTTATTATGATTATTGAACGTCATAAATGAAGCTTACCTTTTTTCAAATTTTAGAATAGTGAGCAAGATTACTGTCACAAATTGTGACTCGCAATGTGTTGTCATAAGTGGATGAGCGCTTCTTTTTCGTGTATATCAGAGTATTTGAAGGTGGTATATTGAGCCTCAATCATTTGCGTTTTGAAGTGATTCCAGAAATCCAAAAGTTTTATACCCCTTATTGAAAATTCTAAGAACGAGTGCTTGCTCTGCGCGGGTATATGAAAGAATCACCGAATATGACGCGGAATACTTTCCTGCGTGTTATACGCAGGTATTTACGGTATTTTATTTTTCTACTTATAAAATAAGCTTGACCTATAAACGTTAATATCTATTCCATCATTTATACATAAATGGCTTGCAAAAATTCTCCCTTATTTTATAATAATAATTAAATATCTTAATTGATATTCATTTATAGAAGAGTTAAAAAGTTACAAATTAGATTAATAAGATATATTTGAAGTATTTATGCACTATTTTATTTTTAACGACTTTTCAGCGACATTTTATTCGAGTTTAACTACTTTATATTAAGGATATAGCGATATTTTCAAATTTATTTTGGCAACTGTGACTACCTTGTCTTTTCACGGGTTTCTAGCTTAGAAGACATAAAAGTAAACATTTCAGAAAGGCATAATTACACAAGAAATTAAGCTGGATTTGGCGAAAGTGATATGATAGGAAATAAACTTATCGTTATATTTGAATGTAATACGCTTGGAAATGGATTGCTTACACACAAATTTGGTTAATTGTTAAGAAGGTCTAATTGAAAGACATTCTTTATAGGTGAATTTCAATTTTTCGTAGAATAAAATGTTTTTGTATATCTCGCATTGGCCCTTATAATTGGCAGCGAAAGTAGATTCAATAAATCCGTTTAAATTCAACGGGCACTTACACTAATGCCAGATAAAAAAGAAAAGTAAAGAAGAAACAATTATTCGCTAAAGGTTTGAGCTATTATATCTAACCGGAAAAAGTCGTATACATTGTTCCATCGCATGTGTAATGAGCTTAATAGTCCGTAGATATAACAGAAATACCTCCATTAATTTTCATCGGAGCTGTTATGCATCTGGCTACAATTGGTCAGCGGCCGTCTGCGCCCACTTTAAAGCGTGATTCACCTGCGTTCATTATCACTTGATGTTGGTGCGAATACATCAATTCCTATATCAGATACTGGCAATTAAAAGAAACTCGCATTAGTATTTAGTTACGGATTTTTAGGAGGGCCGCATGGGGGTTCACGTCGCAAACTACTCGTACATGAGAGAATGAGAAGGATCCTATTTGTGAAATTAATAATCAATAATATTTTAGCGTCATAACTTCGATAGAAACTTGCGGCCGTTGTTCTAACCGACGTCTACTATGTATTCCTGGTAGAAAATGGATGTGATAGTTAATAAATTTTTCTTCATACCGGGCGGAATATTTCCCAAAATGAAAATTGTAGGAAAAATTTTTATCCTTGATTATGGTTTGTGCCTGGTACGCCATAATATGGATGGAAGTCTATGAGCCGGTATATTTAAGCATCCGCAATTTAATTTTAGGATACACTGGTCATGGTAGGAACTGAATTTGAACTTAGGTAATTTTGTCATAAAAAGTTTAATACACCAGTGCTTCCCAAACTATGGTCCACCGACCATTTGTGGTCCGCGGAGGTTACGTTCGTGGTACGCGAAGGTTTCCAAAATGTAATTTTTTAGAATGAACCGCATATTTAGTTGAATTATTTTTTGGGAAAAGTTAATCAGTTCTTACACTATCACAGGCATTCAATACTTTAGTAATGTACCTAGTTAGCTTAAAGATTTTTCTACTCATTCATATTTCCAGATTTCACCTCTCTGCAGTCAAATTAACCCCTTTTCATTAATGTGGTTACAGTAAGTACGTTTGTGTCAGAAATGAGGTGGCTCGCAGGGCCTGGAGGGTTGGTCCGCGGAGCTCAAAAGTTTGGGAAGCACTGTAATACACACACCTGACTTCTACTAATGTGGAGTATAATTTTGCTATAACAAACTCAGCCTACAATTAGAAGTTCGCCAATATAAAGCGCTATATTTAGTATATATTTACATACACACAAATACTCTTATAAACTAGCAGTGTGTTGTTTATTGCGTTCGGAATCGTGTTCCGCTGTCGCACGTAGTACTTCCGTCGGCTATCCATTAGGCAAACACATTGGCTATCCATCCGAGTAAGATTGATAGTTAAAGGGGCGGCGGGAGGAGGGGGGGGGGGCTTCGATTTTCTTCCTGGCTTCCGTCCCATCATTTCTCTCATCCCCTCCCCCCTCTCACTCTCTATCTCTCTGGACTTCGACCGTCTTCTTTTTTACTCTCGTATACCGACTTCCTCTCGGTGTTTACGACGCTTTAAAAGGTTTTATTTGAAAAAAGAAAACGAGTGGATTGCCTAATTCGATAAGTTAAAAGGCGCCGCCATATGCCTTCTCTCATAACGGGCGAATTGCGCCTAAACGAGGCGTTGTTACGGCTTATGAGGGTGGGGAGAAAATGAAAGACGTTTATCGCTTTTAGCCAAGAGACGGGTGGAGATATCGACTGCAAAGTAGCGGCGGTTTCGAGGGTTTTTAAAGGGATGGGAATTGACGGAAATAAAAGAAAAAAGTCTTTTAACGAAAGGAGTTCGAAACGAGTGCGCAGTTTTTGCGTGGAATTCGGGACGCGAATCACGCTGAAAGGTCAAGTTTTTTCCTTTTATCGTGTGGGATAAAGCCAATAGGAATTTTGAAGAAATTGTTCGTTTCGTAGTTTGGATGTCCTTTCAAATGTCATTGGGCCTGTGACTGAAGATCTCTCCTTCGCTAATGACGCACGAAATTGTTTTTTTGAGGTCTCTTATAGCTGAAAAACTTCCTGTGCGTGTTTGTGTTACAAAAACCAAATACTTGACTTATTAATGATATTATTTAATTCAACTTATTTTTCTATGATTCGTTAATATTATAACGTTTGCAGTTATCTGCTTCAAAATTTACGATCTTTGGAATTTTTTTCAGACTTTGGTTTTTTATATTAAGATTGTTTTTCTATTACCTATTGAAAACATTACTGGGCATGCCTTGTGCTTAAATGAATTGTGTATTGCTCGATATTGATGAGATATTTTTTATTTGTCTCTGTAATAACTCGAAAAGTTTTCGTTTTTATTTTTTTTATGGCGATCTTCAGAGTTTTAATTGAAACGAATCGTAGAATTTTAATGAAAATCAATTATCACGAACGGCACAAAAAGAATTATGAAAAAGTCGGAAGTTGCGGGGCAATCGTTATGAATTCCCAAATTCGTCGTTCCCATACCAGTCAATACATGACCTACAGAAAGCACGAATGGTAAAAAACGGCGTTCTATTGAAAGAATAAAGCTCGGCATGAATAGCTATATGCGAAGGGATAACAGTTACGATATGATAATGTGCACGGTATTAATCGTTTTGAAGGTATATTAGATATATTAGATATACCATTTTTAACTTCATATCATTTTTTTCGGGGGTAGCCATGGCGTAGTGGCGAGACCGTTGACCTGCTACGCTGAGCATACCCGGTGCGAACCGGTACGAATCCGGCGAATGCTGGTTTTTATCAAGAGATCTTGTGGCATGTTTAGAGGAGAGCACCCGAATCCTTCGGGAGGGACGTAAAGCTTGGTGCTTCTTTTTAAGAGGCTAATGCCGGAATTGGGTTTAGACTGAGAAGCCTACTAGCGCTACTAGTCGTTTGAAGTCACAAGGTCCTACAAATTACAAATCTTTTTATCGGAATAGATTTATACGACGATTCTGATTTATATACTGGTTTTTAGCTGCACATCTTCTGACTCCTGAGACAAGCGTTAACGCTGAAGCGAGGAAAAGGAAACATACGATCCAATGAATGAGCCGAAATTTTGTGGAGAATCATATTTAGGGTAACACATAAAAGAAATCCGTAGATCCCAATAGAATTTATTGTTATATTTATTATATTATCGAGGAAAAGCACATCGAGTAACATTTTAGTGTAACTCTTAAAACTTAAATTACTCAAGGTATACAAAACATAAGGTTTAGCATTGTTTGTAGAACTGAATTAAATGGTTACGTTAAAGAGAGCACTTAAAGCTTAAATGGTTTTAATTTCTTAGATAGTATTTAAAATCATGAATGCTGTATGATTTCATCACCGTGTTTCTATACTGTAGTTTTAATGTACTGATTTCATTGCATCTCGATAACAAATAATTCCAATTTAATGTAAGAATAAAATATAACGATGGTAATGTTCTTAGTGGATGAATTAAAGTGTACAGAGATGAGGTACACAATTTTATTCCGAGCTTTTCCAACGCCGAGGAAAAATATAAATCTAAAATTAAAGTTAAACTACAGTTAATTCAGTAATAATTTCCCGTCATCATTTTTGACGAAAGATCAAGCGAGTATATTCTTACACTCGAATCAAAACTCAAGTTCGATAAAATACATCGCGAATATTTCAATGAAGATGTTTTCTGCGTAAGGTGTGACGCATCTTCGTCAGATTTATAGGAAAAAATCTCAAAGTTTGAGCAAAAAAAAGTCTGAGCCGAGATAAAGGAGAAACTTCCTTTTCCTAGCTGTTTTGAAAACGCTTTTACCTGCTCCGCCTATAATGAGCTACGACCAAGCCAAAAATAACACTCTCATGCGCGCACCACGCGACATTTTAAAACTTCCGGTATACTGGATGGGAGGAAGTACTCGTAAGAATTTAGCTTTTTTATGGCCCCCATAAAATATTTATTTTTGGGGAAGAAACAGCTGCTTGTTACCCGAAGACTAGTGCGGTGGTTTTCCTGGATTGAAGGGAGAAAGAAGAGGTGAGGGAGGAGATGGAGGAAAAAAAATAGGACAGTCGACCGACATCTTTCAACGACGTGTTGAAATTTATTAGTCGGACCTGAAAAATAAGCGAGGAATCGTTCGACGAGGAGAGCCCGCATAAATCAACCATTAATCAATTTATTCGGACGCACGGATGGACTTCTTTTTTTTTAAGGGAGGGGGAAAAAGGAAGAGAGGGAAGAAGGGAGATGTACATATATTGGAGGATAGGAGAGAAAGGAGAGAGGAAATTCGATTCACGCGAGGCAGTTTTTCCCTTGTCACTTGCGAAACGTCAAGTTTCAACAAATTTCACTTTTCCTCGCTAAGAATAGGTTTTCCGAGAAGGAAGACACACGGTTCCCCGTGCGTGGTTCAAAAATAATTTTCTTAAGTGGGACTAGGAGACTTAAAGGCCATATTCTCCGCTGAGAAAGGAGAGGACCCAAAAAATAAATAAGCTTGCCAGAGATTGATATGGCGAGGGATTTTTTTTATTCTCAACCCCTCGGGATAATTCTTTTAAAGTTAAATTGGCAGTGGGAACCGGCGATATATAACGCCTCATTATGACGGACCATTATAGGGACTAAGGTTTTCCTTTTAATATTTCCGCGAAAAAGTTCCGGAGTTTTTTTTAAATCCCTTTTCCATGAAAGAACTTTCCGCAAAACTGATTTCGGATGATAAGGATTAAAAGAAAAAGAAAGGAAAAGAATCTCCGCGTGCCTCATCTGAAAAGTTCGCTTTTCATTACCAAATTATAGTATATCCTATAACAATCGCGAAATTGATTTGGACAGAAAAACGAGGAATTTGAAATGGAAGAGATTTTAGCGAACCATTGTGAAAAAAACGGATTTTCCTCTCTTTTGTCTGTAATTCTCAGTTATGTTGAAAAAACGGGCGAAAAAAGGGTGGGTGTGAGGGAATGAAACTGATGAAATTCTGGCTGTTAGATTCACCGAAGACGAGCAAAATACTGATTGTGAGTAGGTCATGAAATGCAATGAAATACAATCCCATGTCGGTATAGGAATAAACACTTCCATCGATATTTTATCGTCGTTGTTACATGCTGTTGTCATCAATCTTTGTTTCAAACCGCCGATAATGATGATAGAAAATCTCCAAAGGGACAGCCAGCACCAAATGATACATTGGAAATCGTGTTTACACAACGGATAAATGTTTTTCAACCGATTGGCAGAAAAAGAATTTAGGTTTGCTCGCGAAAAATTAGAAAAAAATCAATATTGGTTAACAATACTTAAAAACTGTCACAAAAGTATAGCAAAAAATATATATCTTGTAAATAGCAAACGTAATGCATAGTTAATGTAAATTTGTAATAAACTGCTTCAATTTTCAAAATAATCCGCTACCTTCAGTCGAAAATATAGAAATTTCATCAATATATTTCTCTTGACAAATAGGTAGGCAGCGGAAAATTTTCGTGTAGTTTGGTTGGTCCGCGTTGTCATGAAGGTTGAGAATCACTGGATCAAAGAAAAGTAAATTTAATCGGGTTGAAAGCCAGTAAATCGAATATTTGATCATTGGTAGATGGGTGGTTAGCGTGTCTAGCTCCTAATGCTAAGTCGCAGGTTCGAATCCTGCCGAGGGCATGGTCGTGTGTGTTCGTCCTTGTAATTGTTCTTACACTCATTGTAAAGGTCGTGAAGTTCTGTTTATGAGCTTGTGGAAATAATTAATTAAAATAGATGGAAGTTTTTCATTTTATGTACCTTACTTGAATCATAGTTTCAGCTTTAATTAGTTTAAAACTGATGGAAGAATGGTAAAATTAACATTTTGTCGCGTTTTAAAAATGAAATAAAATGTAGTTTATGGTGTACTTCCATTGATAAATGACGGTATTATTTTACGCGAAAAATATTTAGCAACCCGATAATAAGAATCTAATTTCATACTTAATATTAACCCTTTTCAAATCACTGAACTATGTAAAAATTTCCAATTTTTCGTAAATTTTTTATTCAGAATCAGCTTCATCTAATTTCTTCAAGTCTACATCGTCCATTGCCTGCGTTACTGAAAGCCATAATACGTATTATTATTATTATTATTTTTCAAGGAAAACATTCCAGCATTCCGCGCTCCATCGGCCTTACGCCTCTCTCTGCACCTATTTGCTATTGGTCCTCTCGAATTCCTAACCTCTTTAACGTTGCGGAATTTTGGCTCCTTTCCAATTCTTCCCCTAAAAACCTGGGTACTTTCTCCGTCCGTATCTTTTTTCCGCTCCACCCTCAAGAAACGAATTTTTACGCCAACCCCGTCCGACGTTTATGGCTTTTAAGGGTGTGTGTACGTACGAATTCCCATGTCTTATTCGAAATCTGGATAACCTCCCTCGGAGATGGGTGCAAATTTAATGGTACTTAATTGATTTTTTTATCTCGATGTCGTGACGAAAGTTATGGAAATGCATTCAACAGTCGATAATAAGATCTTTCGATCTGGCAAAAGCATATCTCTTCTAGTTTTATTTTTTTCCTAAGATTGTTTTTTCTTTTACTCTTTCCGTTTTTCGCTTTATTTCCGTGTTGATTTCGGTCACGCTTCTTTCTGTTTTCCATTACCATGCATAGTTTTGCTTTGGGTTAATTTTTTTTTCTGGCTCGAATATTTATTAGTCTATTTTTCTAGCCATATTTTTTGGAACAAGTCATTCTAGATCCAGTTTAATGTGGTTTTAATCGCGGAGTGATGATTTGATTTATAGCTAAAATTTTACTTTGTTTAATAAATTAAATCGCGATAAGCATAAATTGTTTTTTGGCGTGATTCAGAAAAGTTAGATTCTATTTAATATCTTAGAAACTTCTTAAGCGAACGTTTACTAGATCGAAATATTTCATTATCTTCTTTCATTAAATTTATCTCACGATTCAATATCAGCAGTACTTGTAATCAGTGGTGCGTAAACTGGGGGTGGGGGGGCGCGAACGATTTGACGGGGGTCGCGAATGCTGTTTCTTTTCTAAAAGAGGGACGCGAGTTTACCCGGCCTGGCGCAGGTCACATGATTTTACGTGATTGTATTCGGGACCGATGATAAACTGTCAGGTCAATATAACAAAATGTAACAATGTTAAGGGTCCCATACACGATCAGTTAAGATGCGCAAGTTAATTCTTCTAAAATAATGTGCAAACTAACTGAACTGAGAAATGAGCCTCTGTTACCCTTACACGAGATTTAAAAATTCACGAGAGAGTTGCAAGTTTGCAACACTACGCGGGGCACGAGTGCGTTTCCAATGTGTGGGGAGCGTGGAATGTTGGCTGATGTCAGGGACAAGTGAAGAAAACAAAAGTTTTGCGATACATATTTTTAAACAAAGCAAACACATGTTGTCAGCTTACTGCTAACTATCACTAATCTCGAAGTGTTCGCTGGCAGCAATTTATATTATCAGAGCCAAATGATGAAACTAATACGCAGGATACAATGAGAATTTAAGTAGAGGTAGTCCCTTGGCAAACTAGCATCAATGATTCTCTCGTAGGTAGTTGAACACTCTACTTGGTTAAACATTTTTAATCCAATCTTCTCTTTTGCATAAGCGATAGTTTCTCTCCCCGCGGCGGTCCTGAAATTTATATTGAAGTCACCAGCTATAACCAATGGGCTGTTGTTCAACGTAGCACTATTGGCGAATGAATTTATGAACTCTTTGAAATGATTCACACGGTCTGTTAAACCTTCGCCTTCTACAAAATTTAAATAGCAGTTGGCAATGTTAACAGCTAGCCGTCGTTTACTATCTTTCACTGATGGTCGAGCGAGGAAATACGTCTGTATGTGATAGTCGATGGCTTGTGGTACAAATATATCGACGGTGTTGCGAAGAATGGAAAAGATTGTCGTAGCGGTTGTTGTTTCTCTATTAATATAGGATGCTACGCCTCCGGTTGCATGTTCGTTTTGGGTGAATAGTCTGTATCCCGGGATTTCCAATTCTGTTACTGCATATTTTCTTTTGACCTCCGACAGAAAGATCACGTCGCTCGATAGGGCGATACGATCCTGTGAGATATCGGCAAACTGAGCGTCGAGACCCTGAATATTGTGTACGAAGATCGTGTACCGGATCACCGAGAATGTTATGGACGTACAACTCGGATGGTGCGCTGAGTCCGCTCTCTTTCTCCCGTGTGTATCTCAAATCTTTTCCGATGTCAGTCGAGTGTTTGAATCTCTTTGGTTTCCTATCGTTGACTAATAGATAGAGACCGTCGAGCGTACGGGCTCTTGACAATCCCACGTAAACTAACTGCCGTGTCATGAGATCTTCGTACTGTACGCACACTCGATCAAACGATGCTCCCTGCCATTTGTGGATCGTGATAGCAGACGCGTTGATCAGTGGAAACTGACGCCGTGCTATATGCGCTTGCTCGTTGCCCTCGACGCGGTATCGGCCGCGAAGACATATGGGAACCACGGACGTATCGATGTTGTGCTGTTGAATGTAACCGGCGCTCCTAACACGCAACAATCGTCCGATGCGTGGATCATCGAATTGAACCCAGAGACGTTTGATGGTTCCGTCTTCACGCTTCTCAACGTGTTTCAGTATACACACCGCTCCGTTGACCAAACCGTCGGGTTGATCTATGTTCTTTGTTAACATGTACTACGCTGTGTTGATCTTGATGTAGATCGAGTGCGGTAATCCCTTGGTATCCGTGACAGACTTATTTTGTAACGATTTCAACATTTTGTTTCGTATGCATTTTGTTGCTGTCTGGCGCGATGACGGCGGACTCTCGCACGAGTCAACTCACGATTTCGCTCACGTCTTTGTATTTTGTTTTCACGGCGATCACGACTGTGATTATCTGAAGGAATTCCTCTCGCACGCGTGGCTGGCATGGTACTGACGCGTCAGTACCACCATCGCCGCCGCCGTCATGACGGCGGGGATTGCTGTGTAGGCGGGGGAAGGGAGGGCCGTGCCTGGCACCGACTGGTACTGCCGCGTAGCAGCGCGCGCAGGTGTTGAAACTCTTCGAAATCGAATAACTTCCAACATATTCATTTTTCATATGTAACACCTATATACATTTTGATTCGTCTCACCGAGCCCGATCGATTGATATATCTCTCGACCATGTACACCGAATATGATATATTTTTGGGGTTTTTTGGGACACACCCAATATTTTTTTGGGTCCGCTATTGTTATCACCATACGTGCCCCGACATGAGCTATCAAACGGTGTGCATACCGTGTGTGTGCGATTCGTGGTTCTCGAATAATCTCGCGAAAACATAGCGTTACAAAATGGCACTTTTTTTTCAACTCGCTGTTTCACAATCAAAAATTATTTTGTTGATATTGAAATTTATACCCAATGAAACTACATTCTTTTAGCTATCGATTGACATGAATATCGTTTTGATCCGATAAACGAGCTCTGAGATATGAGCGATCTACGAAAAGTCGATTTGAATGACCTTGGAGCGAAAAGAATAGGCACTCACTCGTGCCTAAAAAAATTGTGAATTCCTGTCTTGAACAAAGCCTCTGAGTGATCTGAGTACTTTGTTGGCTCGGATTGAGATGGGGAAAGCAGAAAAACTGGATTTAACTGAGAAAATGATGAGAATTTTACTCAGTTAAAATACTCGTCCTTTTAACTGTACAAATGCGCAATTTACTAACTTTTTACCTCAGTTATGATGACACACAGTTAATTTGCGCATTTTAACTAATCGTGTATGGGGGCCCTTTACGCTCTGGTACTTATAGATTCCTTTGTAGAGCTACACAACTAAGTACCTACCTACCTGTCATGAGCCTCAGTCACAAATATTCGTTCCTGAGAAGTCGAGTAAGTATCTGACGAGTCAACTCTTTGTACAAGTAAAGAAAACGCATCTTCAAATCGTAAAATAAGAAAATACAAAGAAGAATTTATCAAATTTTGATTTTCGTGGACTTGGTTAAGAATGAGCAAAGACCCCAGTGCGTCATTTGTTCTGAAGTGTTAAATTTTCTTCTCTTGCGTATACTAAAAGGCCAGTTATGTCGTGTTATTGACCTAATGTGAGATTGTTTTTTGTATGTAATGTCAACAAAATTTTCCGATTGAAATGGGAGGGGGGGGGGGAATTGTAACGTTTACGTGGATCAAAAGGGGGGCGCGACCTGAAAAGTTTGCGCAACACTGCTTTAAATAATAACCTGGAATTGATTTTGAATTGAATTGAAAAATAATATCGCTATTTCCTGCGTGGTTTTATGTATTATTACAGCTTTTAAATGCACTTTTAAAAGCTAATCAGATTAAAGAAATCGTCGTTAAAATGTCACGCATTTTCACTTATCTTTTATTTTGCGTGATTTCATTTTTTCTCGCTCTCTTAATTTTTACACTTATTCTTTCCATATATTAATTCTCTACGCTTGTTTCCACCTCTCCGCGATTTCTGTTTTCTTGCTCTCCTTTATCGTTTTCCCGTCATGTCCGTTCCCTTCCGTCAGCGCTTGACGTCCCTTTCTCGGAGTTTTCCTCCAAATAGTCTTTGCTAAATCGAGAAATGGGACCGAGGCAAATGGGTTTCGCATTAAGAAGGTCATGGGCAAAAAACAGAACCCAACTTTCTCCTTCTCCTCACATGCCAACAACACGTCCTTCCCTTGAATTAACGCACGGAGCTGAACCTGAGCTGAAAATTGTTTTGATATAAAATTTTTTTCCGTTACCAAAGAAAACCTGCTTCCAAAAAATAAACAATTATTATCGAGTTAAAATGAAACGAATATTCTCATTGTAATAATACATAATAAGAAAGTATTCCGAGTACATTTTAGGAAAATAATCGGCCTTTCTGATTTTGCGAGCGTTTGCCAAAGTTTTATAATTATTATTTACAATTTAAAAATATATTCAATTGTTCTCATTTTCTATGTCTTAACATACTCGTTTTAAAATGGGATATTAGAAGCATTAAGGTGTCAGCGAATATTAATCCCCTGGATGTATATGCAACCCAAATACGCCGGTGTTTGTAAATAAAGGCAATTCTGTATGTGGTTCGGTGTTCATGCTCTTCACGGTTTCTTTTCCTTTAAATATGGAATCAAACCATATCTTTTAATAGAAATTTAATATTTTTAGACACTTTTCTCCGCACGGATTTTGCATACATTCTGAGATATAAATATAGTGTACCCTGATAAATAATTCATTGATTCTGATTATTTGAAATTTGTTTTCTGTATATTGATTGTTTTCATCCCTCTGTAATATCAGTTTATTCAGTTTTTATTATCCATTGTAACATCATTCCACGTACCTACTAAATATCGTTTTCTCTTTATTTCAGGTATGTCTACTTATGCTTACCTCGGATTTTTCCTCTTTTCAGCCAATTTGTAAGTACCTGGCCACTTTCTACTAAGTTTATCGCTCAGCATTTTTAAACTATGCACTTTCATTCCGTGTAACCTTTAAATACTATAAACTCCAACCCTAGTATTTATAGGTTGAATTTTGTTAATAAATTGCTGATGAATTTTTTGTAGTCGCAGACAGCATATGCAAAAGAAGGCATACACGTACGAAATTGATTTATCTCTTGATTAATCTCGCAAGATATATCTAATTCCTAGGAAATTCAGTAAAAGGGCCGTGTTTGCACAGAATATACAGGCGCGAATTTAAGGGGTGAGAGGCCCTTAGGTGATAATGGTTTACGAGGCCCCTAGACGATAGTAGTTTGCGGGACCCATGCCCTGCTAATTCTGAAAACAGGTGGTTAATTTTATGGAGGATTCTTAATAAGTTATTTCCATATATATTTTTACAATGTAATGGGTGGGTTTCTGAGGTCAGTGTTGATTGCAGCTCAAATCCTCGAGAGGAACCTTATCATTATCTCAATTCTACCCGTCAATTGAGATTTATATTCCTCAAATATAGTTCACGAGTATCTTCGTTATCATTTAGGGTACGTGACCTCATAACAAACAATGTATACATTTCTTACCCCTATCGCGACAAGGTCTTTACTCAGTTAACACTAATTTATGGCATTTGGAGGCCTCGAATCTATATATTTAAAAATAGTGACAAAAAGCCATTCTGTTATTTAAGTGATTCCAGATACCGTTTTTCACTTGATGTAATAATGGCAGTGATTAGAAATAAATGAATTTTGTTGTTAATTTTGGCGGAGCATTCTCACAATTACTAATTCATAAACCCAATTCCAGGCTCAATTTACTCGATATTAATCCCAACCGAAGAAAATATTCATTGAATGATTGTGTCCTATCGTTGGTTTAGAGGACTTTCACGTGAAATCTTGATCTGAACTAGTAATGCATACTTGTGCCATTAAAAATACCAATACCACATTGGTTTGTGTGGTAATTTCTAATTTATTGTATTACTTGTGTTAGATTTTATGAGGAAAATTTTTTATCGTCATTGTGGTTCAGGCAGTTCATCATCCACTTTCTCTTTATACACTTTACAACGATGTATAGCAAATAGGAACCTCAAAGCGATGCAGAACTAAACCTCCCCTTTTTTGTTAAATATACGTCAGAAAATACAAAGGGCCGCGTGAAGTAGTCGCTAACTTGTTGTGACACAAGCGAAATGGCTGTCGTCGCCCTGAATCCGCTTTTAAGATAACGGAAAGAATACATCAAGGAAGAAAGGATAGAGGCGCTGAAAAGAATTCGAGCATTTTTGGGGTCGGTGCCAGAAGAGTTCATGTTTTTTTTTTCATCCCTTGAAAGAAAGACAATAAAACATGCGGTTTTTCGTATTTTGGGCACGCGCTCTGAAATGAAATGTGTGGGACGCGTGAATGTGGAGCAGGCGTGTTGTACTAACGCGGGAAACTTTGACAGGACATGAGAATAAATTCGGAAATATGGTCCGATGCGTGGTGTATGCTTGACTTTCGTCCGTTCGGTTTGACTATCTGATTAATCAAGCCATCCCAAAATTTTCTCGTCCATTTTATTTAATTTGCTCGCGAAGTAATAAACTTGCGCGAAGTAATAAACATAATTATTATGGGAAATTTAATAATCTAATGCACAGTAACTTTTTGAACACCCTGTTTATTTCGCATATATAATAATTAAAAGATGAACGGTCGATTTCACATATCGGTATATTAACAGGAGATGGTAAAACAACTCATGTAACAAAAAGCCGCTAAGAGCGGTTCCTTTGTAACTGTATGTGGTCTCATTTAACCCGTTGCGTTGTGGCCTACGTCATTTATAAATATGATCAATTTTAATAACAATATTTAATGAGCAAATTTCTCACAATCTTACTTTAATAACTATATGCACCATATTAAAATTACTGGCTCCGGAGATTTTTCCTCGTCTTATACACAGTGCGTCTGAAAAACGAGGCAAAAATTCTTTAAGAAAACAAATGTTCAGAAAAAGAATTTATTATGAATATCATTCAAAATAGTTCCCGTGGGACTCTATACACTTGTTACACCTCTCTTTTAATCGGTGAAAGCATTCTTGAAATTCCTGCAAAATTATCTCCTTGAGATGGTCGGTCACGTTCATTTGGATGTTTTGGATGGCATGAAATCGCTTCCCTTTCATCTTCATTTGAAACTTCGGAAAGAGTAAAAAGTCAGCCGGAGCCAAATCTGATGAATCTCAGTAACCCCTTTTTGCGAAAGAAATCTTCGAACAATTAACGCGGAAAGCGCAGGTTCATTGACGTGAAACAAAAACCAGTTCTTGTTTTGATGAAAGTCCGGTCTGACCCGTCGAAACGATTTCATACCATCCAAAAGAATGTGACGGACCATCTCAAAGAGACAAATTGGGAGGAATTTCAAGAATACTTTCAACGATTAAAAGAGACGTGTAACATGTGTATAAAGTCCCATGGGGACTATTTTGAATGGTTTTCATAACAAATTATATTTCTGAACTTTTGCTTTTTTTAAAGAATTTTTGTCTCATTACTTTGTACATTCAAATCAGCCAGTGATAGCTCACATTTTCTTTTCATTCATGATACGATTTTGATTCTTGGCTTACTATTTTGAATGATTTTCATAACAAATTATATTTCTGAACTTTTGCTTTTTTTAAAGAATTTTTGTCTCATTACTTTGTACATTCAAATCAGCCAGTGATAGCTCACATTTTCTTTTCATTCATGAAACGATTTTGATTCTTGGCTTACAATTCTAAATTATTCATTTTGTTAATAATTTCAACTGAAAATTCCCATGTTTATAAAATTCGTTATCTTACATTTAAAATGTTTAGCTCAAACAAAATCAACTTGGGAAGGCTGGACGTTGTGGAAAGACTGGATAAAAGATATGAAAGACTTCCTGTAATTTCCACCAAAAACGTTTATCAGTGGAAATTACAACAAGTTTTTCATAGATGTATAGCTAAAGATATCATTGCTATAATTGTTTAAAATAACCTTTTTGTGAATTGTCTTTTCCTATATCCACTACATTTATAAAACTCGTTTTCCGTATCTGCGATGCTATAAAGAATATCAAAAGGTACACTAAATAATCCACTTATCTTTCGGCATTCTAAAAATTAAAAAGCTTCAATCTGGAATGTATTTCTATGCCGAGTTTTCGATATAGCTTTGGAAAAGTAATACGAAATAATAGGAGATAAAAGCGAACATTTCTGTTTACCTACAAAATGCCCATTTACTCCGAAATCCCGGAGGGATTTGTCGCACCCGAAAATAAAAAGAATGCTTCGTAGAGCGCAGTTCAGATAATCCGCCGCTTTATTTGTTTCCATTGAGGATATGAGATTTTTTTCCTCGGAAATTTTTATTATCTCTGTCGAATATTGAATGGGATGGGCCTTTTATATATATTTACACATACGCACGCTCTCCGTTTCGACACTTCTCCGCCAATTCTTTCCCACTTTCTGCGGCTCGACTGGAAGTTATTTTTATCCCCTCTTGCGGAAGGCGTGAGTAAATAATAAATGGTCGGAGTCTCATGTTCACCGGTAGCGCGATTAAAAATAAATTCGCCCGTCGACTCGTTTTTATATGTTTCGAAGATTATATTTAACTCTCAATATAATTGGAATTCTTCTCTTCTTCCTGTTATTCGCCTCTCTCTCAGGCCATGGGCCTCTGTTGGAGGTCTCGCCTTCTGCCATCTTCTTTTGAAAAGCTTTTCTGCTGACGTCCTTCCAATGGGAGGATTTCGTGTCGTAATATCTTTCTCTCTTCTCTTTCCGTCATTGTCTTCTATTAGTGATTTTATTTTCTCATGATCTCATGGGTGAATTTTGAAGCGGTATCAAAACGTTGGGATAGTCATTTTTATTTAAGTACTTTTAATTGCGCGTCAGAAATTAATTATGCATAAATAAAGGATAAAATTAAAATTAAGACATCCCAATTACTTCACTTATTCCCATTTTCTCTCCGCTCTCTCTCCTCTATTTCTTTCAGCGTGCGTGTTTGTGGATCCTATAGTGCATGTGAGCGTGACTGCGTAAAAGACATAGCTTATTTTATATATATATATATATATATATATATATATATATATATATATATATATATATATATATATAAATCCAATTATACACAAACAAGTAGTAGATGCCGCTTATTATTGTTAATGGTTATTTTTATCTATCGGTCACTGTAACTTAACGCTGAATTTCTAGACCAGAATTAGCTTAAGATAGTTTTCTGTTAATCATGCATAATTTTCTCCAGTAAAATTAACTCAACGTGAATTATTAATTGGCGCATAATTTATATATACATACACACACATAAATATAATATTAAAATTATATTATATAATTTGGAATATGCATTCAGTTGCCAGTATTTATTTTCTTCACGTGTCTATTAGAGCTATAGATATTTTTGTTAATCGATGGGAAGTACATCAAAAGTCTAATAAGTCATTATTCAAGAGAGTTTTATTAATACAACAGTATATGTTTAAGTTATCATATCTACTTGAATAGTTTCTCCTAGATTTTTTAACTCTAAAAATCGGAGAAGAATGCATACTGCGGGAATTATCCAGCTTGGAAATGGTAGTGGACATGCTGAGACCAATATATATTTACCAATGGTAAAGAATAGGAATAGATTCTACACGTATACTGACTTTAGTATATACCATCTACTTGAGAATGACGTGTCAGATTGGAATACATACTTCCTCACTGCCCAAATTTGTTTATCTGTTTCCCGACGTCTTTAAACGTCAACAAACATTTATATTGCGATCCTCACCCGGCGACAGTTAAAGTTTAACGATGCTTTCAAAAGAAAAAGCCTTAATAGCAACCCGGATAAAAACGGTAGCTCGGAATTCCTTACTGCGTATTCTGGCTCCTTGTTGGTTGTAAGCACCTTTCGATAAATTAAAAGTTCCACTGACGTAGTCTGTTGAGGACGTAGGCAATGGTCGTTTTTATGTCAGGTGTTCATGGCTTTGTGTGGTCCGTTCTTATGGAGGATGGCCAAGATCATTTTTTTTTTGGGAAAGGTGAATACAGTGTTGCCAGATTCTCCCTTCTTTTAATTTTCCAGTAGATGATTCGGTTCCTTTGTTATGTTAATGAGGTTTAAGATTTCACGGCAATCAATAGACTCAAAGACCTAGCGGGCAACCTTGATCCCTTCTTTGAATTTACTCAGGTTTTATAATGCTGAACTATACTCTTCCCAGAAAGTTGCTGAGTAGGAGAAAATACATTTTGTCTGTTCGCATTAGTATTATCTTGGTTTTCAGATTATAATATCGCTTTTTATGCGTTTCAGGAAACAAAGCCCAGTCGACTAATTCCAGCCGAAACCAATTCGAATCATTAAAAATATAGAGCATTATATCTCAAGTGCAAATTTTTGAAACGTTAAAAAAAAACGTTTACGATAACATTCCAGTAGGTCAAAGGTTTCTGGCTCGTTCGAATCAAATAGGCGCCTATCTTTTTTTAAAACCCTAGCGAAGCCGTGCTAATCGTAATATTCGTGCTCAGTTATGTGGGATGTGGTTAGTTTTTTAAAATTAGGATTGGGGACTAAAAAAATTGTTGTACGAAAGCTGCGGAATGTGCTTCGAATCCGTAGCATCGCATTCACGCGGTTGTAATAGGGTTCGGTTTCGCTCGACCATAATTGCGCTCGTTTTGTGATGTATAGTACGTATATGAGCGAAGAACGATCCCTCGGCCAATTAATCCGGATGAGAGAAGTTTCGAAAATCGCCTATCCCCGTCCGACCATCCGACCGCTGATTCGCCATGGCAACGGACGAATTTTTTTGTGTCGGACCGATTGACCGCGTTTGTGTTTGTGGGACTCTTGGTGGATTGCACTGTGCGCGACCTTTGAAAAAGGGTTGTTTTTTTCCCCACCTACAGCCACCGGAATCGGAAACTCGAAACCGATTTATCATCAGAAAGATTTATTTTACAACATTTCAGATTGTATTTTCCGTAAATATAGCTGAATATTACAAGGAGAATATATGCTGGATAATTGATTAAAAATTTCGTTTCTCATTGCATGCGGAACGGCAATGTTTTAACGGGAAAGAATAATAATTGAGGAATAAGAAAGGCGAAGCGAAACGGAAGAAAAATATATATATAGGTATAAACGTCTTCGCTTCGGCGAAATTTAAATTGTGGTACATCCTTTTTCTTTTAACATTTAACCCGTTGTCATGCATTTACATTTGAAGTACCTAGGGAAATATTTGCATTTAAATCCACTGGCGGATGAAGACCTCCCGCAGACTTCTGCAGTTTTTCCTGTCAACCGCTTCCCTCCTCCAAGTTTGCCCCATGAACTTCACAAGCTCTCTGTCCCACCCGTCTTTCGGTCTTATTTTCGGTCTCTTGACGTTTCTTGGGATCCATTCGGTAACAGTGGACGTCCAACGCTGGTCATTTCTTCTAGCAATATGACCCACTCACTGCCATTTTAGCGCCTTCACTCTTCTAATCACGCCACAGACACCCGTCTTCTTTCTTACCCGGTCGTTCCTTTTTGCGGTCTCTTCGGGTGATCCATAACATGCATCCGTCCAAGCTCCTCTGTGTTGTTTGCTGGCACTGTGTCATCCTGGCGTTCAGGATCCACGTTTCGCATCCGTATGTCAAAACAGGAAGAACACATTGGTCATACAATCTTCTTTTTTAGGATGACTGGGGTATCTGATTTGAAGATGTTTGCATTCTCCTCTAAAGCACTCCATGCCATCTTCACTCCTCTGTTGATTTCTCCAAGAAGGGATCTGTCATTGGTGACATTTCTCCCTCTGCATTCAATCCTCTTCTACCCTACGAATAGCTCTCGTTAGTCTCCGTGCTCGTTTTCCCCCATCTTGCGGAGACGGTGGCAATGAATGCCCCTCTCCTCGTCTCCCGCTCTTCCTCTCCTTCCTTCCTTATTCCACCATTTCATCCTTCTTCTTTAGATATTGTCTGCGGCGAAATATTCGATGTGAGAGGAGTAGGGACGTTTTCAAGTGTGCCTCACCGCAAAGGGGTGCATTTATTTGAATTAAGGCCCCCGCGGACATTCCTTTTTGCCAGCATGGGAGGGTGAGTGGATGGTGAGAGGGAGAGACAGAGGGGGAGGGAAAGGATGTGAGGAGAGAGAGAGAGTGAAAGTGGAGATAGTGGGAGAAGCGTGTGAAACTCGCAGATTGACGTTTTCCGCGTTGCGATAGGTTCTATCAACGTAGCATCTCTTCTCCCTCCCTCACTGTCATTCCTCTCTCTCCCTCCTCTTCTCTCTCTTCTCTCTCTCCTCTCTCTCACTCCTTTTCCCACTCCCCGTCTCCCTCCCCCTGTCTCCCTCCCACTCTCTCTCCCTCCCTCTCTTCATCCTCTCTCACTCTCTACCTCTATCTTTGTATTTCTCTCTCCGCTCCGTCTCTTTTTTACTCTCACTTCCATCCACCTCTCTCTTGTCTCTTTCTCTTAATCTCCCTTTAGAAGAATATAGCGGTATTCTTTATCCTTACGTTAAGGTGCGCTACGTGAGGGCGTTCAGTTTCCTAATTTACTGTGATAAGTTTTTGATGTTTAGGTGCCAGATTTAGACTACCTAATCTAGTCCATTCTTACGCATAAGCCGGAGCATGAAAAGCCTTGCCCTAGGCGGGATTCTAACCCGCGACTTTGGTATTCGAAGGCAGACATTCTGGTCACCCGTCCACCATGGCTGACTCAACTATTAAGAAATAAGAGAACCGTCGGATCCGACTTTAATTATTAATTAGTTTGTTTGGGATCAGTATCCATGGAGTGAGGAAACGCTCCCTCCAATTAATGATATGCAAACATGGGGTTTTTGCTTTTTACTTTGGTTGTGGCGTAGATTTCGTTTCAATCTATGTTTCATAGATTAATTAAATCGAATCGCGCATTATCTGAAAATGCTAAAGTCCATTGAAAACATAGAACGGGTGGAGGGAATAAAGGCCATATGCGGTATTGAAAACTTGATTAGGAGGCTGCACGCTTTGTCGGTGATGGTAAGAAAGTAGGGTTATGGAGGAGTTTTATAGTGTATTTCAACTTCTCCATTTCGTATGTAGTTTAGGTTTTACCATTTTATAGCCTCCTTTCGGTTAAATTCGGTTGATATTACGTAAAAGGTTTCAATTCCAAATATTTATTATCAACTTGCCGTTGAATATTACAATAAGCATTGTTAATGGTATAAATTAACATTTAAAAACTCAAATATTTCTTTAAAAATTCTTCTCAAATATAGAGAATAAAATTTAATTTGAGATATTATAATACAAAAATAGCTGTAAATATTTATTAACTTGACGATTCTTTTGTCAATTTAGTAATGTCGATATGACATAATTGAAAGCCTAATTGAGAACTCCAGACTTAAGGTAAACGGGCAAAATATTTCCGATTCATGAAATAGCGCTAAAAACTCTGTTTTCCTCCTTTTGCTACGTTCTGCGTCAAAATCTCATTTTTAATTTCTTATTTCTCACAGGTCGGAAAATTATCCGTTGTTATCAAGTGCTGTTTAAGAATCCCATTTCGTTCCAGGGTCGTTTTACAAAATTGCCCTCTTTTCTCCCTCAGCCGTTAGTTTCCATTCTTTATCACGTTATATGCGGCAATTAAGCTCCTGTTACAGCCATAACGGCTTGTTTTAAACCACCTTCTTGCTGGAGATTGCGAAAAAAAAATCGTGCTTTGATGTCACGCAAGACCGTGAGAATCTCGAGGATGGTTTCGCCAACGTGTTATCCGAGCGAGAATTGCTATAAAAATGGAATATCCCGATCTCATTTTCCCTCTGTCTTCTTGGTAAGGTTAACGACCTGTGGAAATGCAGGTATTTTGGTGGTACCTCATAGACTGCGTGGGTGGCGTGACTAAATGTAGTTTTGGATCTCCGTGATATGTTTATTTGCACCGAAATACTCGAAAATGCGTTCTTCCCCCGTTTTTGATTACGGCGAAGTTGTCCATTAGTATATCAGTTCATTTAGGCCGGTCTCAAAGGCGTTACATGCGAAGTAAATTATTCCGTTATACGGCTGAAACTCAAATGTATTTTTTAAATAAAGTATTTAGCATAAATCCTAGTAAATTACACGAAAAATTAAGAAGCGTGTTAAATAAACACGAAGTAAACGTACTCATCCTTATCTACAGATTGATTTCAAATGGCCTTTCCGATTTTAAATATTTGTTGTAAAAATCTTACAAAGATACAATGAATAGCCAGCTGTACTTGCAAAGAAAAACTCAAGTTGTTTTAGTTGCCAATATCTTCAAAATGGAGTTACAACATATTTTATTATTCCTACAGTTTTTTTAGGGTTGGAATTTGAGGGAATCCGTTTTGCTTCCAACCCTCATGTATTGGTTTACCAAAGTAATTTCAAAAATATTGTCAGCAACAAAATTCACCAAAAATCCCAACTCCAGTATAGAAATAAGCATAATTGCAAAATAATATAAAAAACAAATTCTATTGGAATTTCACCTTCCAACATGGTTAATGAACGTGGAAATTGAATGAAAGGGCAAACGTTCATGGAAATTAAAAAAAACGTCGGTGAGCTCTTTATCAGTTTAAAAATTATATTTTACCAGAACAATAAACGATAAAGTAAAAAGGAATTTAAGACAATGCCTACTCATTACGTTTATATTTATTATCAGCCATTTTTTCTACAGTTCTAAGTAGAGCGGTAGTGCTTTTTTTTTTAGGGAAACTGGGTCTCATTTAAGTAGATTGGATTCTAGATCTCCGTTCCAGATAAATTACCTTTTTTCCTCCGATTCGCTAGAAAGTTCTCTTTAAAAATTCTAACTGTGACTCTGACCATACCTCATACCAATTGGTGCTCAATAATTCGAGTCTTTTTTATATACTTTTATGCTCCTTCCGATAAAGTTAAACTTTTTTTTCACGTCGACTGGACGGAAGATCTATGGAGTGACCAAAGTTTCTTAGAAAAGATTTATAATTCCTCCATAGCAGACAATGTTAGCATGAAAATACTTCAGAGAGGGATATTTCTCTTGGATTCTACCATCGATATCTGCAATGCAGGGGAGCCTTTACTATTTCGCTTTCGGTTGGGAGCTTAAATTACCCGCCATAAACGGCAACCCGAATTGAATTGATTTCTGTGATGCATGTATTTGCAAAAACAGTTAATTCATTGTGAAATTTGCCCAATTAATGAATTACGTATTTTTTTCGTCGTCGAGCTCAACAGAGCCTATGCTTACATATTTTCTAAAACACATGGACATAAGACCTCAGTGATAACGACCGTGTTTAAATATTTTATCTGCGAAATAATGTATTTTTCGGGAGATGTGAATATCGAATTCCGTAAAGTTAAGCCTAAAATTATTGAAAACCTTGTTATGGAGATATCAAGAGTAACACAAAAACTGCTTCTCCTTTTTAAACAAACTTGTTTTTTAAATTTTACACTCAGCGGATGCAATGCACCAAAGTAATCGCAAAAACATTTTCGTGTGACTATAAAAGCATTCAAACACTTTTCGTTTAAATATTTATTTTAAATTTGCGATTTCCTAAGAGATTTAGAGTGAGGAAATTTATTATATTTAACGAGTTGAATTTATAAAGTGATTTGTAGTTAGTTCAAATTTGGGAGTTATTTATCCCAATTATTTGTGTGCACATATGCGTCTGTGCGCGCGAATATATGATTCGTATTTCTTCTGTTTTTAGATTTATCGGTAGATGTTTCTCTTTAGACATAGAGAAATAGTATTTTCGTCTTAAAAATAATCAACAGATTTAACTTTCTGCCACCGCGAGGTAATTTGGCATTTTCCCCTTGTTCCCGCTGGAGTAAGGAAATAAAAACACAGCTTCTTATGAGGACCTCACGCGCAGAAACCTAGTAAAAAAAACTCGTTTAACTCGTGCATTCGAATAAGTACCCCGTTAAGGAGTAATTGTAATGATGGTGATGGGACGCTTTGTAATTTTTACTTTAATGTGAAAAACAGGGGGAGTTAAGGACAAAATGTTAATGGAAAGAGATGTTAAGGTAGGCAAAGGGCGGTGAAAGACGTGGGTTGTGATTGGGAGAGAATGGTATTAGCGGAAGAGAGACAGACAAACGACTTCATTAGGCGAAATTGAGACTATCTAGTCCCTACTTACATTTAACCCTGCGTCGACAATTACAAATGAGGATAAAATAGCAATAATAATTTCACAGAAAAGAACCAGAAAATAAAATAAATAGAAGAACATACAAGCAAAATGCCAAATTACAAATTCGAAAAATTTCCATAAAAAGACAGAGTAATTGCGGTAAAAACCTAGGAAAAACCTGACTTGGCCATCCTAGTAAAAGACCACGCAGGAAAACACCCACGAAGGGAAGGGGGGTGGAAAAAACCTGCGAAAACCCTAGATACATAAAAGAACAATAGCGGAGTAAAGAGAGGAGTAAAGGAAGGATGGTTGGTATTGAAGATAAGAGGAGATTAGGAAGCTGTAGAGAATGGAAACCATGAAGTGGGAGAGGGTGAAGTGGTGGAGAGAGAGAGAGAGAGGGAAGGCAAAGGGTGAGAAAAGAAAGTTGTAGGGAACGGAAATTATAATGAAGGCGTATAAAGGGCGGAAAATATAGGGAAAGAAAGAGCAGAAGGAGAGAGAAACCAGAGAGGGAGGGAAAAGAAAGTTTCAGAGAACAGAAAAGAGGCAAGTGGAAAGAGAGGAAGAGAGAATGAGGGGAAGATGGAGAGTGTTGGGAGAGAGAGAGAGAAATTGGGTGGATTGGAGGTAGAGCGAGGGTAGAAAGAGAGATAGAAACGTAGAAGCAAGGGATGGGAGGGGAGAAATGGAGAGAGAGAGAGAAAGCAAATGAGTGGGAAAAAGGATAGTGGTAGGGATGTGAAACGAAGGAAAGAGGAGAAACGATGAAAGGTGGTAGGGGGAAAAAGGGATGAGAGAGAGAGAGAAATGTAAAGAGTTGGGAGGTAGGAAAAAGGAGAAGTGGACGTGAGGGGCGTAATGTCAGAGAGAGAGGAGATGGGGAGAAAAAATCAGGAGAAGGGGAAGGGGTTTAATGAAAACGCCGTTAACAGCCGAGGTCTCTTTTTTTTTCTTCGCTCGCTAGCTCGCAGATTCATTTTTTAAATTTTCGTGGAGCTATGCCTTGAATTAAATGAACGCGGTTTTCGATCTGCTGGAAAAAATGAAGGTGGGGTGAGATTTTTTTTTTAAAACCCGAAGCCGGCGTATGACATTACGGAGGAAGGAGAAAGTATACAATGTAGTCGGAGAAATGGAAGATTGCGCGCGATAATGGGCGCAGTGATTCCCAGGAATTGGTTTTTTTTAAAGAGGATGCGTGGAATGGAGAATTAGCCTAACGGGGAAAATTTTATACGGAGTAACTACCTCAGACCGGGTTCGTTCGACGGGAAATGGGAAAAATCGCGCGTTTATCCGTTTCTTTAGGGAAAAATGGAGACACAGGTATCATACCTTTTCAGCTAGCGTAATTATCGATGCCATCATTGCGGCAAATTTTATTTTTAGGGAATGTGAATATAATCAGCATCAACGAGATTTTGATTATATTCCCATGGATAAAATACATTATTTGCTAGCTTTTCGATGTACATTCCGCAACATGTTTTTAATAGAGTATGAAATATTTGTAGGTATGCATTCGCGAAATGTTGTAAGACGTTGCTGCTAATTAACAACGGAGAAGCTTATTCATTTTCGTATTTCTATTTCAAAGGAATTTAATGACGTTATTTTAATGCAAAGCTGCGTGGAAATAGTATCTATAGCGTAATGCGGTGATTCTCAACCGGGGTGACATGACACCCCAGGGTGACAGAACGGCTATTGAGGGGTGACGCGAATATTTGATAAATTCACAGTGTATCATACTCAGGGCTTATAAACATAAATAAAACCAGGAGAATAAACACTCATATGCTTATTTAAATTCCATAATTTTAACATTATGTGGTAGAGAAAACCCAATTTATCTTTAAAGGCTACTTGAAGATAATGGAACATTAAACAGGGTGACGCATAACTGAATTAACTGAACACATGTCGACGCAGGCAGAAAAAGGTTGAGAGCCACAGGCGTAATGGAGTATTTAAATATGTATGTATAATTATGTGCTATTCATGCGACGTAATTTTCACCTGTGGTAGATAAGGACTATTTATGGCAGTTCATAAACCGGCTGATATTAGTAATTATAAAATTGTACTCTTATATTTTTTCAAAGTTTCAGTACATCTTTAATTTAAAAAATTTCCAGGACGGAAAAATACAAAACTCGAAAACAGAAAATAGCCAAGTAATAACGTGCACACAAATAGGGAAAAACGATCGAAGCAGTGTAATGTAGGAATGGGTAAAAGGTTAGCGGGTTGTAAAAATTTTTAATTTTATTATTTTCTTATTACTTTTTATTTCCATGGAATATTTCGAGTGACCCTTCCATTGAAACGACTGCTGATTGCAAATTTCCCTCGTTGTTGACCAGATTTTAATAGCGGACCCGTGAATGTGATTATAAAGAGGAAGATGTAGCACAAGGAAAAGACAATAGAAGGAGGGGTCGAGACGGGAATTCTCGGTAGCTTTTTTCCACGCAGAAAAAGCACATAAAATAAAAAGACTGCCAAATAGATATAGAGTTGCTGCCTGAAAACGACACTCATCGACATTTTTCCTGAGAAAACTTTCGCAAGTATAGATGACTTCTTATTGTTAGTTAAATTTCGGTTACACTTATCTTACATCGTATCTTACCAGCGTATGCCGAGTTTTGGATATAGCGCGTGAAAATTTTTCCGTAATTCGACACTTATTGATATCGTTGCGTTATACAGTTGTTGGCGATAGTGTTGCAGATACTTTCCACCGATAGGGTCACTTTTATTAGAACACTATGTTATATATATATATATATATATATATATATATATATATCATCATCATCATCATCATCATCAGCCTTTTTCAGTCCACTGACGGACGAAGGCCTCCCCCCGACTCTTCCAGTTTTCCCTGTCAACTGCCTCCCTCCTCCAAGTTTGCCCCAAGAACTTAACAAGCTCTCTGTCCCACCTGTCTTTCGGTCTTCTTTTCGGTCTCTTGATGTTTCTTGGGATCCATTCGATGACACTGGACGTCCAACGCTGGTCATTTCTTCTAGCAGTGTGGCCCGCCCACTGCCATTTTAGCACCTTCGCTCTTTTAATCACGTCACAGACTCCCGTCTTCTTTCTTACCCAGTCGTTCCTCTTGCGGTCTCTTCGGGTGATCCCTAACATGCATCTCTCCATGCTCCTCTGTGTTGTTTGCAGGCGTTGTATCATCCTGGCATTCATGGTCCATGTTTCACAACCATATGTCAGAACAGGCAGAACACATTGGTCATACAGTCTCCTTTTTAGGAAGACTGGAATATTTGATTTAAAGATGTTCGCATTCTTGCCAAAAGCACTCCATGCCATCTTCACTCTCCGGTTAATTTCTCCAAGAAGCGAACCATCAGTAGTGATGAGCTGACCTAAGTAAACATAGCTGGTTACTTCTCCGAGTTCTGCTCCGTTGATATGTATCTTCTCAGAATTTGTGAAGGAGTTGTACATAACCTTTGTTTTATTAAGATTCATCTTAAGTCCAGCTTCGCGGCTTGCTTGCTCAAGCTCTTCAGTTCTTCTACGGAGCTCTTCTGCGCTCCCTGCGAACAGTATGATATCATCTGCAAAGCGCAGGTGACTCAGATATTCTCCATTTACCTTTATATATATATATATATATATATATATATATACACACACACACACATAAAAAAGAGTAGTTATCATTTGTAAGTGAATATTGAAAGTTTTAATCCATCTGAGCACTTCATCTTCTCTCTTCACATAACCAAAATTTATTACGTCCATATATTAACCCACACGCGTCTTTTCCATCTTTTATCTCCTAGGTATCTTACTAATAAATTGATTTCTAAACAAGCCATTTGCATATTTGATAACGCTTCTGGAGACTAAATTGTAGAAAATATTTGTTAATTTCTGTACTTAATCGTGCGTAGTTGACGAATATAACTCGCCCAATTTTTTTGCGAAATTAGTTTTAGTTTTTACGGGACTCCTTACGAAGTGGATAATGAGCCAGTTGAAACGCAAATTAATAAAGAATGAATACGTTAAGGTTCGTAGCAATATAATTGAATGTTTATCTAGGCTAAATGGTATTTAAAGTTTTGCAATTTTCCGTATGCACGATCGAAAGAAACAAGTTTATGCAGCAGCTTTGAGTGTTAAATTGTTAGTAAAAATAAGTAGGAAAGTTTGTATGGAATCTTAATTATGCATACTTTTCCTAGCATCAGTCGTGCGATATTCCATTACCATAACAACTTCGCACGCATGAAAGTTTGATATTTTTGCGTCGTCTATTACATATAGTTTGAGCATGACGTGTGCTAATTTATGATCACTTTTCCACTTAGTGCGTTGTTTTATATTTATTATTTTCTTAAAGAAGTGATTTTGTTTCTTGTGTTACTGACGAGTTCCGATAAAGCGTGATTTAGATGTCAAAGTTTATCATTTTACCCACGAATCAGCCATGCTTTTCTTGACGAGTTGGATACTCTACTTAGATAATTAATATTTTATTATATATGGTGAGCTATATTTTTGGGCTGGTTTAATAGATATTCCAGGGTGATCTATATTAAAAATTTCAACGTTTATAATTTTTCTTGTCTATAAATTCTCTTTTAATCAATTTCACCTAAATTGTCTCTGAGAGAACTTAATGTACCTGTTGATTGTGCATATACGCCTCGTTCGAAGATCAAAATATTCTCTTTTACCTCACAAGTAAGAAAATTTTTTTTATTAAAATCTATGAATTTTATGCGAATTTTCTCGAAGTGTTTTCCTTTAATTTTAATTTAGATTTGTCTGAGACGGCATTAATGAGTTTTAGCGTGTACTTTAGAATATATGGATATAAATGAGCCGAATGGACAGAAGTGATACATAATTACATTAAGGCTTATTATTTTCTTGTTCAATTCAAATTTGATATTTGTCACTTTCAATACAAGTATAAGATCAACTTTGTAGATGAGCAAAATCAGACCAAGTGGAGGGGGGGGGGGGGGTTGTGAAGGGGACATCCGTAAGAGAAATCATAAATAAACGCAAGTTCAAAATATGAACTACAACAAATGATAAACAAATTTCCAAAATCATAATTGAAGTTTTTTCTTTTCTGTACGCAACCTAACTACAAATAGATAAGTTTGTGAGTTACCATGTTTTTGCCTCACACCCCTCAATTATTGTAATTGCTGAGCTATCCTGAAAATTATGCAATATTGATTCAAGGCATCATTTACATTTGTGTTTAGCATTTCTGGATTTAATACTTATCTCCCATATATTTATAAAAGTTTGTTTGTTTATTTGTGCATCTATACATTTCCACATCGTCAAACTTTCAACAGATACTTTCTTCACAAATAGAAAGGCCGTTGGCTACTTTTTAATCCCAAATGTTTTATATTAATTGTACAAAAAGCAAAACAACTTTATATGCTAATGCTAATGGCAGCCCATTTTCTCTCGGCTCCTTTTTGCACGCCCACAATCAACCGATTCCAACCAAATTTGGCAGGATAGTAGGAAGCACTAAGGGGAAGGTCGACGCAGGGTTTTAGTGTTTGTATGTCCGCTTCATTCAATATGGCGGTCGATTTAAACATTAAACTACGCGTATTTTCCCAAGTCCTACTAATGATTTGAATCAAATTAGGTGCGATTGTGGAGGGCTCCCAGAAATAATGCATACGTGGTTTTTGTTGCTCTCTGCCCGTTTTATTCAAAACGCCGGCCGAGTGAATTCTTAAATACCATGTACTATCATCTAGAATTCCGATCGGATTTGAACCAAATTTCCCCGAGCTACGCCGGGAATTTCTGCTAGTCTGTTATAATGCCCTACACAATGTATGTTATTCAGGTAATTTTATCTCAAAAGTGTGATTGCTTTACGCCGTTTTTAAATTTAATTTCAATGTTAAAGACGACAAGTAAATTATCATATAACATATGGATAAATGCAAGAGAATCCATTTAAAATAAACGGAGTAATTGCCTCATTAATTCACATCTTCTAATGAATCGTTGAAAAAAAGTATTTTTTTCCTTTTAACCACGGCAGAATATATCATTGAAAGGTTAGTGTCAGAGCAATGGTGCCGTCAACGTTTTATGAATGGTCGTTCCAAAATACGAGTTCTCTTCCCTAATTTGCGCTGATTCGCCGTAATTTTAAAGCCCTCGGCCATTAAAAAGCTTCGCGGCGGCCTCATTTGGATAGTCTCGTAGGGATAAATAAATAATGTTCCCGTGACCGTTCCAGCAGGAGGATCCGAACTTTAATTAATTTTCGTCTCCCGTATACACTGGCGCGCACCTGCCATCAGAACGAGCCGGAACTCTCAGTTTAATAGCGTAGCCTTTACAGCCGTGCAGAGATTGATCGATAAACGAGATCGTATAAGGAGTTCAAGAAATATTATGTAACATAAACTGCTCTGTGTTGGCCTCAACGTAGATGTATTCCGTAATTAAGAATACATAGACAAAATAACATACGCGCACCACAGACTTTTTAATTAAGATACAAGAGATACATCAAATAAAGGTAATTAATTTATTGCGCACTAATGCCACTTTATCATTATGTTGAGGCTACCTATTCTTATCTAATCATTTGTTCGTAGCGTCTGATGTTAAAATAAGGCAATTTTAGATGCCCTCAAATACGATATTAAGGTGTCTTATTTGCATGGCGCTGACGTACTCGTCTGTCTCCAAGCTTACGTCATTAAAATACCGGTGAACTGCAGTCATTTTTTAACGTTTTCATATTGTGTACATAAAGGTTTGGTGGGTAAAATATGCAGTTTACAAACGCGTGTAAATCGAAATAAAACGTCAAGAAAATTATGCGTCGGGTTAAATAAGTAGAACAGGAAAAATAGGACCAAAATGTTTTTGTAAACTTTTTTCAATCCTTTTTATAAAAACCAAAGCACAAGTGATTTGAAGAAAAAGAAAATCTTCTGTAAGTTATTCTTGGGATTCTAAACCCATTCAGCAATATTAGGACCTTAATATCTATGAATATATGGCATTTTATCAATATCTTTGAAGGAAGGAAGGCCGTATTGTACGTACTTATACCGGCGCGCCGGCCAAAGTGCTCTTATACTAACATAATAGTTTCGGACTTAAAAGATACAGAAAGTCACAACTACAATTCATTGATGAAAGAACGGTTTAAGAAATGAAGAGGATATCGGGAATATTTATGTATTAACTTTAAAATTGAAATTTTGAGTTCGATTTAATTTTAATTTGCTAACCGTTTTCTATTCCGTGGAATTTGAATGCAAACGCGTTCCAAGTTGTTTTATAGGCACCGAGGTCAATCGAAGTTTGCTTTTACAATACATCGCTTTCCTGAAAAATATATATATTTTTCAGACAAACAAAAATAAAAAAAAACAGCAAGCCTCGTCCACCGGCATCGAGTATTTCGAAAACGATAACCCTCGACGCGCCGGAATCTTATATGTATTCCTTTTACGCGCGGAAGATATTCTCAAACCCTTGTTTAATGCAGCGAGGAGATACAAAAAAATAAACGCCTTTGTCACCGGGGGAAAATCGCTTTAAAATGGACTCCAATAGGGACGAGCGGAGGCGGAGATGGGGAAAGAAAAAGGTAGCGGAGCAGGTAGAAAGTAGAAAGTAGGGGGGGAGAGGAGCGATAAGAGTGTTTTTTTTTTCGCTGGCGATTGAGAGAGTAAGGGTTTCAACTTCCTTCCTCCCTTCACAGAAAAACCCCTTTTCCGCGTTGTCAACCTCCCCCAACCCACCCCACAATGGCAGGCGGCCTCATCCATTTACATTACCGAGTCAGCGTTTGGAATACGGAATGAGTTTGCCCGTCGGGGCGGGAATACCCCCCCCCCCCCCCCCCCCCCCAGCATGGATTAGTAGGCCCGCTTTCTCGGATCGCGGTGTAAGCTTTCGGGGTTCTATCGCGGTTACGGTGTTGTGTGTGTGTGTGTGTTACGCGATTGGACGGGAGCTTGATGGTATATATTGTCCACGTTCCTATGCTCCGCTCTCCTTCTCCCTCCCCCTTTCTCTCTATCACCCACCCCATCCTGATGGAAGGTAGATGATGTTGCTACGCGGGGGGTTAGCGTATCGGAAAGGGGGCGCTTTGTCGAAAGGGATGGTAACTTTGTGTGTGTGTGCGTGTCTGCTTTTGACGTCAGATCAGCCCTCGGACGATGATTTTCGTCTCGTTTTTTTTTTACTAGTCATCGGTAGAAGATTACGCGAGGGTGAGGGTGTACCGATAACGTGTAACGATGCCCGTCATGCTCCCGTTTAAATTTTATAACTATGTGCGCCGCGTGGTATCAAATGTACGTAATATCAATATATAATTAGGCATGGGTTTTAAGCGTTCTTTACAGAGAGTAAAAAATGAACGCTTGATTATCAGGTCGTGTTCATGTTCGTAGCAACTGAAGCAAACAAAGTATTATATAATTATGTAAATACGTTTAATTTCCTTTTGTGCACACGGAGCATTTAGTAAGTGAAAGGAAATGTATACCACGAAAAAGTGAACGTAAATTCGTTTATTTTCCTTTCGTGCAAGCACAGCGGTTTGTAAGTGAAAAGGAATGGAAATCAAATAGAAAATGATAAGGAATTTTTTTAACAGAGGTTCATTTACATATTACAAATACTTTACCTTTACCTATTATTAATACTATTACTTTGTTTATGCTCAACGTATTATTATTCTGAAGTTTTAAAGTTGCTAACTAAGCTGTCACTTGGAATTTTCGTGTCATATCATATGTTACAAGTGGTTAGAAAATAAATCGTTAAATCAAAAAATCAACATTTCTTAGGCATTATTTATATATATTGCAGATTTTAGACAACATACTAAGCCATTAATGATTTTCTTTTTTTAACATGATTACGTAGTTGGTAAAGGACGCCTCTGTCTTGAATATATGATGCGTACATCTTTCCTCCCTTTTTCTTATGTGGCCTAATTCTATCTTCGATTAAGACTTGGGTTTCCAGACATTTTTACGAAAAAGTAGGACTTTCGTTTGCAAAAAGGACATTTTTTTACAAAAGGTGGTACACATAAATTTACAACCTTCATTAATTAATATTACCTTATAAAACAGTAATTACATATATATTTGTATTTGAACATATTTGCTTAAGCTATATATCGTCTTTTGGCAACTTCCCATACATTTCGTTGCACCAGGGCATAATTACATTTCACTTTTAACAAACTTTTAATTGTTTCAATTTTAAATCTGTTCCTATTGCGTCTGTTTTTTTACACAAAGAGAAAACTCGCTAAACATTAGCATTCGATGATGGAATCTCGAAAATTATGTGCACTAATTTCTTTAGATCAACGAAATTATCATTTTTAAATAAAGTGGCCTACTTTCTATCAAATGGACATTTATTAAAATATTTTGAGTTATTTATAAGGAATAAAATCAATTAAGTCGTTTCATCAAACAAAGAATCCTTTGCAGTGATTTCTGCAATTAAAAATTATGCCGTTTTTCAAATTTCATCGTATTGAATATCTTCAGTACTTTTAAACCTTAACCATTTAATAGACGAAGGATAATCATTACTCTTGAACGTATAGAATAAAATTTAAGAAATTATTTTTTTAACTGAACAGTTGTATTTGAATCTTTTAGAGTTTACGACATTGCGTAAGGTTTGCACCATTTAAAAAAATATCCTTTCATTCATTTTTCTCCTAAATAAAGATATATTTTTGAAGATTCATTGTCAATGAACCACAATGTAATGAGCAAATTGCTGTTGAAGGACAGCTTCGGAGGGGTGGAGAAATATAGAAATCCCTGAGCACTTTCTACTCTTCTTCAAAAGATCCAAAATGTAGTACGAAAGTAATTGAAGGTAGTACAGAAGGCGAAAAAGTAGTACTGTACAACCAAAAGTAGTACATCTGGGAACCCTAATTAAGACTGAGAAGTAACGAAATGCAAAAAAAATGTTCGGAATTGAAGTCGGTGCCTATGCTGATACATGGTAAAACGGAAGAAGGAACCACGGGGGTCACGATTTCGCCCAAATGAAGACGTTCGTCTGAACGTCTGCAACGTTTATTTATGCAGATAAATCACCAGCGATACGTATTTACTCACAAAATTAACTCGACGTATAAAAAGTCATCCGATATTTATTATCCCGCCTCTCGTGTTAAATTCGGTGCTCGGTTAATATTTAAGAATCCAGTTTGTTAGTTACAGGAAGCGTTTTCGACATAGACGCACACCTACGCGTTAGCATACAAGCGAAAATTTACATTGTTAACTTAGAAATTATACGACAAAATACAACTGATTCGCCTCAAACGGTGGGTTAGACGGTTAGAGGGAAAGGCTTGGGCTTGTTTTCTCTAGATTCCTCGGAATCGCGTCTAGTTCCCAGAATGGATTTTCTACCGATCTGTTTGTTTGCACATGTCAGACTTGCTTTATTGATTTGTTTCCTATTTTTTATCTTATTCGCGCCGAATTCCGAGGTCGACTCCCCTGTTTATTGTTTTGTTCTCTTCCCTTCCCCCCATTAGCGTTTTCTGAAAGCAATTTGGCAATATTTATGGAGTTCTTCGCGCGGTATATTTTCTGGCGGGAAAAATTATTTTTGTCTTTATAATAGTTACGTTTTCGTCATAAGTTTACTTGGAATCCAAGTGATCACAACGATTTGTCCAAAAAAAAAATGAAATCGCGAATCGATTTGACCGTAATTGTCGATATTGAATCTATTTATCCTTTTCTTTATTGATATATTTTACTTATCGTTATATAAAACATATCGAGATATGTCGATGTTCGATTGTGCGTGTAGAGGCAATATTGAATTTCACCATAAATACTGGCCATGAAATTCAGTTTCTTCTAACTTACGACTGTTTTTATCGTGTTTACGAAATTTAGAGAATTCATATTTCTCTTTATTTTATGTTAATTTATGCCAAAAAAGAAAAATGTAAATCATAGGACACGGAAACCCAAAAATATTGTATCGATGTCTCTGTTGTCTTCGATATATACTTTTTTGAATGTTACTCGAAAAATAAGCGGAATTACGGGGTTAATTGTTTTTCTGTATGAAAACATGCGGGGGATCTAAGCAAAGGTATTTTTCTAACATGACGGAAGGTCGGAATTTTGCTTTTGAGAATTTTTTTCCTGATTAGTGGGGAAAAGGACACCTTTGCTTCAGAATTTCTGTTGCGCTCCGTAATATTTTCTTTTGTGGATGCTCGGTATTTTTCTGAGCAGACGGCAGGTGGGGAGGTTGGTGTTGTTTGTGTGTGTGTGTGTGTTAAGGTTTCCCCTTCCGACGTTTGGTGACGCTGGCATGTGTCACGGAAGGTTGTCTGACGAGAAATGACCTCTTTATCTCTCTCTCTTCCATATTTTTCTTTGTCTCGACGCCTCGCTTCGCAAGAAGGGGATGATTGATGGAGTTGCGCAGGAATTGGGTTAGCGGTGGAGTTTTTGGGACGATTTGGTTTGGCTAGGTAAACCTTAGAGAAAAAATTTAAAAAAAAATTCTCTTCGTGTTTTCATTTATACTTATCTCTTCATTTTAAATCACAAGATAGTAAATATTATAGTTCGTGCATAAAAGCTATAAGAATAATAGGTGAGCTAGAAAAAACTAGAAACTCGTTTGGAAATATAATGTATGTTTTTTAGCTGTTGTGTAGGAAAAAGGAACTTTTAAGTTTCGTTAGTATTGATTATGGATAAGTATTTTTAAAATTATTTTTTTAATTTTAGATTTTTATAGAACGTAAACGTTTTTGAGTTTCCGAGAAACGACGTATTTGCGTGTGGTGAAACTAATTCCACTCGTCAACTTTCCGTCAGCTAATTAATGATTTTTCTTCCTCCTTTTCCCGCGATGACGTGGCGACGTCACAACGCCATATCTGTCAGATTTATCTTTTCCGGTTGTCAATCACTTCATTTCGGACTTGTGATTAATGAATTCTACCACCCTTACCTCTAAGATGGTATTAATGTGAAATGAACTGATTTGACTGGCCAAATTTTCTGAATCAGGTGTTATTTCGAGACGTAATTTCTATCGATTACCTGCAACCACTCCATTGGACTTTTGAAAGCGTGACGTTCGTGTTTGTCCGTGTGTATGCTTCTCCAATCTCGAATCAATTTCTTCTCTACTCGAAGCTGGCCCTGGCCAAAAGATGTTGCGTATAAATTTGATTTAAAGCTACAGCGCAATGGAATCCATCGTGAAATGTTAGTTTTCAAGTTCATAGTGATTGTACTCGTAGTTACAACGTTACAGTTATCACATTTTGTTGCACGAGCGTCGTATGCAACGCTTCAATTTGTTTTTAATTTCACATTATACTTTTAGTCGTGAGTCAACAAATACAAAGTGGCGTACCCAGAGAAATGTCAATACCCACAATATCAGTCAGGAAAGTAATATTACAACTGCGGCGTTTTTAAAACTAAGGAGTTCGAAAAAGCTTGAACTAATCGGAATCTTGAATTTGCCTTGTGCAGAGGAGAAACTAATACAACAAGTTAAAAACTAGATAAAATAACTTTGGAAAACTATTTTTCGATATTTTCTCAATAGATTAACTCAGTACTCTCAAACAGGCTATGATGTTGACATATAAGTTTCTAAGGTACCTACTCAAGAGTATTTTGAAAACGTATATATATATATATATATATACTACATAATGTATGTATAAATAAGTAAACTACGCTAATATCCTATGATCAGCGAATTGAGGGATTGACAGATACTTCGTACGTATTGAGTCTGCAATAGATTCATATTATTTCCAAAGGATTTTAAATGTCTTTTTAAAATGATTATAGTAGGATGTCTGAATTTCATACGAATAAAAGGAGTTACAAACAAGAAATGTTCACATAAAGGATGGAATGATGCTTTTCAATACGTAAGAACTTGTTCATAAAGGCATTGTGGGGTAATAGTGGTTATCCATAGATAGTTTTCGTATAATGTTGGAGTTTTAGCATTTAAAAAGGAATTTATTTAGTTCTATAGAACTTAATGTTTTCCCCATCTATATCATGCTTAATTTCAAGGTTAAATTTATCCTATATCGCGATTCTCGTTTTTCACTCTTTAAGGAAAACAATTTTATACAAATTTATTCGCGTAACAATACAGATTTTTAAAGAAGTTTTTTACATTTTATAGAACATTTATTAAAACACGACCGGTTTCAGCGATATATCGCCATCCTCAATTTTTATTTTATAGAGAAAAATGTATATACAACGGAGTTCCACCATATATTTCCCGCAATATCGAAATAATCTTTTGCTTTGTTCCAAAAATAGTTCCTCTTTACGAAAAATTCGTTTTCAAACCGCGTAATTAAAGGTACTTTGTGCGCTCGATTATCAAAGTTTTTTTTTCCGCCGGGATTTGTGAGGCGGAACACCTTTCCTCTTGTTTTGCCTGGCAATCAAAATCTTTCCCTTTTCCTCATTTTTTTCATTTCTCCTCTCTCTCTCTCGAAGCTGCGTTTTAGTGGTCGCTACCTCGTATCGCTGGTCCTATATCCAATCGGGGGAGTGAATTAAACAGGAGCGTGGCGGATGACCATCATGAGAATTCTGCCCGTATGCGTGCTAGGCGAATGGAGTGGGAAAGCGGCGAATGTGAATGCGATCCAAATCAAATCGAGAGAGAGAGATCCGATTTACTAACCGAACTACTCTTCTCTCTCACTCGCCACCGCTAAAGACCCTCTTCCCACTTTAACCCTTTGCCGCATTTGAATGGCGAGCTGCACGAAATGAAACATCAGCGGTTGTGGCGTCGGCGTTCGTGGGAAAAATTCTCCATTTCGAACGTTTCGGAAATTTCCATCTCGAGAGATATTTTCGGTTTTTTTCTTTGATTTTTTATTTCGGTATTGTTATGTAACAGTATATCATATGCACAGTCGATTTGTTGTGTTCATACCGTTGAATTCGAACTGTACACGGAGGACGGTATTATATTTGTGTAATGTAGTAGATGCGAATATTCGACGCCCGAATACCTCTCTCTCCCTCTCTTTCTCTGAACTATCTCGGCACGCAAAACCGAGATATTTTATCGAATGCTCTCTCGCGGGAAACGGAATGGAAGTGCGTGTCGTGATTTGTACGCACGAGAGGCATTTATGAACGAGGGCCGGATGTTTTTTTTTTATTTAAAAAAATATGCCCCTCCAGATACGCGAAATGCTGATAATTCCAGTTTTCCGTACTTTTTGTTCTTTTTTTCCCCTCTCCACGAAACAGATCGTACGCAGATACGCGTCGCATCGTTCGGCGTCCGTCATATATTTTTTCCTCGAATTTCTAAGTCGGTCTAAATCTGCATGATTTTTCAGATTTCTTACTAGGGACACCGAGGTTCAAACTTTTTTAATACTTGTATCAAACTCTCCAAAATGAATGTTGTTAACCATTATTTATCAATTTATGCCGATATGCTGACCTGGTATCAGTTTGTTTTCCGAGGATTAAAATACACGCGGTCTTTGCTATAATAAGGGGATTGCGTGCTGAAATTGTTTCCGTGCAAAGTGAAACTGGATTTACGCAGCGAAAGGGGATAGCGTTTTATACCTCTTTAATGTCCCTCCTCCAAAGCCAAAATTCCCAAACCTCCCTATGTTGCACATTTATGAAAAAAATATTTTTATTTTCGATATATTAATAATTTAAAAGCCTACACTTTATAATTTTGTGTGTATGAGCGAGGGCCCGCCCTTAGTAGAAATGTTTGAGTGAGGAGACACCATTAGTAGTAATGTCTGAGTGGGCGTGACCTTTTGTAGTAATGTCTGAGCGGGGCGTGACCATTTATAGTAATATCTGGGTGGGGCGCGAGTTTGTAAAGCGCTGGTTTATAGGATGGATATTTATTCGTTTATGTCTCCTTATGTCCTTGCATGATATTACTGTGTTTAGTCAAAATAAAATACCACAAGGACGGAAGATGTTTTCCCTAAGCATCTCTTGGTCTTTTTATCAACGGCATGCGGATGAGATTACGTCAAATTAACATGCAAAAATACGAACTGTGTAACCTCGTACGGTCTTTGCGAAAACGCATGGTTTCGGTTATGGACGTAATTTTTATTTCAGAAATTTGGGATTCTCTAGGGAACCTTTTCACGTTTATCACGACTTTTTAATTTTCATTATAAAGTCAGTAAAAGATTTTTTAAAAGGAATCGAACCCACTTTCCGGTATCGCGGAAGCAGCTGTTACAACGATGCCGCGTAGAGAATACATTTGCCATGCTTCGAATCTGTTATTTGCCGTCCGTTCAAAAACAGGTCGCAACAACTGGGCTACATGCATGGCATACATTATTTTTGGCATTGCTTTTGTAATTTTTTAAAAATTTTGAGTCGAATTTTAACGGTTTACGTTTTTCATCCTTTACCCTTCAAACATTTTAGTTTGATGGATCTTCCTCTTGCTTTGCTACGTATATCATGTCCATTATACGACGTTAAATTTATCCATTTTTGTTAGTGGCACTAAAATTACCACTTGATTATGTATAGCTACCTTATCTTATACATGCTTTACCAGCATCTCACTCGTAACTCTAGGGACAAAACTGGGAGGCGTGGTTATAATAACGATGGTTTATTGAGCTTCCTTTTAAGCTGCTGTAACTAAATGCTGGCGATATTATCATTAGCGTTCATACTATATCGTTAGAAAAAATAACGACGAATACTGAGATATTTAAGTTGTCGACAATATATTGATCCCGTAAAGTGATTACTGACGATATTAGTTCAGTACCGCGTTAGAAATTTCGCGCTTTCCTACTTTAAAATGAAACGACGCAAACTGAGAAACGTTATCCGAACTATTTTCATAAATACTGACCATGCGAATTCGGAGTTATGGTGCCAAAATATTGACAGAAATTCCCTTCAATAAATATTGATAGTGTGTAAAGGAGCCTTTTGTATTAGCTCTCAATGAATGATTCTCATTCTGTAAACATTGTCAGTCACGGCAAAAAAAAAGAAACAACGGCAAACGCGCAACATTTCCGCAACTAACATGCAGGAACCGAAAAAAAACCCTCCGTCCTTGACATTTGAATCTAAAATTACCTCGCTTCTAAAGGCAGGTATACTGCTGGATATTTACAGTCGCCAAGCAACATTTAATACGCGCATGCTCGCATGCAGCAGCTGTCCGCCTCGTATCAAAGCCAAAAGATTTTTTTTTTCCTGAAAGAATTTTTGCATATTTTCTGCGGGGAACAAATGGGTTGGGGATTGATTTCCCTAGGCACATTCCTAACACGTAGTAAGAAATTATTCATGCGACGTTACGACGCAGAGGATGGGAAAACTATGAAAAGAAAAGCAACAAGGGAGGAAGAGGGGAAGGCGAGAGGGGAGGGGAGCGAGAGGGAAATAGAGGCAGAGACATGAAGTGAGCGAGGGAAAGAGGGAGGCAAGGGCGAGGCGGAGGCTTGATCGAGAGGAGAGTGGGATGGGATTTGTAGGGAAGGAGGAAGATGGAGAGTGGATGGCGGAAAGGAGAAAGGAGGGAAGGCAGTGGCAGGGGATATAGAAAGTTGTATGTATGGGGGAGTGTGAATTTGAAGGGGAAGGAAAAAGAGGGAGGGAGATGGAGGCAAATAGGAGAAGGAGAGGGAGGGAAAGTAAGGGGGCGGCAGGAGGAGTTGTCGGAGTAAGGAGAGATAGGGAGAGATGGAGGATGGGAGAGATTGGAGAAGAAGATCGAAGAGGGAGAGGGGGAGGAGAGAGAGAGGGGGGGTGGAGTAAAGGGGAGAGGGGGAGTGACCCAGAGGGAGAATAAGGAAGTGGAAGGAGGAAAGGATGGGGAGGGATTACGTAAGGAAGGGTGAGGAAAAGAGGGATAGATTGATGGAAAAAGACCTAGAAAAGGAAACAGGATAAAAATAAATAGGAAAAAGTAATAAATATGAGAAAAGGAAATGAGGGAAAAGAAAATAGGAGAAAAGAAAATAGGAAAAAAAGGAATGGGAGAAAAGGAAATAGGAGAAATGAAAATAGGAGAAAAAGGAATGGGAGAAAAGGAAATAGGAGAAAAGCAGAGGAGAGTGATAAGGGAATTAATTAATAATTCAAGAAATAAATTGAATGAGTGGATAAAGAAAGGGAGAGATTCTTCTACTTTCTGGTCGACTTTCCCTCTTTAGCGGTTATTTTTTCGGTGTCATTAATAGAAAATGATTGATCCGCGAGCGAGCGCTTTCGCTCGGTGGGATTTGCATCTCCTTATCTTCGACTATGTGAAAGAGGATTTTTTTTCTCGCCCGGAGGCTGAACACTCCACCCCTCGTAGATTTCGCAGGTGCTTCCGTTTTGGGACGCAGCGCACGCACTTCACGTTCGCAATAAAAAGGCACTTTAGCGAGGAAGAATACATTCTCCGTAAAGAGAGCTGAGTGAAGATATACGGGACACCGGATTTCTTCCCCCTTCCCCAACTGATCGGCCTCTTTCGACCCTTAAGCTTGAGCTGTTAAGTTTACCGCTCCCAAAACTGCCATCTCGCAGGCTCGCTTTTAAGTTGATCCTCACGTGCGTTTCTAAAGATCCCTTTACGTCTTTCACGCATTTTTCAGACGCATAAACGTTATACAAAGAGCACGCGTACACGCATCCCTCAATTTGTATTGTGCATGCGTTCCAGTAAAAAGATGGTGTAACACGGAGCCTTGCAAAGTGGGGTGAATTTTTAGCACAGGAGGATATGAATACATTACGTTTTAAGGGGTAGTTTGAGCTCAACATGAGACAAATTGCTTATATTCGGCATTCTTTATGTTCATTTGGGAATTATCGAGCTCGTCTTAATGGATGGAAACTAATTCAAGAATAAGGCACTGCTATATCAAAAATTGTTTCTTTTTAAAATCTACATTCAGTGAATCACCGCTGAAGACGGGCGGAATGACGTCTGGTGTTTCATAACCTTGTTATGGCTATTGAAGATACCTAATTGTAAGACAAGTTCAATTTTTGATAATGAAGTCCTTATTCTCGCATTCATTCATTATAAAATCTTTGGTCAAATTTTATGATTTTTAATAGAGGAAGACATTTTTAAAACCATGCAAATGTGAAACTGATTGACATGCGATTCGACCAAGTACTCTAAAGCAGTGCTCCGCAACCAGTGTGCCGCGGCACACTGCTACTCCGCGACAGTGAACTTGGTGTGCCGCAGTACATGGGCTGAATTATAGGGAATGGAAAATGCTCTGTTTTATTATTCTTCAGTTGATATCACAGAAACGGATTTCCTATAAAGAGCGGTACTTAATGTTAGGATTTCTTACGTCGTTTCAGTTCCTTGAAAGCGTAACCAATGGAGAAGTGACAATATTCATCATCGACTTCCGAACTTCCGGAATAAATATGTTTTAAATTGTTGGATGTACATCTTATCAGTAATTCTTCGTCTGCATATGATAAACGATTATTTTCTCTCATTTTTGTCGGCTACAGTGTGAAAACAATGTTCTACACAGTCGCACATTTTGTTAGGTGTGCCGCGAAGCTCGATTGTACTGTGCCTAGTGGCGTAGTGGACACCCCCGCTGTCCCCGCACGGCGGGGAGGACCGAATGGGGGGCCCAAAGCGAACCATGGCTAATAGAGACAAAGAAAAGAAATATTAGGAGGTAGATTGAAGAACCATGCGTTCGAAGCGATCGAGAATTCTTCGGAATATGGAACATTGAAAAGCGTGCTCAAATATGCTCCCTTGCGTTGGACCAGGCCCTGCCGACCGGGTTATCTGAGAGATAAAGGATGCTATTGTCATCTAGAAAGTTTCAGCTTCGTAAACATCACGTAAGGGTACATTATTATCCACTCACAAAGCTAATGAAGCTTGCCTGCGTAGTTATCATTTCTAGCTGTTGTGTTATTTTCCCTTAGTGTATCTTTAGATGAAAAAATGATGCATTTATAATTTCATGTTTATATTTTTTGATGTAATAAGCCTTGTTAGAGGTAATTGCCACCAAAAATGTAACTATGTTAATTTTCCGAGTTTTATGCATTGAAACAGATGTTCGTGACAGCACCGTGAAGCTATTATTGTCCATTGTATCTCCAATGCATCATAAAACTAATATAAAAGACAGTGTCACTTTGTCCCTTTGTTTTGAAGCGTAATATCTCGCAAACGACTGAACCGAATTTTCAGGATAACATTATGATATAATAACAAAACGTTTTAATGTATCGAGCTCGATGTCAAAGACCCAGGTTTGACTCCAGGGGATAATTTTCATTTCCAATTAGTTAACACGTAAAATCGGCTTTACGACGTGCAGGCTTTCATTCTTTTTTAAATTAAAATTAGATATATTTGGCCTACAATCTTCGAAAATGAACCATTTTTAAGAAAACATAAAGTTTCTTATTCTGTTTCTATTTTTCCGCCTACAGTTCGAAATTTCTCAGTGTAAACGTTTAATTCACGCAGTTTGAGGAAATCTTTCCATTTTAACGTGATGTTGCCTAGCCTGCCAATTCCATTGTTAGACGTCTATATCATATTGTTATGTAATTCAATCCTTATGGGTATAAACGTGCTTTGAATGCTTTTAATACGAGAGAGAGAGGGAAGAGGTAGAGGGGGGAGGAGGAGAGAGGGTGTGAGAGGGAGGGAGAGAGAGGCATCTATTTTAAGTTTAACTAAACATAGCCCCTCAACAACAGAACATTCACTAGAAATGTTGTATATGACAAAATATTTCATATGTAAAAGTGTGATATTAATTATTTTAAATGGAAATAATAATAATCTATCTATCTATCTATAAGTCTTCCGTTGATATTTCAACGGGCATTACACTAGTCATATAAATAAAAACCTTAGTAAATGTTGTGTGTAATGCTATTTGAAGCTTAATATCTCACAAACGACTGAACCGAATTTGATGAAATTTTCAGGATAGCATTATGATATACTAGAAAGATGTTTTAATGTATCGGTAATATATAAAAGCCATATTCTGTCCCTAGTCCTTTTGTCACTCCCTCTGTCACGCTCTGAAAAACGGAAATATACCTGCAAGAGAGGACTAAGCTCAGCTTTTGAAGCACAATAGATACTTGCAGCGAGGGTTTCGAACCTTCGCTCGGATCGAAGTCAACCCTCTCAAAGAAGACTGCCTCAATTTTATTTCAGAATAATCAATCATCCCCGTCATTTTATACTATACTTATACTAGTTTGCACATATCCAGCGCCGTGGCGACCGATGACAGATATCATCGGCAAATTTTCGTCGGCTATTTTTCAAGTTTTCACGGTCATGTTACTGACACTGACAGGACTGTTCCCATCGGACCGGCCGGCGATATGTGTGGCACCCGGAAAAGTGCTTTCAGTGAATTTGCGTGCGTTGTGTTGAAATTCGAGTTGTGCTATTTCTAGTGTATTTAACAGAACTAAACAAATGCTTTCGCTTAAAATATTTGCTTAGCATTTTTAGCAAAATCTTGATATGAAGTGAATAGTAAAATAAGGGATTCAATAAAAGTGTAAAACGTGCAAAGTGAAAATTGTAAAGAAAGATACGGGCACTACAGATACTGCAAGGCCGACGCGCGGAAATTGTAAAGACTCGGGTCAGAAAGCACGGACGGCAGTGGTACGGTACGGAGAGGTGTAAATTGACCTTTAGAGTGTGGCGGTGAGGGGGGCGGTGGAGAGATCCTTGGGGGGCCCAGAATGGTTCCGCTACGCCACTGACTGTGCCGTATAATTAAAAAGGTTGCGGAGCCATACTCTAAAGGAAAACCGTTCTGTACCGAAAACGTGTAAAGGGAAACCGTGCATTCGAGGGATGGATTTACTAAGATCCGGATTCACTGCAAAAAAATTTCTAAAATTATTGTACTTCATTACGATTGTTAGGAACAAGAAGCCGTGCATGCACGTGCATATTTTCAACTTCTAAGATTTACATTAAAACAGGAGATATATCACTTCTCTGTGGATAACATTGGTTGCTGGTAAATATTTACGTAAAATGTTAATGTCGTTATAGATCAAGTATCTACGTAGGTCAGAAGGAAACCGGCGTTAATCTGATTTATGATCATTACACTGCCTTTCATTTATCTCTCGGGTCCGTACTACGGTCTTCTCGCCTGATTTCTGTAAAAAACAATAAAAGAGACTATTTTGGCTCTTTTTCGTGTATGTTCATCCACTGAAGGGAAATTATAAACAATACCCGTATTCACAAATCAGAGCCGTCCATAATTATTGTGTTGATGGCTTCGAAACGCATGCCAACATTTCCTTGGGAAGTATCTTATTGATTTTCATGACGGTCGAACGCGATGTCATTTTTTAATTAAAAAAACTTAAGTTTATTGAAAAATCGAATTTAAATTTCTGAATAAATTCGATTATATGTGAGATATCTTTTTGCTCATGTTAACAGAGTGACCTTATATTAGTACTAAAAAATAACGTAAATTGGTAATTTAAAACCAGCCTAGACATGTTTTCGAAACAACAGCGACAAATTTTTAATTTAAATACTGTTATCTTTCATCTTTCAGCTTCATCAACTTTCTATAAATAAATTTTTTAAAAGCCTAAATAAAATATCACCATTTCGGTTACGTTTAACGTAACTATCTGATATTAAGGAAGTGTTGAAAATTTTCGATTTTCCGTAATGGTGACCATTATAACGTTCACTAACACTCCAGCCATAATTCGTTTAATATGGATTTCTATAGAAACAGTCGTTGAGACTTGAGCAATGATCACTCAATTTAACAAAAAATTACTTTTTCCTACAACAACTTTTTCCTCGAACAACTTCGTCTTATCTTCTCCGTTCGAGAATAAAACTTCCCTGGAAGGTGTTCAGACTATGTATGATCTTGGTCCGCTTCCTTTCTTTAATATTCCTATCTTTCAAGGATGTCTTACTAGTTCCGCGTGACAAAGATTTAATCTTCCAGCGCCTGACTTTCACGGCTACTTTTTTTTAAACCGTTCCCAGAGGAGAGTGAGGGAAATAGTAGCGAAAATAAATATCTCCGTTTACGAGGTAAAATAAAAACGCCGAAATGGGACTTGTTGGAAGAGCGAAAAACTTCGCAAAAAAAAAGACGCAGATCAAAGTTTTAAAGGTAAAAAAACTAGTTCCAAGTTTGAGGAAATGTAAACACTAATTACTTAAAAAAACCTACGTCTAATTCAGATCATTTGTCGGCATTATTGCATTAATGGTTATATTTTCTCTAGAACCAATCAAATTTTGTGATATATTTCCGGTTTATTAATATAATGTTGCTATCAAAGAAGAATTTTAAAATATGGAGTGACCCGTTAAATAAGGGCGTCTGTATGACCTTGTATGTTCGAAACATTATTACGAACTTATAGCTTTCAACTCAAAACTGGTTTTCCCTATGATTGTGAAGGGCCCATGTTCGTTTCAAGAAATTATTTTATAATTAATAATCAAGTATTTTGTATGTTATATTAAAAATCATCGCCGTTGGATCTTTTGCTTGTGATTGTTATTAATGGATTTTATGCGTAAATCTAAAAGTTTATGGAGGAAATATTTAATAATGAATCAATAGGATTTAACTATGGTTTGAAGCGTGTTCTTTCTGTCTTGCTTCGTTAATTTATGAATTTTGCCGTGTGCGTATGTTAATGTATTAAGAGCATAGCATGCCATAACATCTAATTTTTCTAGCGATAGCATTCGTTTAATTCTTACTTATTTGAAAATTTTAAATATCTTTTTAGTTTTAACGAATCTCAGAAAGTTTTGGATAAGAGGGTCATTTGTAATTTCATTTATCAAAGTTTAAATTCTTTTCCCGAATACTGATCTACGTTTAAGGTCGTGGAAATGACCAAGCAGCGTCCTCAATTGTTTTTAGATACTTGACCCAGTGGTTAAACTCGCGGAGAAAAATCCGTGGCTTCTCTCGTGGCGATAGTATAACAGCGAAAACTTTTAAGGATTCTTTTTGCGAGTTGGCAGACATGTCTTTAAAATATCTTTCCTCGACCCTTGGTTGTATAAACGTCGAAAAAAATCGCGCCAGAACTTTAACAACCTCTTCGAAACGTTTGTCTTTTTTTTTTAAGTATACGCTGTTTCGTCGGTTTTAACAGTTTCAACTTTTTGATGGCCTCTCTCCCTCTTACTCCGTGTCTGCTCGAGAAAAGGTGGATACTAGCTCTAGACTACGATAGCTGTCTTAAAAAAAAGAACAGCGGCTTCCGCGAAAATAAGCGAGAGAGTGTTGTAATAGCGTTGAAGCCACCACGTCTTTATCATCATTCACTGCCGTGGACGCAAACTATTAAAGTCTAGGGCAAATAAATATTTATTTTTTAATTGACCTGTGTGACCCCTGTTTATTTTGCCATTTTATCGATAATGCGATATTTAGCGTTATAATTTTATTGTATTTTTTAGCATCCAGTGATGTAAAAATCGCGGATATTTTAAAAGAGATATTTTAAAGGGAGTCTCAATGGTTACCTATATTTTATAGGACTAGATTCATTGAAAAAATATAAGTATCAACATGAAAATTTCCGTGCCTTTTGCTTAACTCGCATATATAAAATCCAAGATTGTACAAAACATGTTTCTTCAGTGGCTGAATTAATGCTTAATTTCTGAAAGCGATTCAATAAATAGACAATTTATACGTCCAACTACATTTTCGAAAAAAAATTAATTCAATGTAAAAGAAAACGATAGTATAATTTAAATTACGTCGAGCAGTCACTCATGCGAGAAAGAGTAACTCGATTCGCAGAGATGCACGCGTGCGGAAGTTCTATTTCGAGAGATAAGGAGAGAAGATATTAACATCCTTCCCCCTTTTCCATGAAATTATCGGTGCACTTAACACAAGAGAATTGGTCGTGTCGCACACATGTTCCGGATCGCAGGTACGAACCTCGTCCCGCTAAATAAAACATAAAGAGTGACTCGCAAACCCAACCGAATGAGCACGCGAAAACGGCACCATCTCAACATCCATCACTCGTTAAGCGTTCCAAAGTGATTAGGTTAAGGAGAGAGAGAGAGAGCGATGCACTTGCGAAACTACTATGCGGCACGCTGGTGTTGTTTACGAGGTATGACTTCATTAACTGATTATTTGTTCCTGTCAAGTCGACTATTCTTTATCTTTGCTGTATCTCCATCTCCTAGAGTTGCTTTTATTGACCGGGATTTTGGCGTGACAGAAGTTATGATACATTAGGATCGATATTCATCGCCTTAGATTTGACAGTACGGTATTGTCAATCTTCTTCAAATTAAACGAAAAAATTACGAACTGTAATAACTTATACATCGAATATTTGTAATCTTATGTCTATTTTAGTTTACTAAATTTTATCAGAGTCAATGATATTGTTGGCATTGTCGAAGAGTATGTAGTTTTATACACTTCCATGTTTACCGTGCAAGTTGTCAAAAACGTATGGCAAGTTAAACGGAATTTTCCACTTATATTACCCCATAAGTATATAGTATTTTAAAAATTCAACACGATACAATTAAAACGAAAATGTATGAATTCCACAAAATGGCAGGTAGTAATCTTTTATACTCACGATACTCTCAAAGCGCACTTCAAGTACATCGGAACTCTAAAATCCAATCCAAAAGGTTTTCGCTAGCGTCGTTTCGCTAGCCACATTCCCACATTCGATCGTAAGGATTCACTCCCAGCTGGTCACCAACACCACCCACACGATCACGCACACGGTGACGTAAAACTCGACGAATATGCTGAACACACACTTGGGCCAGAGAGTGTCCCATTTCAGCGGTGAATCTTTGATGGCGGTCCCTTCAGACGGGATGCGGTCGAAGTTCATCTCCTCCTCACGAAGCCTCACGAATCTCCTATCAACCGTTAACGACGCCATAGAATAGTCAGCGTCGTGTGATATCTCCTCGGGTAAAAAAGGCGGCCAATTTTTTCCGTAAAAAAATAGTGATTCGCGTCAGCGAATACACTTGCAGCGGCTTCGTGACACTGACCAAATAAGGGAGGGGTTTAAAATGGATGTTGAGAAGAAGGGGTGCGTGACGAAAGGAGGGAGAGAGTGAAAGGGGGGGAGTTAAGTGACCTGGCTTCACCTTGAGAGGGGGTGACTAGTAAGAGGGGGGGGGAAGAAGAGAAGCATAGGCTGCGCGGACGTCCGCTGTATTTTTAATTGTGGAAGTCCTTTCTCCCTTTGGACCCGTGCCATCCGTAATGGGAGTGCGCGGCTGAAGCAAACCTCGTCCTTCCCTCCCCCCCTCTCTCCCTCCTTACCCACCCTTTGGCGCCAAGTTATTCCTCTCTACTGTCATTTGTACACTCCCATCAATTCACCTCCCATTTCCTATATTCCCTATAACAGTGATGGCGAACCTTATATTGCCCGCTTACCAATATTACCGAATTGGTCGAATCTTTCCCGTCTCGCGTGCCACAAAAAAGTCCTAGATTTTTTTTTGCGTGCCAACTAAATTAAATTATTGGTGAAGACATAAGAGATTGAAATATGTGACCATAAAACTAATGTTTACAATAGTTAACTAAATAACGCACACGTTTTTTTTTATCGATATACGCTTTGATTCGTTTTCGCATTTCGTCGGCGTGCCAACCAGAATCGTCTTGCGTGCCACTTATGGCACGCGTTCCATAGGTTCGCCGTCACTGCCCTCTAACGTCCTCTCACCTCCAGCCGCATCTCCATCATCTCAATCCACTTCCGTCCCTATCAAAAAACCAATATTTCTTTTGCCTCTCCCTCTCACACCCCCCAATACATTTTTCCTTACCTACCCTCTTTAGTTTTTATTAAAACGCTCTATCCAGGGTCCCTGAGACGGAACTTTTAGGCCTCTCTCGACCATGGCGCCGCGAGCGGTGATTTCGCGTCGTGATTTTGTTTTTGTTGGGAGACTTTGCGCTTCTTTTTCTTCTCCTTCGCGATCGGTCACGCTCCTTTCGTATCGCCACGGCGTTCTTTTCCGGTTATTCGGATGACGTTTTCGTCGATGGGGAGGGAGTTGCGAGGAACACACGACAGACGCTCTCTCTCTCTCTCGGTTCAGTGTTTGGACTGGCGGTGTTGTACACACCTACTATGGTGGATGGTTTCGTATCTCCATCCTCTTCTCTGTGTATTCTCTCACCTTCTTGTTGGTGTGTCAAGGTTGGGAACAAACCTCGCGGAGATATGAATGTTTCATGGAATCGGATTGGTTATTGTTGAAAGCCGAATGACGTCGCTATAGATGTTTCCTCTCACGATGGTATCACGTGGAATTTTGCTTCGCTAACAGTGAATGGGAAAGGAGGGAGCTTAAGGATATATACGTTTATTTTTCCTACGTTATTTTTAGAAACCGTCTTCCACAGCTGAGCGATTTCTCTCGGGAAGTTGCATTGTGCGTATTAATTCCGTGAGCTGCGATTGAAATCCGTGTTGATGGACGCTTTACTGAGTGAGTGATTACAATTTGACTCCTGTATCATTTCCGCGAAAGCAGAAATATAGAACTTTGGGTCGGAAAAATATTTTCCAATTCTTCTTCGCGTTCCGGTTGCATTTTCCTTTCAAAATTCGCTGTTTACGACAACAACTCGATACAGCTCAGTTTGCACGAATATATTATGGAAATCTCTCTCATAGAGACTATAGAATGGGTAAATATAATACATTCAAAACACTTGGTACATTTATTGCTAGAATATAACCTTCTAGTTATCCTAGACATTAAATGCGAGAGTTTTAAGTCGTATTACTTTAGTTTCTCCGTAAGATTCGAACTATCGATGTTAGACAGCATTTCAAAAATATTTTTTTCCTGATAAACCTCCATATATCTTTTCAACGTAAAAACATTTGCATCGACACATGAATTATATTTACCAGGTAGGAAAAAAATAATTTCGAATTTTGAAGTGATTCAATCGGTTGGGTGCAATCATCCCGATGCGTGACAACTTACCCGAGTAACGCGAGGAATTCCGTTTATAAAACTTGTCCACGATCTTGTGAAACGAGATCAAGGAGAGTAGTTTTTCCTGGCTTTCTTCCTCCTCGGTATATATGGGAGGGAGGAAGGCGGGAGGGATGAGTCAGTCCTTAAAACAAGTATCTCTTCTCGTCGGAGGTAAACATTGGGAGTTGAGGGGAGGAATTATTCAGCGACCGCTTCAACAATTAAAATTCCGCGTCTCCCGCAGCGATGGATCTTCTTTTTCTTCTCCGATCCGTCTTTGAAAAGAAAAAAAATCTTCGAGAAAGAAAACACTCGTCGATTATTCGAAAACACTGATATTTCAGAAAAGGAAACTCGAGTCGTTTTTATGAGGTGGAGCACACGATAAGAGCCATCACAGAACACGATACCTCAGGGATGCACTTTGGCCAAACTAAAGTCGATCTTATTTTTTTTATCCCGACAATCCTTTTCTTTTAAGTTCTCTTTCAAGGAGATTCCGAATAAAAATAAAGCACTCCGCGCGAACTTCGGAAGCCCCCCCTCCCCCCAAAAAAATAAATATAATCCTGGAAGAAGACGAGGTCGGTGAGGATATACTCGCACTTTTTTATTCTTCTTTTTTCTTTTGGAAAACGCGCGTTCCTTCGCGATCACAAACGCCGGTGCACAAGAGAAAAAAACGACGCGGGGAAAAATAAAGCCTTCGCTTGTAAGGGGCGTCGAAAAGTGACACTCGTCCGACACTTGTCGTCGGGATTGTGAAGGAAAAAAAAATCACACGAGGGTAAACGCCACTTCCGTCACTCAATAAAAGTAAAAGAAAAATGATCGTTGTTTGACGTTTTTCTTTTCTTTTTTTTTAACTTCTGAAATCGGGGAACTTTGCTTTCGTCAACTGTCTTTCTTCCTTCGCGTTGATTTTTTTTCTCCCTCCCCTTTTGGAGAATACGTCGAGGAGAAGGCGTAATCTGGGATATTGCGAAAGTCGTTTCTTTTCTTTCGCGGGGTGGAAGGGAGCGAAATAAATGGAGATTTATAACTGAGGAAGGTAAACGTGTGTGTGTTTGTGTACGAGGTTAGCGAACGAACACAAAACGGTTTGGACGGCGTTTTATAAGACCTCGGCGTGTGCTCCTTTCTCGCACTGGTCTGGTTGGACTTACTTTGGAAAGTTTCCCGAGGGACTGGGAGCCGGACTTGAGGAAAGGGGTCTAGAAACGTCACCGCCTTTCTCTCTTTCCCTCCCTCCTCCTCCCCTTCACCTCTTCCTCCTTCTCCACCTCCCTCCTTATCTCTCTCTCTCTCTTACTCGCTCTTCCTTCGTCCAACTACTCCTTCCCGCTTCATCTCACTCTCTTTCGCGTCCTACGCTAACACGAACTCAAAAACTGCCTTCTCCTCTCTCTCTCTCCCTCCTCTCCCCCTCCACCGCTCCTCTTAACTCCCCTCTTTCGTCTCTTTTCATCCTCTCTTCTCCCTCTATCCATCTCTCTCTTTCTCCTCCTCCTGCTGTCTTGCTCCCTCCTCACTCAATCTCCCCCCCCATTCTTTTTTTCTCCTCTTAGAATTTCATCTCCTCTTTATCTCACGGTTTCTCTTTCTTTTTCCACGATACATTTTTTCCGCATCCACTTTTGTTCGTCGTTTGTCATGTTTTTGTTATCGGTTATTTTTTTTCTTTCGAGGGATCTTTTATTATTAACTTTGCACGTGTATATACATTTACGCGCAAACATATGCATACATATACGTATTCATACTTATTTGTTCATTTATTTACGTGCTTATAAACACGCAAACATAGATAGGTACGTGAGTCGATATGCGTACGTTGTGAAAATACCGTGGAGTCCATGTGGCCGATTTTAAACTACCCGAAGGAGATATTTGTTCCTGTTATTTTTAACCGAATCATACCTAGAATTTCTGCGAATTAAAGGTACATTTTGTAAAGGGCGGATAAGTTTTATCGCGAAGGAAATGTTTGTGCGGTGTATAAAAAGCAACATATATAGGGAAAAAATTGAAAAAGAATGAAAAAAATAAAGAAAAGGTCGTAGTATTGGAATTTTCTCCATCTATATTACATTTCAAAACTCCCTGTAAAATTACTGGAGTTTAAATATAGAGATACTGGTGGTCTTGATCGAAACAGGTTTGTATATCCAAGCTTTCAGTCATCTTAATTAACATTACCAATTATTTTAAATCTCGGCATATAATTTTCGAAGCACATCTGCTTAAAATTATTGATTTTCTAGGCGTCTTTCGTTGTCAGTGTTATTGAAAGAAGGTAACTCTTTTAACAATAACAAGTTATCAAGGTAGCGCTTGATATACCATACGGAATGAATTTTTGTAAATATCATCAGAAAAGCATTTTCGACCATTACCGTCATTCGGAATCGTTTCCATTTTCCATGATTTTTCTTAAACCAGAATCCCAGCCTTTGACGTCCCTTTCGTAATTTGCTTACTGTGGTACATATTTACGTTAGCTTGTATATGTCGTCATTGTAGGTTTTTTATGCATAAAGAAAAATGGCGGAAGAGGCGCGTAGGTTTAACGACGTAAGATTAATCCGCTAGTCGGAATTAAGTAATGGAAACGTGAAATACACGAAGTCGCAATACTCGTTTTAACTCTTTAAGATTATTATTTTTTTTTTAAAACTAACCTCCTCTCATCTCACGTTCCTTTTAACTCATCGCGTGTGTTCCTCTCCTTCACAATCTCTCTTTATCTTTTCCCTCTTGCTTTGCTCTATATCCTTCACTTGTCAACCTTTTTCTTTACGCAGTATACTTCTTCCTCCTGCTTTTTCATATCCCTCGTCCTCCTTTTAACCTGTCCACTTTTTAACCTCAATTTTCTTATCCTTTCGCACATCCATCTCCTCTTCATCTTCCCGCCTTAGTCACATCCTATTTCCTCGTTCCGTCTCGTCGCTCCTTCGTAGCGACATTCTTTAGTTATTATATAGGTACATACTTTTTCATATTGCCATCTCCTAAGTCTTCTCCCTCCGTTCTCCCCCTCTCTCTCTCTTTCTTGCTCTCTTCTCACTCCTCTTCCTTCCGCTTCAACTTCTCCATTTTCCTTTTCTCAAGGTCTTTTCCCATTCCGCTTCCCCCATTCCTCCTCGTTTTATTTATTTTCCCCGTCCTCTTCACTATCTTTATCTCCTCCTATCCTCCCCGCTTCCCTTTCTCATACCTTCTCATCCTCCGCCATTTGTCTCCTTGCGTGGCCCCTTTTTTATTCTTTTTTTCTTACCCCTTTTTCCTTGTCCTGGTATTTTTCATTCTTTAATCTCTCTCTCTCTCCTTCACCAATGCTGTTCTCCATCTCTTCCTCCCTCTCTCTCTCTTAGTTCTACTGACCCTTTCCCTTGCAACTTGAAACCCTCCCTGCGCCGTATATTATATCCATCTTATTTATCGTATTTCTTTTCTTCTACTTGTTATTTACTGCTTTCGCCAGTTTTCTTTATTCCCGCCTATTTTTTCGTTTCTTTATCTACCTCTCTCTGGTATACTCGTGGTATACTTATTTCGGTCCCCCGTTTTCGCGTCGCTCTTGTCTTCTGCCGCATTTATCTTCCGATCGGTGTATTTATTGCCCCTCAGTTGTTTGGACTGTTTTCTGTCGGAATCATGGCATCGGTGTATTACCATATTTTTCAGCTAGAGAACGCCAAGTACAGTTATAGAGGTCGGAAAATCTTTCAGAACTCGTCTGTTATTCATTAAACCGGCTTCTTCCCCCCCCCCCAATGTATAGCGCCTAGGACGTCCACACCTTGCTTGAGAATTCGATCTCCGGAACTCCACGTTTAATTATAATAACGTTCTGAAATATGACTTGAATTTTTTTTATTTAGAGCCATCTTATTCACCAGTGCTGCGTCTTTTCTCATGTTGGGTTTTTGCATGCATAAGTGGCTCTTCTTTATAATTCGGTTGTCGACCTCTGGTCTATTAATTTCTTGTCACCGGAGCTGCAAGCCTTGTTTCCTCAAGCTGAAAATTAAATTCTACCGCGATAAGATTTAGTCGCTTGCAGGGCCAACCGAAAGGGGGATGCGGCGGACGCGAAGCATCCGGGACTCCGAATGACGAGGGCCCCGGAAGTTATCAATTATTCAAATATTATAAAAACTTTTACCAGAAGTAATTTTCGAACTGATTTCCAATAATGAAACACTCGTAAAAGTTATAATTTTAAACTGTGGTTCCATAAATCGTTCGTTATTACTATAAATATTAATATCGTGGAGTCCCCCGTTTATATTCGCATCCTATCCCCCTTCAGTGCTTGACAGACTCCGGTCCTTTGATTTAATAAAGTACAAGGTTGGTTTTCGGTTTGACGAGGTCTTTAAAAAAAATTTCAGTTGAACAATTTGGAATCGAAAATTTTATAGCCTTAGGAGTTTCAAGTTATGGGCGACGGTTTTAGATATATATGCACTCAGCATTAATACCTTTTTATGAGTATTTGCTGTTCACGCAAATCACGTATGCTTTCACTAAATAGGCGTTGTAAAAAGGTGTAGCGTAAAGTTTCTACTATCTTTTTCACTGCTTCTTAGGATAATTATAGCGTTGGCGTTTATTACCGAATATTTTCATTGCTTTCAAAATGCGTAAGTTCTCTAATCCAAGGAATTCGGCTCAACTCTTTGTTAAGTAATAATAATTTGTAGCAACGAAAGAGAAAACTTTTGACTTTCACAAATTTGCCTGGCGATGCAAGTTTTATAGCAAAACGGCCTTGGAATAAAATTATTTTTGGAAGTTACAAAGTTTATATTTAATTTTTAAAGGTAAGGCGCCATATAACTTTTACAAAAGTTCTAAATTAAGTTTAGTAAATCAACATTGTTGAGCAAGAAGGAATTTATTCCACTGAAATTGTTGTAAATTTTGTTCCTCCTTACCAGCCGAACTCACGATCGATAAATAAATAAAAATTTATTTTTTCCTTTTTAGTGCATAATATAAAAGTTATTTAAAAAAAAACCTTTTTTTAATTAATTAATTACTTTCTCGAATCTTAAACTCTCAACCCTACTTTCAACTATGTGACATTTATGTCTCTTTATAATTCCGTGTATAGTCATTTTACTCGAGGATAGCTTTCAATATGTCTTGCATGTCTCTTCGATTCGAAAACGCACAAAAGCAAAACTATATAGGGAGGTTTGCCTGTACGTCGATAAAGAATTCAACATCAACATTCATTTACGAGAGCACCCTTGGCTATCATAAGCCCATTTTTTGTTAGGTTATCTTTTAGACGAATTCAAATATAATTAAAATTATTTAACAACAAATATAACAGTAGATACAATTTAGTTATTGATTTAAATGTAAATGCTTATTTGTGAAACTTATATTTGTTCTTAATAGGTAAATGTTTATCGAAACAAAAATGTTTATTTTCTTTGAAAAACTGCATTCCATATTCGTCAGGGGCTATATTAGACATTCTTGTTTCACTAATTGATACTCGTTTTATTCGTTCGCCTTTTTCGTCATATTATTTTTCTCGATTTCCGCTTACTCTAAAGCAGTGGTCTTCAACCTTTTTTGAGTCACCGCCCACTTTTACCATATGTTGTCCTTTGAAATAAGTTCACCGCCCACCCAGTGGCGTAGTGAGGGTTTCTGGCGCCCCCAGTAGCAAAGCGATTTACGGAGGTAAGGTAACCTTAATACTAGTGGAATTGTCGTTACCGAATACGGTCTCAGTGGTAATAACAGTGTTTAAAAATTTATGATTTTATATATTTGATAAAATTAAACTTAAACGCTTCGCTGCTTCTGCGAGAGACACCGACCACCCTCATGGGCCTTTCGATTTTACCGCAGCAAACATACAAGCTCGCTAGTATAGTATGATATGATACTATAGTTAACGACAAACGAACTGTAATAGTTGTACATAAAATAGTTGTACAGAATATGTGTGCGTATCATTAAGCTTTTTTATAGAATGTTACTTTTCAGTGTAAAAATTAGAATAGCATTTGGTGAGTTCTTTAACGCCCACTAAAAATCCAAAAACGCCCACTGGTGGGCGCTATCGCCCACCTTGAAGACCACTGCTCTAAAGGTTTCTGTCTTTGTCTCTTTCTCTTCCGTTTTCTTCCCTTTGTCGTTTCACCGCCTCTTTTATCTTTGCTCGCGTTCTTTTAATCTTTTTCGGGTTCATTTTTGTTTCTCTTTCTCTTGTTATCTCATTTTCTTTCTTAGTACGTCTTCTTTTTTACCTTTTCTTCCTTCCTCTTTAACTCCTTTTCTTCGACGCATTAAGAAATTGGCCCATTTCTTGCTCGCCTGCGAATGGATGGGATTTTCGGCAACCGTCAAATCCCTTGTTGTTTCGCTTTTACGTTTTGACTAATGGGCGTTTCTAAATTTCCCCGCGCTTACTGCGGTCAGTACCCCTGAACGTCTCTTTTGTCGTCCCTCTCAAAGTGGAAAAACATGTAAAGTACTTAAGGTTCGTTTTGGAAAGCGTGTCAAGTCAAGCTCAAAGGCGGAAGGGTAATTTCCGACGTCGTCTGTTTTCTTACCGGTTCAGACCATTATCTTCGGTACGAGTTACCAGCGAAGAGTTATTTTCGATTTAAAGGCTCTATTTAACAGATACATACTCGTCTGTTTTCGGTATTGTTTAAGCACATTACCTTACACTAATTTTGATTTCGGTGCTTCAGAAATAATCTGCTTGATTCCAAGATCTATTATCCGATGCTATGAAACCATGTTTCTCATATATTTGCTAATTTTCTCTCGATGAGTTTTCCACTTATTTTATTATTATTTTTTTTTTGGGGATTTGCCGAGTTTTCAATTTTGAGATTTTTTTGTTAAAATATTCCGTCCACTACTTTAATCGCGTTTTATTTCTCCCCTGTCGTTAAAACCCTTCGAAATTATCGGATGTCCCGTTCTTTTGAATAATGGTCCAGGTGGATGAACTCCCTTTTTTAATCAAGCCTACGAAAATCTTAGTAATGAACTCAATTTTCCCGTTATCTCGACCTTTTTCGATCCCTTTATTTTTCAAGAATGCGGCAATTTGTTTCGTCTCTTTCCTTCTATCTCTCTCTCCCTCTCTCTCTCCGTCTTCCTCTTCTCCCAATGAATAATTTGGTTCCTATCTGTCAATTTCCTTGTTTAAGAGAACTTATCTCTCTCTTTATCCGTGGTTTCTCGAAATCCCTTAAATTTCCAATTTCCTCTTCGGGTCCACCGTGCTGGCGGTTCCCAACATTTCTTCGTTTCTCCCACCGGCCTTTCCTTTTTTCTTGCTTTTAATAAACCTACCGCCAGAGAGCGTTCCGCCAATTTTCGCCTCCTAACCCCTTCATTTGTTTTTTTTTACCTCTTCCTCCTACTCCGTCGCCATCTAAACCTTCCTTACATTTATCTCGGTTTGACTCGGCAAACACCCATTTCCCAGTGGAGTCCTGTTTACCTTCTCAGTTCTTCCGCTAAAAAAAATCCTTCTTTAACTTAGTCCTTCGCACAATACCTCCTTCCTTTCGCTCTTATTTTCTTCTCCTCTATCTTTTCCCTAGTACATATTTCTTCCATTGCGTTTTCGTCGGAATCCGTGGTTTCTAAGCGTCGCTCGTGTGTACATAATCCTTCGCTGGCATACCCGACAACGGATTTTTTTGCGTCGTCTTTCACTTTTCTGGCGGCGCGTGTTTATTTACGGGAGGTTTTTCCTGTTTTTTTATTCCTCCTTTTCGGCCGCTTTAGTTTCCTTCCCCACCACAAGGAGAATGGCGGCGCTGCTGTTCCGTTCGCTCCCACGCTTCTCGCGGAATCAATGCGGGAAAAAAAGGCGGGATTTTTTTTATTCATCCGGAAAGATTAACGGCCACTCATCTCCTTAAAGTCGATTCGATTTTCTCCTACGTTATTTCACCATCAATCGCCCACCATTTGCGCGCCTCCGTGGTGTGTTTTCTCTTCCGATTTTCCTGTTAAATCCTCGAGGTCGTAAATTGCATTTCCCTTCTTTCCCAGAAAGTCCTTCCCCGTTCCCTCGAATTCCCTTATCCCTAGCCGCGCCACGAACCGGTGGTTTTTTTGTTTATTTATTTATTCTTTTTTTTATATGGAGGTTTTATTACGCATCGATAACTTTCTCTTTTAGCCCGTGTTTTGTTTTGTCATCATTTTGAGAATAAGGGCGTCGGGTTCTCACCTGGAGAATCAACAAAGGGAATCTGATTTCGCTCCTTCTTGGTTTCCAAGGAGACGGCCCTGGTTTTATTACGCTGTAAATTTTGATTGTGGAATTTCCGCGGCGTTATTTCATTTCGGACTTATCATTAGTCTGTTTTTTCTCCTCCGGTGTAAATAAAGAACCTCTATGCGGCACCTGATAAGTTAAATCAACGTACTAATGCCTTCTATGGAAAGGGTGTTATGACGACGTAGTTAGTGTTTTACACTGTGGCTGAAAATATTCAGAAGTTGAGGCCCGTAATGAAGGGTATTAGCTCACATAAAATGTGTAGAATCAAGTATTTCATTTAAATAAATATACCTATTACATTTGAGGGGAAAACTCTAAAAATTTCCATCTAACCAAACATGCGTAACAATTTTATAAATACTAACATGTGAGGGAACAATTGCAGAGCAAATAACACAAGGCTGTTTTTTCTTGTTTTAGGCTAATGGCGTCATCATAAGATTGCATCTTTAGTTGAAATTGACGAACTCATAATGTAATCTATTAATTCCCTTTAAAAGCATTATATCAGTGCTACATTGAAAAGCATCGGAGTCATTGCTATAGCAGTTGATATTTCCCATTACGAAAAATCAAATAATTTCTTTCTTATTTTGATGAAAAGCAATTGTTCGCTCTCATTCAACATAGATTTGAATTATTTTTTCTGAAAATATATACTTTTTTCTTTCATCTATATAACTTTTCATGTCATGAGATCCTATCTTAATTTAAACCAATTTAAAAAATTCAAATTTATAATGCTCTTCACCGATTTCATGCATTCCTTATGGATAGTGGAAATGAAACCAAGGGGTTCGAAAAAAGACACCGATTACTCCCCACCAGCTGATCCTAGGGTCCATAAAATTCCATCATGTCTGTCCCTCGAATAGACCAATCTATCCTGGAAAATAGTCTTCTACTAGTTGCAGGATTCCAGAGATATTTCCCGAACAGACAGACAGAAAGACAAACAAACCGAACACACAGGAGATTTTTATAGAAAAGAAAAAGCGCTAACAAAGAGCATCCCATTCAAATATTTTTCTATTATAGTATCCATTACGTAACTAATCACTGAAACAACTTCGCTCACCATTAAAGAGTCATGATACACAATGAGCTCACCTTATGCTCCAATACACGGCCAAAGGCAACTTCTGTAGCCATAAAACGGTCGAATGGACCAGACTTGCATTCCAGCGACGGAGTAGGCGTCCTCAGTGGTAATTCAGCAATCGTTGATTAATTTTTACAATCAATTGGTGAATTACCACTGAGGACAGATTACTGAACAGTTTAATGGCTACAGGAATTACGTCTCTCAGATTTCGAGCAGGCTGTAACACAACCGTGGTTTGCAAAACATCTCGATAGAGTTACATATAAAAATATTTTATTTGTATTTTCTAGTCCTTTGTGTAATTATGGATTTAAATTGCAGATAATTCGGCAACGTAACCAAGTAAAACACTAAACAACGAAAGATTTTGTCGAACGTTAACATGATAATTTCTTTACAAATTTCAGATTCAGATAATATTATTCTGATAACCTCATAGAGTAGCGTTCGTAATAAAATGTAGTTTGTATGGAATTTGCCTTTGAATGCGGATTAATGCCTCATTGTCTCGAAAGATTACATTTCAGGCACGTCACTCTTTTACGTTCTCCGAAAAACATTTAAAAAAAATATATACATATCTTCTGACGGCAACAGATTAAGCTTAATTTCCAAACCTGCAAACAAATCCGGTTTTATTAACTCTTCAACGAGCGCATTAAAAAAAGAAAAATCTCGGAGATAATTCGAAAACTGGTAGAAAATACTAAAGCGTGTTTTTGAGGCAATGAATCTATTCCAACGAGATAAGATCTTGACGAAAGTTTGCGAATGTCTAACTGGGGACATGCTTATTAAAGTTAAAACGGAAAAGGTACTCCATGAACAAAATCTGATGTGTCCATCACATCACTTTCTCCACACGGAGTTATGAATGTGATTGCTCTCTACATCAACGTCCTCAAGAATTAATTAATTATCAGCAATTACACTCGGGAGTAACTTTAAAACATTTTCAACAGTCTCTGTTTAAAAAAAAACAATAAAGAAAATTGTTAGCTGTTTCTATGGATAACAAACTACCGATGCGGCATTAAAATTATTACCCTTGGCAGCGTAAGAAACGCTATCAACAATTAGAAAATTTTAAATTAGTAACTGAAACAATGGTATCAATTAGCGACGTATTTAACATAAATTTAAAAGAAAAATAAAAATATCTTTTAAACTATGGGATTTATGAAAAAAATGTTTCAAAAATAATTTGTAGAAAATTACATTTTCTATAACTTTATTAATTACATATATTTACAAAATTGTGTTTTAAAGGAGTTATTTAAAAAAAAGGATAAACGACAAGAATAAACCTCCACTTCTGGTTGACCTGTATTGTCCAAAAACTAATCAGCGCTTGTCCCAATGATGGGAACATTATATTTGGAATTTGGTACTGAACTGGCTAATAATTTTCGCGTTAGAGCGCCCAAACATTCCTATCACATACAAACACATATATCACGGCCAAAAACGTGTTCTAGGGACCTCAAAACGTGTATTTCCGTTGAAATCTCTAAATCGATTTTTTTCATGAAAACAATACTTTCCCTATGCTACGTATGGAGAAAGTAAAAACATATTTCGGAACCTCGCTAGAGTGTGCGGATTATTAAAACGCAAGCTTTACCGGGAAAAATTCTCCCCTCTTTAATTTTCGGGAAAATTCTCTCATACTTAAAAAAAAACCGCAAACACAACGACTATCACTTCCAGACTTCTCTTTCTCTCCTCTGCGATACGACCACGGCCCATTCCTTCAGTTTTTTTACCTCCCTCCTTTCTCAAAACCTGAGGTGCTGTCCTCATTTCTCTTTTTTTCTGATGCCTTATTTTCTCTCTCTCTCTTATGTCTCTTTTTCTCCTTGACCGACCAACTTCTTCTACCTTTAAGTGCACGCTGCTCGTAAATTCGTCTGTTATCTTCCTTGCCTCGCCGTCTCTTCCCGTCCCTTGGCAATTAATCCACATTACGTATTCTCTGAACTTTCCATCCTTCCTCCTCTCTCTCTCTCTGTTCTTTTCCGCCCACCTTTTTTTTTACGTCCAAACAAATCTTTCCCCCTTTCGCTTTCCTTTACTGTTTCTCGATTTTCTTTTCCGGTGCGTCCATTCCCACGCTTCCGAAGCGCACTGTAATTTTATTTTATCAAACATACCGCCCTCCTTCGGTTTACTTAGGGTATATTCTGTTAATGGTGTTAATGCATTTCTTTTATTATTACGCCGTTATAGTTTCTCTTTTGTTTATTTTAAACGCGACTGTTTTCACATTTCGTCGTTTTGGGTTCTCGTCTCTCTTCTTCCCGCGTTTCTTTCGCTGTGTGCCGTCTTTTTTATTTGTAAATATGGCGGATTTTTGGTAAGATATAAGGTGCAGAGATATGATTTGGCTTATTATTTTCGATCGATTACACAGATGTTTTAAGTTATGGGTTGATTTTACTTAGATTTTGGATTTGTTGTTTAATTTATATTTGCGTCTGTCGTATATAGAAATCTTGACGTCGACAGCTGGGCGCCGTGAGCAACAATTAACGTTGTTATGCACGTAATCATGTACGGATTTACAAACCTGGCTGTTTACTTTAAATCTCTTAATTTATGAACTCATTTAAAATTATTGGATTGGCTTAATCGTATTATATTACGTTTCCCTAGTTCGCCCTTCGGCCGTTTATAAGCAATTGCGCGACAATCGAGCGTTCCAGACACGTAAACAGAGTTGGCTTGTCTATATAAAAGGGATTATCACGACCCTTCAATCCCTTTATCCCTTTTTTTGGTAATGTTTATCAATTACTTAAGGTCATTTTGTTTCGCCCTTCCCTTGCGCACTACGCCCGTTCTTTTCTTCCTTCCGTTGTTCCTCTTCCGCCATTCTCTCCTTCCATTCCCACCCGTCCCTTTTATCCCGGCAGCAAATCTTAATCTCAGTCCATCACTACATCCCCTTGATTAAATTTTAATTTGTTCCTTATCCCGCCGTTGCATTAACTTTCCTTCGCTGTCGATCTTTTTCTTCGCCGATTGCGAACCCCTTTCTCGCGTTCGTTTTCCGCTTTCTCCTACGCCTAATTTCCTTTCCAAATTCTCCACTCTCTTTCGTTTGCTTACCCTTTGCCTTATTGACTTAAACAGCATATGTTTTGCATCTTAAAATATGTCCTTCCTCCATCTTCGCTCTGTTGGGAATTTTTCTGCTTTTTAAGTTTTACATGAACAGAATAGGTTTTACATGTTTTCTTTCACGATCCATCTACTTTCCTTTGATCGCTGAACTTTTATCGTGCAGCGATCTTGACTGTAATGATTCTATCGACTCACAATCAGTCCGAGTACTGTTGCTAAGCCTCTTTACCAATAAATCGATATGAGAGATTTTCCTATTGGTTCTTCGGTTCTATCCCCCTCTAATTAATTATGTTGCCAACGAGATCCTTAATACACAATCCAATAATTATCATACTTTATTATACAAAGAACCTTGAAATAATATTAATATTTCTTTGTAAACCCATCGTAAATCATAATGAAAACGAATTTAATTCATTTAATAGAGAATTTACCTATCGAGGAAAGTGCTATGCGATTCTTACAAGAAAAAGGAATCATACATAGAGATTGATTTTGTGAGATGCGGAATTCTTGTGGCGACACAGTATAAAAAATGAATGTCCTTTTGATTGTATTTTACGAGAAATTGCCTTGTTCTCTCCACCAATACATTGTAAAAATGAATAAATAAATAATGTCATTTTCAATGTTATAATCATTATTTGATTGTTTATTAGTTATCTCGTTGGCAACTATAGCATAATTAGTAAATAATTAGAGGGGGGATATAACCGAAAAGAACCCAGACTTCCATTATTATCGTGCATTCTATTTGTATTTATTATGTTATTCTTCAGTCGTGTTATTTTTATATTATTTCATTGTTATGTTATTGTCGTGATTTTATTTTTGGACTATGCTGTTACCATATAGTGTTATTGTGCATGCATTTCTGTAACTTAAATTTTAATTGTCAGAAATACCTGTCTCTAAAGTAATCAGCTTTCTCGACAGAACACTCAAAGCAACTGAATATGTTTAACCGTCCTTTTTTTTTATGCAGATTTTGAAGGTATATCACCATCTCATTTCTCTTTCTTCCGTATTTTCACATTTTTTTTGTCTCTAACTTTTCATTTTCACAACTGCTTCTTTTTACCCCTTCATATTAATCTCTTCCATTCCGTGTAGCTTTTCCCTACTTCATTTCTCTTTTCGAGCATCCTAATGTCTCTGCTAATGATTTATGTGATCCTTTCACTGAAATAATGAAATAAGGCGGCCCTTATCTCTTTCTCTTTGCCCACCCCCTCCCCCCGTCCAACTCCACCTTTGCCTCCCTCGAATAGGGTAATGTAATTTTAAAGGAATTTCGCCTATTAGAGGGAATGCTTTGTTTTTCTTTTTCAAGGCTCTCGAGGCGTTGCTCTAAAAGGTCGGAATGAAATGAGGTGGACGCCATTCGCGCGGTACTATTGTTCCATCATGCGCAATATCTCGCGTCAGGCGCAATTTCGGTCTTAAAGGTTTTTTATCAGTCCCAACTGTTCATTTTTTGTGTATGTATATAGGCTTTGGTTTCGCCTTTTGAGCGTTAATTCTTTTTCGTATTATTAAGAACTGCCATTTTTATGTCCGTACGTTGTTCGGCTTTCGGATTTGCTTTGGGTAATTATCCAGTTCTCTGTTGCGTAATGCATCGACTTGGTTAGTACGTGCTGTACATATCTACTTCGCAACAGATCAATTGCTTTATTTAAATACTCGACCTTCTAACATAGAGGATGCGCACTGAAAAATGCCATTTAATGCGAATCCGCGTTACGTGAACCTGATTTTACGAAGTGAAATATTCCATATAATCTCTATTCCCGCCCCAAAATTCTCAAACCTTTCCTTGGTTCACGTATGTCTACAAAAAGAGCGTTGTTGCCGGTTACACAAACTTAGAAACACGACACATATCTTCCACGCTCAGGAATCTGGAATCCCGCTGCCCAACTCCGACCAAACCGCATTAATTTCTGGTATTAAAAAACCGTGTTGCAGCGGATCCGCTTTATAGGAATCCGTGTTGTAGGAGAGTTGAGTGCATTCAAAGTTTGATCGTGGTCGATTGCTTCGCGAATTTATCGGAAATTTATGAAATCGTATAGAATAGCCCCCCTCACATTCCGATTTCAGTCTGCGTCGAGAAGTTTCGCTTACTCATGTAGAGGATACAATGGCGCATGATTTTAAGCTCGACACTATTACAATAAATTGTTGTCACATTTTAGGAGAACTCTGGAAAATTTATATTGTGACCTTGTTTTTATATTGTTATTCCAGAAATGAACTTCAAGAATACTTTTGCTACAGCAATTGATTGTTTAACTCAGGTGTGATCTGAATAAGTACCTTGCAAGCCACCGCAATTGGTGTGTGACAGGAGGAGAATATCACCGACCTATCATGTTATTCTTCAGTTACTCTCTGTTACTGTCTTAGGTAAAAAAGGTTCTCTTGTATCTATCCGTCCTGAAATCAATATCTCTATCTTGTCAGTGTTGTCGTGGCGTCCTACGTAAAAATGGACTCTTGGTTACATATGATAATTCATCTTTAAATTCTCATGATCTAAATACCTGATATCCGGACGCTATTTCTAAATACCTCTCATGGCTGAACTGTAGATGGACTTTTTTGTAAATTTAAGAAAATCCATAAAACGCTTCGGTTGAAACCGCGATGCATATAGTAAAATATCGGGACGAGGGAAAAAAAGGTTAAACGATTATCTTTTAAATAGCAGTGGCCTGTTTAGGCGTCCGTACGTATATCGGCACAGTGTGTAATAATAAATTTATTTATTTAAGATTGTAGCTGAGAATATCTTGATATTTTTGTGTATCAAATTTGGTTCATCAATTTGGGCAGTATATTCTTGGAACGATAACAACCGGGTGAACAGACCGGCTGAAGTTATGAATGTGTATTTTTCTGAACTAGAATTCAGCGCCATATTTTTCTTTTTTAATTGGGATCCAAAGTATAAATCATGGGCCGCTTTCGTTTCATGGCGGATAAACGTCGTTTAATCCTGATTACTATGCACAATGTTTGTGGTTTCGTTTAACTTGTATCAGTTTACGTACTAAGAAATAATTTCCTTCCCTTTTTAGGCTGGTTTATTTAACGATTTTCATATAAAGTACCCTTTTCTTTCTCTTCCTCTCCACTTTTGCGTCTAAATCGTTCGGCTCAACTTCTTCCCAAATCCTGTTTATCGTCCTCTTGTTCTAGACCCAATTCTCTTTTCGCCCCAAGTAAAGTAACCATTCCACACACTCGGATGATATTTTCCCTGCATTCTTTCATCCATAAAACAAGATGAGCGTGAAAATTTCATGCTCCCAAGCCTCGGGCTCAGCTTTATTTATACTGTTTCACCATCGCGTTCTCGCACTTTCTCTCCCTCTCACTCGAATTCTTTAACCAATCTTCGCTTAGCCGTCTTCTTAGCTTTCCCTCCCCACTTTCCATTCCCTTACTTGCATAACGCAAGTATCCTTTTCCGTTGCTTGGCAACTTCGAACGTTCCATTTTTTCCCCCGCTTCTCTGCCATCCTTCTTAGGTGACACGCCTCCGAACGTTTTGGTCTTTGCACCAGGCCTTCTCGTGTTCGAAGCGCATCTCGCAATCTCCGACGGTTTTAAATGAAGTCCGCGCCATTCTATTCGGTGCTCACCTATCCCTCGCTCTGCACGGTTTCGCTTTATGCGTTTTCGTTTTAGAATGTTTTCCACATTTCGGAAAACCACCTCGAATCGGGCAGCCGTAGATTTCACTTTAGCACGGTTCAGCATCATAAAATCATAAAAAATGTTTCAGTTCAGGTTATAAGAAAGGACAAAAGTGGCAGTTGTGAAGTGATACAACTACATGAATCGTTGCATGTTGAAGTCGAGGCGAAGTTCGTGTATTACTGTGGAGAAATCGATCCCACTTTGCGCGGTTTCGCTTTACTCCAGGAACTCACGTACCGTAAAATGCGAGAGAAACTTAAGTTTTTTATCGCGGTAGCAAACGTTGATTTATCGACTAATTTGACGAATGTGAGACAAGTCAACATTTTACAGAAAAGTATCGCTAGAGTGATGGTCCTCAACGCGGACGCCACTTGCCACGTGGCGAAGTGAGAATGTTGAACCAAGTGATTTTTCTCACTTTATTAATTCTTAACCGTATTTCTGCCTCGAGCATCTCCGCGGATAAACTGCGAAACATAATATTATTTGGTAGATAAGTTATATACGTTTTGTTTAATTGTGTTATCTGTACTTATCCATGTAAATGTGTGTGTGCGCGCGCGTGTTATGCTGTGCCTTCAAGTATGCACGTAATATATTGTTTTAAGTGGAACATGCATTCCGGGATGACCTATATGTAAACTGCAAGGTCTCGTTATAATTTGTATGCTACATGAATGTATGGAAATATAGTTTAGAAGGCAAATAATTTACTGAAACTATATATAAACATATTATATAAGTTATTGTAATTTGATTTTGGAAGTGTTAATTGCTCAACGCGGAAACGATAAGTTTTTTCATATGCATGTATTATGTTCGCTTGAGATTCAGGACCGAAAATCGTTTATTTCATATTCATTATGATTATAATAAAATGATAATTGCAGTTTTTCTTAGGATTTTATTTTCCTTCCCATTTAATTGTAAAAATGAGACATTCTTTCCATGCCTGTATTTTCCGATAGAATCTAATATTACAGCAGTGGGATAAACTCGATCTACTGTCGTGAAAAATTCGAATTCTATCTGCTCCTTCCAATCCTTAAACACTCAAGCTTCTTCGATTCACCGATCGATAGATCGGGCCATCTCTCTTTCTTCCCACCGAATCCCCTCCACATCTTCAGCTCTGATCTTATTTTATCGAGCTCTTCGTATCCTGTAATAACGCTTATGTGCTTCGTTTCTTCCGATTCCGGTTGCCGCGTGCGAAGATGTTGTTTAGAGGCGAGGTTCACTTGGGTACCGTCTTTCTGTATACCATTCTTATGAGAATTCAGACCCCGGAGAAAAACCGAACGGTTTTAAAAACATTGCGAACGTGAGCGGGAAGGAGTCGCGGAATAACACACACGCACAAGCTACCGAATAAATAAATCTCTGAAGACCCTCTCACAATCAGAGTCATCCGGCGCGGAAGTGAAAGATCTTGACTGTGTATTCGCGATAATGGGAGGTAGGAAGCGGATTAGATTCTTCTGGGAAAAATTACTCGTCCACTTATCAATAAGCTTTAACTACCAGGTAATCACAAAATTCTGACAGTAACACAGACCACGAATGCAATATTTATAGCTTTTTACGACTTTTAAATTACGGAAGCTACTTCCAATTTAGGAAAACCATACTTGCTGTCCATCTATGCCGAATGTCTCATTTCCTCGTTAATCTGTTGAAAAAATCTGTTTCGGCCGTTTGCATTAGCATATTTTTAATTAAATTTCCCAGAAGCAAACTCTTAGTTGACAGCGGAATGAATGCGATATGAAACTGGGCTTTCCTCACTGTACACCTATTTGCCCTCGATATCCATATTTACCTTTTCTCTTCCATAAGCATATATATATATATATATATATATAAGGGTAGCAACAAGAGTATATGTTTCTCCGTCGCTGAAGAAGGGCATCAGCCCGAAAGCTCCATTTTTGTGTAGTTTTTGTTCTTTTGTGTTTTTCGTGTGTCCTCAGCACCCCCAGCGGCTCTTCATTCTAGGTAGGTGTCCACTGGGCTTCCTCCAACACCTTGTTGCTACCCTTATTATTACCTTTCCTTTTCCTTAAGTATTTATATATATATATATATATATATATATATATATATATATATATATATATATACATACATACATATATATATATATATATATATACATTGTATGTATTTACGCATGTAAGGAATCAAGAAAACGTAAGCACCGATGCCCTCTTGCGGGGAGACCCCTAAAACATGCTCGAGCGCGGTTCGGGAACGGCATTCCTTTTCCTGCCGAGTAATTTTGGCGCGCAGTTGACCGAGGCGCTGACTTTTGCGCATTCTCATTCCTGATGTTTTTCTTTCCTTTCCCCACTCCATTTTTCATGCTTCGTTCTGTGCATTGCCACACGTAGTTCATGCTCTTCCGGAATGCTTACATAAACCTTAAAAAAAAGAAGAAAAGAAACGAGAGAAGCTGGCGGTGGAAAATGACGCCTTAAATTCAAATTACAGCTGGAACAGTGTCCGTACCTCGGTTGATTTATTCCGATGAATTTTTTATGGGTTTTCCGCATAGCAACCTGATAAACAAGGGAGTGTTTTTAAATACGTTGTATTTATACCCTGAAGGAGTGTGCAGAGATAGAAAGGACCGTAGCGTTTTCTCTTTTAGGTTTGACTTTTTATTTAACTTCCCCGTTGGCGGGGAATGTTTAGGAACGAAAAAATTATTTTTCGAGCAGTGATTTTCTCGCAGAGTTATTTGTATTCAAATGCATGCGCCCCAGGCATAAATTTTCCGACGGAATGAAGGGAAATATTTTCGAGCAAAACGTAATGCCTACTGAAACGTTATTATTGTATATTTGATTTGCATAACGCTCTTGTAAACCATGTTTTAGCGAGTTTACTGTCAATCGAAGTGTTTCTGCTATTTAAACCTCTTTTCGGTCTTATCGCGTCTTTAACCTGATATTACATCAGAAAAATATTTTTTTCCCACGAGAAGTTAATTGCGTCAATGATGAGTTATAAATATGTACTATACTTAATTTAAAATACGCATAAGTTTAAAGTAATATTTTCCGTATCTTTATACGCCCAATATCCATCATGCGCACTGACATTCTGGAGCATATAAATCATCTGGATCGTAAAATACAAAGATATTGTAAATGTAAACTTCGTAGCGTTATTCATTTATTCAGAAAATCAATCAGCGAATAATTTTGTCACGTGCATTCATTTTGCATCATTCTCCGAGGAGTAATGCTTTGATTACTTACGTGACCCAGATTTTGAGGTGAAACGAAATCATTTTCTTGACGTGACATACCATGCATAATGCATCCATTTCGAATGGATATCTGTATAATCCCGCTGTCATACAACGGTGCTTATATTTGTAAAATTATATTTTAAGAAATCGTATAATATTATTGATAGCTTTTTGGACGAATACTTTTTCTTCTCTGACATTTATTTTTTACAGATAATGTTTTCAACATTTAATCAAGTAACCTTCATAGTGCCTTTTTATCTTCCCCTATTTTCTATGTAAGAATTATACCTATATATCTATGCACCCTATAAACATACGCGGACTCACGAACATACGCACAATATTTTTCACTTTGTCGTAATTTTGTAGGAAACATGTCGTTAATCGTTTATTCATACATGCGCTTGTACCAAATAAAGTTTTATGGATATGATATTAATTTTCACTTTTTCACAGTATAGAGCAAGAGTCGGCAACCTGCTGCCCCCGAGAGCATTTAATGGGGCCCGTGAAGCTATGATAAAATAGTGTTCGATAAAATTTAGCATGGATAATTTCATATTTTTTCAGAAAAACATTTTATGAACATTTCATGAAAACATTTTATGAGGAATTTCTAAGGTTAGGAAATTATATAGACTTGAAATTCAATAATATAGTTCATAAAATCACTAGGTAAATTCTTATGTAAACAGTCATCTAAGCTAAGCCTAAACTCTCGTGATATTTTGAATGTGGCCCGCCATGAAATAAAGTTTGCAGCAAAGAGAAATTATATTCGTGAAAAATTTCAAAATTCCAACGGAAATATACGTTTTAATGTTCCACCGACACCTTCTCACTGTTTTCTCGATGTCTTTGCGATAGAGAATATTGGGCGCTCCAACTCAATCTAATTATCGAATCAGCGGAAAACTTTATATTTAATATTTGCACTAATAAATATGTCTGATTAGATTTAGGCTAAAATTGGTCAACCGGTAGTGGAGGTTTACTCTTGTCGCTTTACCGTTTTCCCCTCCAAATATCTCATGTTACGTTTCATTAATATAAATGTATGTCGTTATCAAATTTGAAGACAATATGATTTTCTAAAATTTTTGTGTAAAACATTGTTTCATATAACGGATTGTTTCAGAGATGTTTCGATTTTCCATATGAATTTCTTAAGTACATCGTTAAATGTTACCTTTGCTTCCGTTTCTATGGTAACATTTTCGAAATTGCAAATAGAGACGCAAGGGATGATGGCTGTAGTTTTAATCGTGATCAAAATTATCCCACTTCCATCAGCGTCATATTTTGCAAACGAATTTTCTTGTAAATACCGCGTGATGGCAAAATAAGATACAAAACGCCATCTCTGGGAATTTAATACATACGCAGTCAGTTGGTTTTATATTCTTGTAATTATACCTAACTGATGAAAACTGTATGTTTCGAACGATTCATCATTTAGTAGTAACAATTTATGTGTATCGGATCTTCTCGCAAAGCCCTCGAAGATTTGAACCCTAAAAGTTACATTTTTTCGTAAAACAAAAATATTTCGCGTATAAAAGCCCACGTCACAAGGGGAGCCATTTGCGACTGACGTTTAACCTCCCTCGAAAGGTTTGACAAGCGATACACTGACAGTTGCACCTGTTTTGGCCAATTTTCTCCTCGACTCTGCATGCCGGCTAGGTCGCTTTCATGTTCGCTCGGATTGAGGGTTGGCGGATGTAAAAAATTGACGTTTCGACAGTTTTGATTTCAGTTTTTGCCGACACAGCGAGACGTTTTCTTTATTTATGCTCCAAACCTCAAAATCGCGGCGCGACGCGAGTCGAATAACATAATGGAATCTTCGAAAGAAACTTTTGGATTCAGCGTTTTCCAATGATTTTTCATTTTCAATAGCTAGGGGGCCGCCAACTTTTAACGTCGATGGTTTAGTTATTCATGAAACACCACAGGGAAATAAAATTTGTCTGCACCAATTATGCGTTTTGATGCGGCAAAACAGTCATCTAGATCGCATAAGTTATTCAATTATAAAAGCATTTTTACCTTCTACTAGTCAAGATAAATAATACTCCATAATCCTAAAAGCTGGAAAATTTAATTTTCGGTGTAATAGGTACTATAGAAAGATCTTCAAAACAGGTCGAAATTTTCACGTTTAATCTCTAAACTTTCTCCACCACGTATGATGTTATTAGTCTTTATTAAGAATATCTTGTTATTCTTGTAACAGTATAATAAAAACTGTTTCTTTATCGTCGAGAGTTATTTTTTAAACCAGTTGTAGAGCGTCAAATGGAATCAACTGATCATCATCGTGATCACTAATTGTAAGTAGCAAGTTGAATATTTTTGGACCTGAAAATTCTTGACAAACATGTCAAGTTTCCCGATTCGGATCGTTTTCATTTTATTATTAGTATCAGGGGCGGATTGGGCCGATGCTGCTTCTGAGCCGAGGACGCCTAAGTGGATGCTGCCTCGGCCAGGAGCTGTTGCTTTACCGTATTCTAAAGTAGTGTTTCGCAACATTATTTTAGTTGTTAGGTGGGCCGATATCCGAGTATTTTTCCGGGCCGATTTTTGCTCCCAATCCGCCCCTGATTTGTATATATAGGGTTCTGAATTTGTCAATGATATCCATATGGTTTTTAATTATATTCAACCGAATTCGATCGTGGGACAACTAGGGAATCAATAGTTAAGAAAGACTCGATTTTCGATCGCTCGCTTCATTTGATCAAGAGTATCGAAATATTTCCAAAATATCAACCTATGCAAGATTGTCTCGGCTATGATAATGCCTATGCATGCATACCCTGTATTTTAACAATTTTTCGTGGTGTTTCTTATTATATTGGTCTGTTTTTCTGTACTTCACTCCACGCATGCGCATACCTGCGTGAACCCATCTCCGAGAAATTATAAAAAAAAATCAACGCTCTTTGTCTTGTAAACAACAAACCGCCCGAAAAAATTCTCCCGCATTCCTTTCTGTTTCCTCTCGAGAGCCATAAAAAGAGGCTGAAGCTTGAATTATTTGAAGGACAACCACGAATTTGGTTTAAAAGAAAACAAACTTTCATTTTTCCTTTCATTTTCTCGACTCCTCCATTTCTCTCCTCTTCTCTCCAGATATTCGCCTCTAATAGCGCGCACACGAGCACGGGACCAAACACGCATAACGCGGGCACGCGAGCACTTCTCCATACGATTTTCTCCTTCTCTCTCTCCCTCTCTCTTTCGCAGTTTTTTAACAGAGGGCCTTCGTGTCTCCCAACTCTTTTTCTCTCTCTAATCTCTCTCGTGCGCTTAAACCACGCCCCCTCTTTAACCCTCTCCATCCTCGCTGCTTCTTTGTTCTTTCCCCACAGACGTGCTTTAATGCGTCAAACCATATTGTATTCCTTTGTTCGAAACAAACCTTTTCCCCTACGATTTTATCTCTCCCTCTCTCTCATTGGTCAACAAAATCCCTCTCCCTTCGCCCAAACATAATTCATTTAATGGTCCTTACGAGGTTAAAAGTTTCTCCATTTTTATTATTTGTTTTAATGCTCTCCGCAAAACGAAAGTGGTTAAAAAGAGGGGGATTTTTTTAAACCACTCCGTGCTTTTTTAATGTGTTCCCTTAAGAGATGTTGCATTGACAAAATCTCTCTCTCTCTCTGAGGGGTGCGTGAGAAGCACGCTTTTTTGCCTCCTATTTCATACACCAGTGGGCGTTTAGTGACCTTCGCCTTGAAATGGCGTGTTTGAGTTGTATTAGCCTTACTGCGTTTTTCTTCCTTACCTTTTATTAATGCCTCTTATATCTCTTAACTCATATATATACACACACGCACGCAGGCACTCACGCAGACGCACGCAGGCACTCACGGACGCACGCACGCATGCGCGCACACATATATAGGTGTTATGTTGTATATAGGTTATATATAGGTGTTGTGTTGTCCTTCGTGTCTTCAGCACCCTCAGCGGCTCTCCAGTTTTGGTAAGTGTCCACTGGGCTTCCTCCAACACCTTGTTGCCACCTTTCCATTTCCTTAAGCATATATATGTGTATATGATCGCTTCTTTGGTGGTATGTTTTTCGATTTATTTTAGTCTGAAGAGATTTGCGAATGTTTATTTTCTGGATACCTAGTGTTCTCCGTTTGAAATCCGGTAACAGTGAAAACAAAATATTTAAAACGCACAACTGTGAATTATATGTTTTCCGATATTTGCATTTAATTTTATCTGATGTTTTAAATTTGTGCGCCCTAAATTGGCATTCTGTATTACTTACACCATCCTTATGTCCATTTATATTAAGTAAGCTCCGCGATTAATGAATCGTAAATTTCCTGAAATAAGATGCAGTGGCGTAGCCTGCTAATAACGAACCGGTGCCATGAACCGGGATCAAGTCATGAGGAGATAGGATAAAGAAGCATTTCATAAAAAATATTCGTGTTTTGTATTATTAATTTGTTTAAACTCGTTATTTCCTGTAAATGATTTACAGTTATTCCAACTAGTATTTTGGGTTTTCCCCGAGGTCATGGCAATTTTTTCGCTTTTTTTCCCAGGGTCTTATAATTCTTTATTTTTTGGCTGATTTGTAATTATTTTTTATGAAGTAGGTATTGATAATGGATCATTAATTTTAAAGAAACGTATTTTGTAATTAATTTTCATAGTTACGTGGTACTTCTTTCTAATTATGTCATTATCTACTAATGGAGATGCTTTTATTTCTGTTAACTTTCCTGTCATAATTTTAAAAACTTATGTACCTGTATTAAATACGAGTGATTCGTCAATTATTAATTTTCTCACGCGATGTATTTTTTAAATGTCCAGTCTCGATTTCAGTTATTTTATTTATTTAAAGTCAATTTTGTGTTACTATGTTAGACGTTTACCGTTGAAATATATACTTAATTTAAAACGGTCGCGCATAAGCTTAGTTGTTGAAGTTTTAGTCGAAATCTCCGGCTGCATAATAATTTTAGCGTTTAGAAATGAGGGTTTCCCGTAACGCACACGCAGCGAAATCTCCTCGCTCTCTCAACGAGGTCTGCGGGAAATTTCCTCGTAGGACTTCATGCCCTCGAAAACCTAACCTCGCATGCATAATCCTCAAGGAGAGCTTTCCTTCACATCCTTAACCCAAAACCCCTTTTCCTCGTGCGCCGCCGAAATCGCCCCGAGCTGCTGCGGTGATGACGTTTTCCCTCTCCTTTCTCTTACCCCTTCCTTTCTCTCTCTCTCTAACACCTTTCACTAGCCTCTTTCGCTTTCTCTCTCTCTCTCATTTTGAACCTCTCCGTCTCTTTGCGCGTCTCTTCCTATTCTTCTCCCTCTCTCTCTCCGACCAATAATACCGGTCCCCGCACCTTTCCCAGCATCCCTCCCACTTCCCCCTCCTACTCCCCCTCCCACTCCCCACTCCCACACCCCCCTCCCACCTCCCACTCCCACCTCCCCTCTCCCACTCCCCCTTCCCACTCCCCTTCCTCCCCACTTGGGTAGGCCGCTCTCGCTAACCATCTCTCAACAACTTTCCCTCCTTCGCTCGCTTTACCGTGGTCGATATATACGTCTACACACACACACACAGACACACACACAGACGCATCTAATTGCATTGTTCAAGGAGGAGAATGGTACTCATTTAGTATCTGAAACGCGTTACAAAGGAAGGGTGACGTCGACCGTTTGTGGAGATAGTCTAAGCCAAACACGTCAAACAAGACGGGGTACCAAGAGCGGAAGTGACGTGATTAATTGATTATAGAAGGAAAAGACTGGCAATGATTTCGTTCAAGTTCTCCCGTGAGATGAAAAACGTTGAAACCGTTTTTATTATCGAGAGATTAATTGTTTATTAAGTGCGATGATTAAGGAAACCTGTTGCATTGTGGATTTATAAATTGAAAAAATAAACTTTTAAACGGAGAAATTATTCATTAAGTCTTGCGTTCTTTTTAAATCTAATTACTAAATTGGACTCAAGTTAGACTATAACCTTAAAGTCGGTTTTGTGCGATATACTTGGCCTGAATTTAACGTTTCTGGTTCGTTCGTTGTTCGATATCTTCGCCACTGGCATAATGTCACGAAATGTTCGCATCCACGTTGCGTTTTTATAATAAAGGATTAGCATTTTTCTTATAGATAATTTATGTTCGATATTTACATTTTTGTGTTCAGTTTTTGTAAAAAAAAGAAATAGATGTTTTAATAATCATGCTTGGAATTTATTCTGATTGGCTAGAAGATTGCGAGGTAAAAGCAGCACCTCACACAATATGTTTATTATGCGAAGAATATGATGAAAAATAAATGTAACGAGTGGAAAATTTTGTGACCTGACCGCGAAAACTTTGTAGACTGAATTCATCTTCGACACCTAATTTGTACATTTGATCTAGAATGTTAGTTAAATGTTTAAATTCAATTGAACAAAGACAGCACTAGGCATGAATTAATGTATTTTTCATGAAACTCTCATTGTTGGATAAGTAAGAATTAGTGTGAATTTTTTCTTGCCGAATCACCTGAAAATTATACTTTGATGCAGCATTATAGTACAAATATATGTCTGCGAAATTTCTGAGGCTTAGTTTTTGGGTCAATGAGGTGGCGAGTAATTTTGAAAACTGTGTTACGTTAAATGTATGTTCTTTTTATTGTTAATGCGGTGAATAGTTTAATAAAATAACCATATTCCACATCGACATAGAATTATCTGATTATTATATTAATGTGTACATTCATTTCTTTTAAAATTCTATATATAGGAAAGAATAACAAACGGATTGATAAAAACAAACTAAAATTTAGCATATATTTAATAAAGCGCTTGCTAGAAAAGAAAACAACCCCTTTGCCGTAAGATATAGTCCAAGACCGAGAGTGATGATTATGCGGCGACCAGTAGCTGTTTCTGATAACGTTATCAGGAGAAATATAAGTGTATATTTTTTGCGCGGTGGAAAACTCAATAAAAATGTAAATTAATGAGACGGAAATTTGCTTTGGTCAAATCTAGAGAATATTTAAATACGAGAGAAAAAACAGAGAGCGTTGCCAGTTCACCGTTACCCACAAAAAAATATGTCAAATAAATAAATTGAACAAAAGAATGGGCTGAATGCAAATTCCCTGCTTATTGTTGTGCAAATGAATGGAACTTAATTGAGCGTCCGTATTTATGGAAAACGAAAGAAAAAACAAGGGGAAAAATCTTGGTTCCAGAGATACGATTAAAATTATGATTATTCGGGAATTAATAGCGAATAAAATTATGATTATTCGGAAATTAATAGCGAAGAATGATGGAATATAAAAATATTATTATTTCCTGCCCAAAAACAGATTTGGTTGTTTATTTGATGGTTCAAATGGTGCTACGTGGTGCGAAATTTCCATGGTAAATTTGTCATTGTTAGAAGTCTATTTATTATTTTTGTTGCTTTTTTTTTTAAATATACGAATATACTTAATAATTTTCTCCTTCATCCGCCCCACCCGCGTAGACTATCTGCTGCACAATGATGCCGGAGCAACCAAAGTTCCTGGCCATAATTACCATTTATTTTTAAGTATTTTTAAGAGCACCCTCGCGGCCTTTTACGATGAGCGGATCAACAGTAATAATGACAACCATATACGGTTATTATTGCGACAAGATTCGGACCATGGACCTAGCTGCCAAAACAAAAACAAACTAGTTTTCCAAGGAAAAATAATAAAAATAGTAACCAAAAATATAGAATAGCAAAGATATAAAAGCGAAATCAGAACTTCAAGTTATATTCGCGTTATATTTTTACTTTAATATTGCGTGTTTGACAATTGACTAATGATTTTCTGTGCCTGTTAATAAAAAAAAGTTGAAAATTGGCCACTATCTTTAATGAATGACAATAGAAATATTGAATAATTCAGATACACATTTCGAGTGCAAAGCAACCGTAATTAGCGAGTAAAGAATAGGAGAGTATATCTAAATTAGCAATCTACTGTCTATATTTTATTTTTATTTAGCTTTCAAACAGCACGAGTGTTGAATCTCCACTAGGACGGCTGTATTGCTGCAATCAGACCGTAATTTATTGTTCGTATTCCAACCACAGTGCGAACTATGTAATTATTATTTTTATTTCTCCAGATTTACTAGTTCGCCGGATATTATCCATGCAGGCAGACAGATAGACCATGGACGTAACAATTATTGATTTCGGAGATGCTTTAGGAAATATCGCGGGTATGCTGGAAAAGAAACCCGAACGCTCTTACGTCACAGGCGAGGAAGGGAACCGAATTTCGCGAGGGGGAAATCGAGTTAGGTGCTTAAAGGACGTCATTTTAACGCGTGGTTTGTCGGCGGAGTTTGCAGGGACGTGAACGCGAACGTTGTCATGGGAACCCTCTTTCGCCACGCATGGATAGAATGACGTCATGGCCACGCTCGCAGGTCCCGCAAACTCGTACGCACGCGAACAGAAACACGAGTTGCCGGAGTAACTAATGTCGATTGCAGGAATCGACGTGGTAAGCAGGTTACGGGCTTCGGGGTCTGTAATTGTTTACGTAACCCTCTTTTTTTCTCTTTTTATCGCGTGTTTATAATGGAGTGATATCGCGTGCCTTTCCGAATTTTTTCTTTTAGTATCTTAACGATTAATTTTTCCATGCGAGGTGCCCTACGATTGCGAGATTAATTTTTATTATATTAATCTGCGTTTTGTTATGAGGTTCAGTGGCACAATCTCTGATGTATGTAGATGTGTTTAAAATGGAAGTTTTCCAGATGTGACTTTATAATCCATTAGGAAAATGAGCTTGAATATAGAAGAAAACAAATGGATGTGGAGGAAGGACATTTGGAAATCGGCTGGAGAAACGTGTAGAGCGGATTTTTAAGCTGAGAAGGGAGTATTAGAGCAAGGGAGGTCACTAAGGATGAGAGGCAAGAGAGGGGAAGGAACTTACAGTCACCATAAATGGAGGATCGATATACGATATGAAGAAGAGAGGGTTTTTTTTTTGACGATAAAGCTAAGGATCTACCTCAGTATAAAAGTTTCATCGTGGTATAATTCAAAATGAATTTGCGTTAGTAGGTGATCCGCTTCGTCCTCCTCAAATATCGTAGAAACTTTTCTGAGGTCATAGCGAATGATATTTGATTCCGTTGTGATACGCTCGTTACATTTTGTATTATTGTTACCGGTTAATTAAAAACTTCTCCAAGTTTAGAAGAATTTTCGTCGCAACCATACTACCTACTATTTTGAAATTTATCTAGCCGTCATGCTATTAATTAATTTAAAATGAAAAATAATTTTCATATCCTTCATCTGTACATGTAAGGAAATGGATCGTAGAGCGGGAACTCGGTATGACTCAGAAATTGCCCTAAAGGTTTTCTATCTTTAATCATACCAGTAAACACACTAGTTCATGAAAAATGCCATCTCTTAGTGCCACATGTGAATATACGTTACAGTAAAATATATTAAAGTTCAGTTTTTTTAAAGATTTAAAAACTAATCACACGATGAAAGAGCCACGAGCTTTGCATTTAAGCATAAGTTTATAAAAATATGTAACGTGAATATATTTGTGCGTTTTGCGTGGTAGTTCTTCTGTGTATAGTTATAAATTTTTCCCGACGAAGTTGAATTATGATTTTCCGTAATTTAAAATCGAACGAGGAGTTTTTATTTTTGAGCATAAGTTCACACTGTTTGTGTGTACATACTTGCCCGCGCGCCTTTGAGTTTGTTTATGCATGTGTTATTGCATTTGTCCTGAAGGCGTTTATTCTTGAGCTGTTAATGAAACAACACAAGGCTTGACACACTAAATTAAATCCATCCGCGGTATAGTTGTGTTTATCTTAGCGTTTTTGATCGGTCCCACAAACTTATGCCTTAAATAAATCAATTCGATCCTGTTAGCTAAGTTTATTTACTCTCTGTTATGCGAAACTGGCCGAGCGATGCCGATTTAAGGGGAATATAAATGTCTCTACAATTTCTTTATTTCATGTTGACAGTCGTCAATATTTATACAGATCACGCGCCGTGATATTTTTTATTTTTCGAGTCAAAAGTTTCGTAAGTATAAAGCCTCGTAAGAATAGTTGCATGGGTTCATTTTATTGGTACCTAATTGCAAATATTTAAGTGCATTAATTCATGTATGTTTCGGAATTGTGTCAAAACTCCTTCATGTTTACCCCTCTGGGATAATTCGTAATTGATACCGTAGAATGGCAAACCCTGATATGCGAAGAGCATTTCCATATCGATTGAGTTAATGCTATTGCGCGAAAGCCACTCTCTCTCTCTGATAATAGGGTTTTGAGCGCAGGTCCAATCTGGGACAATGAAGGAACCTTTCTGGAGACGCAGCGGCAATTAGGGATTACTCATGAGGAATCGCCGTGTAAGTGGAATCTAAACGGAGATTTAAGGATGAGATACGCTGTTGCTAGGCCCTTGTGCCATTCCGTCGCTAAGCGAAAAACAAATAGAGAGAGAAAGGGAGACTTACTATGGCGATGGGGGATTACCTATCGAGGGAAACAACAACCCTCGGGAAGCTGTTGGAGATATCTTGTCTCTTGTCTTTAATTAATGACTGGAAGGATTCCTTAATGGGAGAAATGCGATGAGGAGGAAAGTATCGCATTCTCTCGGCTCCTATATAAATGACGTCCTTCGTATGGATGCGAATACAAAGCCAATGTCAAACTCACCTTCTTATAAGAAGTAGGATTCAAATAGGAGTACCGGGATGTTGATATTTTGTCGGAGGAAACTTTTTGCGACTCGTGTCTGAAATTTTTTTAATGCCTGTTGGAAAATTCTTGGTTTACTAGTTGTTATAAGAACGGCGTACATTGAGAGCCATAATGGAAGGAGACAGGGACGTTCCTAGGGGTATGTGCGCCTGCGTGTTAATTTAAAAATGCGCATTTTAAAGTAGGAAACAATGAACAATTTTAGCTTAACATTTTTTTATTTCAATTTCAATAATTTTATACTGCTGCACATATAGTACAGTATTATTAATAATTTAAATAGAAATGGCGTGACTGCTTTTATCCGACTTTCCCAACGCGTATCGCTCACGGATTTTAATGTGAATTGAGGAATATCTTCTTTTAATTTCTCCCATCTGTATGTGAAGGAAGAAAAAAAAGTGTACAACTCTTGCGCAATATCGAAAAATTGAACAATTTCCAAAGTGACCTTTGCTGCATCGTTGATTACTAAATTTAAAGTATGAGAATTGCATGGTACAAACATCTTTGATAAGTTTTTGAATACCTATATATTTTCCACACATATTGGAACCGTTGTCATAACCTTGACCCCTCATGTTATTTAGTTTTAAGTATATTTTGACAATAAATCATTTAATACTAATGTAAATACTCCCTTACCTGTTGTATCATTAACCTGGTGAAACCCTAAAAAAATGATCCCTTATTTAGACGTCATTATCGGAATATACAACAAAGCGTATGGTAAATGTTAATTGTTCAACATGGCTAGTGTCTGGGGTGCAATCTAGAATAATCGAGAAATATCTGCTATTTTCGACTTTACCTAATATTTCTTTCCATATTTTGTTAGCAATTAAAGAAATAATTTCATTCTGAAATTTGCTTCCCAGATAATGCGGCATACGGCTAATACTTTTTTAAATATTGGAAAGGATCCATTGTGTACGAATAAAATTTTGCTAACATTTCAATTGCTTTCAAAAAGTTAACATTATTAGGAACGTACAATTCAGTTGAGGAACCGCGAAATGCAAGAAATTGGCCATCTAAATATTGAACAACAGCAAAAATTCGTTTAAATATATATATATATATATATATATATAAAATAGAGCGTAATTAATTGTAAAAGCTTTCGGCTTAAATAAAAGTGAATGAAATAATTAAAATCAAATCCCGATTTGAATATTATGGTAGAGCAAGCCTAAGAAATATTGTGATAAAAAACTATACGCCATGTGTAGGTATGGTGTGTTGATGGTTACATTATTGTTTTTATAGCATCCGGTGTTGATTTTCAACTTAATTCCTTTAACAGGCTAGAAAATCACTCGCACTTACGTTCTTGCGCCACTTGACTTTGTTAACATTTCAACTATCGGAAATAAATTTAATTTATTTTGTTACTTCCTTTTTTTCTCTTAGATAGCTGGGACAATTGCGAATAATCCTTTTTGATATTTGCTCACTTTGAATCAAAATCGAAATTTCATTTCTTAAAGTAATATTTGAGCATCATAATGCGTATACCACTCGCGCTATTTCTATCATCCACGCAAATAAGCTTTTTCGTTTTAAAGAAAATATCTGGAGTTAACTCCTCGCGTGCATACCTAGCTGTAGTTTAGTAGAGTAATAGTTTATTTTGTCAAAATAGGCCACCTTATCTTCTTCTATTCCTCCTATTTGCGTCTCTGGATTACTGAATTTTTTCAACTCTGTTTACCTGACCTATTCAAGCATTTATTCGCCATGAGATATATTATCAATACGATGTTAATAAATATGATAGAATCTGTTAATGCAATTTCTAGGGAAATAAGCTTATCTGGATCGATAAAGCAACGGAAATCACTGCAATGGCGAAGCACGGACGAGAATTACAGCATTACTACGAGGAAACTGTGGTCACGTTTTCAAAAGTGTTTCATCTCTTTCTCATATTCAGAAAACTATTCCAGAATTCTTGCCTTCTTTTCATAAATCACGACTAGCTTTATTTTTACGCTCGAAAAGAAAATTCTTGTTTTCCAGAGGCATTGCCTTGTTTTTAGGGAACACGCAAACTCGCCCTCAGCCTACTTATTTATTATTTTTTTGCGTTTTAGCCTTTCATATATGACGTCACATAGCGAAAAGAAAATTTCTATCTTTACAAATTTAATAACTTTATCGCACACTCACTTTTAAACTCCACTTAGCGTTCTTTCTACTAAGATTATGTATATATTTCGTTCGGTGGATGAATTGATCACAGTGATTGAGCTGCAAAATAATATCCTGATGTCTACTGCTTCTTGAGTGACTTCAGATGTGTATATCTTTGTGAAAATTAGGTAAAATATTGAACCGTTGGTAGGACGAGTTCCGAATTCACACTTCAGTTTCGTTATTTCCCAAATAAGGTTCCGAAACTCTTTCGGGTCGATTCAATCTTATATTTTTTGTTAAAAAAAGATCAGGCCTTGACCAATTATGTGCGGTTAAGCGAGAGTTTAAAATAAATAGAACATTATACGTGGCATCGGAAAAACCTCGCTCTAAGATTGCTGTTTACACCAAGAACCATTTTGAGGTGTGTCTAAAGTACTTTACATGAAATATATGTTATGTGCAGAAAGTTACAGGCACGCACATCAACTAAAGTTCAAGAATACGGAACTTAAAAATTCGAAAAGCTGAAAAATGTGTACAGTTCCGAATAGCCGCCAAAGATTTGCGATTATTAAATTCTGGTTACAACCTAATAAAACGTTTCTTAGTTTCCACTTTTTCATTTTATATTATCTCTAGATTCAGAATGCTTTTATTCCCCTGTTTATGTTTATATTTAAAACTCAAGAGTTTCCGAGTCTTAATTGAAATATTTACGTTTTATTTATGTTATAATAATTTGTCTTTCTTTTTAATTTTCATATTTATCTATGTACCTTTATATTTATCATTCCCAAATAGAATTTTAAGTTTGACGAATCTGAGCGGCATACCAGTCAAGAATTCGTAATTTACTTAAATTTGTACACTGCTTGGTTTATTTATTTATTTTATTTATTTATTTATTATGCATCTGAAAACGGCACGAAGCCTTTTAAATCAGAGCGGTAACACAATAAATTATCATAAAACATAAAATAATATGAAGGTTATACAATTGGTTAACAACAAATAACAAGTCCCAAATAGCAGATATAAAAGAATTAGTAACAAAATTATAAAAAGAAATGAAAGAAGTAAAGGTGACGGATTTGGGTGATTGAGAGAGGAGTGAGTTAGTGGTCGGTTATGGTTGACGAAAATGATGCGGAAAAGATATCTATTGGAGGAAATTTCGATACCAAGGAGTTGTAAGCGGAAGGAATACTGAAAAACATTGAGCGTTGGGAGAGAGAAAGGCAGAATGAAGGAACATGCAAAAGATTCTTAAGGCGAGTAGAACGAGATGGAACATGAAGAGAAAAGAACGAAAGTATACTATGATCCCGACAGCAACCTTTAAGAATATAATTTAATAAATTTAGGTCGTTAAGGTTTCTACGCTGTGTAGGGGAGTTTATGTTTAACCGGGAGCGGAATTGTTCATCAGAATAATTACGAAGTGTAGGATTACGATGTCGTACTATTGCAAGGAAGAAGTTTAATGAGCGATCTAAATATTTTAAATGCGTGGGAGCTGCAGTAGAGCGGATGGGGGAGCAGTAATCCAATATTGGCAGAACACATCCGGTGAAGACGGTATTTAGAGCCAGGGGATCAGTAATTTCGGTGAAGCGATAAAGAAGTCCAAGGAATGACATAGCCTTAGAGGATACTTAATTAATATGCTCAGCAAATGTTAACTTGGAGTCGAATGTGACTCCTAAATCAACACGAGAAGATACAACTTGATTAATATTGTCACAGACTGTACAGGATGTGATTAAAGGGGAGCTACGTAAAGGAGATTGTTTTAGTGTGGTTTATTTTTAAACGCCACATATCACACAAATTGGAGAGGGCATCATCCGCTTTTTAGAGTAAAAAAGCGTGGGTGATATCAGTTACTTGTTTGTAAACTTTACAAACATCTGCGTAGTTGAGAATACCACACTTATGTTGCCTCAGAACTTCAATTTTTGCTTATATGAACACGCGCGCTCTCAAGCAAGCAATCACGGACGTAAGCGCGCATACACACGCGCACACAAACACAAGCACACACATATTCACACAGAGAGTTTAAAATCGCGTTCTGTTTCATGAAACCCTTTGTATGCTTAACTCTGTGGTACCCCGCTGTTAAAACTCCTAAACGTAAACCTTCCGGCATGATATGACAGGGAAGTGAGTCGAGGTAATGCCGTATGTAACAACATCATCGCTTTCTCTCTTTCTCCGTAACTTTCTCGCAACTGCTGTTTCCTTGCACGCATGTTACGGCGGCCACGGGCGATTTAATTGGGGATAAAGTGAGGACGATAGGGGGTGCAAAAGGTATGATGAGAAGAAAAAGTTGCCGTAGAGGTAAAAGGGGTAGATTAAGGGATGGGAGTTTAGTGCGTTCGCCTTTCATTCGTCGGTGAGGAATTTTTTATCACTTTTTCCACTTCCCTTTCATGCCATCGGCGTAGTCATGGTTGCGATGCTTCTGCTGCCATGGAGAAATGGTAATCAGTGCGTGAGGGAAACAAGTAATGATAATATTGTCACCAAACTTTAACACATTACATATCCCAAGGTGTATTCCCTAATGTCCTGCCATTAATTAGTTTGTCGAAACGATTTTTCATAGAAAGGAATTAATGGGGATATTTTTTTTAAAACTACAGTGGAAGTTCTATAAGTCGAACCTCAAGGGAAACAAAAAATATTCGACTTATAGAGAATTAGTGTTACAGAAGAAAAATAACATGAAAAATATTATCTTGTAAAATGAATTCACTTCGAGCTATGAAACATTCGAGTTATATACGTTCGACTTATAGAGGTTCGACTGTATTTAGGACTCGAGGATAATCCGCCGGAATAGAATGTAACAGTCGACTGTAATGTCTCTATCATCGGTTTCCTACTTTTAACCTTTTAGAACTGCTTCTGAATTACCACCTTTATCGCTCCTAGCTTTTTACTTCGTTATTTCGTAATCAAATATAGGAATCACAATAGGATAAGAACCATTTATCTATATCATTTGCTCAGTTTTATCCCCTAGCGTGTCACGAATTCGGTCTTAGTAAACTTCATTATTATGATTATTTTTGCACTAACATGGGAATCTATCTCACATTTAATTCAGTACCGCTTGCACATTCCAATCACTATGTTTTGAAAGCCGGTAGCTAAGGTTACGCTGAGTAATAGAAGAAGAAAATATATTCCCCGAGGTATCCTGAAATTCGGCGACCTTTCCATAAGTTGAATTTATTTCTTTTCGTCACCTTTAGAGTCATATAAGTGGAGATGAAGCTCTTCCGCGATATCAGTCACAGAAATGGATTGAAAACTTTTAGATTAAGACGTTATTTAACGCCGAGTTATAATCCGAACGCTTTGCATCTCTTGACGCATCGCGGATAGAGATAAAACTGGGGAAATTCGTTCTATAAATCATCAAGTGACTTAAACAAATCTCGCTGTCTCTATGACAGAGAAGAGATGCGTCGTTCCAATTTCTTCTCGCTTCGGCGACATTGCGAATCTCCCTGCAAATAAAATCCCCGGGAAGTTTCCCTGCCCTTACTCGCGCGGAGGACTGAAATTCATAAATCTCCGCATTGACGGAATAATTTACGCAGGACTTTTCGAGTGGAAATGTGGAAACGAGATTAGCCCTCGGGAAATACTGCAGGAGCTTTCTAAAGGACGATTCCGAGTTTATTATTATTTCGCGGTATGGAGGAAGAGGAGGAGGAGCGGTTGGTATCTCTTCGCTTCCAGTCGATCGTAATGTAATACTTTAGAATCGGTATTTACGCGTTCTTTTGTTATTCAGCGCGATTTTTGTTCGTCTCGTCGTCCGTCGCGAGGACGGATTGCGAGTTCGACGTATTTTTCGGGTGACGTTTTTAGTTTCGATTTATTCAACTGTCCTACCCTGTTTTGCATGGTTTGCTTGGTCAAAATAGTTGATTACGATTCTCTGACTTTATTCCGAGATTGTGTTCAAGGAAACATCTGCTTTCGTTTCTCGCTATAGTCGAGTATTGCCTTGAGAAATATTAGTTTAGAACGAAGTAATCAGTTTGGTTTATTTTGGGTGATTAATATAATCTTACGTGAGATTATGTTGCATTTGGGGGGACGTCCAAAATTTTCATTAATGTTATTAGTTCTGGATGGATTTTCAGTCCATGGCTCCGCATAGCAAATGGCATGAAATTTTAATCCAAGAAATTTAAAATACAACATATAATATTACTGACAGGGATAACCGAAACTCCATTATATAAAGGAAAAAGAAAAGTAATTCTTCACTTAAGTACATTTGCGTAATCGTGGTAAAAATGTTTTGTCTCTTCCATTTGTAATAATACAATATTAGTATATGAATAATTCATGTTTCTTTATTTACATTGTTATTATCAGTTATTAATATTAGTTATTAATATTAGTATACTGTAAATAAATTATTACTCGTTTGTACCATAGAAAAGAACGTCGAAATATTTAGTTTCCATATTTTTAAAAGCAAAGCAGAGGTCTGTTGCGCTCGAAGGTATCATTTATCTTTAAATACAATAAAGTTAAATTCGTTTCTTCATTAATTCATTTTAAGGGTCCAATTTGTTTATTTATGCTTACTTCCCCAACGTTTGTTGCCATGACGGCGCCATAACGAAAAATCATAATAATAAATGTGATAAAGAAAAATATTATCCCGAAATAACTGCACTGTATAAAACTCTTGACGAATAAAACTCCAGTTAAATATAGAATGCCCCTTTTCCTTTACCTACATACACTCAGAATGTTCCCTTCAACAGATCTCTCGAGAAATTTATAGCGCGAGCCGCTTTTGAAGATTAAAACACTTTTGGGTTTATCGCTCGGATGACAGGAAATTTACGACCAAGATTTTCTTTTTTGTCAAACCTTACTCCCAGGTGATTAAGCGCAGGTTGCTTATGCGCCCGAAAAAAAGATAGTCAGCTGTCACCTCTCTACTGGAGGCGCGGGAGGAGGAGGCTGAAATAGAACTGGGCCAAAAAGGCACGACGTTGTGTATTTGTCCTCTCGAGGAAACAGGTGAAGAAAGGTAGTCGGTGTTGCTTTAATGCTATGGTAACAGTGACACGGGGATGTTGAAGGAAGGGATAGGGGGAGGAGGGAGGGGGTACGTACGATCTCCTATAGTTACCATAAATCCCGGGAACTTTTTTTGGAAGTGCTTTGCTCGATGCCTTGCGTGCCTCGCGAACACAAAGATAGAGAATTAATGCCTCTTGGGTTATCGTGCGTATTTCATCACGAGGTGTTGATAAAGGGCCGGATTATGGCGCAGTGAAAGTCAACATTCCTTCTTTGCATTTGGTTAAAAGTTCGTCCGAAAAAATTATCGAAGGTGATCCTCGACTACCATAACGAGCGTGCTCGGGTTGACGCCATTTCTCGTAGCTGTGAAAGGCTTAAGTTTCGTGACTTTACTTAGAGATCAGATCCTTATTTTTCGGGATTTTCAAAGGGATGGCTGTAACCCATTGGAAATCCGTGTAACATTTTAAATGAGGATCCTGCCTAGGACATCTTGCCATTATCTTTGGACTAATAATAAGCGTTGTAAATAAAAATATTTTGGCGTTTTAAAGTAATTCGCGACCTATACACTATACCAAAAATTCGATTGTAAATTAAAAATATGTTAACAATGTTGCCTTTTGCCTGTAATTTAGTTACGATTTTTTTTGGCTGAAAAAGGAATGTATGCAGGTTCGCTGATAAAAGGGTTAATTTCGGCTATTGGCGTCGTTTGGGTTGCCTACTCGTAAGGATAGCACATTGTCAATGCTACATTTTCTTTCTTTGTATATTCTTATACTACCTGACCGTCGCACATTTTGGACGTAGAGATAATCCTATATAAATATGTCTTGTTATACATACACTCGCGTAAATAACTGTCAGAAATGACGGAAGATAAGTTTTAGTTTATAAAAAAACTTTCTGAAACCTGTGTCCGTCTTGAACAAAGAGTAATTTTTAACCGTGTTTGGATGTAACTGATATTCATGAACGTGCTTAAAGTTATTTCCATCTAGCAGAATTAAATATAATTTACTGAAAAATGTTTGAAAGTGTACTTACCCGATGCTGAATTCGTCAGAAACTCCTGAAAATAGAAAAAAGCCGTCAGTTTTTTTCAACGGCATGGGTTTTTAAGAATATATTTGCGTTACATGAAATTCTCTCTGTCAGTCAATAAAAAAGTTTTACGAAACCTAATTTCTTATTACATATGTGTGGTAAGATCGTGGAGTTGGTAAGAAACATCGGATTAATGCATTAGCTGCCGACAGGATGGTCCTGAGCGACGGAATATTCATCGGCGAACTCAAAAAGGGCTAGCGAAGCGAGAGATTAAAAGAGGAAAAAAGAGGGACTGTGAAAAGGCAACTCGCATGCGTTCTCCTGAAAATAAAACTCAGCTGGTAACCTACAAAATGCACGAAGCTCTCTCCTATTCCACCATTCCAAGAAACACTCAGGGCAAAGCATTAGAGGGCTCCTCTTTAGAGTCCTGAATACCATCGTTATGGGATAAGACTTGCGCACTTAAGAGTACAGGACTATCTCTTCGTAATGTATTAAGGGTGTAAGAAACACGTTTGGCCATTTCGTGTAGGCGTTATTACGCATTCAACGAATTTGCATTATAATGCAAGGTGTGTGTGTGTGTGTGAATGCAATCTCCTCTCTCTCTCTGCCCCCTTATCTAGTTAAATATATATGAACGTAAGTCTATAAATAGTTAAATAATCGCTAAAAGAATCAAATCAATATAGCGAAGTCATTTGGGCAATAGAATTTTGAAAACCACAACATAATTTCTGCACCTGTTTTCTGTAGAAGTTAATGAAAATTTGTCTAATAAATTTCTTCAGCCTTTACGCTTGGAGCCATGAACGTTAAAACTGTTTATTAAGGTTGGTGTAAAATTTTTGTTTTAATACTTAGAAATTTAAATGCTCTAATTTTGTGTATCTAATAACCCATATGTATCGTTTTTGTCGTCATTTTCTAAAATAATTCGTAATTATTCTCTTGCAGGTGAGCGAAGTTCTTTCACTGGAACAAAATATGTGCGGATGTCGTGGGTGAGTGATGCACTTATTAATTTGATTGTGATAGTGGTATTTGACTTTTTTCCTGTAATACCGACGTATGTGCAGTGAACGGCAAATGCTCACCAATTCAGCCCGCTAAACTATTGAGATACGATTTTAGGCTTAACAATGAAATGTATTTATAATATATCTGTGTGGGATTAGTTCTGCGTGAAGTAATCTAGCAGAATGATATTAATTGACATTCCTTTATTTTGATAAACAATGTTCCTGATCCCGTTTAAATGAAGAAAATTAGGTAGTTAAGAAATGGTAATGGAAGTCCTTTGTGTATTTGGTTGTATAATAAATTTAAGGATACACTGAGAATATTCTGCAACGTTAATGAGTCGAATGATTTGCTCGGGGTGAGTTCATGATTGTTCATGATGTTTGTTTCCGGATTAAAGTTTCTTGGTAGAAATCCATTTGACTGAGAACACATGGCCCAAATTAATCCCTCTTTTGCATAGAGAATGTCACCGCTACGAATCAAGTATTCTCTTAAACCCGCTCTTCCAGCGTTTCATGGACTAATTTTAACGAACCAAAGTGGAATTGCTCCCTAGGGAATGCAAAAGTTTATGTGGAAAATCATTTTTAGGCATTTTTATTTCATTTCGTTTAATACGAGTAAAAGTTAAGTAATGCTGGAAAGAGTATAGCTTATCCCTATAACTTGCATATAACTCCATTAAAACTTGTGTCATTAGGGTCATATTTTGACTGCTTCTCCCAAAGTAACGGTGTAATTACATTACCTAATGTTGCTAAGCGACTTGTGTATATAACTTTTCTTATTTTAGGTTGTACATCACATGCACCACCTATCCTCGTGATAAATCTCTTCGAGATAACTGAACACTAAATCGTACTTTTAATGCCAGAAACAGATTGTTAAATATCCTAGTCCTGAATTTCAAATTAACCTCAATCCGTCTCGGTGCGTGAAATTGAAAAATATACATCTAAAACCAAACGGGAAATCGGACAGTTGTAGAGTCGCATTACTCAATCCTAAACCAACCAGGAAATGATGACTCCTTAACGTCGCACTTTGCAAGCGATCATAAGGGATTCCCGAAATCTTACTGAGATGGAGCAGAACAAAGACCAAATATAGGGAAAACGTTCGTTGGGGAACGAGAAAGCAATCTTCTATACTAAGGTTTCTCAGCCTGCGGTCAATGGTTCACCAATTCATGCATGTTTTTCGCATTGAGAAACCCCCATTTTAGAGTTTGATGAAAACATCTGTTTGGATGAGAGAAAGCGGAGAAATGTGTGTAGTACGACGAACATACAATTTCTATTATGCTATGTAGGAAGACAATTTGTTCGTGTAGTTGACTATACGCTGGAATTTTAAAGATTAATTTATAGAAAATGGTTCCGAAATGGAAGACGCTTTCTTTATCTATCCATATGTACGAAACGTGTGTTTTTCCTCTCAGCTTAGCTCCAATTCTTCTTCTCTATCTCTCTCTTTTTCCATTTCTAAGTCCTTTGTATGGAAATGTGTAAGGCTTCGGAGAGAGGTAGAGATAGAGGAAATATATTTTACGCAAAAGAAACCTTCCCTTCGGGCGGAATCTTATAGGAGATCACGAAGGGGCGTTCTTTCTTTCGGATGAGATTCTCCTTTGATTGGATCGCTTTTGGGGCGAGATGGGAGCGAATCGGAGAGATGGGATAGGAGGAGGAGGGAGTAGGTAAAGGGATTGAGATAAAAAAGGAGAGGAAGAAGGAAAGTGAGGGATTTTACATTTACATAAATACCCTGCAAGCCGCTAGAAGCGTTTGGCAGGGGGTGTCACAACACCAAGTGAAGTCTAGCTAATTCCTCTGTTGGATTGTCTTATCGCGTCTGGGAAAAAGGATCGGTAGTATTTCTCTGTTCTAGCGGTAATTTCGAGATATTTTCTCCTGCACTGTGATCTAACATTACGTTCACTAACACCGATGGGGGCGACTATGCCGCGTACGTCTTCAACGAATTCGGAACTTTCAAAATTTTCAAATAGTTTCCTTTTGTATTCAATTCTTCTACTCTTCAGCGTCTGCCATTTCAGATCTCTCAATAACTCTGATACACTCGCATCATACCGATACTCTCCTTTTACAAATCTAGCCGCTCTACGCTGAACCATTTCGAGCTCTCTAGTTAGACCCTCCTCGAAAGGGTCTCAGACGGCGCAACAGTATTCCACGATGGGTCGTATTAGGGAAAAGTATGCGATTTCCTTCACATTCGAGGGGCATCCCCGCAGGACTCTAGAGGAAAGCCCTTGAATTCTGTTTGCAGATGCTATAACGGTTTTGATATGCTCTCTACTAGACAAATTGCTACTGAGAATTACTCCTAGGTATTTGTAGCTATTGACGTATTTTAGCTTTAGGTCAGATATTTGATACGGGTAACGGTTGAAATTCGTGGAGCGCGTGAAGTTCATTGCGGCGCATTTCTTTATATTCAGATCGAGTTGCCAATCTTTACACCATTTCGTAATAGCCTGAAGGTCCTTTTGCAAATTCTCCTGATCGTGTATTGTGTTGATTTCTCCATACACAAGTGTGTCATCCGCGAAGAGTCTAACTTTACACTTTATATTTATGAGGAAGGAGAGTAAAAGAGAGAGAGAGAAGGAACGAGAGTGAGAGGGAGGAAGAGGGAAAGTAAGTGGCGGAGGAGGAGGGAGAGCAAGAGAAACGGTGGAGGGGGAGAGTGAGTGAGAGAGAGAGAGCGGGAGGAGGAAAGAGAAGGGGAACAGGAAGAGTGAGAGAGGGAAGAGGAGAAAGAGTAGGAGGGAGAGAGAGAGGGATGAGTAGGAAGAGTTAGGGTAGGAAAGAGTCAAGTGGAGGAAGGAGGCGGAAAAGAAGGGGGTCCAAATAAGATGTTCACTTACGCCCTCTCTCGGCCTATTTCTGCTCAAGTGTTTTTACATCATCCCCTAGTGTCGGGAGGTGGTACCACGATCTCCTGAAAACCCCCCCTCCCCCCCTGTCGCCCTCTTTTTGCCCCCGTTCCGCCCCCCTCTTCCTGCCCCCGTTCTCTCTCTATGTCCTTCCCTTCCCTTTATTCCCTTGGGCTAGTCCAGAACAAATTTATCCGAAGAAACAAACTTTTTTTAAGACTCCGGTTTATTCTCCCCAGCCTTTTTGTACCTACTCACAGTCAAACCGCAGATGCAGTAAATCTACGAGTAGGCTCTCTCTCTCCTCGTGGGTTCAAAGTCTCCACAAGTAACCCTTGCTTCCCTCCACCACCTCCGTCCATTCTCTCCCCCTCGTTTCCCTCACTTCCTCCACGGTTCTCAATCCGTGTCCGGACTTTAGACGTTGGCGAGGCGGGTTTTTTCCAATGCGTGTTTTTGGTGCGAGGGAAGTGAGGGAAGTTTGCGGGTAGGTCGTGGTTAGTGCGCCAAAAAGTCTATCTTTTCAGGAGAAAGACTCGCATCTCTCCCGATTGAAGTATCCGGTTGGAGCGTGTTTAAGGAGATTGACGTTTTGAAGATAGCATTTTTATAATTCATTTTCAAAGTTTAAATATTTTGCATATCGTAATTCAAGGAAAGGAACAGCATTAATTCTAAAGCGCAGGCACTTTTTCGGACATCCGTTTAGATTATGCTTATATATGAAATGAAGATCATTATTATTTTGTTGTTATTGTTTCTAATCAGATTTTTTATTTACTCCATTTAATAAACAAATGTTTATATCGATTAGATCAGAAATAACGTTCGAGGCTTTGTAAGGGCTCGATCTTTTATTTACTGCGCATATATTATTGTTGCATACTCCGCTGTGTAGCCTTTCATAGCTAATAATTAATGTTTTTAACGAAACTTATAATTTCTTAAAATCAATTTATCCCATTATCTGATAGTCTGTGGTGAGTTTTTATTTTCTATTCGTGGTAATATTAAATAATTTTCTGTTTTCCCCGTATTATATCTTTTAACTTAATTGTTCCCTTAAACACGACTGTCATTCGAGAGATTTGCTTAGCGTAGGAGCGCTGCAAAAGGAATAAATGTTGCGTGTTGGTTTTGTTGAGATTATTTTGTAAATTCGTTATGATTATAAAAAATCGAATTCAGCTCATTAATGATATCCATTTTATTTTTTCTTGGATATAAAATCAAAAACTTGCATTTGATTACATTGCTTTATTTTATATTTTCACCTGAATTCGGACATATAACGAGTTTATGTATCTTAAAACTTTTACCCTTGAATTGAAAAAAATAATCTGAAGAATCTGGTAGTCGTGTCGTCAATTTCAATTGTTCCATTCGTTAATTTTGATTTCATTAATGAAGTTTTATTATGTCCTGATTTTTTCACGGCTTTACCAGGCGATTTGTTTTTGCTCTTAATGGACTGTTCTTTCCATAGAATTTATATCGTAATTTATACGCATAGCTCTCATTTCTAGGTTCAGTTTTTTAATCCTTTCGCCTCTCTTAAACTCCATTTTACATTGAGTCTGGAAATGAGAATTTCCCCGTGACTTCTTTGGTATATCATGGATATATTCTTCTTTGTTCCTCTTTGGCATTTATCTCACAAATATGGTACTAACTACGATATCACACAAAATTTAATATAGATTATTTATATCTATAGATGAAGCAATGCATCAAAATTACATTATTTAATTATATCATACATATATACCTAGATACGTACATGCATATATATGCTTATGCTGCACCCGGAACAATTCTTGCCAGAGGCTCCTTATCACCACCTCGTATACCCTGATGGGGCGAGCTCGCACAAATTGGGCTATTAAAGAAGATTCCTTCGCCCTCCATTTTTTATTCGCATAAACGGAATAAAATTGAAAGGGTTAGACAGGGATGGTGAATGAGAGGGATAGGGGCATAAAGAAAGACTCGCCCACATATAAGTAGGAGTGCACGGATGGAGAAACTCTCCAGTCTGCTCGCTTTGAATTGCGGCATTAAGAGAATAGAGAGAGATAGATAGAGGGAAAAAGTTCTCCTGAGAGTAAAAAGGGTCTTTGAATTCCGCTTAAAATTTAGGCGTTCGGATGGCTCGAGACTTCACCCTTCATCTCCTTTCTCTCCTATAATCCCACCTCGCTCTGTTCCTCTCTTTAACTTTTCTCTCTCTCTGTCTTTCGTCTTTCCGTTTGCTTGGCCTTAAGAATTCGCTTGTTAAGAGAGAGGGAAATGAGATGAAAGACTGGAGAGGGTGTTTCGTGAAATTATATTGTGATGCTATGTGAAATGTTTGCTAGTGCATGAATAAGGATCCTAACGAATACAATATTACGCGGATAAAGAAATAATCAACCTTTTATATTTAATTGAAACAAAGAAAAATTTATAATTAACCGATTTTATTTGGAATTCTCCCGGTGCCACTATAATTACGGTTTTTGCGTCTTTCCGGAAAATTTTCATTGTTTGTTTGTTTTAATGATTGAGTTTTCAACTTTCCCACATAACTTAGAAGTATTCATTTAAAAACATCTTTACTAAGTGTATTTCGCTGTCGGACTCTTTTATCATCCACGCCTTCGATTTCATTTTCATCGTGTTGCTGAGGAATTGCGGGTTTCTTTGGCTTACCTCATTTATTGCTTTTTTGCCTATATTAAGCATTTCATTGATTTTTCAATGCATTCTGATTTAATTATGATCATTGAATAGGTGAAAATGACTAAACTAATATTTCTAAATCGAATGTTAATGAAGTAGCAGCTAATTAGGAATAGTAGGCCATTCTTCTTACTTTGATGTAATCGTACATAAATTGCCAATTGCCATTTTAAGACAGGAACTCAATAAAAGTAGCCGAAAACTCATCCTTCGAAAAAATCAGTAGGCGCTCTTAAAATGCCAATTATTATTTATTTTATGCAACAATTCCACGTCCCTTTACTAATTTTCGTCTTTTAATAAAAAAATTATGATTTCCTGTTAAATCTACAAGGGCTCACGGCCTAGGTATGGGTTGCATATATTTAAGGCTTTGCAGTGTGTGTTGTATATAACTCAGGATTGAGTATGCCTTGGCTGCATACATTCGAGGATGAGTTGATTGGGTTGTATATATGTAAGGCTGCTTCTGGGTTTTTATAATTTTCTGAAATCAGGAAAAAAGTAGCTATTTAAAAGAGCGGCTGTGCTGGAGATGCCGTTATGAGAGGCGACTCGATTGATATAGTTTTATTTATTTACTTTTTATTTATTGAATTTAATTTAATTATTACGTTAAATTATGCAAAAGTGTTGCATGCAAATTGTTGAAATTTACTAATTGGTGTTCGGAAACATCTTACACCGCTAAACTTAGCGTGATATCATTATTTATATTCAAATGGTATACTTAGATAATGCAGCTCGTAGACTATGTCTGGTTTCAGTTCTGATATAAGTCACGGAATTTTGCATCGCTCGCTTGTTTTAAATTATCTCCATTCCTGTTTTATTTGTACATGCAGTTAACGCATGTGTGTGTACTTATGAATGCGATTGCTAAGAGAATTAATCTCTTCTAATTTCAAACGATGCTTTCGGGCGCCTTCTTTCTTAGATGCACATAAATCACGCTTATCTCTTCTTTTAATGGGAGCCATTTGTAAAACCGATTTATTCGCACTTCTAATCGATAGTATGTTAACGTTACTTGACTCTTACCTATTATACCTAATTAGTTACACACCAATATGCGCATAGAAGCTAAATAGTGTTTGTCGTCTTCCAGATCGTATTCTATTGCTTGTACAAGCATTTAATAGCATCGTAATGTTCAGATGGGTATTGTATATGGCAAAAAGTTGACGAAATAGCGAAGAATATCTAATCATTTAGAAATTTAGGAATAGCACCGGAAATTGGTTTGATTGATGACGCCTAATTTTTAAATATATTTCTCTTCATGATGTATTTATAAAAAAAACATACCAATTACTGTAGGTTTAATTTAATTTGGATTTAATATTAAATGCAAATGCATTTATCATATGGAGCAAGAAAATAAACATTTTTATATAATTTATCGACGGAGATTCTGTGACTAAGCTATATAGGTAAATATCCGAGGTATCATATATTACTTGCTGATTGTACTTGCGGTTTCGGCGTGATGCGGGTAAAAAAATAATGCCTCTATTTGTTTTGTAATTGTGAAAGTTTTTTTTTGTATATTTGGATAGGGGAGTGTTCCAAATAGCAGAGGATCTTTGCTTGATTAACAGTGCAAATACTATACAGTGAAAATCTATGGGAACGGCACGTTCGGTCAATTTGGAAACTCGTAAACATCTGCGAGGGTTTTGTTGAAACTGAGTGCTTGTTGATATGAAATTACAGGTGCGCATCAATGTTTGCATCAGTGTTGCATAGGATCGAATCCAGAACTACACCCAATAATTTCTATCACAAGTTGAATTGTGGCACTTCCTAATCATCGAGAGTAAAATTGAAGTATAAGAATTTTTTAGTTAATTTTAATTAAATAAAATAGGAAAGAAAATTTATTGTAGCATTATACGTATTCTCCATTAGCAGCTTCCATTAATGGCAAGCGATATTTGTGCACGCCTCTTTACCGATACGCATTAAAACTTAGTTCCTCATTGGATCCATCAATTATGAAAATCAGCATATAAATACATTCACATATAAACACATAATCTTTCACGTTTTTATCCTTGTTAATTTAACTAACAATAAGATAAATAGTGTAAACATCATATTTATTTCGAAAATAAAAAAAGTGAAATAGATGACAGGAGCGAAAAATGTCTTGATCTGCTTGTCTGCATTAAAGTTTATCTCGGATATGTTCTTCGATATAGCTAAGGAAGTATATAAATTCATTTACTCATAATATAAACAGGGAAATAAAGCAGCACGTATCGCCTATTAGAAAAGTTGAAATTATTCGAAAATGCGACCTTTATTTGGATGCAGTCTGTATCTACATATTGACCTGTGCCTGTAAAGCCTTTGTATTAATTTATAATGGGGACGATAGATTTTTGTTAAGTTATGGTTAAAAAATGAACAGATTCGTTGTATAATTATACCTATCTGGAAATTTTTCCTACCGGTAGTTTGATCATGAAACACAAACTACGAAGCCACGAATATCTTATTTACTGTGTGTAGGCTAGACTGAAGCAATAATAACAAACATACCGCGATGCTCTACGGACCGTCTGCATGTTTGAGATAAACAGGTTGAATAAATAGCACCGAGAATTAGTAACACCTGGCGGCCGTACACAGAGATCGCCGCTATTTGTTTCACACCATCCTATGTTGATTACTGTTAGCACTTTGGGCGCGATAAACGCCTCCTAATTTTCGTTCATTTTAAATTAACTTAGAGAAATTAAATAGAATTCCTTAGTTTCGTCCACTTTTGGTTGATGTTTCCACGAATTACGGCGCAGCAGTGATGAAAAGGAAGAATCCATATTACCAGGGCCTGAGAGAGGTGAGATGGGGCCCGGGCCAGTCACAAATGTAGGGGCCCCACCCTACTCCGAAAGCCATACAAATATATGAATAAAATCAATAAAAGATAGCAAAACAGATTTTTCACCATTTATCAAAAGAAACTTTAATGTATATAACAGAACTTATTTACATTACCGATTACAATACTTCACGATTTAAATATAATTTACATTTATTTGAGATATAATTTGACTACCTGTATAACATTACCCGAATTGAAAATTGAAACGAATTAAAATTATTTAAAAATGCTTTCCGAGCTTTATTTTTTCAAATTTCTTTATTATCGTTGAAAAATCTATTGCCCGCGCAACGTCAGAATTTATGTGAAGAATTGATAGTCCATTTTGCCTTTCTTGAGACATTGTAGATCTGTCAAAATTACAATACTTACCCACTATACATAGTGGGTTGGGTAAGTAATAAGAGATTGTCTGTCGCTATTCTCAGTTTTCTTTTTTCAAAAACGCAAAAAAACTCCACCGATGTGACAATAAAATTTAATTTTTGAGCGGTGGCCGATAAGCGATCACCTCTATCTCTATCTTTCTCTATCTCTACATAGTTCAACCCTCCCTTCCTCGTTAACTGTTGATCGGTGCTTATTTGCGTCAGGGTTATTTGTTCAATATATTAGAATATATATATTGAACACATAACCTTTAGAATAAATTGTGGGGGCCCCTCCGGACCCGGGATCCGGGCCAAATGGCCCTGCTGCCTCCCCCCCCTTTCCATCAGGCTCTGCATATTACTATACTGGTTTCATAGAATTTTCCTTGCTTCAAAGTCCACTTTGTAAGCGAGTCGTGTTTCCTAATTTACATCATTATACTTTTTTCAAATTCTTTCCGTAATCTTAAAAAAATATTCCTCAGCGGATGAGTAACCCTTATTTTAATTTTACCTTTCCGCGTATTGCCGTGTGTTATCGACTTTTAAAAAAAGGAGGAATCGGCGGTCACCGCGTACTTCATTCGCAAAAACCGACGACTACGACCTTGAAAAAAATAAATTCTCTATTTGTCTTCTGGACCCTTCGATGAGAGGAAGACGTCGATCCATAGGGTCGAAAAAAAAGAAAGCGAAAATCCGAATGGGAGAGGAGGAGTGGGGAAAAGAAGGTCCGGAAAGGGTGTGTCCCTTGAGTAAGCGATGTCAAGGTTCGATGACCTTGAGGAAAAAGAGGAGGAGGGAAGAGGAGACAAAATTCGCGTAGAAAGGGACATGCGTGCGGGCGAGGTAAAGATGAGAAGGGGATGGGACAGGAAACGGGTGAAAAGAGGTTCAAAAGAGGAAGGAAAAGGGGGAGACAAGGTGGACGAAGGGGACGGAAAATGTGAAGAAGAGAGTGTATAGGGATTTCGGGGACGAGCGTAATAGGAGAGAGAGAGAAATCCGAAAGGAAGGGAAAATTAAGGAGAGGATTAGGAGTGGATGGAAAGGAAGACGCGAAAGAGGCTGGGTCAAGGGGAACGGGTGGAGGAAGGATAATTAGAGAATAACGGGGGAGGAAAGTAGGAGAGAGAAAACAGGAGAGAGCGGCGGAAGATAGGATCTAAGGAAATAAAACAGAAGACGTTGAATAAGTCGGTAGTTTTAACAGAAATGAGGAAAAAAAGAGAGGTAGCGAGAGAGAGAGGAAGAAGAGATGAAGGACATGAGAGAGGAAAAATGGAGAATAAACTTAAGTAGGAGAAAAGGAAAGTGGGATGAAGATGAGGAAAGGGAGGAGAGGGAGAGGGGATAACGAGAGAGACAGGCAGACAAAAAGTAAAATTCATTGAAAGAAAGGGTCCACGGAGGAAGAAGAGATAAAAATGAGAAACGGGGAGAAATGGCGGAAAGGGAACTGGAAAGTGCAGTGCAGTACAGAGTTCGCGGTAAGGCGAAAGAGAGAAAGAAATAAAAAATAGTAAAACGAAGGTTAGAGAGACCGCAAAAGGCGGATATGTACGGATTGCGAGAGAGAGAAGGAGAATGTAATAGGTGGAAAGGCTGAGATAAACGGAATAGAGAATGTGAGTTATAAGAATAAATCTCCCTTGTGCACACACACACTATCCGTGATCTCACGATGGACATTAGGCTCGTTAGGTTTTAATGGCTGGAAGCTCTTTCCCTGCCTCTTATGTCTCTCTCCATCCATTAGGATCTTCAGAGAATCTTCGCCAGTGTTTCGGTTTTTTTTTCGTAATTCCCTTCCGTTCCATTTTGGGGGATAGAAGCGCGGCGGCGGCGGTGGCAGTCGTGAAAGCGGATGTGAGTTTCTACGTCTTTATTAATCTTTCCCCTCCTAGCACTATAAGGGATAATAGCCTACTTTTGTCTCTATTTCGAAATGTAATCCCTATCTACCTATTATGGATCTACGCTTCCCGTTACATTCGCGATGGAAATCTGCTTATATAAGGTGGGAATTTATTTATTTTTATTTAGGGTTTTGATCTCTCTTCTTACACATACTTTTATCCTTTTATTTCGGTCCCTTTCTCCATTTCCCTCTGTCTTCATTTCTCTCCTTCCTTTACTCTCCCTTCCTCTCCGTCTTTTTTCTTTTTATCTTTTTTTAGAAGTTTTCCGAATTTGTAATGGGATATTTTGCTTGTGTATTCTATTTGTTGACTTTCAGGTTATTTTTTGTGAAATTATAATTATTTTTGTATTCTCCTTTGTAACCGTAAATGTAAGAAGGGACTGTAGTCTCAATTTTGCCCTTAATGAAGTCGTTTGTCTGTCTGGCTCCACTTCTCCCTATCCCCTTTTTATCTCACTCCATCTCTCTTTGATTTTATCGACCGCGATTTATAGTTTTCAGGTTGTAATATAATCCGATTTGATTATTTGAAGAGGACGTGTGTGAGAGGGCAGGGGAGAGAGAGAGAGAGAGAGAGAGAGAGAGAGAGAGAGAGAGAGAGAGAGAAAAAAGAAAATATATTCGTTTCCAGTGTAACGATGTTGGAGAGGAGTTAAGGAATGGGAAGGGTTTTCCACCTGAATCATTACGAGTTTTTTCCCTCTCTCTTCCAGGAAGGGTCGGGACGAGGACGATAATCTCTCCGATTCCCTTTATTTTTTTAATCGAAACGTAATGTGGCGGCCGAAGGGAAAATTCGAATCTTTTCTCCGACTGTTCGTTGGGAAAATTTTTGGTTTGGTTCCCCCGATGGAATTCCAATGGGTCTGTTTTTGTGCGCAACCATCGTTCATCGTTTAGGGATCTGGCTTAACACGCGTAAGAAGTTAACGTGAAAAATACGGCAGTGCCCGGGAGGTTTTAACGCGTTACATTTGAAATAGAAATTTCTTGTGTATGAGACCCCTTGCCATTACGTTCTTTCTTAAAGAATAAATTTTATCGAAGTTTTTTTCAATAACAGAAAGATTTTATTTCTCTCCCACTAAGGCAGGGGTTTCCAACCTGGTGCTCGCAAGCACCGCTTGGAAGTCTGATAATTCGCTTTAACAGGTCGACTATGCTCTTCTACGGCGCTTAAAATTCCGCTTATTAGAATCAATAATTTTATTTTATGTGTTTTATTTCTAAACGTATTCAAGAACACTGAGAATGATATTGACGTTGTTTTCATTTTATTCATTACCATTCCTATTTTTTTGCGGAGGTAGAGTGGTTATCACTTGATATTCTACGTTACAGCTTGGTGCTATAGGGGATATCTCAATAACAATATTTTGTTTTTTCATAGTGGAAAAAGTATTATTCATAAATGAAATTGAAATTGTTTTTATATAATACCTCCTTACTTTTCGTTTAATTATCGAAAATTGGAATTGTAATGTAGTTGAGCTAGAATAATATTTATTGTTAATATTTTAAATAAATACTCTGAGGAAACATTATCATTTTAATAAACAGTTAAAAAATGTATGTCGGCCGTCTAAAATACTCGGCATTTTTTTTTTGCGTCATTACAGGTGTATTTATTCTCTTGCATTTTGCTGACAAAACTTATATTTTAATGTGAACCCGTTTATCATTTCTAGATCTCTTATATAATTATACGTCAATTACTTCCGATTCATTGAAACTAATGCAAGTCTTAAAAATGTGTTGGCAGAGTGAATTCATCTGTGTTTTGATGGAATTTTCCAGGAGACATTTTTCTGTATTGTTTTTTCCTTATTTAATTATACCGCTGCAGTAATCGAAATGGAACTCGAATTTTATTAATAATTTGATCAAAGGGGTTTAAATTAAATTTAAAAAATGAGAGGTCGTTCAAAAAATCATTCGTATTTATAAATGAAGCAAATTTACGACAATTCTCTTTCCTTTAAGCCTTATAAAGGTTTCTCTCGGTATCGCGATTCGGGGAACGCAGAACACCTGTTAAGGGTGTTGGTCGACCCGGAGGTATAATGCAGCACGTTAGCACGTAATTGATCCACACGCTCGTTCTACACTGTGTTCGTATGGCTTAGTATATACTTCGAAGTCATATAACTTTAAAAGTTATCGTTCTTTTTTCAACCTGGAAAAAATGTTATCTCGAAATAATGATATATGTATATTTGAACCGTATTTTCACGATATCCGCAGAGATAAATTTAACCGTTAATATAAAGGATCGTTTGCCATATATTTTAAGAAGTCATCTAAAACATTGTTAATAGTATTATCCACGTTATCTCTTGCTAGTTATTGTAAATATCAAGCGAAGATAATGCTTTCAATTTGATACATGGTCTGGCAGGATGATAGCAAAGTCCGACATATGATGATTTAATGTTTGAGATATCGCGTGAGCATCTTCGTTGATGGACAAGAATATTTTCATTGTAATATTTTTAAACAATATTCAACGGTTAAATTAAACAATGCAATATTTGTATCATGGTATCCGGGAAGTTTACCGCCAGTAGTTAACCGCCGGAATGTTCACCGCCAATTTTAATTCAACAGTTAACCGTCCATCTAGGAATGTTTTTAAATATTTAACCATTTTTTCTGAATTTCATAACTGAAAGATTCATTATGCACTAAATTTTAAATCAGCAATTTACAGACAAGAAAAGTTTATCTCCAAGGAATAATTTTAAGTAGTTTAGTCTTTTGGGTTAATTTTATAGCTTAAAATTTAATTACGCTTTACATTAAAATTTTTTGGCATAAATGATTTGACTAACATGTTCCTTAGATATTTATTTATTCTTTGCTCCGATCTCCCCAACCGGCGTTATTTTATGTCAAACGATAAGGATATTAGTGAAAACTTTGAAATTATAAAATATCAGCTGTGAATTTCCATCTCATGCAGAATATGTTAACAAAATAAACCATACAAGGCAATGAATTTCCCTTGGCGATGAATTTTCCGGCGGTGAATTGCTGGCGATGAACTTTCCAAGACCCTTGCATGATGCAACGGTTGAAGCAGAAATAAAAAGTTCGACGGTTACTAAAGGATTTTAGTCAGGATTATTGGATAAGTTAGCGAAATGTGAACAGAAAATGTTTGTTTCTTCTTCCCTCACATTAGAACTTCAAACATCGCAATTAATTTTCATAAATGTTTGAAAGGGTTTCTTAAATATTTCGTCTGTAGTGATTGCAGTTAAAGTTTTCAAATCCTTTTCTGGATATTCCTTTTTTGCAGCGTAACGTTACTACAGGATTGTGTGTAAATATTATCCTTATACATTAATTCTCAAATATCCATCTGCCTGTCACCGTATATTCAAAGCTGATTGCATGAGATACAGGGGCGTATGGTATCGTTACAGTATATGCACCACCGGCTGCATTCTACACAGATGCATATTCTATCCCTATTGAAGAGAGAGGGAAGAAGAGACAAAGGGTGGATGCTATAGAGGGAGAGTAGGAAGAATTTTGATTTAATTCTCAAGTCATGCTTACCCGTCCATTTGACGGATACAACCTCCATTTCATTTCATATTTTCGCTTTATTTAAGAGTTGACATAAAAATCTCAATAATACAGTGACATGTCTATGAAATTAATACAATTATCACCGTTTGTTTGAAAAACTTACACATTTCATAGGCAATTAATTCATGTGAGAGTGAAGTAGGTGGTTACAAACGCAGATTATCTACACAGTGAAATGAAAAATACGGTAAAAATCTTTGCAGTCTTATGAATGTTATTTCTAATACCTTTGATCCGCATACCGCAGTCAGTTCTTTTGATCTGCATAGATCGCTTCACGGGGGCGATATCAACGCACAACTTTCGGTACTAAGTAATTTCATAATTTTCCCTTCTTGGTGTACAAACCGCCCCAGATGCCCTTAGCCGATCTCGATCTATCTACTTGAGATTTAAACAAATAAGAAGTGATTAGAATTATGGATGAAAGGAAGGAGACCAATTTGAAGAAAATATCGTTCGCCTTGGAAAAATAGGGCTCTCTCAGAACTCCATTCTCCCTCTTCCACTCCTCTCAGCTCCTCTTCAATAAGATCGAGGGATATTATCCTAATATCGGATCAACCGAAGCATGAAGAATATTCGTCCTCATATTTTCCTTCTCCTTCCCTCCTCTCTCGAACCCTTCCCACCTTATCCCAAAAATATCTGAATAAAAAAATCCCTTCGTCGCAATTTTCTTGTCTTCGGATCTTATAAAACCGTGGCAACGCAAATCGAGAGCGGCATATTTAGAGAAGAAAGTGAAATACTTGAAGTTATAAGGAAGAGTCGAGAGCAACATGGGGATGTGAAGAATAAAAGGGGTGGATAATATTTTTTTAAATATCCTGTTGAGGATCGGAGGAGATGAAGGGTTTGACATGCTTTTAAGAGTATTGGGGAGAAATATCATACGATGGGTACTCGAATGGCTCGAAAAGCTTTTTAGAAATTGAATATTAATTGTGGTTTACGAGTTTTAGGGATCGATGAAGTTCTGGCGTTTCTGCCTTATGTAAGAGAAATCTGTTTTTTATGGCGTTATAACGGTATTGTTAGGAAAATATACGGTATTGAAACATTCAGATTAAAGAATAAGTCCTTGAAAAATTAGTCCTCATCTAAAGTATCTCCAGTAGCCATAATAAGGTTGTAAAAATTTGTTTGCAGCTATAATAGGAACTCGAATGAAGTACTGAGTTTTATGTATGATATGTACTTAATATGGTTTGAGTTGGAGAATTCTGAAATGAAGTTTACTTTGAAAAGTGAGGGATTTGACCATGTAGTGATAAGAAATTTAATATGTGAAACAGTTATTTCAAAACTACTATATAACTTGTAAAATTAATATATTTACGTCTTTCTAGAGATATAAATAGACCTTAAAATAATATAATTGCTTTAGGAAATATTGAAATTAAGCAAGGTTTTAAAGTTAAACAAATAGTTCACTGATACCAGCTTTTACGCAACGGAATATAATAAAAATTTCAAGTTTTATGCAGCGTTAACAATTAAACGGAGAAATGCGAACGTATTTCGTGTCAGTCGATGACACGTGAAGTATGTGCGCGCGCGCACATACACACGCACATGGTCTTCTTTAGAAAATATGGGGGCATTGGAAACGGTTTTAAAAGGTCGATTAAATTTTTATTATTTACATTTCCTTAGATTACTAAAAAGTATTGCTAGAAAGAGCGGGTGGCAACTGGAAACCTATAGTCGCGCCAAAATTTTAAATCTCTAGGTCATCTAGAAGTGAGTCATAACTTTTATCCTAGTATGGGACAGTAATGCAATTGCAATTATAAGAATTTTATATCATTTCGAATGTGTGTGATACAAATGCCACACATTTCTGCTAAATTTTAATGGTGTATGTAGCACCACTAGGAATGAATTTATATTGATTTAATTATTTAAACCTTATGAATTTTTAACGGCCACAATAGTAAACGTCATTGTAATTTTCATAGTTAACTGTCGCTGGAACTCGAAGCCCTAACTTTCTAAAAGATTTCAGCTCCCTAGTTCGACCGAAAGTACATAAACATTTGTCTATTTGTCTGACTTTTATGAATTTTTATCGTACAAATAATGAAATTTATTTAAATGTCTATAATCCTGTTTTAGTTATGAAGCGCATTTCACCGTTAGAAAAAATAACAGCATTGTAGCACATTCAGAAATACCTAAACAATGAAATATTTGTTTGAATTTTGGTATTTTTAACTGCCAAAAAAATAAACGGTTTTGTAATTTTCAATTTTCGTCGTCGGTTTCGCCGCTAGATCTACCTCCGTACCAAAGTTCAAGTTTCTAGCTCATCTGGAAGTGACTCAAATTTGTATCCTCCTCCTATATCCTATGTCAGAAGTGTCAATATATTATAGATATATTTGTCAAGGACTTTTTAAAAATTTTTAGTCAGTGTCCTTTCATTGAAATAAAAAGCAAATAAAGCTCGAGAAACATGCAATTTCCGAGAATTTTTTTCCGAATTAATTAAAAGGCGTCGCGATATCGCGTCCATAGTTCTTCATTTCCCCTTTTCATTTTTCCGTCATTTAAAAATAAAATGTCCCGAACGACGTGTACTTTCCCTTTCGAATAGCTCAATTCACCGACCTTGTTGTATATTTTTTAAAAACAAATAGTATCCCTAGAATTTTATCATCGAATGCGCTCTATCCAAATCTTTCTGATAAATCACCGAGAAAGCTTATTCCAGAGGAGTCGAAAAAAGCTTTCTCCATCTCCCCTCTCTTCCTCTTTCCTTTATGTTTTCTCTCTCTGTCTCTCTCTCTATCAAGGGCACTTGGTAAAGCAAATCAGCGGAAAGGAATTAAAATTTTGGTATATAAAAAACAAACGCGCAGCAACACGGAAAAATATAAATATTTTTGTGTTGGATGTGTTTTGGGGTACCAACCTGGTAAAAAAACAAAAGAGACACGTTTAATTCCGATACGCGCGGCATAACACACACGACGAAAGGGAGGGCTTCGACACCGGAACAAAGTGACCTTGACACCCGTTACTTTCTCGTTGATGCAAGCTCTTCCATCTACGCAAAGCTATTTCTTCAGTCCTTTCCATTTTCCTCCCTTTATTTTACTTCCCCCCTCTTTCTCTCTCCTTTTATAATCTCAATGTATGCCTTCCTCCCTCTCTCTCCATGTATCCGTACTCTTTCGCCCTTACCTTTCTCTTTCATCACTCACTATCCTGTCCCCTTTTCCCCTTCGACCTCTTGATCCTAGATCCCTCGACGTCCATAAGTGGAAATTCGTGTTTGTCGCGTCTCAGACAGTGTCCACGGTTACCTCTTTCCTTCCTCATCCACGTCCTTCTCTTTCTCCTCCGCGTACCGCACGGTAGCGTTCTAGGTCCGCACGAGTTTCCACGTATCTCGATCATTCAATATTTTTTATTCTCATTTTCTTTTTGTGGAAAGTTCGCATAGGTATCTCCTAGGAAGAAGAGGGACGATCTTCTTTTGTCCTATCTCTCTCGCTTACTCCCGTTTCCCTTCTCTCTATCTCCCTGTCTTTCGCGTCGCCGTAAAAGGATTAGATTGGTATCGCGTTTCGTATCCCTTTTTAGGGTACGTTTTACGGGAAAGCGGTAAATATCTCCTGGACGGATTTACGCATTAGGTAGATACGCTGTAGGCGTTAAAGAGTTTCGTGTCCTTTGTGCTTGCGTGTTTATGTGTGCATTTTAACATGGGCGTGTTTGTGAGCATTCTCCCGACGCTCCGAGGGATTTTTCGCGCTTCTGCTATTCGGTATTAAGTTTAATGGGATGAGGTAATGACGAAAGGGCGGAGGAAAGCCGGGTGGCCTCCGCTCCTGAATTCCTGGTTAAGTTTCATGCAAAGTGATCGGACGTGTTTGATCATGGCTTTAAAATTCTCGAGCCTAAAATGGATTGATTGATTCGTTGGGTCCGTCGCTCCCTTTCTTCATTGGCCCCGATTAGACCATACGCTTTGCGGCTAGAGATATAGATAGATAGAGAGTAATTTACTCTAAAGCCGAACTTTTCATGCTGAGCTTTCCGAAAGGAAGTTGTTATTTTAAGGAATATTTAGGGATAAAAATTAAATAAAATTAAATCCTGAATCGGGATTTTATTCTAATTTCCTTTTTTAAAAATACGTCGGCGAAAACTTTATAAAGCATCTATCTATATAATTTTAGTAAGTTAGAATTTTAGTTTGATTTTAAATATTAATTTTTATTAATGATTAACTTCGTTTAGCCTTGAGTGTATGAATTAGATCGGTTATCTGTGAATTCGCTTACAAAAGTAATTAATTTGACGTAACGTTTAGATTTTATTGTTGATATTCTCCTCTTAAACTTTTGAAAAATGAAAGTCAAATTTCCATTGATGTTGGGTATTTGAGATTCATTATATTTTAAAGCTTACAAATACAGATCAGATGAGGTTGTTATAACCTTATGTCAAAAATTATGCTTGCATACTGGTGTATTCCTTAGTCTGGTAATTTGACTTATGTGATTTCGTTGAATTTCATAGCTTTTCTGTCATTTTAATCTCTAAAATACCCAATCTAATTTACTTAAAATACTTATTCTTCAATCGCCCATGATCGATGGCGTGATTACTTGAGGTTTTAGTTAATGTTTTAGTCTTAGCTTTAAGAGCCATACGTCCATTCTTTCTGGAATAAGGGTATCTTTAGAGCCATGTGCGTTCATAATTTCTCTGACCTTTAACGGTAATCTGTTACTCGTGTGCGCCGAGAAATGTGAAGTGATACTGGTTGCCTGTTCTGTAAATATTGGCAAAGGAGACTTGCAACCCGTTCTTCCAGAACATGGAGGACAAGACCCTAAAGTCCCTTCCACGTAGGTCCCTTGGGATTCGGATGTTAAAATTCGACGGCAAGGATTTAGAAACTGTGGGAGACGGCTCTTTCATTTTCATTCAAATCCCTCTTTGATTCGAACTTCTAAGCTTACTGGATTATAATGACTTTCCTCCCAATCGAATGAATATATTCGCGTGTATAATGTCAGGGCATGCGTTTCCATGGGTACTTTTATTCGGTCCACGATCGCATTTTCTCTTCAAAAGAGTTTTTAAAAACATTTCCTGTATTTAAACAGCAGGCGTTTCAAAAAGTATGTCGGATACGCAATTGTCAAAATAACAGAGTATAGAATACTGTATTCTTCTCAGGTTGTGTGAAACCCCATATAATTTGATTAGTAGATATAACCATTTTTACTTTCTCTTATACGAATAGTAGAGTAGTATAGTAGAGTATCGACCTCGAGATTTTTACAGAAATATACGTTTTAGGTGTCACTGAGTCCGAAAAAGTAGTTTTCGCAATGCCGTCTGTCTGTCTGTTACTGCCTCTAGAGCCTAAACGGTAGAGCGAAAATGAATGAAATCTCGTACTTAGGTATTTTATCATACAGAGCAGAAGCTAAGAAGAAATGGTTGACATTGCTCAATAATTAAGGGCAGTTTATTCTAGGCAACTTTAACAATAATTTGATTTTCTCAAAAACGGCTTCAACGATTTTGATCAAATTTCGTACAGAGCCTAAACGGTAGAGCGAAAATGAATGAAATCTCGTACTTAGGTATTTTATCATACAGAGCAGAAGCTAAGAAGAAATGGTTGACATTGCTCAATAATTAAGGGCAGTTTATTCTAGGCAACTTTAACAATAATTTGATTTTCTCAAAAACGGCTCTAACGATTTTGATCAAATTTCATACAGTTACTTGAGTGTACGTCTGCAATAATACTACGTATTTCATTTTTCTCAATGAATGAATACAAGGCTAGTTTTTTCTTGGGCAACCTGAACAAAAATTGGATTTTCTAAAAACGGGCTCATACGATTTTCATTTTCTAAAGATAACTAAACGATGCATTAATATATGAGTAAGTTTGTACAGTGTATGTTGTACCGATTTTTTTCAACTACTTGAGAATAACATGGAAGCATTTGAACTGAGAAAAATATTAATTTTTCGCGTAATACGAAAACGAATTTCAGGAAATCTTAAGATATTTCAGTTTTTTAAGACAACGCCAATATTAGGTAAAATATTATTGAGGCGCAGAAAGTAGAAAAACAAGAATAATAATCCACTTTTAAGTAAATAGATGGAAGAAGCTTTATTTTCCACTATTGTTTGCCAATTTTATAGTGCATGTAGCATAGGAGTTTTGAATCAACTTTTGAATTCTATATCTCGTTAACCTTTTTGTATGGACTTTTGATTTATGTATACTCTCATAATACTAATTTTTTCCAATTTAAAAAAGAATAAATTCTCAATTTCCCAGAAAATATTCAAAATTTTTACATTGAAAAATTTATTTATACATTACAATGACTCTCATGTGTTTAAAAATGTCACGGTGTCTTATTTACGTTTGGCTATTGTTATATTATTTAACTTGTTATTTCGTAATTACGATACCTCCGATTTAAAAGATTGAGTATATAGTTATGTCGTAAAAGTTAAATCTACATTTCTTAAATAATTTTACTTTATACCTATGGAAATTATGCTTTCATTTGCCTTCTTACTAAAGTAATATGAGGTGTTCTGATGGCATATTCACATAATTCATATAATTGTAATTCAGACTCTAAATTTGATATGTTTAACATACCTGCCTGACTTCTTATTTAGAAATGAAGTCGCGTTTGTTTAGGCCCAATACAAAGGAAAGATCACTTCCACTTGTGTGTTCTTTGCATAAGGGTAGACTAGCGTGGATGAAAGGAGGGGAGGTGAGGAATTTCCGCCAATTGTGAGGATCTAAGCAGAGCCTAAAGGAGGGAAAGGAAGATCCCAACCCATTCCAGGTCTCGGATACCCCTTTAATTAAAGAATACGCTTCATTAGTCGAATTCGTAAGCGCCGTCAACATTGACACTTAGAATTTCTCTCTCTCTTTCTCTCTCTCCCACGCGCACCCACACACGTTGCAAGAATTCTAATTCCTATAAGTTAATTAGCTTGATGAAGGAAATGAATTGGGTTTGAACTTCGCAGAAGCATTCCGCGGGACAGTAAGTAAAGTGATACATAAACTTACCGATGATGTCACCATATAAGTGATCTCCTATGTCGCTCTTCTGAAACGTAAATTTAGGTTAATGAATACTGTAAATGCGGGCTTTCTTCCCGAGTGATGTACATTCTCTTTATGATAACACCTTTATCTTCCGTGTTAGTTAATATCAGTATCAATCTCATGATATTCAACATCGTTCATTCGAATTCGAAATGATACCAGGACGTTTTTTCGCCCTACTTTACGGCTTATGAATATTTACTTTATGGATCAATACTTTATTTGATCTTCTTACGTCACTCGTTTTCTCCACCATGCATTACATTTGATGAACGATTATTAAAAAGTATTCTCATTTACTCCCTTTTTAAATCCAATCCAAAACGTTATACTTTGCTTAAATCTCCGCCCAAAGTATTACAGAAATCTATTCTTTGAAAACTCGGTGTTGATTTTTGAGCAAGCGTCGCATGTAATTTCTCAGTCTCGGCAATTAATGTCAACTCCTATCTAATTCTGCCGTCGTGCGCCCAAGCACTGGTTTCTACCTCTTCTTGAAATTCTCCTATAATTACGACGCTAGCGAATCTATCATATTTAAACTATACTGTAAGAAGGTCGAGGCTGGATATGATTTGTACAGATGGAATGTGGATGAAACTTTTGCTAGCTTAAAAATAAAAAATCGGTATAACATACATTGTATAAACTTTCTCATATATTAATGCGTCGTTTAGTTATCTTTAGAAAATGAAAATCGTATGAGCCCGTTTTTAGAAAATCCAATTTTTGTTCAAGTTGCCCAAGAATAAACTAGCCTTATATTCATTCATTGAGAAAAATGAAATACGTAGTATTATTGCAAACGTATACTCAAGTGACTGTACTAAATTTTATTAAAATCGTTGCAGCCGTTTTTGAGAAAATCAAATTATTGTTAAAGGTGGCTAGAATAAACTAGCCTTGTATTCATTCATTGAGAAAAATGAAATATTTAGCGTTATTGCAGACGTACACTCAAGTAACTGTACGAAATTTGATCAAAATCGTTAGAGCCGTTTTTGAGAAAATCGAATTGTTGTTCAAAATTCGCAGAATAAACTGCCCTTAATTATTGAGCAATGTCAACCATTTCTTCTTAGCTTCTGCTCTGTATGATAAAATACCTAAGTACGAGATTTCATTCATTTTCGCTCTACCGTTTAGGCTCTAGAGGCAGTAACAGACAGACAGACGGCATTGCGAAAACTACTTTTTCGGATTCAGTGACACCTAAAACGTATATTTCTGTAAAAATCTCGAGGTCGATTTTTTTCGCGATAACAATACTTGCTCACTGTACTTCGTATATGAGAAAGTAAAAGCAGCACTCACGTATAACTCTTCTAATTTCAACATAGCGTAAAATACGCTGAATATTAAAGAATCTTCTGGCGTAAATTTCCATAAAATTTATGGCGCGTGTATAATTCGGCTCATTTTTTTCATCTCGAGATTCTTGAGGCCAAAACTTACCCTGATGAGTATATTAGCTCTTCGTGTTCAATTTGTCGTTCTGAGAGATGTTCCCTCCAGGATGGAAACAAATGTGCTTAACTAAATTTCCGTACGATTCCTTGAATCCGGAGAGTTTCGCCTTCTCGGATCGAAGCTAGTCTCCAGCGTCGTGGCGCTCTCATGGCAACGCTAACATTGACTGTCAGAGGAACCTCATATTTGGGGCATTTTCCCTCAAACGAAGCCGGACGAGTTGGATGGAAGATCACGTGGGATAGAGATTTCCTCAAAATATTTGTGATGTCGCGTTATTTCCATCAGCATTTTTCGGGTAATTTTATAAAGCGCACAATTTGAATGAGTTTAATCTCGTTTTACAGCTCTGCTTAATATTCGGACTAAAAGAGTATTAAAATTTAATGGATAGTTCATGTTTTAGTTAAAAATCATACGCGTGATTTCGTTTGGTTGTGGAGAAATTTAATTTGATATCAGTAACAAAATTGTGAGATTGACTGCTTGAGATGATTTAAAATGATCTTTTAAGTTTATTTGAATTACGAATTAAGAGGATGACTGTTTTTAGATGTCTTTAACTGCTCTTTGTAAATTTGTATACTTGTGCACTTCAGAGATTTTTTACATTTACATATCGTGAAATCGTTAAACCTCTGTACCAGCTCAAGAACAGGTGATTTAAAATATCTTCCTAGAAAAGTTTTCCTTTACTAGTGAAGAATATGACTGTTGGAATCAAAGTGTAATTATTAAACATGAATCCTACGTAGAATCGTTCAAGTGAAAAAGGATTTTCATCGATTTGAACTTTTATCGTTAAAGTGTCAATAAGTTACTTTTTTATTTCATAATCCTTTTAAGCTGATTTTTAACTAACTTAAGATGGGTACATTTTTTGGGACACCCTATATAGGATATAAGAACCAAGCGAAAATAAACTAAAAGTCGATAATGATAATAAACTGTCATTACTTAGTGAAACGTCCTTGCATTTCACTTTCATTGTGAAGGAGTTTTGTTTAAGATTACTGTAACCGTTAAAACGTCCACCTCGCAGCTTGGACGACGGATCGTTAATAAAACGTACACACCTGTGATACGAAGCAAAATTACAGGGACCTAGAGGCAAAGGGAGAACAGCCGGCGGTCGAGTCCATGGCTCGAATCACTCTCGATTTAATTGTGACTCGTGGAAGCGGTCGCGAAAAATCGCGGGTCGAGTAACAGCATAATTTGGAGTTTGTCAGGAACCGTAGTTCTTTAATTAAAAAAGGAAGAAAACTCGATTCAGTTATTCGGAATCGCGTTTCTTTTTATTCTCAATTTCCTTCTCCGCCTTGAGCTTCCAGACTGTCATTGGTAACCACGGCAACTACCCCCGACGTCGTTATTTTTTATTTCTAATTGCTCTCCGCAGACGCCTTTAAAAAAGATACTATGTATTTAATAAATCTTCAGTTATATCGCAACCATTAAAGAGTTCGCTCGAATTTTTTAGGACGGTCATTTTCTTCTCAATCCTAAGGCTAAAGAATACCCACTGCTTTCTTTTTTTTTCTTTTATAGAACCTCACGGAAGCAGGTCAAATTTTATGTTTTCTCTAGCGGTCCAGAAAGCACTTTAAATGCGGATTTGAAAAAAAACAGTCTTACGGAAACTAAAGTTTCTGAATTGGTTTAAAAGCGGGTTCCAATCAGATTTAGAGTAAGGCTTCACGAGCGTTAGAAAAAAATGAGGTGCCACAAGGTATCATCATCTCACCACGTGCGTTCGAATTCTACTTGCGTGGATGGCTTCCGCATTGGATGAAAAGGGCTGCTTTTTTCAACGCTTGCTCGCATCAAGGGAGGGTGAAGGTAAAAAGTTTGGCGAAAAAAAGATTAATTTGTCACAGGCCGCCGATTCCTCCACTCACACCAATCCGCCCAGCTTCCCGAAAACTTCTGCCCTCCGAGGGGGAAAATGAGGTTAGCCTTTTAAATTGGGGTTTGTTGCTTGTGTCCGTGCGTGAGTTCAGCTGGGCGGAATGCCTCTCGGATAAAAACCCTTTCATCTGAAGATTGGTAGCGTTCTGACTTTTATTTGTTTTGACGCTTCCGCTGAGTTTCGGAGGGTTAGATGTCTAAAAGAGCGGGGATACCGTTTTGGTTAGAGGGCATGTGTGTGTATCTGTTCATTCCTCAACAATCCAAGTGGATTACAATCATCGGAAAGGGTATAAGTTACATGTGTGCGAGATTAAAATTTTCGATTCATTGGTCCACCGGCTGTATCCCAATCAATTAATAATTTTTAGTCAAACAAAGAGAAAAATGAGCTTAAAAGAAAATTAATTTCATTTCATTTCCTTACGTATCAATGTGTTTCGTATTTTTTAAATAGTGAGTATCATATCATTAGATATTCGTTTCTTCGTGACATTGCCTCCTAATATGATACTTTAACATTTATTGCATGGAAGCCCTTAAAAGTTTATCTACTGATATATGAAGTGAACAAAGTAACTCATATGGAAAAACGTAATTTGTTCAGTCGCTCGAATGACAAAATAATTTAGCTTGACAGAATTTCTCTAGTCTTTTTATTTTTATTTCTCTCAAATTTCCACAAATTAGCTCTAGAATAACTTCCGGGGAGGATATGTAACCGTATACCTATTTCATCGAAATGTTGTGTATAATAAAAATAGGTGTTATACCACTTATTGTTTTATGATTTCATATACTCTATTATTTGGAGGCTCGAAGGCTGAACTCAAGGTTAAGGCTTCTGGAGAAATGTAGGTCGGAATGTATAACCGAGGTGTTTTTTTATATAGGAATTATTGAAGCACCAATTTAGATATGTAGAAAGGATCGTGACGATAAAATACGTGAGATAATTTTTAGGACGAAGCGTTATCGAAGGACAATATGAGATCCAAACAGGAAAGTCAAGCATGCGAGAGATAACTTTTAGGCAGGGTTTGGTGGCTTGCAACCCCTGCCTCCAACCGATTGAGCGAATTGCAGGGTAAAATGCTGATGTAGATCTCGCCAGGTCTTAGGAAGGCTTTTTATTATACTTCGGGTAATCAATAGCTTGTTTTTTGATCAAATGAAATAGGTCATATAAAAGATGCCGCCGCACGTATGTAGGGATTACGCTAACTCAGTGCAAGAGAAGAAAAATCGGTACAACATACATTGTACAAACTTTCTCATATACTAATGCGTCGTTTAGTTATCTTTAGAAAATGAAAATCGTATGAGCCCGTTTTTAGAAAATCCAATTTTTGTTAAAGTTGCCCAAGAATAAACTAGCCTTATATTCATTCATTGAGAAAAATCAACTATGCAGTATTATTGAGGACGTAAACTCAAGTAACTGTACGAAATTTGATCAAAATCGTTATAGCCGTTTTTGAGAAAATCGAATTGTTGTTCAAAATTCGCAGAATAAACTGCCCTTAATTATTGAGCAATGTCAACCATTTCTTCTTAGCTTCTGCTCTGTATGATAAAATACCTAAGTACGAGATTTCATTCATTTTCGCTCTACCGTTTAGGCTCTAGAGGCAGTAACAGACAGACAGACGGCATTGCGAAAACTACTTTTTCGGATTCAGCGATACCTAAAACGTATATTTCCGTAAAAATCTCTAGGTCGAATTTTTTCGCGATAACAATACCTTCTCGATACTTCGTATGAGAAAGTAAAAATAACCTCTACTCCATTTCGGACGTAGGTTAAAGAAGGCATTTTGACGCACGTAAAGTGAGTGGCCTGATTTTTTACGCCCTTGTTATCACGTCACCCAAATGGCTTTTTAAAGTTCGAACTCTTGACGAGCCGCTGTTGGTTGATCCAATACAGATCCGTTTTAGTTTTTTTTAAAGCCAATTTGTTTCTCGTGTTCGCGTTGCAATGTTTTTGCATTTTTTGGTGATCGGATAAGGGAGGCAGTGTTTGGTTCCGGTATAAAATTATTGCTTTTAACAAAATATATAGAAGCGCCTTCTCTGTTTGTCACTTCTTTAGTTGAGATTTTTTGTCTCATTTGTTTCAATACTCGCATAGTTTTTAAAATATACATACAAAAATTCATGCTTCGATCAGGAGTAGGAACCGAGACTTTCTCTTTCGAAGCAGTCGATAAATGCATTTATACTACGGATTTACTAAAATAAAGTGACGATGTTATAACTTTTTAAAATGCAGCTTTATATATTCTCACTTCGACAGTGTATTGTTTACTTCGTAATTTCTTTTGCGTAAATGGCGGGCGTTCTTATCTTATGGTAGAAGGAGGTGTTACTTGAAAGCGAAACTTAATTATTCAATGAAATCTTTCTGTCTATTTATTTGTTTTTAAATGTTTAGCCTGTAGAAAATGCGTTTTTTGTTTGAAAAATAATCCACATTAATTATATATTTTAAAAGTTTAACTGAGAGCAAGATGGTATTTTGTTGAAATCGAACCGTATGCACAAAGATATATGTTTATGCATCCTCTCTAAATAAGAAAATTGTACTCATATTATTCGTTAACTATTGCATGAGGTCTTTTGCGCCGATTTTGATTCACTACATATTCATTTAAAAGATCATTTTTCCGGCAAAATGAACTGATGTTATACATAAATTATCCTTGAATATTTTATGGCGCTTCTGTTACTCTTTGTCTCTCATCTTAGTCATGAAACGAAATGGAAATTTTTTAATCTGCCTTGCAATCAGTTATTCATTTTGAATCTTGTGCCTACCTATTTAATTCAACCTTATTTCCCTATCCCTCTTTAGTAATTATTTATTCCTATAATGAACAACCTTCCTGCAAAAATGTTTTTTCTCTTCCTTCAAATTAATGTCTCGGCACGGGAGTTCATTTTCTCCTCTGCCATTCCTTCTTCCCTTGTTTTTCCCCACCTTGCCAACAATACATTCGCGTTTAACGGACTTTCCTCGTGATTCGCTCTCGCGCGCGACCCTTTTCCCTCAATTACCGACAGAAATGGAAATTCGCGGATTTCCATTCGTTTCCGTCGCGCGAAACTCCTTCAATTATCTCGGTGGAATTAAAAGGGGAACCTTCATAACGGGATTGCGCAGGTGAGATGATTTGGAGGAAGTCGGTAGAAGTGGTAAGTCTCTCGCACTCGAGTTTTCCATGCATCTATAGTCTCCTTTCCTTGTGGGGTAAATCGGTCTCTTTCAGGCAGAGGCATTTGTAATTCTCCTCCGCGTAACTTTAATAATTTTTGACGTTATTGTTTTATTTTTCTCCGGCGTTATTATTTTCCGAGGTTTTTTTCCTTTGTGATCGTTTGGAGGAGTAATATTTACATTAAATTTTTAAATTAACGATGCTTTACTTTGTATGACCTTGAGAAATCTCTCGTTACTATTTCATAAACTTTCGTATTTCACGTAGGCTTTTACGAGCAAGTGCTGTGAAAATGAGTTGATATTAAAACATCTGTGTTTAATGCGAATTATTCTTTGCCTAACGTATAATTTATTTTGTTCTTTGGTTAATAATGTTTCAAACCTCCAGCCTACCAAGATAATTAATAATAACGTATTTTGCTCGTTAACTCAATTTCCTTGAAATGGCGCTAATACGTTACGGAATTATATAAGGTGCGGGAAGTACACTCTGGATGTGACGCCAAGTTGACCGAGCTGCAATAAGATTTCAGCGGTGAAATTCATATCTTTAACTATTTATAATAGAAAGCAATTTTATGGATGTTGTTTAATTAATCTTCTTCATGCCAGTGATGCGTATTCTGTAACAAATTTCCGTTAATGCGATGATATTTTCATGGAATAGAAAAAATCTTTCAAGTATATTTCGCAAAATTATAAGACAGTTCGCAAGTAACGCTCCTACCCTTCCTGCCTTTTTGACGTAACTCCTGCATATTTAACTGTATATAACGGCTTGCCTAGCGTTAACCAGCGACAGTGTTTTATATTTAATTTCACGCGCTGAGTTTATCTCCTGCTTAAAATAAGTTCATAAAAGTAGGAGATGTAGGAAATGTTTCGTACGCTTTACCAGGCGAGAACCACTGCGGATCTTTTTTTTTCGCTTCAGAATTGTGGCCTTCCGTTATTTATTAACTCCAAGCGTTGTTCGGCGAAAATAGGAGAGAGTTCTCGTATTCGCCGAAAGTTATCATTTTGTCGCTCACATTTTTTGCTTTATTTTAAATCCAATGTTTGTGACCATCGAGATTTTAAAAAATAACTTTTGCTTTCTCTTTATCGCCTTCTGTCCTTTTTTTGTCTCGAATCAGCGTATCACTCTTTATATGTAGGTATATATAGGTATATATATATACATACATATATATATATATATATATATATATACATATACATATATACATATATACATATATATATATATATACACATACACACAGGGCCGTGCCGATGGGTGAGGCGGCGAGGCAACCGCCTCAGGCGCCTCTCGAAGGGGTGCGCCAAAATTTGACAAAAATGAAAACCTATCAAAATATTTTCATAAGGCCAGCGAGGCCAGGGGGCGCCATTTTATATCTCGCCTTAGGCGGCAAAATGTCTGGGCACGGCCCTGTGTATGTATGTGTGTGTATATATATATATATATATATATATATAAACGTTCTATATGCAACCTTATGTAAACGAATCTTACAGAAAACTTGCATTTTTGCAAACACGGATGAAATGATTTGTTTTATATTGAGGTTCCTGGGTATCGATAGGTATGCACTTCTTTCTTAATTGAAAGTAAATAAAATTTTAATATTTCGTATTTTCATGCATCCGGAGGGAAAATATTTTCCACAGTGAAAGATGCAGACGTTCTGATTTTGAAGGCCAATTATTTATGCAACGCTGGAGACAAAATATATCGAGGTACTCTTGAACCGCGAAGCTTCTTATTATTTTGTATCATAACCTACCTCGTACGAAATTCGGAACAAAATATATTATCATTTTACATATTTCTGTCTTACTTAGATTATTACTTGAGGAACTCCGCCGAGTACATCCGTATTTCTATGACAAAATAATTCGCCTCCATCGCAGAATGAAGCAGATTTTCTTATTACTGACGTGATATGAGAAATATTACTTCTCGGTCGTTCCGAGATCCGTTACCAAGTGCGAAAAAAAGACCTATCGGAATCCTGTCGTTGTTACGCCCAGAGAGGAGAGGGAAGCAGGATGCGCTATCCCCCTTACTTCTCTTCCTCCTTTCCTCTCTACCTCTTTCTCTTCTCGTCTCCAGGCGACGTACGTGTGTCTCCTTCGTCCCTTTCCACGTGTTTCTTCCACTCCCTTTGCTTTTCCAATTCCGGTCCCTGGGCGATAGGGGACGGGGGAACCTATCGAGGAGCACGTGACGGTTCGAGATACGGGAAGGTTTAGCTGCGAGAGGAGAGGGTAGAAGCAGAAGAAGAAGAGGGAGAGTGAGGGACGAAGGGATGATTCGCAGAAAAGGAGAGAGAAAAATGGGAAAGGGATGAGATGAGAGAAAGCAAGAGACAGGGAAAGAGGAAGGGAGAGGATAGAAGAGGGAGACATCTTGCATTCACAACATGCATGACCTGCAAGCTAGGGATTACTCTGAATCTACGCTGTAATCAAAATTAAGTTATTATCATACCTTGTCGAATCTGACAAATAAGGTTCCATAGTTACATGCGGTTAGCGCGCAATTTTACCGGCAATGTTTCCCTGTTATAACTTCGTCGTTTATAGCGCGGAGTCAAATATTACGCGGTTCTTTCTTCCTCTCTCATCATTCCATATTGAAGTTGAAAAAAATTCCATTGCCATGAATAACGATCCGATACAATAACTTGTTAGGTTTTTTTAATCAGTAAAATAAAATATATAAATTTTTGTCGACATTTTGCATTTGATCAATGGTAACGTGTTCTCGGTTACGTCGCTGGATGTCAATAAACGTGATCCACCGAACCTCCTCCGAACAACGTCGTCTAACCGAAGAAAATATGGTTTACCCGTACGCTCACTAGCACGTACAGATATGTCACATCCTCATTGATTTCAGATTTGCTAATTTATTCGAAAATTTTCCTCTTGTAGTCAAGTCATTTTATTGCGTGTCTACACAGGCTCAGCAAAAGGTCTGTTATCATACATGTAGTTGCTGTGAAGAAATCGAGCTGTCGTATACAACGAGGTAGTTAAAGAGCGAATAAGCTCATTCTCGAATGCGTTCCAAACCACGAAGTTGTATTAAACGATTGACCGAGAAAGACATGTAATTTTATTCCCGCAGGAGAGGGATGTGAAATTTATTCATCGATGCGACCGTACTGTTCCGCTCCCCAATGTTCACTTTGCCACAACGAGAAACTAGCAGAGGCAGATTTATAATGAGCAGGAGAACGTGGTGGAGAAGGGAAGGTATAAAAATGCCATATTTTGTCGAGGTTTAAGCTTAAAAAGCCATCTCCTCCACCTAAACAGCTTAAAATGTCCTAATTCCGCAGAATTAGCTTACAACCTATCTTAAATACCCGTACGTAGAGTACATCCGTGTATTAGACCCACCGTGTATAGTACGCAGCTATACATAGGATGCATTGAGATTTTCTTCCTAAAATCTTTGGAAAATGAAATGTAGTATTATTTATGGACCTTATGTATTTAAATAAACTAGGACAGCCGTATACAGGTGTATTTACCGCTCACTATGCCCAAGATAGGCAATTCAAGGACCCGAATAAAAGAATTTCATAAATGTTTATCTGCGATTTTTAAACCTACTTCCATTATATACGCATAGAATAATGGTGTTCAAACGCCATTACTCCCTTATTTAAACTCTGTGTAGTTCATATTACATATAATTTTGGATTTTTATGGTAAATGATATATAATAATTTTTTTGACATATAACAAGCCTTTTTAATTTATGCATATTATTTTTTAAATTTTGGGTAGAATTATGTGCCGTTGAGGTCGAACCTTATTTTTTATCTCAAACATTTTGGAAATAAAATGCGTCATATATACGGCCCTTTACATTAAAATTGACAAGATAATTTTCAATATAGTAGATGAATAAACCACACGTTATGCAGATTGTGTTTGGTATCTAGAAAAAAAATTCACGCAAAAATTTTGAATAAACGTTTCAAATAGTAAATTCTAAAGCTTAGTATGTTTAAATATTTACAAATCGGAGACTTATAGGGAGAGGATTGATAGGGAGAAAGGAAAGAAATGGTGTTAGGAGAGGATTCGTGGGAGATTTTAAAGGTGAAGAGAACGGTAGAGGGAACATAGAGCGAGAAAGAGAAGAGAGAGAAAGAAATACATTCAGCGAGCGAGAAAGCGAAGAAGAGAGAGAGAGAGAGAATGAGGAAGGAAAAAGAGAGAAGAGGAAAGATATGAGATAACTCCATAGGATTCCCTCTCAAGGTTTTCCTCCCACGGGGATTGCGTAGCATAGGAAACAAAACACGGAACGATTGGCTTCGGATCGTGCGCAGGGTTGAAAAAGAAGACTCGAATAGCGATGGATGAGAGGACGAATGGGAAAGAAAAAGAAGAAAAGGGGAAAAGGGAGAGGTAGAGTGAGGACGAACCGGAATCGCATCGGCGAGAGACCGGGATGAGTTTAAGAGAGGGACGGTTTTGGGGATCGAGTTTTCGGACTTTACGGGGGTAATTCTCCAATTCTCGTCCTCATCGAACTGGAAATTCATTTCCCTGATTGGTCAGCTGCCTAGCTTATTGGGGAATGAGTGATTTTTTTTTGGAGGGAGGGTTTTGGGAGGTAGTCGGGAAAAAAGTGGATGAGTTGCGGGTTTCGCTTATAGGATAAGAAGAGCGAAAGAGAGCGTGAGATAGAGAGAGGAAGAGAGAGAGAAGAAGAGAGAGCGAGAGGAAGAGAGAGAAAGACAGACAGACAGACAAATGACTTTATTCAGGGCGAAATTGAGACTGTGAAGTCCCTTCTTACATTTAACCCTTCATCAACAGTTACAAATGATAATGATAGAATGAGAACCATAAAAAAAATAGAAAAACACAAGCAAAACACCAGATTACAAATTTGGAAAATTTCTATATAAAGACAGTAATTGTGGTAAAAACCTAGGAAAGACCAGACTTGGCCATCCTAATAAAAGAGGAGGAAGAGAGAGAGAGGACGGGAGAGAGAGAGGAAGAGAGAGAGAGGAAGAGAGAGAGGAATTCGCCACGTGGAGGATAATAATGGGAATACGGGAGAAGTGATCGAATGAAGGGTAGAAGGGTCCGTAAGGGGGATTGGAACGATGGGAAGAAGTCGAAGATGGGGCCGGTTAGTTGGAAGCCGTCCTGTGGGAGTATCGATGTCTGCGGCTGTCACCGCTTTCGGTTTTCGGTGTGAAAGGATTAGGGGAGAGGAGAAGATGTCGGGTAATTTAGAGTTTGAAGATGATCGGGGAAGATTGAGGAAAGGGGCAGGGAAATACATGCATGAGGAAATAGAGAAACGTCATTTGGTGGAAGATCGGTTATTTTGTTTTATCCGAGAAACGTGAAATTCATCTAGGGATCTAATCATTTTACCGGTAGTGAACGTTATATTTGTGATTGACATTTTAACTCAGATTTTCGCGAACGACATGAACGAATGACTCGGTAGTTGATAATCGAGGTCCTCTTATGATATAAACCCAATAGGTGATCGAAGTTACTCATTTAGAATAAAGTTGCGATCCTTCATAAAAAATAAATTGTCCATCTCGATGTAATATTTAGATATCGCTAATTTTGAGTGTAATCTAATTAAATAGCACTTCGTTTAAAGAGGAAAGAGTATAACTTAGAAAACGGAGAGGTCGTATCAAATATAAAAAACGACTCTTGGTTTCAAATGAGAATGGGTTAGTTGATATAGTGTAGTGAGTTATAATCGATGGAAGAGGGATAAGAGATTCGAAATGATAGCATGAAAATGACAGCATAAAATTAATAAGAGGTGAACCTTTGTAACCAGACTAGATAGTCCTTTTTTACAGCATATTGCAAAATTTAATTCTTAAATTTATCTAAATCTTTTCGTGATTTTTGGCCAAAAATCTGTGATAAATTTCATAGAGAGAAAAGAATCATAACAATTAAAGGCCGTAATATGGGAAATAATGTAACAGTGAGTTTGAGAGAAAAAATGTGGGATTCCGAGCATTAAAAGAATCGAAAATATCCTATGAACAAAAGCGGATGAGGCAATGGTAATTAATTTAATGGAATAAAAAAGGTTTTAAATGAAACTCTAATTAAATTAAATAAACAGATTTTGTATTATTATTAATAATTTATAAGGGCATTACCGACTAAAAATAATATTTAAAACATTTTTTCGAAAGATCTCAATACATTTTTAATAATCGATTCAATGTAAATTTTAAATCATATAACTTTCATTTTTAAATTTTTCTGAACAGTAAATTTGTTGGGAAATGTGGAAACAAGTGAAAATATCTGCTATGACCGGGAATCAAACGGTTCTATGTAATCTAGTAATTTCACTCCCACTGACTTCATTATTTTTATAAATAAGCAGTAAATGTAAGATTTATTTAAAAATACTTTATGATAGTCGTAAATACTAATCAAAGCCTTTAATATGGACTTGTTGAAAGCAGTTACTATTGATCTTTTTAACATTAAAAACCCGATTTCTCGCATAGAAATTTCATTAAATGTTGAGAACGCGAAACAACTCAAGAAATAGGTTTCTTTAAGGATGTTGCAATCATTGAGTAATAAATACACTTGATCAAAATTATTATTGTTTTTGGATATGCTTTTAATTGTAAGAACCCGATTTTTCGCATGAAAATTTAGTATAATGTTGAAAACACCCAACATCTCATCTCATCTGCATATTTAATTAAATATGAAGCAGAAGAATGAAAATGAGGGGTAGAAGGAGAGGGAGGGAAAAGGGGGCGGGGCGGAAGAAAAACTAAGGAAACACTGTCGAAATTGGTATCGATCAACTAGGAATTTTAAAACAATTACAAATATGAAGCAGAAGAATGAAAATGGAGGGGGGAGAAGGAGAGGGAGGGGAAAGGGGATGGGGTGGAAGAAAAACTAAGGGAAGGATTGAAGGGTGTCGGTTGCTTGATATTGTGGTTGCATGAGCAAACGTAAATTTTTTAAATATCAGTAATCACTCTTAAAATTAAATTTTTCGTTAAAAATTATTTTTATTTAATTACTAGTACACGGTGCTTCATTCTACAAGCATTTTTCAAATTTGGAATTTTCATTCGCATTTTTCCATCGGTTTTGTCCAAAAACTTATATTTCAAGCTCATCTGAAAGTGACAATTTTTATCCTCGTATGGGACAATAATGGGGCAGAGCAGCCGATAAAAATGGAATTATATCGATATCGGATTTCTTTCATTGGTCGTAGTTGAATATTAATGGCATTAATATATAAGCGTCTGATTCCCATTTAAAGCCACGGGATCAGATTTTTGGGAACCAGAAAAATTACCACCATTTTCCGATAAAAACTATACATTTACGCTAATTCTACTCGGATTTGAATTCCAACTACAAAAATAAGGAATTACAATTTTTATACCTGCAGATAGGTTAAGTCCCATGATCGAATGTTGAAGAAAAACATTAAAAAAGCATATATAAACACCTCTACACAGATTTACATGCTTATCTTACGGAGCAATGATGGATTCAAAATGTCGAGTTTCTTTTGCCCCTTTTCCCTCCCACTCCTCCCCCCTCCATTTTCATTCTTCTGCTACATATTTGAAATTGTTATAAAATTCCTAGTTGATCGATACCAATTGCGACAGTTTCCTTAGTTTTTTCCGCCCCTCCCCCTTCTCGCCTATCCATTTTCATCCTTCTGCTTCATACTTGTAATTGTTTTAAAATTCCTAGTTGGTCAATACCAATGTCGACTGTGGTTCCTTAGCTTTTCTTCCACCCCGCCCCCTTTTCCCTCCTCCTCCTTCCCCCTCATATTCATTTTTCGCTGCATATTTTGATTAAAAGCCATTAACTTTTTGAGTTGTTATGTGTTTTCAACATTCCACTAAATTTCCACGAGAAAAATTGTGTTCTTAACATTGAAAGCTTATCCAAAAACAATAATAATTTTGTACAAGTGTATTTATTACTCAATGATTGCAACATCATTAAAGAAACGTATTTCTTGAGTTGTTTCGCGTTCTCAACATTTAATGAAATTTTTATGCGAGAAATCGGGTTTTTAATGTTAAAATGATCAATAATAACTGCTCTCAACAAGTTCATATTAAAGGCTTTGAATAGTATTACGCCTATAGTAAACTATTTTTAAAAGAATGAAGTCAGTGGGAGTTAAATTACTGGGAGTGAAAATGAGCGGGAATGAAATTACTGGGACCGAGATTACCGTACTGAAATTACCGGGACCGAGATTGCGTTCACAGACAACTCTCCCTCATCGTGACCTCTAAAGGGTAATTCGTGACCGCCTAAAAACAAATTACATCTATTAATCTTTTCAAAATATCACGGTTATTTTTAACCATCTTGGATCACATTTATACGTCGCTGTTCATCCAATTGCAAATTGACACGTCTTCGACCAAAAGTATTTAGATTTAAGAATGACTGAATGTGAGCGTGTGATCTTTCGTGTTTTTGTATGGCATTGGTGAAGTTGTTGATTATCCCGCTGAATTCCACACACCTATCTCAGCACAAAAGAGTGAACACGGCCAACAGTATAATTTCTGATATTTTAGATTACCGGTAATCCAAAGAGTTATTTCGTAGGCACTCACTTTGAAATGTCGCGTAAACTCTTGTCTCTTGTCTTTGAGCTTACCTTTTATATGCAGTGAAGGAGGCATCGGCCTCCCTTTTCTCACAAGTTCTAATTTTTTATTAAACTGCCTTGAAGAGAAAGGTATCTTCAAAATTTTATCATATCACAAAGTTTCAAGTTTTCATTATAAGGGGCTAATGACATCAAGTGTAGGACCGTTCCGACGTCTGCCACCTGAGACGAGGTATGATAAGACCAGGGGCGTAACTACAATTTTTGGACCCCCGCGCAAGTTTTTGGGGCTCCCATTTATATAAAAATTATGATATTATTATATCGTTTTGATTTTTATCGATTTTGATTGTGGCTAAACTCAACGAATTTTGATGTTTTTCAACGTTATTTACAATCCGAAAGTTTACTAAGTGCTATTCGGAGCATGTCTATTGAATGCTAAAACGTAAGACTTCGGGTAAAACACCCAGAGGTGGCTATCCTAGTCACTTACTAATTGTAAGCCTGAAACACTTCAAACTTCATTCATCTACTTAGGGGATCTCCCTCACGCGGACGAGGCGTGTTTTCTCATAGCGTCTCCTGAGTAAACATTATAAGGATAGGACCAAGAAAGTCCAAACACTTGAGATGGATGTTTTCGTCTTCATTTTGAGAGATGAAATCTTTCATTCTCCTAAGGATATTATTACTACGAATACATTGCGGCAGATGACAGGAAATTTTCTAAGTATTTTTGTTGGGTCCCAACAATCTTGGGCCCACAAGCCCTGCGTGGGCCTCCGCCCACATGTTACGCGTCTGGATGAGACAGGTTTTTAATTTGTAACAAAGTTGTTTACTCGCTTTGTTTTGCATGAGAACGCTGGGTCTTTGCTACGTTGAAAACAATTTTGAATGTTTTGCTTAAGTACAATGCTGTCGTCAAACCTTGCTCCTTTCAAGAGACGCCTATTGTGAGACATAGGAATAAATGATTGGAAGCGTTAAAACAAAGTTGTGCCAAATTCATTTCAACTCGAAGAATTACGGAGTCCAACCCGAAACCCGAAGATTCTGCTGCTAACCCGAAGACTTCGGGTGAAACCCAAGGATGTGATAACCCTATTCTGAGCTGAGATGACAAATTTCTGGCGGGAAGAAGTGGGCTTCTTTAGATAATATAAGACCTAATAATCCGTCTAAACCAGTGGTTCTTAGCCTTTTTCGTCTCGCGCTCCCCTTCTGATATTCTTAAATATTCACTTCCCCCTCCCTTACTCAAATATTTCTTTCATGTTTTGAGATTCTCAAAGAATAAAAATTAAAAAATCATAGTTGGTCATCGAAATTCGTAGACGTTATTTACATACTAGCAAAATGCTGCAGAAAATCAGCATATTATGGGGTCTTGTCTCGCTCCCCGTCTTTTCCCTTTCCAACTCGTCTCCTTCCCCTCCTCTCCTCTTTCCACCGAGAAACAGGACAAGAGAGAACCAATGGGCTGCACGTAAGAAGTAGCACAGAACAGGTACGAGAAACGTGTTACTTATCGTTGGTCAGATCTCAGGTCGAATACGCTTCCAGCATATGGGATCCGTACGAAAAGGGACAGATACTTGAGTAAGATGGAATCCAACGCAGAGCAGCCAGATTCGTTAAGCAAAAATATGAGCAATAATTAAACGTCACATCACTCTTGAAGGAGTTGAATTGGATATCACTAGAGGATCGCACAATTAGCGCTAGGTTAAGGCTTCTGGAGAAATTAAGGTCGGAAGTTCTCTTAGAGGAGGTCTCAGGAATATTAGAGGCACCCACCCCCTGCCACCCACCACTCTGGTGATTTGCAGGGTATTATGTAGATGTGTATGTATTCCGTCTGCTTCTTAGAGAAGCGTGCCGGATGTCCACATATAGTGACTGTATTTCGCCAGCTTTCTTGTCTTCCCTTCTTGCCGCCTACCCCGCTATTCTCTCGAGCGCATGCTCGCAATGAATGCGTTACGATAAGAAGCTTGCCTCCTCTCTCGTCCTCTTCCAATTCTCTCTCTTTTCACCAATGGCGATGAAGCATGCCCCAATTATTTATTTTTGATTGAGTTCTTGTTCTATTGATACAAGCATTAATTATAAATAATTTTGAATTCTGAATAATAATAAATATTTTTTCTTCGTTTATCGCGTGGGCACGCGGCGCATTACTCGTTGGTGCACGCATAGTAGAAATCCCTGAAGACCCACTTGGGATCTGACTCAAAAAATAGTTTACTAAAATATCATATACATAGAACAGTAAGCAATACACGCGTAAAATTAATGCTGTCAATATACACCTGGTTTGGAAAGAGAAGTTGGGGTGGCTAATTCATTACTCATGGACGGGATAGAAGTAAAGTTACAGGTGAATTGGTGCGTTAATTATCTTTGAGAATTGAACTATAAAGATAAAATGGCCGGCACGTGTATATATCATGTTGTGTGAACTCCATAAAGCGGGATGCGAGGGCTCCTCTTTTGTATTTATAACCAAAGAGAGTGGTAAAAGAGGTAAAAAGAACAAAAATGAGAGGTAGAGAGAGTAGAAGAGAGAAATAGAGGAAGGATATTAAATGAGAGTGTGAAAGGGACTGTCGGACCGTAGTCGGAGAGAGAGGGTTGGTTGTTGGTTTGGGATGGCGTGTCGTGGGTGTCATAAAAGGAAATCAAAAGAGAGAGGGGAATAGAAAGAGAGAATATATCCCCGGCGAGGTCTTCTACGTCGTCTCCTCTCGCTCCCATTTCCCCTCCCCCCCTCTCTCTCTCTCGCCCCCTCTCTCCTTACTGTCCATTCGCCCCATACGCACATTTAAAACGGGCACTCCGTGCAATTCCGCGGGAATGGTTATCTTTTGACGCGACGTGAGGTGGAAATCAAAGGTTACTCGCCTCGCGTGCCGTGCTTTTTTATTTTATTTTTTCAACTCGGTTTAAATTGGAACGATCTCCTTTCTCGTTTCGCGTTTTTCAGCGGACGTTCTACTTATTGCATTAACCCGTATCTTTAATAAACAGAAAGTACAGCACGGGCTTGGTTCGGTTCGATTATATTTCTTAACGGTCTTGAACTCGTTTTTTCCCCCCTTGATTACTTTTTTTGAACGCGTTCCTCGGTGTGCCGTAGTAATGGCGCTTCGCACGAGCAGAACTTTGCTGACTTCCTTTTATTTATCGCTCCCGCGGTTCGCGATATGGCGAAACGCAGCCTTTTATTCGTTATCTCCGGAATAGAAGTCGGAGGCGTTATCACGCACCGAAATTTCGACGAATTCTTAATGAGCCTTGCGTGTGTTTTCTCTCCTCCCTCTCTTCCAATCGCGTGGAACGAATCGAACGGCGAGTATCTCCCGCGACGCCAATTCCGTCAAATGAGGCAATCATTGTTGGAAATTGCTCGGGCCATTTCGACGGGAATGTTATTTACCAATCCTTTTCAAACTCACCTGTTCCGAATTGGTTCGTAACCGATTCAGGCTGTTACCATACACATCGATTTGGGAGACGTTGTTGCGTTGCTTCTCCAGAAAAATGTAATGGCTGAACGCATAATTTTTCAGTGGGATTAATGGGTAATCAGGTACTCGGAAAATTATTAAATGGCTACCTATGTATGTCCCGTTTTTAGTGTTTATTACCTGTATATCAGGAGTTTGGTATCCTCGTTCGATCTAACTATATACGATTTGCTAAACATTCAAAAGTGACATTTATTATGCATAGATTATAAATTATATAGATTTAACGTACTTAGTTTGATTTAACGTCATTTCACATTGCGATCACAAATTAATCTGCCATGGACTGCTTTAATTGAAGACTGTTCTAGTAAAGTAAAAGTATCATTTCCCTCCGAAGTTAACTACTTAAAGATTGAAATTATTGATTTGCATTCATATGAAAGTTACCTTAAAATGCCTCTTTTCGATTCAACTGTGCTGCAATAAGTTGAATTAATTTTATCGTTTCAGTATTCTTATTTGAAGAAATGCTCATTTTCTCAACAATAATTGAACTTATTCTTTTCCTACATTAGTTCTGATGTTGGTAGTAACTAGATTTTATTTTTTATCCATGTCTTTAACTTGATTGTATTTATTCTTTCTATCGTTATTTTTCAATGTCCATTCTAAAATGGTTATTCTAAAATTTATTTAGCTATCATTATATTATATATTGAAGTTTTTATTATTAAATATATTGGAATACTTAGATGTGAGATTTTTAAGTTTGTGAAATATCGCGCTAAATTTCGTGATTTTTCTTTTTTTTTACACTTTGACAGGTGTAACCCACAAATTACTTCAGGAAATTAATAGTAACGTAAATTTCAAAATTGATATGCCTATATATATGCTAGATTAAAGCGCATTAAACCCGTAGTTTAATCAGGTGGTCATTGTGAACTGAGCTTCGCGAGGCGCATGACCTCCCTCGTCCCCGAATAATAAAAAAAACCAATTACTCCTAGAGTGCGATATCAAGTTTGGGTCCTCCTTACCTAATAGACCATCTCGTTGCATTTACCTCCCAGTGCTTCCCGAGGTACCGAGGTTGTATGTAGGAAACCCTACGACACCATTAGCTAAAGCCTGCCGCGTCCGACCTCCTACTGTGCCCGCAATTTGTCCCTACCCCCCCCCCCCTTTCCACCCTCCTCTTCACCTCTCACTCTCTCAACCTATCTCGGACACCTGACTCCATCTCTCTTCAACCGTAAAACCTAATTTAGCGCGTTATTAACGGTGACTCGATTTATCACATCCACCCACTCCTCCCGTGCCCTCCATCTACGCTCCCTTGCTCTATCTCTCCTTCGGCACTAATCACGCCTCGTGATTTTTTTTTCCTAACAAACTCGTGGGAGGTAAATCGAAACTTTTTGCGATCGGTTGAGTTCTGGTCGCACTTGATATCGGCTCGTTATATACTCCCTATGGGACGAGTTTCCTTTTTTTTTAAGTGTCGTGTACGCCTGGAGATATTGTCCTACATGATGTGATTCGGTCAAAAGATCACGAGGCGATCTGTTCTGCAGGTTTGAATAACTAACGCGACGTGTCCCTATTATGATGAACTTTGACGGATGACGGGAATTCATACTTCGGCAAAGCGTTTAACACCGCATATGCAGTACCAGTCGTTAATCTTAGTAATTGCTTTCCGTGGGGAATAAGTGGATAATCATTTATGATAGGAACACGATAAAATCCTCGATATATTTGACGCTGATAAAAACATGTTAAGGCGTGCTCAACAATAAAATAATAGCGTAAATTTTTTACATGTTTTGTTAAATTTTGTATTCGTATGTGATATTAGGTACGTTCTTTTTTTAAGTAAGTTAATTAATTTAGCTGTTATTTGTTAATAGTAATGAATGTAATATCGTTAAGTATCCCATTCTGATTTAATTTGGCGAATTAATGTTCTTTTGTTTATTGCGACAAAGGAAGACGATTGGGATTTAATAAATGACCATTTTGACCTTTGACAGCGGTCAAGGAATAAAAGCTGATGCAACGCAATTGTGAACGGATTATGAATTACGATACGATTGCATTGTATTACGGAAATTGTTTTGTAGTCATTAACAGATATATCAGCGAATGGCATTAACACACAACGTTCTTCCGAAATGAATGCATACGCTATATTTCAATTTCTGGGTATTAAATCTCATTCTGAAAGAGGAAAACTACGAACCCATAAATCAGTTATTGATACCGTAGACAGGATGTCCATCGTGATAACTCTGTGTAAGTCAGCAGTGATCTCGAATGATTGATTTTGGGATATCCTCTATCTAAACTCATTTTTATTTGAATTTCGACTGAGATATTAGTATGAAGAGTCAAATGATTAATGAATTATTTAACCGCAGAATCGACCGAAAGAGTTGAACCTTCATTTACATTAAATCTCGTCCATCTCAAATGCGTTCTCGTCTTTGGAAGAAAATCTAAATTAGTCTCTCAAAAAACCGGAATTTTCCTACTGTCGTAGAAATCAGTCGAGGTGGTAATAAAAAAACGAAATGGCTTCGCGCGCATTCAAAGCTGTAAAATAATAAATAAATCCTCCCGTTTTAAACAGCGGAGCGAGAAAAGGGGCATTTAAATCTATTCGTATTGTTTTACGTATATTTATAAAAAATCCTTCTGCGTTTTGGAGTATTCCAATTTTTGCGAGATCCTCTGGCTCTGTGAGGTCAAAGGTCCTTGACCGCCTACATTTTTTATGCCACCTCTTCCTCTCTCTCTCTCCTTCGTCTCTGAACCCGTATCAAATTTTACTCCGTCTTTTTCTTTTCCTCCGTTTTCCCCCCGCTTCTGTTCATATTTTTCACTCCGGAGACGACCCACGGCCCTGTTTTTCTTTTTTCTCTTCTTCCTTTCCCGAGCGAGATCAGATTTTTCACCCGCTTCCACGGAGTGCATGATTATTTTTTTATCGCGAGCTTTCTTCTTCAAAGCTTAAATTTACCCATCTCATATGACAGCGAGAATGGCGTAAAAAATTAAGCAAGAGTCTCTCAGTTTCCATCGTATTTCCCTTACAAGTCTTAGCGTTCTTTCGCTCGAACTACTTTTCCGGCTTCCGTGAATTTAGAAGAATCGATATGGGGATGCATTGCTATGCTCGATTATTTATGAGTGCATGCGCGTAAGTTGGAGTTCGAACATTTTTTCCCCCTAGTTTTGAGGTCTTTTGTTTCTTTTGAATTATGTTTTCTTTTGGTTTATCCATTTCTCTGTCTATACCGGAGGTCGGCAACCTTTCGCGAGCGATTATTTGAGCTTCATTGCCAGCTAAGGATTGTTCCGTGGACCGTATAATATGCAAAATCCTAAAGTTAAGCAAGAGATTCTGCGGTTTGATACTAGTATAGATTATATGTCAAACATTTTTGGTGGAAATAAACACCAGAGGTTTATTACCACTCTTTTGATTGAAAATATTAAATTGGCCATTTTGAACTTAATTGGTCGTCTATTTCGTCACTTGCGTTGACCTTCTAAAAGGGTCTCGCTTTGCTGTACTATACTTACGGTGGCGCAAGTGGATGTCGATAATATCTGCCGAAATAAGACGCAAAAAGTACAAATTCAGTTATTTCTCCACCTTCCGAAAGTTAAGGCTAAATAAGTTTTTGGCCGTATTATGTGCGTTTGCACACACTATCTATTTAGCTTTGCATTCATTTGAAATTTTAAAATGTACTTAAAAATTAAAATTGTACCTAATTTCGAAGTTTGATTTTTTAAATGTGAACGACGACAGGTAAATTTCAAAGTCTCACATAACTTTCAGTAAAACTTTACTCTCTTTTTGTAACTTACATAACTTTCGAAATCTCTCCGCGCTCGGATTTTGAATGTTTTTTATTTTATCCAATTTCGAAAGTTCATTACGTTCCATATTTTTAATGGCTCAACTTTAAGTAAGAACTCTGATTAATCGCTACAAAGCATGAAACTCATCAACCTAAGTACCGGGATGATGCTTTTTCTTGTTAGAGAAGTCGGTAGCATACGGACATTAAGGTTGCGAGTTTGATTTCTACCTTAACCTCGAACGTTTGAGATTCCTCGTATTGATTTGCACAAACGTCACGGCGTGCTTTTTTGGAGATGGTAAAAATAGAAATAATAAATAATGTCATCTTTATTCCCGGGTAGATAAATCAGTCAGCCCTTGACCATTTTACGGGGCTCCTTATTTGATGTCTCAGTTCAGGCGAACAATTTCGCATGGAGACCCTCGGGCAATATTGGCTTTTATATTTGGCAAACATTCAACCAGGCCAAAAGTGGAAGCATCTGTATATTTTCACAGTTATTGAGTTGTGATTCATGATTTCCTTTGTATGCTTTGCTCCATTATTTATAAAATATAAGAAAATTTTAACGTTACAGACTTTCTATAATCGATGTAAAAAACCAACGACCGGATGATACAGAAAGCGTTTTATTTTCCTGGAAAGTTGGGTCTGCTTTACATTATTCTTAATGGACTCAATTTATATATCTTACAGTTAATACATTAGTCACGAGGGTGGATTTCATTATATTTGAAAATTTATGGGATTTGTAGACTATTTTACTTTGCGACGATGCTTTTTAATGCTTGTTAATGCGAATACTTCACATTTTGAATTTTATATGAATCATAGTAGTTCCTCTATTTTTATTTCAGTGTATGTAAGTAAGACGCGTCAATCATCGTCAGTTCATGCCTGAACTAGATAGAAGTGTTAGGAAATCATGCTATAATATCCGAAATAAATGAATGCTAAAAATTGAGATTTCCGCGTAGTGTAGTGTTTGGTATTATTGCGTAAATGTATGTATTTTACTCTCGGAAATTAAAGAAAAAAGAAATAAATTTAATGATCGCGTGTTTGTTTATATTGTTGCACGAAAACACAGTTTACTATCGGACATTTTTGCTCGTTTGAATCGGCCAAAGCTAGTTGATTTCCTCTCGGTGCTTATTTGTCGTTTATAATCACTAGGTTTTTCTATCTCAAAACAACAGGTATTTCCACAGAAGCGGTATTTACACGAAAGAAAAAACATACGAAACCGAATACCGAAATTTAAAATTCGTCTGAAGCGATGAAATTAATATAAGTACGTATACTCGCCTCTCCTGAGTTTAACCGTAAATATTTATTCAGTAGGAATTTCATGAAGTCGAATGTACGTAGTTTTAAAGCATTTACCACTAAGTGCGAATTTTAAACACGTCTACAGTGATTTCATATTGATTCTGTGGTAAAAAAAATGGGAAAGCATTTTCGGGTCCTCTTTGAGAATCCATTTCTCTTGGACCACTTCGAAAGGAAAAATCTTTCGGCGTCGAAGAATTGCCCAGTCGTCACGTGATTTTCTTTAGCTTCTGGAGATATCACTCCTCGCCCGACATTCCTCCCTAAATCCCTTTCTCCGACGATTGGAGACCTATCGCTCGCTTTGTGTGATAGAAAGTCTAGAGAAATACGTGATTCGACTCACCTCCGTTTTCGCGAGTCGTGACGGTACCGTCGTCCTTTTACGTCCGCGGGCGTAATCTGAACTAACTCGACGTCCTTAAGGCATATTTTATTTCGAAGGAATGCTTTTACTTTTGTAATTGCTCATTTAGGAAAAGGGAGAAACTCTTCGTGGTTTCAGGAGCGTATTCCAGTTTACGCCGGGAGTATCGATGGCATCGAAACGTTTCGTAATTTTATTTCTCGTACATTTCGATAGTGTTTTTTTTACCTGCCCAGCGTCCTGAAATGCTTTATTGTGCACCACTGTAACAAATTAGTTCGTTCTGTTGATTTAATTTACGTTTACAACATGGAATCAATTTACCTTTCCATATTTGCGTTTTGCGAACTCTTTTTTCGCTTTTCACGAATCAGCTGTCGTGAAATTGTGGCAGCATTTTCATTGTCGATGTGTGTGTGTGTGTGTGTGTGTGTGTGTGCGCGCGTTTCGAACTTGATAAACAGCGATGTCAGTTCCCGATGGACCGCGTCGGCCATTTTTCATCGATCGTTAATTTGTGTTAAATACGTCATCGCGGATAGTTAAACAAACGCACTTCAAAGCTAAACTGCCTCTTCAAAAATTTAACGATAGAATGAATTTGATCATTTATGTATTTTTGTGGATACGTATTGGCTCGTAGGTACAAGAAAAACAATTCTTGGAAAACTATCAGTTTAGAAAGGCTTTCAAGTCCAATTTTTTACCTCACGAATGTGGCGGTGATCAATATATACCTATCGTGCCTTCCTTATATCTGCATATAGGGTCAGTAGGAGAACAGAGTCACCTCCATGTCCTATTTTATACGCTTTTACAGGCATATGTTCTCAAAAATATCGAAACTAAAAGTTTCCGCAACAAGACCAACAGTCACTAAGAAAATTATTTCCGTTTTCATCAGTAAGATTTAAATTACATCCAACAATACTACTTTTAAAAAAAGCACCAAGTTATACGCCAGAATATAAAGAGAACACCTCTTTACTCGTGCGGAAATAGGAACTTTCGTGGAAAACCAACGTCAAAGGTATTCTTAATGTTTTCAGATACGTTTAGAAAGAAAGCAGTAGAGCAGATAAAATTATTGGTTAAAAGAAACGGGATTTTAAGCACTGCATAAGAGCACAGTCAGGCTATCAAAGAGCAAAGCGATGCTCGCGAGCACCAGGATGGAATCTCTGACTTAAAGGTTCTAAGTCTTTCATTTCCTTATCATTAAATGATCTTTCAAAAAGGTTTTAAGGGAGTTTTCTGCGATTTCTCCCACAATGCCGTAGTCCTAGCAGTAAAGTAACTTTTTAAATGAAAGTAATCAATTGCAAGGCTACGTTCTTCCTCTCTTAAAATGTACCATACTAGTCAATATGTCGCTTTGTCTACTTCAAGCGTTTCGATTTTATTTAATTTTTGTTACGTTTTATTCGAGCGTTGATCTTGATGGAATTGTAATGCGGTGAAGAGCAATTCATGCCGCCGTCTAATCGTGACCTTAAAAGGAAGACACTTTTAATGATCGCTATTTGAGCAAGAAAAAAAATTGATGCACTATTTGAGAGGAAAGGAAGGAAGGAGGTCATTTAAGTGAGGAAGCTTAAGAAGCAAAGATGGAAGAAAAAAACAGCTTCATTCCCTACTAACGTATAGCTAAAAACACTTTATTCAAAAAAGATAGCAACATATTCGATCGAATATCACCGCCGTCGTTGGAACCTCGTATTCCACACGCCTCATACTAATAGAGTACATATAATCGAAACTCCGAAGAAAACGCAAAATGCGATGGAAATAAGAGAAGACAGAGTAAAAGAGAAATCGTGAAAAAGAAATGAAAAAGAAAATGCGAGAATTTCATCATCATTTTGTTAATGTGACATGGGTGATATTGACGCATGGAGCGCACACTTCAGGACTTTAGAGGGCAATATTACTTTTGACTATCTAATTGGCCTTGTGTGAAGGTTGACTAACATGCCTATTTTCTATTGCTAAGGTCTGAAGATCTAATCCTCTTTGGGCCTGGATTTCGGCCGTTGTTTTTATACTGTTTAAAAAGTTCTTATATAATAGACACATGAATGTACTTCTGATCTTAAGAAAATAAATAAATTAGTACTTTGATATTATATTCATTAAACGTGATATATATTTTTAAACATTGAAATTACCCAGTACTTCTGCTAACGATCCACATTATGAATGTTTCTAATTCCAAATTACAAAATAGTGTTGTTCGGAGAAAGGGAACTCAAATTTAATAATTCTTTCATCAACAGTTAATAAAAACGTGAGATGCTTTTGGTATGGCTAAAAAAAACTACAAGAACTTTAAGCACTTAAAAATCCAAAAATTAAGATAAATTATTTATCTCAGTTGATTCCAATAACCACATAGCATCCACTGTGAATGGCAATTCACTGAGAGGTTGGTTTCTTTAGAATCGACCAATAGTGAATTACCTCCGAAGACGGCTGCTTTGAAACCAAATTGCTCATCCGGTTTTTCAAAACCTAGTTTTGGTTATTGAATATACCTGAGGCAAGTGCTTTTTTAATATTTTGATTTTGAAATTTTAAATGAGTGTTGGCATGAAACTCGATGATGACGGATTATTCATTCAATTCTAACCTCTTAGCTCAGTTAGAATAGGAATTCCCCATATCATTATGGCGATGGAAACAGTTCCAATTTCCGTGACGATCGCGATACAATTCACGAGTCACGTCTCTTTAGCGAGAACAAAAATCACGCTGTAATCGCGACGAGATCGATAGTTCGTGTCTCTCGCGTCGGCAATTTTCTTCTTCCCCGCCCAAATAGAAAAAGAGAGAGCGAGAGAGAGGAAAAATGAGACACCAAGAGTTTAGATAGTTGGATTTCTTTTTATATTTTTCCGTCAAAGTTTCGGCCTCAAAAGTTTTTCCGCTTGTTGATTCGTTATCGAGAGTCATTCGATGGATAAGTTTTACCTGTTATTACGCCCAGACCCCTCTCCCTTCTCTTTTTTTGTTTCTCTTTCCCTAATTTTATTCCTCTCCCTCTCTCCTTCTATCTTTATCTCTCCGTACCTCTCTCTTTCTACCTTTATCGCCTTCTCTTTCTCTCTCCTTTTCTCTTTCCATGTCTCTCCTTTTCTCCAGCTCTCTCCCATTCTTCCCTCCCTCTTTCTCACCCTACCTTGCTCTCCCTCTATTTCGATCTCCCTTTCCCTCTTCCACCTTTTTCTGTATTTCTACTTCTCTCTCGCCCTTTCACTTTTCCCCTCTCTGCTCCTTTCTCTCCCTCCCCTCTATTTTCGTTTATCTCGTCCTCACCCTCTCTATACCTCTTTCTCCGTATTCCTTTCTCTTTCAATTTCACTCTTTCTCTCTCTCTCACCATTTTCCTATATCTCCATCCCATCCCCTCACTCCCTTTATATATATTTTCTCTCCCTCCCTCTTTCACACCCTGATGGCCCCATGTAAATCTCCCATGTGTACAAAATCAAAAGCTACCAGCCCGTATTGAAACGGCGCGCCGCGGCGGCCGAAAGGAAAACTTTATTTTGTTTCGTTTTGGTTTTGTTTTTTTATTCTCTCTCTCTCTCTCTCTCCTCTCTCTCTCTCTGCCCACGCAGTAACCCTCCCAATTTTCGTGATGGGAAATAGCCCTGAGGTTTTTATGGCGCGGGTCATGTGACCGTTTCCCCGGGACATTCGGGGCTCTTACGACGCGATGGCTCCGATCCCAAGAGTGACAATAATAAAGCTGCTAGGAGAGTCTGGTGAAAACTACTGTAGTGTTCCACGTGTTTGCATCAAATAGTGGATGTTGTTATATGAGGCGGACAACCACGTAGATGGATTCGTGGCCGAACCACCGAACATTGAATTTACTCGTCTCGAATTTCCGTTCACCTGAAGATGAAATTCCTTCCCATTATTTTTCCTGTGCACATACATAGTTTAAAAAAAATCGAATCATGATGTTACCGTAATGGAAAGTTAGACTGTTAGATTTTGGCAATAAATTGTATTTATCGAATAGAAAAATCTCGAGCAACAAATATATTTTTAGGGAGCAGTGAAGTGTAATTGCTGTTCTGTTGTCAACATCTGAACGAAGAAAATTTTTCACAACCATCGGTCATATTCGAAACTCTGCTTTAGGGAAGGTTTACATCTTGTAATTTCTTCACGTAATATAATTATAAGGGTCACCGATATACAGCGCTGCCACTGGTAGTCACTTTAATATAAAGGTGATAACAAAGATACAATGCTTGACGAAAGTTCACCCAAATTGTCTCTATTTTCTGATTGTGTTGCTTCCATTTACTTCTATAACAGGAACCTGTGTTGAAGTATGTGAAGTAAATTTTGTAAATTTTACGCTTTCTTTGGTTTTGTCTACCAATGCTCTTTCAATTACTCGAAAAAGAAATGATTTTCAAGGGTATTCAAATTAGCATGAACCTTATTTTTCTTTTTCTACTTTCATTGCACCATTATTACAAGTTAACGAATTTATTGGGTCCCCTGATATATAATAACATTTTTGTTAATATTTATATCATTAAGTGGAATATTTTTCATTGCATTTGCTTGTGATTTCTTTCGTGGATTGTTTGGGGATATCTACACACGCGCGCGCGCACACGCACATGTATGCATTCGCTTACATGCATGTATGTGTTTGTTTGTTAATTAAATTAAAACTGTCCACTTTCAGAGGGAGAAAATCTAAAGCTTGAAAATCATACATTTATCTGAATATACACTATTAACTAAAATGGTTGACGAAATTGTACCGTTAAACCAATCTATTTAAAAAGGAAGAGTTTATCTTGGTTACTTTGTAAACCCACTTGAGTTTTAGCTGATGTGAAGAGAGATGAAGGTATCTTGAGCGATTAAACTATCCTCAGCCCCCTTTCTCCAGTTCCGTCCCTCGGGAAAACCGTCTGACCTCTAGTTCTACAAGTGTACCTCAGGGATCCTTTCTTGGACCTGTTCTCTGTTTGGTGTCCTCGCGGGGGGACACGCATTTTCAAACGTCTTACCTTTGGGACGGGTACATGCCGAGGGAGCGCTGTAAACCGTCTTTGTGTTCCCGTTGCTACATTGCATCCGTGCACGTGGAGCTCAATATGCTCATTGTCAGAGCTTGTTGTCCGGGAGTACTAATTAAGATGCAGTTAGAGTCGGAGTTAGTCCGTGGTTCCGACCACCATTCTAACTAGAGAACGTGGATACGAGGAATTCGAAGAAAAGGTCACAGGTTTACTAATTACGGCTATAATAATTATTTTTATTGTTTCTCAAAATAACTGGCTTACTTAAAGGAATTTTTCTTTCTAAACAGCTTTCATATTAACTAGCTTCAGAGCGGCAATGCGCGTTTTCGAATTCTCTTTCATGAGAGTCAGCGCAGGAGAACATTTAAAAAATAACTTATGCCCTGTTTAGCCTAATTAAAATGATAAACAAAAGTGTAGTTTGTTTGCCTCTCACTACCTAATAAAAGTGGTTTTATTTAAAAATATTTTTTATGCACTTTATATATTTGCTCTCTACGTTGCTTGCCTTAATGTATTGTCATGGTTGATGTTCTTTACCGAATTGTTTTCGGTTTGCTTTGATTGAAACCTGGGTAACGATCTTTCTAAAAGGTATCAACATTGATGCAGTTATTTAATCGATTGTCGAATAACCTACGAGTATGAGAAAATGATGGGAAATGAGGAAACAGGTGAAAAAATCTGCCATGACCGGGAATCAGACCCGGGCCTCCCACTTGTCCGGGTCCGATTCCCGGTCATGGCAGATTTTTTCACCTGTTTCCTCATTTCCCATCATAACAGCTTATGTCTGTCGCATAAGGATCTTCGGATCATCCTTTCTATCAATGAGAAAATGGTTTAATTTCGACCTCAAAAACATATTCGCCCGAGTTTCTTTTGTATTTATTCATAAAAGGAAAGTTTTTGCTGGATACAGGAAGATGCGCATTCAGAATTAGTAATAATGATTAGGATACTTTCTTAAGCTCAGGAGAGGAGCGTCGATAAACAGGAGAGCGAAGGCTCACGTGATCGGAACGTTCCCTTCGTTTTAGTACGAGCAAAATTTAGATGCACGTCTCTATCATGTGTTGTGTTACTGACAGCTGTCTCGTGTCTCTCTCTTTCTCTCTTCTGATAGGATATAGTTTGACGTAATTATCCCTCCCACGGGACCGGTTTCCAGCCATGCGTGGTAGTTTTAAAATTTGGAGCACGAAAATGGATTCCCGCTTCGGTTTTCCTTTTTTCTCCGCTATTTCCGTCCATATTTTGAGCCGACGCGAGGTATCGTCACAATGGAGTTTTCCAAACGTTGCTTCCGTTTTACGTCATGGCGTGTACGGCGGGGTGATCGACATTTTCATGTATTTTGCTAACGCGTTTGGGTTTGCCTCCTATCGCTATTTCGTCATTGTTATTTCGGTGAAGAGATGGAGAATGACTTCATGGTGTAGATCAATTTACTTAGCCAGCTGTTAATTATTATTTGCTCATCCACGTAGATCAATTTTTATCTCTTGAAATTTATAAATAAATAATGTTTCTCATGTAGATTTCACTAAATAGCATTTTTAGATTATTTCTTTAAGAAAATTATATCTCAAAGCTTGTTAATAACGCTTATGTGAATTGAGTGACATTTATTCTGATTTTCATATATACATATCGATTCATAATTACTTGAAAATATTATCGGATTGAAACGTAATAATCAGGCAAGTGCAAGACTTTGCTGCAAGAGTGAATAGCGTACTATTTCCTCAGATATGACCTTTAGGATGAATTTGAGTTTATAAAGTACGGGTTGATTTCAACTCAATGTTGGATTTGATCCGGATAGCCAAACGATTTTCATTCCCTACCGTCGCCATCGGAGAGAAAAATGGCGGAAAGTGAATTTTCAGGAGTCACGTAACTTTCATAGGAACTTTTTAAAATTACGCTCCTTCACAAAAAGTAATAATGTTTCGCAATTGATGTTTTCATGTATTACCTTCTCTCTTCTTTCGCTTTCACAAATCCTTTTCTCGTTTTCCTCAGTCTAACGCATAAACTCAAGCACTAACTCAGGGTTTTTGGCCCCTTAAGAGTTTCCTGATCGTGTCACGTCCATTTTATCAGCGTGAAATCATGTGTACGTACCTATATTTAAAATTATACAGAATTATTTATTCGTTTTTCATAAGGTACTATTTGGAGAGCTTGTACCATCTACTTTTTTATATTCTGGTATATAGAGGAATACTGAAGGTTTCAAAGGGGTTTATTTAGTAAAGACATAAAAAGTGAATGTAATTCTGTAATATGGAAAAGGTACTTCAGGCATTTCCGTAAATGAACGAACTCGAACGGGATGCTTCGCTAGAGAATTATTGAGCTCGTTTAATGAATTCCAGAATGAATGCTTATGACTGTGCATTTGGCCGTGTTATTCGTTTTTCATAAGGTACTATTTGGAGAGCTTGTACCATGTACTTTTTTATATTCTGGTATATAGAGGAATACTGAAGGTTTCAAAGGGGTTTATTTAGTAAAGACATAAAATTGAATGTAATTCTGTAATATGTAAAAGGTACTTCAGACATTTCTGTAAATGAACGACCGTGTTAAGACTTTAGGATATGCATAAGATAAGCATTTAATTTTTAAATTTAGATGCTTACTGAGTGTTTTTCCTGGAATCGATCGGCATAGCTCAAAAGAAAGATAAGGTCGAATTCATAAACTTTTCGACATGAATAACCGAACGCATCGAAACTCTAGCCTCTCACGTTTTCCCCTCGATATTCCCGTCAGGAATTTTTGAATCCACTATTGATGCAAGTGCACACCCGGTAAGCTACGACTCAGTGGCCCATTAATACGTCGGCGGGGGCTGTTAGAGGAAATGGAATGGTAAACAAGGAGGTCCTAAGGGTCATGAAAATGCACGAGTCGCCTAATAGGAACTCGATGCTAAGAGGAGGAGAAGAAAAAAATTAAGGGGATTAATAAGGCTAAGCTATACTTTTTTTTCCTAAAATCCCTCTTATTTGGCATTATGTTAAGGATTTTTTTAATGGATTTCGTTTCTTTTCATTTATGCATTTTCTGTTTGGAGTATGATTTCTCTGGCAGGGGAAGTATTTTATATAACCTGAAATATATTTTATTGGAATGAAGTGTGTTTTGATAGAATATTTTGAGGCAAACTGCAGAAATTATTTCTCATTTTCTAAAATATTAGTCATGAGTTTAGGATTTTCTATACTATATTGTGAACTTATGGAGACCACGCTCAAACAAATATTAATAATCACGAGGGAGCATACAAGGAAAAATATTAAACTTATCTATTTTTCATTACTGTCTTCTTTGATTTTCCATTTAAATTAAAGTTATTGGATTTTGAGTGCTGTCTCTCTAAGTTCAGTTTATACGGCAAAGGTGTGTTTGCTATGCTGAAATATTTACCGTAGTTTCTCCTCTACGCTTTTGAAATATTGGTGTTTACTTCTAATGAGGTCTATTTTACGCATACACGAGCATATACGAGGGTATACATGCAGATTACATTTTAAAATAAATTGTCTTCTGCGGAGAATTTTTCAGTGGAACTTTTAAAATTTGTCGACGAGGGATATTTTGCTTGATTTTTCGGGAAAACTCACAAGGAAATTTTATTGGTGAAAGGAATCAGATTATCTTTTTTTTAAATATTTTAAAATGTAAAATTACTAATCTAAAAATTCAAAATATACACAAGTTAGCAGAATTATAGGTTAGAGATTCACACGAGCCCCGAGTGGTTTTTCGTTTTGGAGACCGCACGAAGTTTAAAATAATCTCGATAAAAAACTTCTATTTTTGGACGTTATTCAATGTAGTTACTTCAAAAACTTTATATTTTTGTGAAATACTATTTTGTTAGACTGAAGCTATCCCCGCTCGATCTGCACTTCTCCATTTTATTAATTAATATTTTGCCCTCTAGTGGCTATTCAAAACAAAATCCGGGCATACTTAGACAACATTCCATCAACTCAGGAGCTTAATTACTCATATAAAAAAAACTCGGTTCTTCGAAGCTTCAATGTAAAAAAATGTAACCCATTCAAAAATGAAGTTGATATTTTTTCCTGGCGTGGCTGATAGTGCAGCTCCAATTCCGGCGCGATTCTTTCGAATATATTGACGAGAATTGAAGTATTCACTTCTGTACACAGCAACCTCTCTTTCGCGGAAAAAGTTAAGGAATCTCAATACCGATGGGAGAAAGAGAAGAAGGGTTGATATCGAACACGAAAAACCCCTTTCCAGGCCGTGACACACTTGCCACGAGGCAAAAAGGGGTGACAACGGTGGGGATAGGAGAAGAGAAACGGATGGAGCTCGAGGAGAACTTTTTATCAGCCGCTTGAAACAACCCCTCCTTTCCTCCCTCCATTCACCCTCCTTTCCACTCCCTTAGGCTATAATGCATCCTCTTGTCTTAGCCGCACTCCATCTCCTCTACTCCCTCCAAACAAATTTACTTCACCACGTGTCCCTAGCATCACTCCATCTCTGTATCTATCCCTATATATGTATGTGTATACCCAACCTCCCCTTCCCAACCCGACTCCTCATAGGCGGATTTACGAGCGACCATTGTAGCAGTAGAAGTAGTATTGATAAGTAGAACTAATATTTCCCTTATATTATTTGTTAACAATTCGTTTAGTTTATATACCTGTGGTATTTGAGTAATCATATAATCTCCTTGTCATCGTTTTTGTGCTAACTTAATATTTCATTGTTGAATACCATAGTGTCGTTCTTTTTCCAGCACCCAGTTTTTATTTTTGCTTTATAAGCCCGTTTATTTAAGTCGTAGTTGTATTTTTAGCGTATTGTTTCCGTAACTCATAGTTTATACAGTTGCACGTTGATTGTGTACTAACCATCTTGTGTGTGAACTAACGTTGTTTGCGTTGTGACTAACTTCTTTCAACCTGCGCTTGACCATTGATCCCTTCACTCGGGCACTCCAGGAATAACTTCCCCGCGAATATTAAGCGTTAGCATAGTCTTTATTGTTATTATATAAGTTATTTAAGAGCTTATAGAAACCCGTACTTGGAAAAGATAGGATGACTCCCCTTAGGCCCTCTGTTTCTCTCTTCAAGAGTGCTGCTGATTACGAGTTCTTGCGGGCCCGGGTCGCGGAGCTTGAGAAGTTAGTTGCGGAGCTCCGCTCTAGGGTGGAAGGGGCCGAGGAGTCTTGTGTCCGGGTGGGACACGTGAGGCGCTCCTCGAGATCCCTCCGCGCCGGGATGGCGGCTCGGGTTCGCCCAAGTGCTAACGCCGGCTGGGTGATCGAGGAGTCTTGCGCGGTCTCTCCACGGGTAGGGACGACTCCCTCCGTAAAGCCTGATGAGTGGAGGGTGGCTACACGTGTAGTCGTGGGGTGGTGCTGCGGAGGCAGGTGGTAGGTGAACATACCCCTGTTAGCAACAGGTTTGCGGTGCTGTAGGAGGATAGCTCAACGAACTCTGTGACCGTACCCAACCCACCTAAGAGGAGTCGGGTTGGGAAGGGAAGGTTGTTAGTGATAGGTAGCTCTAATGTCCGTCGTGTGATGGTGCCTTTGCTATCAAGGGCCCGCCGGGAGGGAGTGGTGGAGCGGTTGTTCTCCAGGTGTATACCAGGAGGTACGGTGCCCCAGGTAACGATGGCGGTACGGGAAGAGGTCGTTGGCACGGGCTGCTCTAGTCTGCGGGTGGTGGCGCATGTTGGCACCAATGACGCCTCGAAGCGCGGCTCCGAGGAATTTTGAGTTCCTTTAGGGATTTAAACTCCGACGTCGGTCGTGTCCGAGAGGAGTCTGGGGTTGATGTGCGTTTAACCATCTGCAGCATTATCCCGCGGATTGATTGTGGCTCTGAGGTTTGGAGTAGGGTGGAGGGGCTAAACCGAAGGCTATGGTCTTTCTGTAGGGGCATGGGGGTGGATTTCGTTGATCTTCGTCCGTTTCTCGGATCGTGTGGGGCACCCCTAAATGGCTCGGGGGTTTATTACACGCCGGAGGCATCCCAGGGTGTAGCGCGTAGGATCCTTGAGCATAGTAGGGCTTTTTTAGGCTAGAGAGCAGGGTAGAGTGTAGGCGTCTTAGGGGAATGGGTGTAATTGAGAGGATAACAGAGAACAATATTACGAGAAATCCGGTCAATACCGCAAATAAATTATCGAGCGATGAAGGCGCTGACATCCGTGATATCAATAGTGTTAACGTTTGGGATTTCGATAAAAATGGTGAAATAAAACGCAATCAGAAAGAAAATGCTATATATGTAACGCTATCTCTCTTATTTGTTTAATACGTTTAATTACTTTTGTATTTTCAGATAAACTTTTTCTACATTAACATATACGTATATTATGTACCTTATCTCTTTCCAACAGCAGTCATTATACTATGTAGGGTTTTCGCAGGTTTTTTCCACCCCCCTTCTCTTCATGGGTGTTTTCCTTCGTGGTTGTTTACTGGGTTGGCCATGCCTGGCTCTACCTGGGTTTTTAGCACAAAAATTATATCTTTCTTAGAAGCTTCTCTAATGTATAATGTGATATTTACTTTTCTGTTCTTTTTGTATTTATTTATTGCTCTAGTTCTGTTTGTATATACATTTATTCATGTTATTATTTTGTAATCAATAACGTATGGTCTCAATTTCGCCCTGAAAATAAAGTCATCTATCTATCTATCACCGCCCCCTCCTGTTTCTCTGCTTACCTCCTTTGCTCTTCTGTGGAAGGGGAAATATCTTCGTCTATGATATTCGATAGGTTTGTCGTGGTTGTTCGCTCCTGGTCATCTTCCGCCACGAGTCGGCGTTTCGGCCTTTTTTTTTAAACCAAAAGAATTTTTCGTGATGATTTATTGGTCGCACGGTCGTATCGTGTTCGCGGACTTATTAGGTAGCATGGAATATAAACGAAGCTGTTGTCAAAGATAGATAATTACTTTTCTCATCTGGGTGCAACTCTCTCCATTCTGGTGCTGAATATGTATGTTTAAGTTCTATGTTTAACATCATGGGAGTGCCTTATTAGTGCAGCTTAGGTTTTTGGCTTGTCTCTTTTATAAATTTTAATGGATGTTGTTCGGAAAGTTATTATTTTTTTAACAGTTCGCACTATGGATCTTTATTAAGTTGTGGCTCGATTGATGAACTTTATACAAGGTCGTTGTATCATTAAGAAGTACAAGGTCGCGGTAGAGTAATGAATTATCACTCGAACAGTTGGCGTTTTAGCGATAACGATTTTATGAATGCTTGCATTGGCGTTACACGGAAATTGTGTGAACTATTTTTTGAATTCGCATCTCTAGGATAAATTAATCCAGTGTGATTCTCCGATGATTTTACACCTGGAAATGAAAATGAATCACCATTTGTGATGAAATGGTATTGGAGATAGGAAATTCTCTTGAAGTTTCCCTTTTTCTGTTTTTCTTTTAGAGCCATATAAACTTCCAAACGTGCTATATCTTTATTCACATTACTTTAATTAAATATTAGGTTCCCAAGCAGAAGGTAATTTCAACCAAATTGTATTACTTATTCTCAATAGCAAATCTGTATATGTATCCTTCAAGGATTAAAGTTCGTGAAAATCGCTAAAATTATACTGTAAACAGTAAAATTATCCGCATTATAGCTTATTAATATTTCCTCAGGCATAATGGTGATTTCCAAGCGCACATTACAAGTGGCTTAATCTTTAAGATCCAGCGTTAAAAAGGTGGCGAGAAAGGTTCATGCAAATATGAAAGAAAGCGCTTTCGAAAAACATTGTCTTAATTTTGTTCTGTGAAGTATTTATTTGCATGTTTTACATCCGAAATTTGTAATTTTCAACATTTTAGCGACTTTGGTAACAACTAACGAATCAAACAAACGAAACATTTTAAAATACGAAATAAAAGTTGACTCGGTGGGATGTTACTCGGAAAACCGTCTTAATAAAATTTACCTTTAAATGAAATATCTTACTTGAGCATTATCATACAGAATAGAAACTATGAATAAATGGTTCACATTGCACAATAATTAAGGGCAGTTTATTCTTGGCAACTTTAACAACAATTTCATTTTCTAAGAAATTGTTCATACGATTTTCATCAAATTTCGTATATTTATTTAAGTTGAAGTTTATAATGATTCTACATAGTTAATATTTTTGAAAAGATAACTAAGCGACGCATTAGTATTTGAGAAAGTTTGTTCAGTGTACTTATATTGTACGCATTTTAAAAATATGACGCGTCTAGTTTATTTTCGAGATTGCGTTAAAATTTTTATTTTACTTGCTCTTATTTCAAACCACACGAACTTCGAACTCTACCTGTAGGTCATAGTCGAATTTTCGTAAAAGGATAAAACCGTCAACGTCCTCATCTCCTTTCACCGTCCTGAGGATTTCGTGGAGACGTCTCTCGTCCCTTTTTCCTTCCGTACGCTATATCCCCTTTAACGGTGAGGGTCAAGTGAATATACTGTGCGCCGAGACCAATCAATCGTTGGTTGAGACGAGAGACAGAGAGGGAAACGTCAGCCGCATAAAGAGAGGAAATATATTAGAGGGATGCCAGTGAAAAAATCGGTACAACATACATTGTACAAACTTTCTCATATATAGGTACTAATGCGTCGTTTAGTTATCTTTAGAAAATGAAAATCGTATTAGCCTGTTTTTAGAAAATCCAATTTTTGTTAAAGTTGCCCAAGAATAAACTAGCCTTATATTCATTCATTGAGAAAAATGAAATACGTAGTATTATTGCAAACGTATACTCAAGTGACTGTACGAAATTTTATTAAAATCGTTGAAGCCGTTTTTAGAAAATCAAATTATTGTTAAAGGTGACTAGAATATATTCATTTTTTGAGAAATATGAACTATACAGTATTATTGAAGAGTAAACTCATGTAACTGTACGAAATTTGATCAAAATCGTTAGAGCCGTTTTCGAGAAAATCGGATTGTTGTTAAAAATGCGTAGAATAAACTACTCTTAATTATTGATCAATGTCAACCAATTCTATCTATACTCTGCTCAGTATGATAAAATGCCTAAGTACGAGATTTCAATCATTTTCGCTTTACCGTCTAGACTCCAGAGCCAGTAACAGACAGACAGACAGACAGACGGCATTGCGAAAACCACTTTTTCGGATTCAGCGACACCTAAAACGTGTATTTCCGTAAAAATCTCGAGGTCGAATTTTTTCGCGAAAACAATACCTACTTTCTCGATACTTCGTATGAGAAAGTAAAAAGAGAACGAAATGAGACTCGGAAGAGAGTATTAATTTAAAAGAGAGAAATATATTGCTGCGAGAGTACGTCGAAGTGCAGTCTTGCATATGAAAAGAGCAAGGATTGAAAGGAAAGGATATCGTATTTTGGTGGAAAAGAGAGATAGAGAGACAGTGAGAGAAAATAATGCATAGATATTAATAAAAATATGCCTGAAAATGAGATATTATAGAATTATGTAACTAACTGTCTCAGGCATGGCTTCGTGGAAGTTTTTCTTATTATTCACTAGCAGAAGTACCCCTTGAATTTCAATGGATTTAGTGAATCTAAAACTTCGACCGTGTAACATGTAAACATCGCAAGAATAAGATAGTTGTACACAGTTTTAACCGTCGAATAGAGCAAAAATGAGATCACCGGACAACGGGGAGAGATAGTTTGGTTCCAGCGAGGCGAAGGGCACTGTAGCGCCCGGAGACGACAACTAAAATAAAAACAAAGCGAGCCGAAGGCGCAACAGTCAAGCGAGATATAATTCCTCTGTAGACTACAGATATCTTGGTAGAAACCAATCCAACCTAACTCGATCTACAAATAAAACGTAGATCCCTCAAATGTTAATCGTGACCCTAGTGACGTGATAATTTGCGGGGTTATAATGGAACAGTATCCATCTTAGCGTTCTCTTTTTATTGTTGCTAATATTTATTTGGGTAAGCATCAATAAGTTTCTAAGGGCATCATTTACTCGTACGCTTATTTCGGTAGTTCATTTTTCCGGAATCAGGTGGTGCTGCGGTCGTGGGTGAGCTATATCAAAGTTATTTTGTTTTTTGTACATTTTATATAAAACATTTGAGATTAATAAGTAGCCTGCGACCTTCCTATTTGTGAAGAAAGTATCTGTTGAAAATCTGATTACTCTAGCTTTAACGGTGTTGAAATGTATAGATGCACAAATAAATAAACAAACAAAGAAACAAAAAACTTTCACAAATATATTACAGATAATGAAGCACAGTCAGTACTTTTCCAAATATGAACCTCCCGTGGTGGCTGATGATGTGTTAAACGTGGTGATCATATCGTATAGATGCACAAATAAATAAACAAACAAAGAAACAGAAAACTTTCACGAATATATTGTAGATAATGAAGCACAGTCAGTACTTTTCCAATTATCTCCTGTTTCGGTTGACGAGGACTTAACCGTGGTGATCATATCAGAGTACTGTTTTATTTTGATTATGTTTATAGGAACGTAAGACCGTGAAAGTTTGAATGGTAGGAAGATGTAGGGAAATAAGGAAGTAGCAGAGAAGTGAAAGAGCATGAAAAACAATTGATAACAAACAGAATAGAATGAAGATCGACGAGAAAAATGTTGGTGGGGAGAGAAGGAAGAGAAACCTTTGCGATAAGAGAGAGAGTGATATAAGACTGAAAATGACACAGAAAGGTGATGGAGTAAATAATTATAAAGATACTTGGAAAGGGAGGGGGAGAATGAAGAGAGAATAGGTCTGTAAGGTGAGACAGTTATGCAAAGAATAAAATGAAGTTGTGACAGTTAAAAATAAATGAAAATATCCAATCCCAGAAATTTATAAATTATGAAAAGATAGACATATTAGTAAAAACGGGAAATTAATTAAGGGATAAATTAAAACTAATGTTCGCTGGTCGTCTCAGATAAGAATAGGATGATTAACCGTAAATAGTTTCCAGGCCAACTTAGTATTTTCGTATCTTTGATTACATTTCCCGTAATATTCTGTATCTTTTGTTTGTATTAACTCTGTCATTTCAGAAAGCTCTAACAATTCATCCATCCAAACGATTACGTTGAAGGATTTGAACAGAGTCATACATTTCCTTTTGCGTTAGTGCGAATATTAGTCAGTAAATTTAGACGCTCTGTAAGTATTAATAAGGAATATCTGAAAGAATTATTAGGAAATCCTAAGGATATGGAGGAAATGCACAATAAAATGGGTTAGCATATATGAATAAGAATAGTTATAAACCAGGAAATAAAATTAATGTGGAGAATACAATGAAGCGTCATAAATTAGAAAGGAACGAAAAATGACAGCACGTAATGGAGGAGAGTGAGAAAAAAGTAACCAAGCGATTACAAGACCGTCGTGCAATGCATGCTGAATGAGTAGCTTAGATGCCAAAAAAAAACATGTTTAAATGTAGCGGAAACAAGAAAAGGGGGAAAATGTAACGAAGCAGGAGGGAAAAATGCAGAGCTTTAAAGAAAATAGAGGCTGAAGAACATGGTCGATGGACTGAGGTAGATGGATAGAGGGAAAGGACGGGCGCAGTTAGGTATTAGAGTGTGTTCTTTAGGGAATGGGTTTAGGCGTCATAGTTGGATGAGTGGTATTGGACAGCTCCCTTTCTCTCTCTCTCTTCATCGGGATCGTGAGGACGAGAGGGATTGAGCGGTATGAGGAGTGGAGTGGAAAGAACGGAGAAGGGGAGGCGGTTATGCTTAAGAGGGCAGGTGGAATGAAGAGGAAGTGTATCGGAAGAGAAAGGGAGAGGGAGGTGCAATCCAATCGATTGGAATGATCCAGGATCGGAAGGATGAGGAAAGATTGGTCCGAGATCACGTGGGGAGCGAGACGAACCACACAGACAGAGAGTGAGAGAAAGCGAGAGAGAGAGAGAGGGGGGGGGGTGAGGAAGAGGAATGTGGCATGAAAGATGACGATCTTGGGATGGAAGGTCAGTTTGGGAATACTCTCTCCTCTCTCTCTCGCCATGCCCTTCTCTCCCTCTCTCCTTCTCCCTCCAGCTCAGACACCCTCTCTCTGTCCTTCTCACTCCCTCTTTCTCATCCCTCCCTCTCACCCTCCCCTTATTCCTCCCTCTCTCCTCTTTCTATACTCCCTCTTTCTCCTCCGTCTGTCTCTCTCATTTCTCCTCTCTTCCTCCTCTCCTCCCCCTGTTTCCACTCCTCCCTCTCCCTGTCTCTCTCTCCATTCCCCCTCTCTATCCTCCCCTTTCATTTTCTCTTATCCCCCTCTCCCCTCCTCCCTTTCTCACTTCCTCTCCTCCTCCAGCTCTTCCTTCCTCCCACTCTCTTCCTCGCTATCTCCTTTCCTCTCCATCTCTCCCTCTCTCTCCGCTCGGATGCTGACTTTCGCCCACATAGTACCGTACCAACCCGGTCACATTCCATGCATCTCTTGCCTTCCTTTCTCTCTCTCTCTCTCTCTCTCCCTTTCTGTAAATTCCTTGAGAATCCATCCTTCCCTTCTCTTTTCTCATTCCCTCTTTCTCTCACCCTTCCTCTCTCTCTCTCTCTCACTTTCTCTACTTCCTACTCCACCTTCCTCATTCCATGACCTTCCTTATTCTTCTTTCGAGTTATACCAATATCCCCAACAATTTATTATCGTGTTGGAATTTTTTTCTTTCATAAGTTCTATAGGTGGGACTCCTTTTGTATGTTCGATTTCTGGGATGTTGCTTGGAAAGGATCGTGTTTTGTATTGTATGATTTTTTAAGGCCGTTCTCCCCGCCTATTTAATTTCGGTTTGTTCCGCCTGCCGCTCGATGCTTTGTTGACTTCTGGCTTGAAATTTTAATTGATGATGGTCTGATGATGCGCTTATTTCAAACCTTCGTGCCGCTTATAGAGCAAAACTTCTTTTTTCGATTTTATTTGGGCGAACAATACATCTCGATCGGTTTTGTTTGCGCTGTAATTTTCGTTCATTTTTATCGCAACAGGTTCTTTTTTAAAATGGGAATCATCCAAAAACCAAACTAAAAAAAGGAGTGAAAAGGAGGGGTTATTTTTAAGTCTTGATGATTTTGGTATTTTCGTCCGTATTTTTGCACTAAGTACTATTACTTATTGAACTACAATAAATAATGTTATTGCGGAAGTATTTAAAATGCCACATTTACTGAGGTTTGCGTTTTATATCCTCCCTTCTTTGGAATAAAACCTCTAATGTTGTCTTAAACCGATACCGTTAATAATGGCTATATATTTGCTATGCGGGTATCGCTGACGTAGGTGGTGCAGAATTTGCTGAGGAATACTGGAGGTTAAATCGAAATTCAGGTTGACGTGGAAAGAAAATTTTGAAAATAGAAATAAAGTGTTGCGTATGAGTAGGTGCGAGTTATGCGATTGCTCTAATGGCGTTTTTCGTACGTTTGACTTATTCCATCGATTGTATGCGATTCTTTATAGGGCAACGAATAACTTTACGTCATTGAAAGAGGTAGGATAACGTTTGTCTAACAACTTGGTGCTGTTATTAAACAAAAATTTCAAAGTCTATAACTATAGAGTAAACAAACTGTGATGTAATACCTTTGAGTGAAAAAAATTCTCCCGCTCTTATTTATACTACGTGAATATTTAAATAGTAAAATTTCGAAATTTATTTCATCAAATATGAAGTTGTTGCATATATATGTGTAATTTAATTTAGGTTGGAGAAGTTGAGCCGTAACTAAAACTTTATTAGCTAAAAACAGGTACACAAAGATTGGTAAGCGGGTTTGTATAATTTTATCTGCTCAATGAAATTCGAAATAACCTTACCAAGTTACTGTTACTCTCCTTCATTCAACCTGCAAATGTGTCGATTTATTTCAAACATTCCTATCAACAACGCAAATAAATCTGCGTCAGAATCGTTCTTTTCAAGATGGACACTTTCTGCGTTGCCAGAGAAATCGGCTATTTTTGGTCGAAATACGGAAATGGTTTTTCTGCCTTTTTATTCGGTATAGGAATTGCTTGTTTTATGACATTTTCAATTTTAAACAATCACATAAATTGTTAAAATCAATACCTCCGGCTCTTTTTATAGGAATTGATAAAATTATTCCGATTTTATCGTGATAAATATTCAATTTATTTTGAATGTGGGCTGCGGTTATTGAGCTGGAAGCAGATAATCACTGTTAAACTTTCCTGTTGTTTTTGTAAGCACAAATTAATAGAGTTTCATATCGTTTATTATATGGGGCCGTAACTATTTATTTTTACAATTTCTCGGGATATATCCATACCAACGATTTTTTTGGCATCCGACATTGACGTCACATGTTCAATATTTCTTTTCGCGGACTATATTATTGTAAATTTTTATTTGATTGGTTTTAAGACAAAAGTTGTATAGATAGATGAGAATATGGAAGGAAACGGAAAAACTTTTTTTACTATGTATAATATGCGCATTTCTGCTACAGAGCAGCCCTAAATAGACTAAATACGCAAGGCAAAAACCACATAAAAGTTTGTAGGGTTGCTGAAGCTCTAGCGTGTTTGTTGCTATTTAACGGAGATCTCGATTATGTTTTCCATGTATGTTTTTCGAATAATGAATTTCTTGTACGAAACGCAACTCATCGATTTTCATTATAGAAATCAAGAGGATTTTTTGATGGAATGAGTCCTGGCCAAACGTATTATACGTGTAAAGTTTCCTACATTCCTTTCGGAAGTTTCTATACGAAACGTTAAATTTTAAATGTTACAGCAAAATCGAGTCAACATACTCCTGAAAAAGTTTTTACTGAGGTTTTACTCCTACTCCTACTCTACTACAGAACGCTTTTTCGATGGATACCGCAACGGTTTGGCACGCGTGTGATATGAAATTACGTATGTTTCTCTGCAAAACGTTATTTCGCTGTTTTAAGCAATTAAGAAAAACGTCCAGAATTTTCTCCCTAGTTTGGTATGAATTGAAAGTGTCGTTTATAGGGCTGCCATCTGGCGTGGCGGGTTCGAAATGAACAGATAAAAGACATGGCCGTGACAACGGCAATTTCCGATTGTCCGGTTGTCGTATCCAATTCGCAGAAATGTAAATGATTCATCGTCGACATTGGTCCGGAGTTTTGTATAATTGACATCTGTGACGGAGAGCATATTTCGTTTTTTCCCATTTTTGCAGTAGCAACGTCACAAGAGAATGACGAACGGTCTTTTGATTGTCACGGAGGACACTGCGAATTGCAGTTGCCAGCCATACTATGAAACGCCTTCAAATCACGTACGAATGGATTTTATTATTTAAAAAAAAAAAACGATCAGGATTTCAATGGAGCACTTTTAACGAAACGGGGGTTGATGGCCGTAATGACCTCACAACAACTACCGACGCCGACTGCAGCGCCGCGTAATGAAATCGTAGGGCTGACTATCGGAGAACTAAGCGCGGTTTTTTATTCCGCTCGAGGTCGTTCGATTTTTTTTCGGTTTTGAGGGTTGTATCGTCGATGCAATTATAGCCACGAGCGAGCGTGCCACTTCGTATTGCTGCGGCGGAATGGATTTTCCTCCGGCTTCTCGGCGCGGCAGTGTCGAACGCTAAGAAAAATTGAATTTCTCCCCCCTCCGATTTTCCCCCGTTTTATTGCAGTCACGGTGGTTGATTATCGAGGTTTTCGTGCTCATTTAACGCGCGTGGATCAAATCGAACGCGAGGTGAGAAGCGCGAAACGAGGAAATGCGTTCGCGATTTCGGAGAAATGCGTAATTTACGGATTCTGCTTCCGTTATGGGTCGCTGTTTCCGCGGCCGTTCGGGAAAAAAATCTCGTTTAATTTTCCTCCACGTGGCGTCGTTCTCTTTCATTAAGGCACCTGCTTGTTGTTGGAAAACATTCGTTGTCGGTTTATTTCCTCGTAATGTACGAAGGGAGCGTACGGTTTGACGTCTATTTTTATCCCCATACTGAGTGCTTCACGCGATAAAATTCTTTGTAATAAATGCGTAGTTTAGCATTGAAAAGTTAAAAAGTTTCTAACCGTAGCTAGCGTGAATGTTGAGCTTGATTTCCTACACCTTCCTTTATCTGTATTACTTCATCAGTTGTTATCATAAATGTGCTGTCGAACCACTATTAATCGAATGCATAGAACTCGAATTTTCCGTAAATCGAAGTGTACGTTTTCCCCTTCACGCACGCGAAGTTAAAAAGTTATATCAGTTGAAATTTAGTGTACTAGAATCTTTTCTCTCTTCCATCGGGTGAATTAGATTTTCCGATTCGATACCTATAGTTATCGTTTCAATACTGAATTTTTACCTGTGAAGGAATACTTCCTTGATCTGAACTTTTTACTTAAGCTCTGGTAACCCTTACAAAAACTGTGGATAAAGTAGAACATTTTTAATTTTATAAATAAATTTTGAAAAATTAATTTTATTTATGGAATTCGGAGAAGTTATGCAAATAAATTAGATTTTTCTAAAGTTTCTTATTGCTTTAAATTGCATTTTAAATCTTTCTATGGGTAGGTGACAGATCTCTATATTGAAAATGACAATTGCATCACTTAAATAGTTTTGCAATCATCCTTAATTTATAAAATGTGAAGTTGGAGAAGAAGAAAAATTCTGGACTTAACTTGGAATCGAACCCTCGTCTCCTGCTTGACTGGTCGGTGCTTTAACCAAATAAGCTATCAAACCAGTCTATTTTTTATTCTTGAATAGGGGCATTTACATTGAGGAAGGGCTAAGTAGTAAGCCTTCTTATTCAGTTACGTGAGAAGGCAGGATTCGGTGTTAAGTGGCACATTTTAAAAAATGGAACTTTTGTTGAATATTCCTTATTAACGCTTTAGCCGTTTAATAAGAAACCGCAATATTCTCTCATTGTCAGTTCGTCCGTTTCTGCGGAAAATATCTACCGAATTAATTCAGTTAATGAAAATAATCAACAATGTATGGAGTTCGTATTTCTTCGTCAAAGATCAGCGTAACGTTTCTGAGAAACTTTTCAAAAGTTAAATGATACCACTCTATCTCTAACAACGGTCCGAGTTTTTTTTGTTTTATCATATTTCTTTTGATTAAAAACAATTTTCTTTTTAAGCTCAGAAAGAGAAACGAATTTTATGTGTCGATTACGACCTACTACAATATTACCTACGGAAAACATGCGGGTTGACCTCCTTCTTTTAGCTCAAACGGGTGCGGAGGTAATATTTGAGTCCATTTCGCTCGCCCTACACATAATGGAATGGTAATTTGGATTGAGCTACTCAACAACATCAACTGTGTGCAGATGCAATTCGAAATGCATTAGCCTAGACGTCTGAGAAGAGCTGGTGCTGTAAAAGTACACAAGAGGCGTATATTGTATGCGAAACTCGGATGTTTAACCTCCGCTATCTTTAAACATGGTAATAGGGCTATTGTAAACAACCGATTTATTGAACTCGAGACAACTTATTGATAATATATTTCATTTTCAACATACTGTAAATGAAATTTACATACCTAATTGCGTCAGTAGGCGCTAAGTTATAATTACACTGTTCGACAGCATTTTTGTTTCCTGAACTTTGAAGGGTGATTCTGTATGATTTCGGCACGCTGAAAACAAATCCGCAATCCGTTTTTTCCCATCACCCTCCATTTTTTTAAAAATTGCAAAAATCTATTTTTTCAGTCGATTTTTTCTCGAAAATTCTTAGATGGCAACAAAAAATGATAACGCAATCTGATTTGCGACTTATTACTCCAAAAGGTTGCTACTATGTATTAAAAAAATGCATCAGTTCAAAAATAAATTACTGTAGCAGCCACAAGCACAAAACTCTGACATTTTTGTGAAAAAACGGGAAAAAACGGAAATTTTTTAAATTGAAAATGACATAACTCTCCGAAAATAAATTGTAAAAAATTTTGGTAAGCGTAAATTTGAAGCTTACTTTCCCTACTTTAAGGTATTTTTTCAAGAACTGAATTACGATTATTTGTTAAAAAGTTATTAGCATTTGAAGCACCGAGATGCGCATGGCTCGAAGAGTCCACGGTTAGATTCGTCGCCGCTATAACCACCGCTAGGCTGCGACGCAATATATCCGTAGTCTTCTCAGCTCACGCATTGTGCTGCATCAAATGCAATAACTTTTCAACAAATAATCAAAAATAAGTGTTTTTCTGTTGTCCATTGAATTATTCTTCATCAAATATTCTTTTAAGTATTAAAATTATTTTTGCACGTTGAAAACAAAAGTAGATTTTTATTCCTCAAAGAAATGTAATAGGTATAGACGATATTTATTGCCAGGATAATTATATAAACTGCATCATTGAGTTCGATAACGACAATTCTATAAAATATAATAAAGGTTAATATTCTAACATCGAAAATATTTCAATATTATAACGTAGAATAAAATAAGGTAAATCTCTCTAGTAGAATCATAATCTTACACCGATATATCTTACTTTGATTAAAAGAGCGATGTCGCGTTCGCGACTGTTTCTTTGCTTTCTTAATCGAAAAATATTTCCATGTTATACGCGTAAAAATAACACTGTTAAATACAATTTTTGTTCCTTTAAAAATCTTAGGTGATTCTGAGCTTTTTTATGCTGAATCCGAATCTACTTTAAAAATTTTTGTATCACGTATAGATTTCGAGGAATGAGAGTAGTTGTATTTACTCCGTGATGATGGTGAAATTGTGCCTAATCTCGCATCAGCTATTCGACCAGTTCCACGTTCTGTTGACTTACCAGTGCCAAGACCACCAACAAATTCAGATTTGGAGAGCAGAGATGAAGAGCCGATGTTTGTATAAAAAAATAGTTATGATACAGATTTTGAAGCTGATAATTCAAAAAGCCCCCATTTAGTTACTCAATCAGAGTTAAACGATCTTGTCATAGATCTCAATATATCAAAAATTCAGGCAGAGCTTTTAGCCTCTCGCCTTCAAGGATGGAATCTTCTTGAAAAGGAAACCAAAGTAACTGCTTTTCGGAACTGCCAAAAAGACCAAATTAACGTTTTCTCAGAATGCGGTGAACTAACTTTCTGTAACGATGTAAATGGATTAATGAAATGCCTGGGACAAGATCATAAACCAGAAGAATGGCGACTTTTCATTGACTCATCAAAAATAAGTTTGAAAGCTGGACTTCTTCACAATGGTAACACTAAGCCATCCATCCCACTTGCACATTCAGTCAATATGAAAGAAACTTATAAAGATATGAAGTCCCTCTTAGAAAAAATTAATTATAATAAGTATAAATGGAATATATGTGGTGACCTTAAGGTAATAGGAATTCTTCTTGGATTACAAAGTGGATATACAAAATACTGTTGTTTTCTCTGTGAATGGGATAGTAGAGCAAAAAAGGATCATTACGTGAATGATTAACGCCAGGAGAAAAAAATATTAAAAATAAACCATTGGTGAACCCACGAAAAGTATACTTGCCACCATTACACATAAAGCTTGCACTTATGAAAAACTTCGTGAAGGCAATGAATCGTTATGGTCCAGGGCTTCAATACCTCCATAGTAAATTTCCAAAGATTAGCGAGTCCAAACTGAAAGAAGGCATTTTTATTGGCCCTCAAATTAGGCAACTACTTTCAGACACAAAATTTGAGGAATCTTTAAACCAGAAGGAACGTGCTGCCTGGACTGGATTTAAGCAGGTTACAGAAATGTTTTTGGGAAAAGTGAAGTCTTCAAATTACGAAAATATTGTGGCAGTAATGCTACAGGCATATCATAATTTAGGTTGTAATATGTACCTTAAATTACATTTTCTGGATTCCCATCTGCATTTTTTTCCTGCCAATTTGGGCGAGGTCAGTGATGAACATGGAGAAAGGTTCTACCAAGATATTTCCACCATGGAACAATGATATAAAGGAAAGTGGAGTTCTTCCATGTTAGCTGATTATTGTTGGTATCTCATCCGAGAAATTCCACAGTCATCCTACAAGACGAAGTGATCAGCCAAAATATTTTAGGTAAGAGAAGGCATATTTCACTTTTCTTATCGTAAACACAACTATGTTCATTTCTCAAAAAGTATACGTGATACAAAACTTTTAAAAACAGATTAGTATTCAGCACAAAAATGTGTATAAGAAACACCTATTTTAGCAAAGGAAACAAAAAAAACTTTTCATTTGTTGGACTGTGTTATCTGCAGGTCAGTGATATCCAGTAATTTTATATGCCCATTTAAACGGACCGGTTAAATAATTTTTTTACCGTAATACACCTTTGAAGTTTTTTTTAGCTCTTTCTTTTCTTTAAGATATTTTTTATGTAATTAAAAAATCTATAGTTTCACTTATTTGGGAATCGTTATATTTTTTTTAAAAAACACTTATTAGATATTTATAATACCTTATTGAAAAGGGATATGTACGAGTAAGTTCGAAGTCTGGTTATTGTCTATGCCTGTATATCTATACATATCTGAACAAATGTCTTCTACAGGATTGTCGAAAGCGGGTTAATTTGGTTCTTTTATGCTACTAGTTTTGATCCAAAAATCGTACATGGCAAGGCATTATGGGTTGATTCGTTTCGGTCGCCATAATGGATCACATGAGGTACCGGGAAGGACGTCTCCATATACTCGTGATCCACGGTTTTTGCGAACGATCTTCTTCTTCTTCGTATACCGCCCCTTAGAAACTTAATCCACAACACACTTTCGTCGTACGCTTTTTACGGCCACGTGCTTTGCCTGTCGTAAACCTGCCACGTGAGACAGGAACACGTCATTTCGCGCTCAAGAGAGAGAGAGAGAGAGGAAGGTGACGGAAGATTGCCGAAAGTTTACTCATGGAAAATCCGCAACGGTAGCACACGCTCCAAACTCCGCAAAACAAAGGATGCAGCTGTGTATAGTTTTGCTCACTTTTTACTCGAGGCAAGGACACCTTTTACGTCAGTCATTCGGTGTGACTTGAGTTATTGACGGTTTAAATTTAACGAGAATGATAGACGAAAGCAACAGAATGGCGGAATTTTGAGATGCGACTGTCTTTTGGCAGAAATCATAGAAGGGTGATAGCTAGGGAAGTAGGCAAAGTGGTAGGAAAGGATTATTGAATTTATCAAAAGAAAGACTTTTTTCCGACCGAAAGGTTGGAGGCGATTGATTCACTAGAGAATTATTTAGTACGTCTTATTCGAAATTCAAGATGAGCACCTCAGTAGCAAAAAATTAAAACGCATTTGCTTATCTTGGGTATTTCCAACAGCCGTAATGTTATGGCGTACAATTAGTATTTATTTTTGAATTTTCTACACTTAAGTGCTTATTCTTAAATTTATGACGATTGTTTGTTGGTGACTACTTCCAAATTTCCTATAAAATAACCTTCCTGCTGCAAAAAAAAAATCGGAAATATTTTTCGTTATTTTATCTCGATGGCGCTCGCATTTTCCAATTCATCTGGTTTCAATTGATCCAAAAATATTCTACAATAACCCTGTTTCAACGTGGATCCGATCGACAAAAACAACCGATTGTTAAGCCAATTCTTTCGATCTAAATGTCCCCTGTTATCAGAAACATTCCATCGAACGGAAACATACAAAAAAAGCAATAACAGTCGACGACGTTATTAAAAAATAAACGCTCATATTTTTACCTTCCCTTATATCGCTTCCCAAAAACCGATTAAAAAAAAGAATGTTCGGGCGGAACCACCCAATTCCCCCATCCGCTCATACGCATTCTTTAGTCTTCGGAAACAATTGTTAGGAATGGAACGCTAGTGGCAGGCCCTCGCCGTATTCTCCCTCTCATTCCCTTAAACTCCAACCGTTCAGAATTCTCAGAATTCCGTCTGACTGCTTTTAGCCTCCTTTTCTAATAATTCATCTTTTTCGTGGATTCCTTCTACCCCCCAACCTCACTCTGTTCCCATATACACTCCATCTTTCCCTTCCTCTCCCTCGCGTCGGTCTGTATGGCTCATTCTCTTCTTCCCCACCCTCTCCCATCCCATTTACCACCACATCCTATAAAACATTTCCTCGAGTTTCCTAGAATCGTCCCACTAATTAAACGAGAATATTCAGCTTTCTCAGATTCGTTATCCCATTCCCACGTGATCCCTTCGCCTCTCCCTCTCTCTCTGTCTTCAACGATTTTCCTCAAACCATGTTTACCTCTCCTTCTCTCTCCCTCTTTCTCCTAATTCGTTAATTTTCTCTCAAATAGTTTTTCAATTTTTTTTGCTTCCTTTGTTTTTTGGGGTCCGATCCGACGCCATTTGTTTCTCGTACACTCCACTTTTTCCGGCAGTACTTCGGTTTTCGGTTTCTTTCACATTATCCCGTTTGTATTTCCTCCCTACGTCTTCCCTCTCTTTCTCCAACTCTCTCTGTCTCTCTCCCGTCTTCCTGGCAGAGAATGCTTCGTAAACGGGGTTAATACGTTCCTGCGGTTTGCGTTCTGGCGTTCCGTTCCCTTCGCTCTGTATTTCGTTTCATTTTACCTCTCTCTCGTCTCTCAAAAATCCTCGCGCTTTCGTGGAATTCCTTTTTCGGACCCTTCCCTGGGACTCTGTTTCCCATTATCCTTCCTTCCGTTTATCCCCTCCTTGCGTTTACCTCTTCCTCTTCATATTCCTTTATCTTTCATTTTATCTCCCTCCACTACTACTTTTATCTTCTCCAATATACGTAAATCTTCTCATACCACCTCCACTACTACATACCTACTACTCATCTGATCATCTCTTCCCTCGTCTCATTTCGATTCAGTCTATTCATGGCTCCTTGAAAACCTCTTTGGAACTTATAAAAGGATTCGAAGATCTTGAGGTATAAAAACTTTTTAATTTGTTGCTCGGAATTTCGAAGTTTCAAAGACTTTGACATGTAGAAGAGATTGGGAGGTGAAGGTTCTCTTATGGATTTTTGTTGGTAAAGATGCGCGACTTATTACTTAAGGAAATGAGTCGGAAGGAGGAGGGAAAAACAATCGGGGCTGTGTTTGATGTAACTGGAGGAGGGATGGGTTAAAAGACCGTGATAAGATCATTAGAAGCGTTTATGTGGGCAGAGACCGTCTGAGTAGATGTTGGAGAGGGAGAGAGATACAGACAAAGGACTTTATTAAAGGCGAAATTGAGACTATATTATTGCCCCCTCTTACATTTAACCCTACGTCAACAGTTACAAAGGATAATAAAAAATAATAATAATGATCATATATCTACGCCTACACACAATTTCACAGAAAAGAACCTGAAAGTAGATAAATAGAGGAACATACAGCAAAATACCCAATTACAAATTCGGAAACTTTATAAAAAAGAGAGAAAATATTTGTGCTAAAATCGTATGAAATATCTGACTTGGCCATCCTAGTAAAAAAGAGAGAGAGAGATAGGAAGGGGGGAGGAAGATTCAGAAAACAGCGAATTATGTAGGAAAATAACAGGAAATATACTTTTTTGAACGAGGAGCGAGTGAAATATGTAGAAAAGTCAACATTATGAACCTACCAAATTCTTCCAGTATTCATGCCTTTCCCGCGCTCATTCATAAATGTACCGCATCATTCTTTGGCCCTCATCCAATCGGATCATCTTTCAAATTTTTCTTTTTAGGTCGGATATAAATAATCGTTCGGACGTCGCATATTTCTTTTTATCGATATCATTTACGTCATTCCCCGTTTTCCCTGAATCCAACTTGTTTTTGGGTTCCAATTCCATTCTCTTGGTTCCTCCCACTCATTCTACTTCCTCAACTTTCTCCGTATCATCTCTATCTCCCATTTTCGCCATCCATTCTCATCCAACTCAATCCTCCTTTTCTCTCGCTCTCTCCGACCGTTTCGGGGTCTTAGGTTTGAGCCCAGACTCGAGCGCGACTGTCCGGGAAATGCTTTACCATCGATCATCATCAAACCAAACTCGCGGTCGTGAATAGATAACGAGTCCTCGAGGAAAAAAAAAGAAAATGGTTCCGATATGTAATAATCAATCAATATCGACTCTTGATCCGCTCGCGTCCATCCATCTTTTCGCTCCCTTCTTTCCCGTCCTCTTTCCTGTAATATTCTTCCCCCAGACCCGTTTGCTGTGTTTTTATTCGTGTTCTCTTCGTTAACTGCCTTCTGTTCCGTTTCCTCTTATCCCTTCGCGCTTTCAATCGGGTCCTTCCTTCCCAATATGTATCCTTTCTCTCTCTCTCTCTCTCTCTCTATTTCTGTCTTCTCTCGCACCCTCTTAAGACCTGTCCAACCACCCTTATCCCCGTGAGCGTCTGGCCTTCCTCTCTCTCTCTTGGGGATATATCGTAAAAGAAACGGTCTCTCAATTTAGCCCAAAGAAAAGCCGATTTTCTCCCGTTTTCCTTTCCTCATTCGTTTTTCGCTTAGAAGGGTATCCTCCTCCTCCCCTTTACTCTGTGCGTCGTACAAATTATATAGTGCGGCTTCCGATGTGAAGGTGAAATGGAAGAGGGTATCGTTGTTAAATTTCATAGGAATAAGGATCACTACTTCCGCTCAAGTTTGTGTTCCCCTTTGAACGACGGAAAGTTAGCCTGTCACGGCGACGGAAAGCTTGGTTTCTAATGACTTAGCAACAGCCTCTGCGCCCTTCTTTTCCTGGAAATGGTGTAATTTTTTCATCTTCTCTTTCATCTATAAAATCTCATACTTATTCCATATATTCCTTTCTCACTTTTTTCTATATCCTTTGACTTATCTCCATCACTTCTCTTTGACTACTCTGTTATGATTAAATTTCCTTCATTAAAATAATGTAGATTCTAGTGAATAGCACATCTAAAAAAACCGTCATTAAAGCGTAGCTTGTAATTTAATACCTATGACATTATTAAATTAAATTAAAATAATGACGGAAAACCCTTTTTAACAAAGTCGTAGTCTAAAAAAAATATTTATTATCGATTTCAGGAATAGGATCCCTCGCCGTCTCTTAAATAACTTCAGATGTGGGCACAAAACACTCGCGACAGCTAATGACTCGTAAAATTTTGCCCATCCCCTTGCCTATCTTGCTTTTGTAAATTGTAAATATTTCGGCTTGCATCCGAGAAGAATATTTAGGTTCGATTTCAGTGCGCATTTGACTCGCATAAAACGCGCAATGCAACCATCCCTCTCGTTACGCACTTCATGCATTTCATTGAAAGACCGCGTAAAGCGAAACCGTTCTGAGTGGGATAATATTCCCCATGGGGATACACGGGACTGTCTAGAGTTCAAAATACAGCGATTTAGTTGTCTTCTATTCAGAATAATTGCTTCCTTAATTGTTTGTTATAAGCTCTTCAGTCGAAGTGAAACCTGTTATGAATTCGAGAAGTTACCTAAAAATCGCGCTAAACTGTAAACGTGTAAATCGAAACCGTGTAATTCCAGGTAAGAGTGTATTTCTATTCTTGCCTCGTTCACATTCTTTTTCCTTTCTTTCCCATGTCTAGCACATCGGGTTTCATTTTTATCCACCCGATCATAGATCCACTTGAACTTGCTTGCCACTCTTTCTCCCATTCCATTTCATGTGACATTTCCACCCTTTCTTTTCCGTAATTTTTTTTTAGTCTTCGGATCCAGTCTTCTTTGATCGACAATTTTATTTGAACATTAGATTTTGAACCTTTATTTCCCACTTTATTCTTTCCATTATCTCTCTATCACACTACTGGCTGAGAGCGTGTCGCGCTATATTCTCCTTGCTTGCTCGTTCAAACGGTTTCCTCGATATTTTTTCCGTAATATTAATCTAAAATAACTGTTTTAGGTCACTTAATTTTTCCGGAAATGTTTTAGTTTTAACATTAAAATGTAAATCTGTTACTGCAAGCTTAAAGTGACATCGGTTTTTTTTATGGTTTACAGCAACGGAATCAGTAATCACAAGTTCGTCATAAAAATGATCGAATGTCTGTTTTCGCAGTGTACCGAACTATGTTTCGTGAAGATGAGCATTTTATGTTACCCGATTTCGCATTAATGAGTGTTTACGATACAAATGTCTATCCAGCAGACATAAATTGTTTTAACGAATCAGACACCTCTTTCAACAAAGAAATATCCTACCATTCTGTTGCGATCGACTAATCCTTGATTCCAATATGACGCGCAACCATTTCATTTGGTCTAGTTCGTCGGGAAATGTGTTTCGTCCTTTTAAACTCAAATAACTTATTTCCCAATGATTTTATTATGCGAAAACGTATTTTTCTGGAAGAAGATTATGACTCAAAACTTTTATATGCGTTAAAGCACAGAACCGTAGTTTTTATTTCTCGGATTGAAAATGAATTTGGTGTGTTACAATTGAACTAGTTTATACATATCTAAGCGTAACTACTCTTTTTTCTTTTCTTCCGTTCATTTTTTTGGCAGTGAATCAAATTTATGTTCAATTTTTTACACTCCTTGATACAAAATAGCAATAATCCTCCAGCTTTTCATTAATACTGTCATGTATATGGCTGAAACCATGAAATTTTCCCTTTTTCCATAGAAATTGGCAAAGGTTTTAAGACATTTCGCATAGTAATAGGTCTTTTTTACGTCCCTCTCGGATGATGGTAAATATGTGACGTTTATGAGGGTTACGAAATATCTCCTGACGACGGATGATTCGAAAAGGAATCCCTTATTTTTTTATGCGTTCCATAACGGGACGAATATATTTTTTAGGTTCGGTGAAAGGTAAAAAGAGGAAAAATCACCATGGAAAGGAAAGTCTTATTTCCCTAACCTTGAGAATCTAACCGCAGCCTTCGTCGTTTTCTCCGCCCACATATAATTTTGACCTTCAAAAGAAGGAAAACTTAGCGGAAGATGAAGCTTTTGCGATGATCGTTTTAATTAACAGTTACTTGTTGTAATAAAAAGCCCATGCGAAAGGTAAAAATATTCCTTAAATTGATATTTGGAACGTGTTTAATAATTCTACCAATGAAGTTCGGAAGTTTGAAAACTTAACTTAAGATTTTAAAAATAAATTATCATCCATGAAAAATTTTGGCTAACTATTAACATATCACATATCTTCGTTTTTGATTTTATGATATTTTTATCTGTGTGAGCTGTCACTTTATGGCAATACATATAAAAATGAAAGTTTGTTTTTCATTGAAACCATGATATGATCGCATTTCTCCCCAAGTAAAACCACGCGTTCTGATGAAATAGTATTTTAGAGCTTGATGTCGTATACAATTCTACATAAGACATTTCTGAAAAATAACTAAATGATATCCATTGATATTATAACATATCGAGTTTTATGTCCATCTCCCGCCCTATCCATAATCTCCTAACGTCATGCAACGACACCCCGTTCTCGGAAGCTGCCATCCTCCGTCATTCTTTTCCATATCCTGTCTATATTCGACAGATTTGAGTGGTTGCTTAGGTGTTCTATTCAAATTCAAACTGCGGTAAAATATTTTTATTAGGTTAATTCTTATCGAGGTAACCAGTGGCATTGCTTTATGCAGTAGGAGGGAACGAGTTTAAAGAAATTGTAATAACGAAGGGATCATCCCGAAAGCTCCACCGTCTACAAATGTGTAGTTGCCTATATATATATATATATATATATATATATATATATATATATATATATATATATATATATATATATGCGTGCATGTGTGTATGAAATATCTAGAGTGCATTGCAAAGAGTAGTTAAAATGAAACGGGATGCTGGATTTATTAAATTCCTTTTTTGAAATGGGAATGCTTTGTACACCTCTTCAATTTTTTTCTCTGGAACAGAAAAAAAATACTGTCTCTGTCATAAAATCGAGAATCCGAGCCCGACTTCTTTTTTTTGCAAAATTATCCGCGGAAGGACATACGGTCCAGCGGAACGTAGAGGCCGAGTGACCCAGATCGTTCGCTCTAAATTTCGTGTGTGCGTGACGTTGTTGTTCTCGTTTCGAACAAAATAAAAGTCATTTAAAGGGGACAATGCGTTTGAAAGATAAAGGACATTATTGTAGGATTTTTGCGAGTTTGTACTCTAGCTGAAACGCATTTCGGATGATAGTTTATTTCGGGAACTTTACCTCTCGATGAAATGATGACTTTCCAGTATTACTTTGTAATGCTGTTCTTTATGATTAACGTGGCATAATTTGTGGCTAAATCTCTAAAAGAGTTTAATTCCAAAAAGACACAGGCACATGTGTAGCGTGGTTACAATCATGATTAAAATCATTTTTGAACAGCTGTGTAACCCTATTGACGCTTTCATCGTAATTTTATTTTTTTAAATTGTATTCCTTGCGAATTCTCGTGAATTAACAAAATTAGATCACTTAAGCTTTGTAAACTATACGAGCAGAGAGGCTCTGTTCACAACTTTCAACTGATTAAACACGAGGAACGCGATGTTTGTACGGCGCTAGAAACATTTTGCTGCAGTTGTGAAGTTAAAACGTGCCGCTGTTGCGACGCTAACATTCAGTTTATTCTTCCAAGCTCACACTTTGAGTCTAAACAAAGCTAAACAAATGAATTTCTCGATGCGGAATCACGAATTTAGAGCTCAGAATGTAATTTTTGCTCTCTCATTTCATTAACTAACTCCACCTTTGCTACTTTACGTTATACGCACATCTTTGCCACGGAAGTTTTTACGCAGTTTAATAGGGCTTTCGTCCATGACGCTTTCTGTGCACAACCCCGTGCCACGCTTCGAGCGATGAATTTTTCACACGGGCTCACTTGGTGGCCTCAGCCTCAGGCTGAAATGTCATGAAATAAAATCATTTATATAAATACTATACAATAAAATTTTTAATTAGAAATATCTATCTGTAATCACGATAAAAACTTGGTATAGAAGAATTAAACTAGGCATTTTTCGCGTAATCGGCGTAGAATCTTCAGACTACTAGTTTTCGGATTCGAAACGAGAATATTTCGATTGTACAGAGGCCGATACAGCAGACTCAGTTTCGTGCATGAATATTCCAGTCACCTAAGTGTCATATTACCTATTCAAAGCACATAAAGCCTTTGCAGTATCAACTTTTCTAGATGTTTTCTCTTTTTTGAAATTTATGTATTATGGTGAACTGGCCTTGAAAACCCATAGAATATAGAAATGAGCTGAGGTCCAGTATAAAGACGCAAATAAAGCTTTGTAATTCACGCTAGGAAAAGTGAAGTAAATATTTTTCCTTCCTTCTCGCTTTCGCCCTTTTCCGCTCCATCTCTTGCCGAAAATGAGAAGAAAGCACGCAAGAAAGAGTGGAAGACACTTGCAGAATTGGAAGTTAGGGTTACGGTTATTACCATATATATGAAAACTTAATGAGTAGTTGCGGGTAGAAGTTTTGAGGAAATACAAGCGGGATCAACGGTGCAATGGATGGAATTTTGGCCTGCCGGAGGGAGAAAGATTGAGGGAGGGAAAGGTGGAAGAAGATGAATATAGGGAGACTAATGTTTGAAGAGGATGATGAAGAGAGAGATAAAGAGAAAGAGAGAGGAAGGTGGCAGAAGGGAAATAATATGGGGAGGGAATTATAGAGGGGGATAGGAAGAATGGAGAATGTAATTTTTGCAGGCGATGCGAGCAATGTTGTTTATTATAACTGCAAACTGAACCGAGGATGTTGACGTAATTTGATCCGTATTTACGACATGAAAGGAAATGCCCATTTTTCGAGGTGTGCTGTATCTCGTAGGCATTTTTTCCACCGAGGCGAATGAGCCGTGTAATATTAATCTATGAGTGAAATTGCGTCGAATAGAAGTAGCCTTAATGAAAAGGAATCGAGGCGACTGCTTTTTAATTATCTTGGAGTCCGATGATGTACAGTAGACTTTATAACCAAACACGTTGTTAGCCTTTGTATTCGGTATAATGACTAGTTATTTATGCTTCCTAGTAATTAATAAGTATTTTTATCTTCAATAATTATTCGCCACTATGAGAATTGGAATAACGAAACACGTGAGTCATTGTAAATCGAGATTTAGGTTTCTATCTATTGATCATTTATGTGAGAAGCCTTATCGTCAGGCATTCGGAATAAAGAGATGAAGCGGAAAATGGCTAAAAAGAAAGGCAAGAACATTTTATGTAGAAAAGGCAAATTATTTTTCTTGATAACGGTTTGGAGATTTAGTTACTATAGGAATAATGCTAGCAATTGTTTATTTCTCTACTAAGTTGTCTAAACAACTGCATCCAAACCACCGCAGATATAAAGTTAGGAAAAGGGACAACATATTAGATTGATAATAATATTTATTTATGGAACTCTTGTTGCCACGGGAAAATATATACCTCGAAATTTCAGGATGTGTACATATCTCGTATTCTCGGTAATCATTGTTTGCATGTTCGAATATAATCCAAAGTCATAGGGATTTTAATCAATCCTCAAATTGATATTCATATAAGCAAGGGTCTGTCTTTACATTCCTCCAAAAAAGCGGACGGTATATCATAAGTTGGAATTATTTTGCACTTTCGTGAAGTATGTATATTTGATATCCATTTCGGATTATCGGTATCGATTTATTGATCCGTATGATAACGTTTGTGCAATAGTTAGGGTTTCGCGGACGCTTGAGTATTTTATTCTGTCCGATACATTCATTAAATCGCATATATTGTGTCTCTAGTTAAAATTAGAGATCTCTATTTAGATAATGAACCCGATAAAATTTCATCGGCCAAAATTTCGGCCCACATCAAATTCATTGCCTATAGATAAGCGTTACCATCATTTGCATCTCCGGACAAAATGCATATATTTAGGGGTCATGTTCATTCAAAATGCTGATTTGCTGCGGTTTGTTTTAAATAAAATGAAAATCAACACACTTTTAAGCGACTTCTCTTGTATCATTAACCCAATGGGGACCTGATACTATATTTTCGTGTTTTAAGTGGAAATCGCATCTGTCCACAAAGAGATTTATATAGTACATATTTATTTTGAATGAACTTTTGCTGGAAATTTTGAAAGTATTACCCCTGTATTACTAATGCTTCATGCCGTTAAATTTTGAAACCTTTTCAACTTTGAAGTGCAGTGTCGCTGTAATATTGTAATTATAACAATTTGTATGAAAAAATCACGTTTCAAGTGAACTGCAAGTTAAAGTATTTTAAAAGCATTGAGAAATATACCTATAAATATAGCGAATAAATGAATAATTTTCCGGTTAAATTAGTTTTATAGTATAGCTGTCGCATGGGGGATCATACGCTAAGCGTATTTGTGTATGACAATTTTTTGACAGAGGCACATTTTGGGATTTCGCTTGGCAGATTTTGCGACGCTGCCCACCATTTACCCCATATCTATACATTTCTTTAATAAAACAGTTTCAAGACAAATAAGATAACATTATCTCTCCTCCAAGTTTCGATATCTGTTCGGTTGACATTTTTCCATAAGCATTTACAACTTATTACCCCGTGATCGCATCACTAATCGATCACCGGGTTCGCGTGACTCAAAATGTATTTTTTCGTTATCTCCAGCATTAAAAAACGTGGGCTCCATAACGTTCCATAAAAAAATGTGTCCATAAATTCCGTCCCCATTCAGTATTCGATGCTTTCGATAGGTCGATAGAATTGAATGGCATTTGGCTAATTTAAATTTTTTTATTTTTCACTGTCGGATGATAATCATAATAAAGCATTCTTGTGCGCGAAAGATTATCGGTGCTACGTATTTTCGCGTCCATACATCAGCCAATGGGAGTCGATTTATTAGACAAACTAGTGAATAATAACGAATAAAGATTCAGTTATAAAAAAACGGAGTTGAAATCATCGAGCACGGCGTACTTGTATTTTATTAAATAACTATATAACTAATAAATAAATGTTTTAATACGGTTTTTCACAATTTTTACACATTTCTTACGCATTAGGATCTATCCAACAATAAGATTTAACTATTGCAGTTGTTATGGCGATGAATTGAATAAATGCGTAAAATTCACGAAAAAATAGACGTAAAGCTAATTTTTTGCCTTTTTCGAATGAGATTTGAATTTCTACGACATGGAAATGAATTTCCATAGTCATCTCGGCATAAATGTGAAAATCTCCCGTCGATATCTTATTTCTGTGATATTTTAAAATGCTAAAGAAAAAAAAGGCTTGCTCGCTTCGTTTTAGATCTGCACGCGATATTCAAATTGACAAAATATGTGCACTTGGAACCAAACCCAGGACTGTTGTCGTTTAGTAAATGCCTATGTACACGGCGAGCAGCTTCAAATTGAAAAGTTGAAAAGTCAAGTGATTCCTGGCAGTTTGACAGAAAAAGATTGAAAAGCATTTTAGTTATGTTATTCCCTGTCTTTATTCTCCCATCTAGTTCCGTATGGCATGACACGGTTAAAGAATAAGCCTGTTATACATGTAGTTTTCCAATTCTGTCTTTCTTTCTTGGTATAACGCTCTTAGAATCTTTCAATATCTCAGCACTGGAAGCAGCTAGAGATATGAAATCTGGTGTGTTCTTTGATGACCACATTTGCTACCAGAAAATGTTATTACTTTTACATAAGGTGTCCTAGGTTCGACTCCAGATATCCTTTCGTATTGCCATTTAAAAGCACGAGAAAAGACGATTTTGACCTTGCTGACATTTTTTCTTTTGCATACGTATTATTATTTCCCTGTCTTTGCACACCAACAATTATATGTAGCATTGACGAGAACAAGGTGGGAGAAGAATATCAAAATGTTATAGCCGAAAATAAAAACCAAAGGCATTTACTAAACGACAACAGAATATTCACTAGGAATTTTGTATATGTAAAAGTGTGCTATTATTTATTTTAAATGAAAATATTAATAATCTATCTATCTATAATTCTTCCGTTGATATTTCAACGGGCATTACACTAGTTATATAATAAGAAGAATAAGCCTATTATATAATAAGACTAGTGTAATGCCCGTTGAAATATCAACGGGAGTAAATATTCGATCGTTCAAGCTATTTATGGAGATCAAATTGGCATCAGGAACATAAATGGTATTGAAAGTCATTTCCCTCTCCTTTATTCCCACCCTCTTCCCCTCTCTTATTTCCCTCTCCCTCTACCTCCCTCTCCTTCCATCTCTCACCTCTCCCCCCCCATCCCTTTGACCCTCCCTCCCTCTTTCTCGTATTAAAAGCAATCAAAGCACGTTTACACCAATAAGGATTGAAACAACAATACGATATCGATGTCTAACAATGCAATTGGTAGGCAAGGCAACATCCTTTTAAAATGGCTATATTTCCTCAAACTGTGTGAATTAAACGTTTAAATTGAGCTGTTTCGAACTGTAGGCGGAAAAGACGAACAGAATAGGAACCTTTATAATGTTGCTTTCATAATGGTTCACATCCGAAGTTCGTAGGTGAATTATTTCTAATTTTAATCTAAAAAACGAATGAAAGCCTGCGCGTCGAAAGGTTCATTTTTACGTGAAATTACGTGTTATATTATTGGAAATGAAAATCATCCCCTGGAGTCGAACTCGGGTCTTTGATCTCGAGTTCGATACATTAAAACGTCGTGTTATTATATCATAATGCTGTACTGAAAATTTCATCAAATTCTGTTCAGTCGTTTGCTAGATATTAAGCTTCAAAAAGCATTGCTGACAAAGTGACACTGTATTTTATACAGTTTGGATAATAAGATGTTTTAATTCGGTTTTGTCAATTAAAAAACGTGGATTTATTTTTTTGGCCGATAATTACACAAGTATGGTGGATTGATATGAAATGATCCACGTTTCCGTAATAATTAAAAAATGAAGTCGAAAATTCAACCCTCATTACCACCATGGCATACTTGATCGAATATGCTCTCTATTATCATGACAATAGTTCATCTGCTGATGACGGCGTCAAGCAAGTTTAGAAGTATATTACAAAACATCTTGCAGCGACACCCACTCCATCCCGCGGAGGATGATAAAGTTACAATCTCTTTTGAACTCGACGAAATTTCGCAGAACACATTTAACCGCTCTCTCTCGTTCCATAACTGCGCGAAACCTTCCACCCGTAGCGCTTAATTTTGCGCGTCTGTTTTGAACGCTCTCAGTTCTCCCGTATCTCCTGTTTCCATTTAATCCGTCTCATTCCTTTCTCCCTTTCCTTCTCTCTACCTTATCTGTTCGTTACATACCACATTTTTGCCCTTTTATCTCTCTCTCGTTATTCTTCCAGCTCCATCCATGATCCCTCCCTTTTTTTATCTCCACATTTCTTTGTCTCTTTCTATCTTTCTGTCTTACTCTCTCTTTACATCGTCATCCTTATCTCCCCGTCCTTCATTTTCTTTCGCTCGCTCTCCTTTTCATTTTATCACACAGGAAACATTGTACCGTGAAAAAATCGACTTTGAGATTTTGGTGAATATTCATGTTTTAGGCGTTTCTCGTTGGCATTTCATCCTCTTCCCTATTCGTCGTTTCCTCCTCCACCTTCGCACGCTCCTGTTAAGGATCATCCCTCTTATATTATTTTTACTAGACTTCTCCTTCCAGCCACGCCACTAGAAGAGATACGATTACTCTTTTTTCCCCTCCAAACTCATCGTATTCCACAATATTTCGAGGCTTAGTTAAAATAGAATTTTTTAACAATCAATCCTAAATGTCGTCATTTTATCGCGGGCGAAATATTCCATCGGGAAAGTCGTGCGGAATAAGATAAGATAAAGATAAAATATAATAACCTGCAAATCACCACATTGGTGGCGGCAGGGGGTGCAGAGCACCCAAAGCCTACCTAATAACTTCTTTAGCGGGAATTTCTCTCCTGTTATGAGTTTGTATGGTCCTCGGGTAAAACGAACCCTGATATCGCTCTGTTCTACAGTCGATCTCTCTCATTTTATCCTCGTGATCGTGCCTACCCATGTAAGTAGGTGCCTCTGTTATTCCTTAGACCTCCTCTAATAGAACTTCCGACTTAAATTTGTTCAAAAGCCTTAACATAGCGCTAAGTCTGCGGTCCTCTAGCGACATCCAATTCAACTCCTTCAAGAGTGATGTGACGCTTAATTATTGCTCATATTTTTGCTTAACGAATCTGGCTGCTCTGCGTTGGATTCTTTCTAACTCATGTATCTATCCCTTTTCGTACGGATCCCATATGCTGGAAGCTTAATCGGCCTGAGGTCTGACCAACGCATTTGAAAGGGTGATGTTGAGTATGAACGAGAGAAAGAGGGACTTGGTTTTTTCCCCGCCTTGTGGATTCCAAAATGGCAGAACTAGTTATCTGAAAACAACCTTAACTTCCCCCTTCTCTCTGTTTTTTCTCCCTCTCTCACACACTCAAACGCAGGGACTAAAACATGCTTCTCCCTGTTATTGCTGCTCTTTCTCTACCTTTCTCTAATATCTCCGCCGACACCGGCGCCTACTAAGGCTTCATCTTCGCTTTCACCTCTGAGCAATATCACTCGCATAAAAACTGAGCTCTCTGGCTTCCCTTACGACTTGTATAAAATACGCAGTTCCTTTTTACCGTAAATAAAATGTTGGAATCGGCCATTATTATAATATATTAGTTACCTTTCCGATATCCAATCATTTGTTTCACATTCTTTCAGTTAACTCTTAAAGTGATGTTTTTCGTCCCACTCAGATGGTATTTCACGCATTTTTTTTAAATCGCAAAATCATTGGATTTGAATTTATATGGCTTTTATTAGCCTTTTAGTCTTACGTTCAATCCCTCCACTATTATTAATTCTGGAAAAATGATCTTTTCTGTTATTTTGTAGAGTGTGTTCATTTCCTCTTAATCTATTTCATTTAGAATAAATAGGAATTACTCTGCTTATAAAGATTGAAGGTATCATTCATATATATATATATACACCTTTAAGAGTTTTCTTTTAATTGCTTCCTCGAATACAGAAATTAAATTTTCCCTTCCTTCTCAGCAGCTGTATTAACTCTCTCATCAATGCTGTCGTTTTATTTTGGCTCGTTTGTGGATTAACTTATTGCGGAAATTAAGGAAATATATGATTTAATAAGAATTGCATATGCAATGTAGCTTCTGTATAGTGGACGATTGTATATTGAATTACATACATCTGTGAGCGTATCACACACTAATGTAATTTTGCGAACTTGGAGCTGAGAGTTTTTCAAGCGAGTGTTGCAAGTAACTCAGGCGTTTTCTGGTGTGGGATTCCATTAGATCAGTGGTGCACAACCTACGGCCCACGGGCCGGATGTGGCCCGTGAGGGGTTATGTCCGGCCCGCGAAACCCTGATGAAAAAGCAATCCGAATAATTTAACACAAAAGTTCATATATTTTTAAGAAAATTTTGCCAACAAATCTTTTAATAGTATCGGAATGTTTACAATAAAAACCTCATTTAGATTATATTTTCACTTATTGGAACCTCGGAATATATAGATAACTTCCGATTTAAATCATAATTCGGCCCGCGGAAGAATTGTCAACTTCCATTGCGGCTGAAGGATTCTCAACCACCGATGCGGCCGGCCATGCATAAAAGGATGGGCACCACTGGATCAGATCATCAATTTAAATTTAGCATGTTCTAGCTAAAATTAGCCTAATCTTTCCGCTAATTTGCACAGCACTTCTTTTAAGGACCTATTTCAGATAATCTCTTTGGTATTCAGCATTAAACGAGAAATGATGACTCGCCTCAGAGAATTCTTCCGCGCTGGCAATAAATGCTAGAATTCTATGCTTTAATTACGTAAAAGGGTTGCAGATTAATGGTAACGTATCTCGTAGCAACAAAGTTACAGTAATACTTTTAGCTCTGTGGCAACCGGATTCCCAATTCGCATTTTCCACTTTATTTCGCCCGTATTCGGCCTCCATCCGCGCGATAAATTCGTTCACGTTCTTCGTCGGGTAATCACGTTATAATCGGATCCTAAAATGTTGCCTTGCGCCATCCTAGCGCTTTCGCTAACCGGTAAGAGGAAAAAAAAACAACACCGGGGAATGCCAAAAATAAACCCCAACCCCCCCACAAAAAATACGTAAACCCGACGACAGACTCTAGCAACCACACAGACGAACTCCACCCCTTGTGACGTCATCTTATCGCCGCAATAACGATTCCTCGCTTTTCCCCCTCTCCCCCGCATCCGCCATCTTACCCATTCCCCCTCCCTCTTCAGCTTAATTTTCCCGCCGATTTCGTCACTTCCGGCGCAATTATGGCGCCATTCGCCGAATTTCGCGTCCTCTCTTTCCCTCCCTCCGTTTACACCACCGCACACTCTACATATATATATATATATATATATATATATATATATATATGTATATCTCTCTCTTAAACGCCATTCTCATCTTCCTACATCCGCAGCTTCCGCGACTGCCGCTCGGAGAACTATAAACTCTCACAAAATCCTCTCTCACTCCTTCATCTTCCATGCACTCAGTCTGCACCTCATATCCCTTTAGTTTTTGTTATGCCGCCCTTGGAATCCGCCTCGAAACAGGAAGCGAGAAAAGGAGTGCTAAACAAAGTGCAAAGCTAGAGAAGGTAAAGGGAATGTGGAGATAAGGTGGTTAAGAAAGTGAAAGGTCGGAATAGGGAGAGAAAGAAGGATAGGGAATTGAGAGCTGATGGTAACACAGATATGAGAAGAGAAGAAAGTAACAGGGAAGTCGAGGGACTGTTAGAATGTTGAGATGAGGAGCATGGAAGAATTATGTCAGAAGGGGAAGAAGAGGCAATTATGCATAGAGACGTAAGGAGAGAATAGAGGAACTGGGAGAGATTCGCAGAGTGAATCAGACCGACATGAGAACTTATTAAGGGAGATTTTATATACGTACTATACATTTATACTGTGCCGTAAAAGGGTATGGCGAAGGTCGCATTGGCCAATATGCTCCGCTGACAAAAGGCGCCAAACGTTCCCGAAAAAATGCCGAAAGTTCATTTTCTCATAAATATGTATTATTTTAATACTCAAACGTTAATTTAAATGTAATCAAAACGCTATTATTCTTTATTAAAACGCAGAAAATATTATATTCTACATAAACAACGTGTTTTCTAAAATTTTGCCATAGGCGCCATATCGCCTAGGTACGTCTCTGCATTTATTCATATACTGTATATGTACTTGCATTTAATACTTTTTTCACGCATGTCTTAATAGTTAATATTTGTTTAGGTCCTAAACTTTAGGATAACATAAATGATTCTTAGACTTTGTGGTAATAACAATAGTAAATCAGTCAGTGACGTAAGTAGGGTGTGGCGAAAGTGGCATTTTCCATAGACGCCACCTGAAAAATGTACCTAACGTTCCCTCAAAACATGTCAAACGTTTATTGTCATATATAATTATTAATTTAATACTCAAATGTTAAACTTATATCTAATAAAATTCTAATGTATTCTATAAACATGTAGGAAAAAATAGTATTCTACGCAATCTAGGTGTTTCCTAAAAGTTTGCCTTAGGCACCAGATTTTCCTGATATGTACGTACTTAATACCAGCCAAGTTTAACATGAAAAAAACATCCTAACGGGAAAAACATTTACCAAGAGAAGGGATGTGTAAAAAAAACAGCGAAAAATTCTCAAGCAGCTGCTGAAAAATAAAGAAGAAAATGTGCATGCTTAAAAACAAAAATATACACGCAGAGAGAAAAGGTAAGAGCAGAGAGAGTGAGGGAGAGAAAGTGTAAGAGACAAGTTCCATTAAAAGAAGGGGAAAAGTTGCAAAGAGAGAGAGAAAGAGGAAAAGGGTAGAATTGGGAGAATGGAGAGAGTAGAGTGGAAGGAGAGAGGAAGAGGAGTAAATGGGTTGCGAGGGATATGTTTGTAGGTTGGGGTAAAGCCAGATAAGAGTCTCTCCGTGCCCTCTTTACTCGGCGCGAGAGATGCTTTCCTCCACGGTGTAATGTGCACGTTTCAAGGTCGGACTCTCCGAGGATATTTTCTTTCGAAAAAAATTTACAATCTTTTTTCGAGGAGTAATTAACGCGCGAACATTTTCTTGGATATTTTTTTAAACGAAGCATGTGTTTTGTGAAGGCACGCGAGAGGTTGTTAGCAGGTTATTACGAGACCACGATAAAGGAAAGGAACATGGTTCCATTAAGGGATTAAGATTTTTGCTTTAATGGAAGGAGAAAGTGATTCGCTTTTATTTTCTTTCTTCTTGACTAATTTGCGCTTTAGACAAAGCCTTGAAGCTTTTACCTTATGTGTATAGGAATTTTAGAATGCCGCTGTTATTTTCTTTTCGAGTGGTGTGTATTTCTTCGCGGAAAAAATTATCGAATTAATTTTTTCCAGCTTTCATTTTATATTTAAGCTTATGAGTTTTTGTAGCACAGAAATTTAGAAAAATAAAAATATTTATTGTTTTTTAAGTATTTCAAAGTATTTGAAAGAACTACGTATGTTCCTAGACATAGTGGTGCCACCACGGACTGATTTTTACCTGATTAATATAATTCTTAATTTTCAAGTTGAAAGGAGCGATACAAACATTAATTTGAACGTTAATGTGCACTATCATACTCCTTCGATGTTCACATGTTACACGTTCAAAGTTTTAGATTCACTAAATCCATTGAAATTCAACGAGCGTTTCCGTTAGTGTGTATATATGTATATATTATTTATGTATTTATTTTTTTAAGTATAAATTTGACGTGGAATGCATGATTAATTCCAATCGGCACAAATTTTGCATGCCTGGCGTATACAAGCGTGCATTCGCGTGCATCTGAAAACTTTCACGTGCCGAGTGCACTCCATAATTCGCCATCTGCTTCCTCATCATTCGCCATGCACGGTTTCCGGGATATGGCTTCCTGTTTCCAAAACGCTCGCTCGCCAACCTACTAGCGACTTAATGCCTCTGCGATCTCAACTATTCTAATATTTTTAAGCTTCCTGCCGCCTCCGCTAATGGATTTTCACTTTAGCCCACGCGTTCTTTTTTATGTGGGTTAAAACTTCATGAATACCTGCAATTTTCCTCATCACTTTTGTGCTCGGTTCTGTTTATTCACGAGAGCTGCGCCACTGTTTCGCGATTCTATGACTTTTGAGGCATTTTGCCAACTTTTCAAAATAATACAAAAAAGGATTTCTTTCGAACGATACACGTACTTAATACCAGCCGTGCATAGAGCTGGCGTTGCCTCCAGGGCAACTATGAAGGTGTTACTAACTTTTAATCGGATTCGTATTGGCGAATGGCGGGGGAGTATTGATAAATAAATTTCGAAAAAGGTTTTTTACGACGACGTATATAGAATCCTTTTGCATTCAATTGTTTTTGCTAATACTCTTTTCTGGAAGATTTACACGATTCCATTTTGCCGTAATATTGCTTCGATCACAGCCTAATCCCGATGCCATTCTAATAAATAAAAAAACAATTGCTTTCAAGGTTTTGAAATCCTTTTGGATTTTTACACGAGTTGTTTAATGTTTTAATTAAATAATTGAACATAAATGTGAATATTGCGGAACTACAACTTGTGAAAAGTTTTCATTAGATTAGAAGCATGGCTAACTGCACGATCGACTCAAACGTTATTTAAAAAAATAAACTACGATACGCTACGTGACAGTTCTACAATCGGGAAAGTATCGCGAGCTTCGCTAATCCCTAATACATATGCACGCACAAATGCTCCTTAAGGCCCTATTTCGCTCGCAACGAAAAAACCCGTTATTTTTTTATTTTCGACGTCGTCATCCCGACGCGACCTATATATCTTTCCGTCAGATATGCAGACTCCATCGCATCCCTTATCCGGACTCGTCTTTTCTTCCCACGACATCCGATCGCGACCTTTACCCCTTCCTCAATCCACTAAAAAGTTTCTCCACCTCAAAAGATACCAACCCGTAAATTAAAAAAAAAACGAAAACTCTCCCGCGTCTCTCTCCTGTCCCGCAAATTTCCGCACATCCTCGCGGCACGATCGTTTTCTTTTTTTTTATTATTATTTTCTCGCCGTCGACTCGCGCTACCGCCATCCAGAAAGACAATCTCGCGTGAGGCGGCTTTTTTTTCCCTCGGCGTCCTTATCCTCACATCCTCCTACATTTCGCTTGCATGCGGAGGGATCGTTTTTGGGAGCGACGAAGCGGATTTTTTGAGGCGCATGGAAATCGTTCGATGGGAAGGAACGGTGAGAAGGGGTCGGGAGAAAACAAAAGACGGTCGATTCTGCATTTTTTGCGTTATATATATATATCCTCCGAGTTTCTATCTCTCCATCTTCCTTCCTTGTTTTTTGGCTTGAGAATTTCGTTTAAAATGCAAAGATCCTTATCGATGTTTTTCTTTCCTTTATCTTAGCATCGTTGCTTCCATATCCTATACCGTATACTCTGCCGCCCCTCTCCTCTCCTGGATGGAAGTGAAATGGATGGGAAAAATGAACGTCGTAAAAAACCGCCCGTCCCTGTCGTCGTCGCAGGTTGCGCAAATGCCTTCGGACACCGTTCCTTTATTTACTTTCACGTCTCGGGCGAAGTAAGACGCGATCGTTGTTCCCTGGAGTTTATTGGAGAAAGTGGACGTAATGTGGACTGGCAAGTTTTATGAATGTGTATAGGGAAGGATTTATTTTGGAATAGGCGAGACTTGTTTAAAATTGCAGGCACGGTTTAAAAAGAATTGGCATTCTTTTAGTATTAAAACAGAGATAATATCGAGAATAATGCCCGAGTTTGATGCGGCGGTGATGTTTTCTTTTCGGCTTATGGTTACAAATGCACATACGATGTAAAACAGAAGTATTATATCACTTTATTTCAAAATGAAATTTCACATGAAAGAAGCTGTCTTTATCAGTTTTACGAAATCCATTACCATTTCAGGCAGTGTAGATTTTCAATCATCTGTCGATGGTGCTATAATGCTGAAGTAATTGGATACTGAAGCATCAATAAACACTGACGGGATTCATGGAATGGATTTCCGTTTGAAATGAAGACATCTCCCTGACACTTTGATGTAACTTCTATTAATTATTCAAATGTTGAATTCAATTCTTAGCTGTAAAAGAAATTAATTGCCGAAAATTTCAAGAAATAACATCCAAGTATAGCTGCATTACCTAAGTGCGGATATATTTCTCTAGATCTTCTGTCGGCAACCTACGGCCCGCGGGCTTCATGCGGCCTCCGAGATCGCTTTATGCAAAGCCTTGACAAAAAAGTGATCGTACAATTTAACTCATTGTCAGTCAATTCCATGTTTTTCCGTGAGATTATGGTCTGAAAAGCTTTTCTGTTGGAGTTTTAAGGCTAATAAGTTAATTAGAATTGATTTCCACTAATGAGATCACAAAATCTCTACGTATCTTCTGATTTAAACGCCCATCCGGCCCGCCAAAGCGTTCAAAATAACGAATGCCATATAGAAAAAGTTGCCGACCTCCGCTTTAGATGATAAAAACATTTAAATGGCATATATTAATTGAAATTTTAATATTTTTGTCGATTTACTAAAGATATTATTTTCATTGTGTCGTTTTTCAATGATTGTGATTTTGTCAGCAAATGTGCAATAAAAATACGATAGACCGCAAGAGTTAGGATTAAATTCATATTACCATTTAAAGGTTTACAGTTTCAATTCACCCACGTTGATCCAGACATGCACGCCACCACGCCACCCTTACCTGAAATAAAAAAAAAGAAATTTTAACAACTTTTCGATTTAACAAGCTAAACTAAAAAGGATTGAGTTCGCGGAATTTTCTCGGAAAACTCAAGAATTATTTTTATTTACTTAAAACTATTCTCTGTCAAAATGTTGTCCACCTCATCGGCTCGTGTAGAAGAGATGAACCTCTAAGAAAACAGATGAATCCGGAACGCAGAAAGGAAACACTAACCTATCGGAGTTCATTCCTCTCTCCTAAGAATAGGTCATTCCGTTTTTGGAGCCAATGATAAATTAAACTTCTCCAAAGTTCCAAAACTCCGCGCCCAACGAGGATACGCTTAATTGCCATCCTCGCTTCTGCGGTTTACCGAAATTCTTTTGCGGAAGTTGTTCCCGGAGAGTTTATTGAAGTATATACGAGTGGGCAGAGAGGAAGAGACGGAGAGCGTAGCGGGTCATAGCTAAGGAAGGATACATAGGAAAGGGGTAGAGGCGGGTATGTGCGAGCTCTTGACGGGGGCGAAAGGGTTTTCTTGTGGAGTTGGTTTTGTGCCTGAGGAATGAAAGTGCGCAGGGAAGAAACGGATGTGGTGAAGTAGAGAGGGAGGGAGAGAAAGGAAGAGTTTCTACGGGAAGAGAGTGGGAGAAAGATTCGGCGGTTAAGGGGGTGGGAGGAAAAGCAGAAAGGTGTAGAATTGAGTTAGAGGTGAGAGAGAGAGAAAGTGAGTGAAGTCGGGCGTGATAGACAGGTGGTCCCTTTGTTTTTTAGCGATATGGTAATAAGACCCCAATTTCACCCAAAAGCCATGCATAGATTATAAACATTAATTAGAATAGTTAAGACTTGGTGTGCATGTAATTACGGTTTATTCCGGGTATGCATTTACGGGGTAGGATTTTCTTTCTAAACGCATTTTTCTTTCATTAATTTTCCTGAAACAGACTTACATATTTAAGACACGTAAAGCACCAGATAATTTTTTTTGAGATGGAAATCCTATCCTGCATATTTATTGCCCATTTATTTTACACACATAAATTTTTAATTTGGATTTTATCCGTAATAGTGTCCATTTCATCACGCACGATGTGAATATATTGAATTATATTAACTGACAGTATTTCAGTCATGTTTTATTTCTGAATATATTAAGTACCGCGTTAAAAATGGCTGCATGTCCAAATGGTATTGGCGAGACTATTCGAAATCTCGACTATTCGTTTACTAGAGATCGTTTAAAAATTGCAGGATCGTTGATCTTGCTGCCTTTGCTATAAAGATACGTAAGCTACAGCGGAAGAAAGAATACCCTCCTTTTATGCCGAGGTTTGGCAACCCTGCACACCACAAGCAGATCACGGCCATTCTTTCGGCAACTGCACTATAGGCGTATGCCTACTACGTACCTATCGATAGACTCCAGGGGATACAACGGCGACTATCCTTGCGGAAATGTTTTCGTTGCAACTAAAGTTCGGAAGCATAGGAGGGCGGCATCTGGCTATTTGTCGAGCCAGGTTTGTGCAGCTTCCCTAGAACCTTGTTATGGAGGTGAAACAGTAACTTGGAAAAGCTAAAGCTTTTACTCGCGCTAGAAGTTTCCCATGTTTAGCTCTTCGCATCTTTCTAGCGTGCTAATTACGTACTCCATCGTCTAAGCGATCGTAGTAGTTTTCTGTTCCGTTTCGCTGTAATTATACTTTTATTACAAAGGAAAATGGAGGATAAGAGCACCTCGTATGGTGTTCATTGTGCCAGAGGCGGGGATATATACCTAGAGAGGAAAAAAAAGGAGGGACACGGAAGGAGTGGCGTCGACGAGAGATTGTTCAAACTAAATAGAAATGTAAGGACGGGGGAGTGGGGTGAGAAAGGGTCTCCATACGAGCAGAAGGAGATTAATGATGTTTTTGGATGGGGTTCGGAAGGGAGATGAAGCTAGGGAAGGGAGGAAGGAGATAAGAGGTGCGGAAGGAGGAGGGGGGAGGGGAGGTAGACATAGGTGCAGCGTCCGTTACAAGAGAGGCTTTAATCTCATCCTTGCGACGCTTGAGGAGGAAGTTCTCTCGAGTCACCCAAGTTGCTCTTTCCCTTCGCCCTTGCCCCACTCCCCTTCCCTCCTCCGTTTCGCCATCCAAACTCTTCGTTCCTCGGCCTCTCTTCGCTTCACGTTTAGTTTTTTTACATTTTCCTGTGAGAACTTCGCAGGATATATGTTTAGAACGTGTAACGATTTATATGGTGACAAGTCCTTAATCCAATTATTTTGCGAGGTTTTCAGGATGGGAAATTTTGTTTCCAGAGCACTCAGTTTAGGATCATCTCCCTCTCTCTTTTGAAAGACGTCTGTAATTTTTTCAAAGCTTTTTTTATGACTTGTTTAAAAAAAATTGTTTATATAGGTTCATTAACCTGATCGGAGCAGAAATCTTTCCATTTCACTTCACGGTTCATGTTCTCTTTTGGAAGACGAAATTGAAATAGGAGATTTTTAAAGAAAAAAAAACCCTATATGAAATTTGATAGGATGCACAATGGACGCAAGTGTTGGTAATTTTGTCGTTTTATCCAAAATGTCAAGTAATTTGTTTGGCTTAAAATTGAACGAACGTCATAAATTTAAAGGTGTATTTATTGTAATCATTAGGCATTGTACTCTTCTAAATTATTTTCAAGGCGAAAGGAAAAGTTTTCATTTCTTATTTAGTGTTATAACTATCCGAAATGAAATGGTTAATAATAATTGGAGAAAGAGTGATATGTACAAGGGCTGACAAAAATATCCGGGACAGAATTTTTCGTAGAGAAACTCCTAACATTATCACAGGGGATGAGTCATGAATTTTCAGTTATGACCCCGAGAGAAAACAAATGTCACAATCGAAGACGTTTTCGTCACCTCGACCGAAGAAAGCGGGGCAAGTCCGGTCAAATGTCAAGACAATGCTGCCCGCTTTCTTAAACGCGGAGGGTCTGGTGTATCATGAATGTCTTCCCCAAAGCCAGACCATGGATCAGACTGTCTACAGATCCGTTATCGAGACGCAGTTGGTTGCAAACTTCTTCGCACCTGGTTTCTGCACCACGACAATGCGCCATGCCACGCAGCCCTGAGTGTCAAGGAATTCTTGGCCAAGCTCAGCATCCCCGTGGTTCCCGATCCGCTTTACTTACCAGATTTGGCTCTCTGCGACTTCTTCCTCTTCTCCAGGCTGAAGAGCGCCCTGAAGGGGGAAAGATTTGAAGAAGTCGCGTATGTACGTTTATACAACTGAATACGACACGGCAGCTGCATGCCATTCCCAAACAGGCCTACCAGAGATACATATATTGAACAATGGAAGGATCACTGGAATCGGTGCATACAATCAGGAGGATCGTACTTTGTCGCATATATCATGCAATAAAATGCGGCGCATTATCGTTAAACTGAAAGTCCTGTTGGTATCTATTGCCTCTTGTAAAATTTATTTATACATATTTCTAAGATATACGGACAAATCCTTGTTTAATAATTCTTACAAGTGTCCGTATATCTGTCTGTTACAGTATATGCACCACCGGCGACATAAGATACTGGGACATGACATATTCTATCGCTATCGCAGGGAGAGAGAAGGAGAGAATTGGAGAGAGTGAGGGAAAAGAATGGGATAAAGAGAGAGAGAGAGTAAGAGTTTTAATTTAATACTTTAAACATTTCTATCCTTTATTTTACACTTGTATTACTGAAAATCCGAAATACTAATCAAGATATTAATTGAATATTGGCGTTGATGTATTCTGGAAACTCTCGCTCCAGCACAAATCTAAAATGCACTGAATTGCGGAAACGGATATTTGAGAATTATAATACTCGAATTTTCGGTCTCATTATGCAATTTAAAAAATATATTCATGGGCGGTGAAACAACATAGCAGGACGAAATCCTAAACTCGGTGAATAATGTATGATGCTTTTTCGACATTTTAGTTGATGGTAATTGAATTTGAAGATTCTAAATCCTCCCCCCTCCCCTCTCTCTCTCTCTCTGAGCTCTCTCAACTGTCCTGAATCATTACAAGCTTTCAATCGACGCTTGAATTTCGAATGCCACTCATCCGCGTTGCACTATGGAAGCGATAGTTAGTTTTTTTAATGGGTTGCTAGGATCTGCCACGTGCCGACCAATAGACAAATGGAAATTACTTGCATTGGCATTTGGAATTCATCGGGTGATTTTTTAATCCACTTAGCACGCTTTGCGCGAAAGTATGTATTCAACTGCCTTCTCGTGTTAATGTTTAGGCATCCGTTTCCTCGTAAATTAGCCCTCTGTAGGCATAGGTAAGTTTTGAAGAATAATTTTGTGAATTGATAACTACAAGACTGAATAACACCTTTCCTTAATTTGTAACCGAAATGCTTAATATATGTATTTAACGTTTAAAATCATTCGAGTTATATTATTGCTTAAAATTTCTGCGGCAATGAATGTAAAATTTTCGGAAAAAATAATTTTGTTTTATATGTGCCGTGAATCAGAAATATTCTCTGTTTAAATATTTTGCTGAGGATATTTTCCTCTTAATATACACACTTTTTTCTAAAGCTAAAGGTATGATTTTTGGTAGACAATATTTTTTTCATTTTGTGTTATGCTCGTGTGACAACGTCACTCGATTTTCCAGCGTGATTTTTTTCACTGTGCCGTATAATTTTCCCCTCTTTATTGAATTCGCATCTATAGTTATTAGCTAATAATCTCCCCGCGTTCATTATTTTATCGCTTGAACTTTCGCTCCTGATTTGACCATTAGTCATGAGAGTCTGGTGGGTCATTAGCGCAGAGGCAATTTGTAATCGTTTTCCCTCCATTCTCATTGGAGAAATACGATATTTTTCTCCCCAGTGCCTTCATTGCGCCACTTTCGAATATTTTTCAATATATTATTTTTCCTTCGTCCCGGACGAATGCGGGAATACCCACTTGATTAATGGAAGCCTCTTAAATTATAGGGGTCTTTGTTTTTTCGCCCGAACTTTGGGGTTTTTTTTAAAGGGGATTAACCGTTTCGAACTTTTGTTGAGCGGTAAATGAAAACGGAAAAAAGCAGGAATTTGAAAAATAAAAGGGTGTAAACTGGACGCGTCGACTTTTACTGTATGATGGAACATTTTCACATCCATTATAGCGAGTTATTTATTCTCTTTCAGAATTTACGTTCAACAACGGCAGTGTGGGATGCATTTTATCGTAGCTTAGGTAACACTAGTCTTTCCAAAAGGACGCAGGTGATTTTTCTCACGTTATAGTACCTATATTATTTATATATTTACGCAGTTCTCGGAATTTGGAATCTCATTTTTTACTGTCTATAAATAACTCACGATGTGATTTTATAAAAAAAATGCTTGATACGAAATCACGCTATCAAAAAACGAGTTATTTTCATGGAAGAGGATTTTTATAGCTTGGATAAAATAGGCACTGCAGGTTAATTTTTGATTATTTTAAGCAATTCAAATTCTTAAAATTTTGACTTATTACCAGTGCGAATGTATTTATTCGAAACTTTCTGATATAATGATTTGGTTATCTATTAGGACTTATGGATATTATTTGATGAAATGCAATTCTGAGGGGGGAAGTTGGAATTATTTGCCGATTTTATCGGTTGCTATGAAAAGATCGGAACTTTTGGTTTTTCATTACTGTTTTTTACATTCAATTTTTTTGACAAATTTCAATGTTCTCTTATGTTAATAAATATGGTGCAAAAACAAATCCTAGCTACGTCGAGCGTTCCTTTACTTTTACTTAGTGAATATAATTACAACTGTTAATATTCTAAAAGTGCGAAGCTGCTAAATGAGACGTTTTAATGAAAATTTGACTCACTTGTTAATGTTAAAGGAACATTTTTGTTGTAGCCAAAAAAAGTAAAATTAATAGAGCAAGATTTTCACTAGAGGATTATTGAGCACGTCTTATGGCTGAAAAATTCAACAATGAGAACTTAAAAAATCATAATATTGAAATAAGTAGATACTTATCTCAGGTTTGTCATAATCTTGTGACAATCTTTAATATCCGAGGAAAGTACTTTTTTCGACTTTTTATTTTTAAAAGTTTATTCTTGAAAGCAATATTTGGTTTAATTTATTGGGACTGCATTATATTTTTGGAGATTGTGTAATTCTGAATCGAATTTTGAACTCAATGGTCAATTTAAAAAGGAATTATCCAGTATGTAATTATTTTAAAATGTTAGAAAACTTAGATAATATCTTGCAAAAGATGAATACATATATTCCTGAATGATTGTGTGAATTTTGAAATGAAATAATTACTTAATGTTTCGAAATGTTGACAATTACAGTCGTGTGGATGAATTTTAGTATTAGACAGATTTTATATTTATCTCATTATTATTGTTGGATTTTACTTATCGATTCACCTCACAATTCGATCTAATAGGAGCATTACAATCAAAAAGTCGATACAAAATGTGACTTTGCTAAACTGAGATAATTTAATTTGTTCCGTAGACTGTTCAAGTTTCCGTAGGTCATATTAGGGAGTTTTCTTGATCGGATGAAATATGTCGATAATGGGCATTCTAAACACGTAACGTATTGCCGTGCTCAAGTAAGAGATAAGAACATTATTGATTTTATCCGATAGAAAAGTTTCAAAATATCCATTCGACGGACTTGTAATAAATACAAATCATCTCGGAAGGACACATTTAAAAAATACCAATAATAATTCCCTTTTTATACGGATCAAGGGGAAAAAGAAGCACAAATGGAGATCGCAACAAATTTTTAAAGTATTTTTTTTAGCGAGAATCCTCGAGTCTCTTTTCAGAGGTCCGTATATTTCGCGAATATTAACTTCCTCGACTAACTCCGGTCAATCTTATAAATTTTGCGCCTTACGCTCTAATTTATGGACCTTCGGAAAAAAAGGATGACAACAGCGAGAAGAGGTTTACTAATCGACATTTTAGAAGAAGCATGAGTTTTTTTGCTAAGAAATTCAGGAAAAAAATCACCTAGAGACGATTTCCGCAGAAAAATTATATAAATCCCCCTCAAGACAGATTCATCTCGCTTCGACTCGGCGATCCATTTTCTTTCCATTTCCGAGAAAGTGAATTTGGAATTTCTTTATCTCTCCGTTTGCCTCTCTCGGGATTACTCTCATCGCGGGGGCCGGTTCTTTTATGTTATTTTCCTCTCTCTCTCTTTCTCATAATTTCTTCGGATCTCTACGGTTTCTTCCTAAATCCAGCGAGCGAATTGGAAGTAATATCTTTCTGCAGAAGAAACAAGGGGAATAAGAGAGAGAGATAGATAGGGAGGTAAAAGTAGTGGTAGAGGAGAGGGAGAGGAAGGGAGACGAGATTCGTTCGCTTCTAAGTTCGGAAGAATATGTTTCACGTCATAGGAAGGAAGAGATTTCCCAAGGTGGCAGACGAGTCGAGAGTTTTTTTCCCTCATTCTCTCTCTCTTATGAGTATTTTATTTCTAACTTTCACTTCGGCGCAAATGCGGATTATTGAGCTATTTTCGTACAAGTTCTCCTTTGTATTTATAGGCCCATGAAAAAATGCGCTATAACTACGACTTGGTTACGATCCTAATAAATTGACCCGGTCGATTGCTAATTTAATGTGTGTTTCACTTTGCTAACTTGTTTCATTTCCTTTTTTTTTAAATTTCAGGTAAGGATGACAACAATACTTCCTTTGCTGTGGCTTTGATGCGATATACAGAGATGCCTTGAACTCGGAAAAATATCGGTAAAGTGAATTTAACTCGTCTTGTTTTTTTATTTAATTGGTCATAAACACATGTTGCGCTTCATGGAAGTTTATATGAAGCTGCTTGTTATCAGAATTTCAGAAGGTGGTAGTAGCTATAAATCAGGAAAAATATTCTTCCATGACCGTGGACGTTTATCCGGATTAATATTCAACCGCTGAACCATCATGGCAGATTAATTCTCTTGTTTCAGCGTAGAGTATTTTTATGTTGTGGTCGGGTTAGCCATTTTGCTATCTATCTTCCCCAGCAGAAAGAAAACACAATATCTTCTTACATATATACCTGTACTTTAGAATAGGATGGGAAGTGCAAATCACAGGTTGAGTCAGTTTTTGAGAGGCAAAAGTCTACTGAAAAGTAGAATGGAATTAGAAATAGAGTAATAAGGGAATTGGGTATGTGAATGCGAAGGGAAAGTGCTACAAATTGATCTGGGTGAGTCTACCGAAACGTAACATAACTACGAATGAATTTCCACTGAATTAATTACCAGAGAGGAAAATCGACTAAGTCGATCGGTCGTATGGAAATGATACACCCAGAAGGATTTGCGGGGAGCCATGTTGTTTTTTCTGTAATCATGCCAATCTTGTACTGTACGTATCCCTGCAACTGATAGCAATTCTGGGTGAATTCTGGAGTATCGAAGAACGACGTGGATCTCTAAAGCGATGTTTGTGCGCGTATTTAGAAGTAGCGTTTTAATACGAAATGAAATTCTTATATCATTATCTATGCGCGTAGTCTGATTGTGAGTTGGACGCAGATACACCAATCTCTCGCTTTGCACGGTACGTGCGTTCCAGGGAGACTGTGCAAAGGAATGCGGGAGGTTACATTTGAGCGCATTCTTAAGCTCGAAAACCTAAAATTTATTTCCATTGTATTCAACATTTTTTCCTTATTTCTTCTTATAATCTCTTAGTAGGATTGAAAAATTTTATGATTCTTAATGCTTGGACACCGTTCCGAAACCGTGCCAAAGTTTTATCGGTGACCGTTTAATAAGAGATAAATCTATAAAAAGAAAATAGTGCTGAACAGAAAATGTGTAAAGCGAAACTGTGCACTTCCAGGGACGAGTTCATTCACAAACAGACACCAGTGATTCGCCAATCAAGGCGGGTAGATATACTATGTTGTTCCGAAATGTTTCGTTCAGATTCCGCGAAATGAATAAAAAGTAATTTATCGAATCATTAATTTAAGAAGTAGTTATTACATCGACTAAAAAACGAGAGCTCTAGGACTTATTCTTGGAATCAGATCGCAAGATTCCCTCTTGAAACGCAGTCCGAGACTTCTTTTCCCGAGAGCAACTCTCACTCCTTGCACATTGTAGGATCCAATTTAACGAGAGGATCCCATTTCCACAAGATTCATGATTCCTAGCCTTATAATTTTTTTAAAAAACCACTTCTCTTCCTCTCAAGCGGAGAAAACTGATACGTTGACAATAAATAATTCCGCGAGGCGAGGAGAGAGAAAATTGTTAAAAATGGCGTCTAGTCCCTCGAGATCTTTCTCTGTCCTCTCTCTCTCTTTCATTTCGTCCCTCGCCTTGCGTCCTTTCTTACGCTCGATTTCATTGGCCAACAATATACGGATGCCCTTTCTTCGTCCTGCAACCAGCCATTCCCCTGCTCTCTTTAGGCTTTCACGGAGAGACCTTTTTGCGGCAAAATGTTTTAACGAAAGACGCGAGGGAACTCGTTTTAAAAAAATTCTCGCAAATTCATAGCTCATTTTTTCGTATTTGTTTCTGCCCGAAATACCAACCTGCAGAATCGAAAATGTTAAACTACGATCGATAAAATTCCCATTTTAGGGACTGTTTTGCCTCATTATTGCCCTATGCGAGGATAAAAAATGTAGGGCACTTCTGAATGAACCAGAGATTCGGCACGAATACGCATGTATGTATTTTGTCACAACCGATGGAAAAAAATTCAAAATTGAAAAAAATCCAAATTTTAGGGTCTATTTTTCCCCATTTTTTCCCTATGCGAGGATAAATATTATAAGACACTTCCAGAGGAGCTAGAGACTTGAAATTCGGTATGATTGTGGGATTTTGGTCAGGACCGATGGAAAAAATCCGATATTATAAGAATGGCAATTTTTAGATGAGCACTTACCAGAAGGAAAGCCGCTGGGATGTCGGAGAGACACATTTGTAGACGTAGATGATGAATCTTTCGGGATGATCCCCTCGTCAGCACAAGAGTACAGCTACGGGCTTCTTACAGTAATCAAACGTTTTCCAATCATTATAAAACTTCGCCCCCTTCACTAAGAAAAATGTATTTGCGACCCCGACATGTTCTGCTCAATCAAAGTACATAACAATACTTATTGGATTTATAATTACAATTAACAATCAATTCAAGGATAACATGAATGAAAACGTTACATCCTAGCCACTTGAGGGTTAGGATTTGGCAGCTGCATATTGTAGGTTTCACGATTGGGTTTGTTTAACAGGCAGAAAATATATGTCAAATATTTTACCCTCCCCCGACGTACACTTCGTGCCCAACAGTTTGGAAACCATTGCATTAAACTAAGCTACTGACGCAAATTTTTATTTCGACGGGAAATATTGCGCTTCGTGGAAATGATACGTGATTATATTACGAGATTTTTTTTCCTTCATGACTAGGACGGGATTTCAAGATTTTAAAAAAGTTAACTAGTTTCGCGTAGAAAAAAGGCGTCCCATAAAATCCGGTTGACTTGCGAAAGACGGGACGGCGCCGATGTAGAATGTCCTTTTGTTGTTTTCCTTAAGGATTTGGTTCTTTGCGAAACGTAAAAGATTCCCGAACAATAAGAGGAAAAGAGGACAGTGCATGGCGGGGAAAAGAGAAATGCCCTCGCTGTTCTTAACCCCATTTCGTTTTTTTAGGGTGACTAACATTGGGTCGACGCCGCTAAAAATTTTTGGGCCGCATAAAAAAAACCATTTCGAACGTCGCATTTTTTTCGCTAAAAAAAAACGAAGTGTTTTTGAGACCCGTTGCTATCCCTCGAGGCGTCGATCCTCGTGACGTCTATGGAAACGGACCTCTAGGCTACGAGAAGTTTTTTCTTACGCGAAAAATTCCACCTTGCAGTTTTTTCTGGGTCATAGCCGAAGAAGATAAAATGGTAAAGACGATTATTTTACGTCGAGGCGTCGCGATTTTCCGGCGGTTCAGAGTTTCTCGTCTTTTTTAACCGCCTCCGACTCCGACGACCGCTGTTACACCTTCCGAGGGATTTCCTGCCCTCCTCCGACTCGGGAATACTCGTCCTTTTTTTCACAGTGCAAGCGCCGCGCCCTGTTCTGACTTTAAAAAGAGATAACTCCCTCTCTTTATATCTTTCTTCTCTAAATCACTTTTTTCCTCTGTACTCTCTCTCTAACGCAACCCCTTGTACGGATGCCTTATATCTGTGGAGTGTTTTGAGATACCTTCGTTTTTCTCCGTAAGTGACCACATATTTTCATTTTGAACTATTTATTACTCTAGGAGCCGGAAACTTACCTCCCACGGGCCGCATGCGTTCCCCCTTAGGGTTTCGTGTGATTCTTTGAAGCTGGGTCAAGATAGCGACAATTTCGTATTTTTAGCTAAAATTATGGTCATAAAATCTTGGTTGCCGTAAAGCTAACGTTGAAATTTTTAGTATTTCATTTTCATTTATATATATATATATATATATCTCATCATCATCATCATCGTCATCAGCCTTTTTCAGTCCACTGACGGATGAAGGTCTCCCCCAGACTCTTCCAGTTTTCCCTGTCAACTGCCTCCCTCCTCCAAGTTTGCCCCAAGAACTTAACAAGCTCATATATATATATATATATATATATATATATATATATATAGATGACTTCCGATAAACACATACCAAAGCATTGTTAATTTCCAGTGAAACTTGCTAAGTAGAAAATATTTCCGACCCATAGTTATACCAATGTTACTCAACCAGTCGAACTAGAAGGCCGTCTAGGTTGGGCTCAAAGTTTCGAAAATTATTATTATGTATCCTTTTCTCAAAAAAATACTGCATTATTTATTTTCTTGAAAATTTTCCATCAATGATTAATATAATACTAAAATAATGCATTTAACATAGAAACCTACTCCCTGAAAAAGATGGAGTTTGTTTTCATCATGTTAGGAGCCGGGTTTTTTTTTCTGACAAAATGGTTCCTGGGACGTAAGATACAGAAGGTAGAGAACCGCTGCATTCCATTATGTGGATATTTTTTATTTGTTTTAACTGTATCACAAAACATTACAAAGGTTTAGAAAGGCATAGAAGAAGGGGGTTGCAGTCTCGACCTCGTCCCGGCGAAATTCCTTAGCGCATTTGTTTCTTCTCTTTCTGTTTCTCTCTCTCTCTTCCACTTTCTCACTCTGCTCCTCCTTATGGCCTCGCTCTCCACACGACGGTGTTTTAATGAGTAGCACAGGTTCCCATTCTCCCCGCGCTTGTGTTCTGAAAGTATGTACTGGAAGATCGTCGTCCTTCTGGAAATGTGGGTGCGAGGCGGGAAGAGAAATGCTTTGGAACGAAAGACCTTTTGCAATCGAGTATAATTGTTTCCGCGTCGCGCTGAGGTATTCGGCCCCGTTCTTTTGTTCGTCCTTATTCGTTTATTTCCCCTCCCCCTGAAGTCGTATATGCGAAAATACATCCGTTTCGACTTTCAATGTACAACCATGTTATGCAGGTGAGTTATACTCTCTGAAAATTAAATGTGAAACTAAAGAGGGGCTGAAAATGTTATCTGCGACTTTTTTTATTGGTTTGATAAATTATTTCTGAAAGTAAGTACTTTCTAACGGTACTTTCGATTTATAGCTGTAAAATCTCGTAAATCATAATTCATTTACATATCATAACAACATATATCCTATCAAATTTGTATTATTTTTTGAATTAATGCGTAGCAGCAGAATACAATTCAAGTACCTCACTTAAAGTTAATACAAATTTGATATGCTGATCGACATCAAGTGTGACGTAAATCTCATTATTAAAGATAATGTTTCATTTTCAACTTTATCAGTACCCATACTAACAATAAGATTAAAAAATTCCCTTTACATGGATTTAGTACTTGAATTTCTTTTTTAAACTACTTAGTTTCTTTGACACAATCTGCACATGTCTCTCATTAGATTTCTTTAAAATGTTCTTTCGTTTTGTTAACGATGGCGTTAAAATGTTAATTTTCCACGAATTAATTTTTTTTACCATGATTAATTTACGTAGCAGCGATAAAGTACGAGTCGATATTTCATTTCTCTGCCCTCTTATGAAGAAATTTCATCCTAATTAATTTATTTAATGCGGACGCTATCGATAAAATACCGCGTAAAGCCTTCAAAGATTCGCATCAATTTCCCTTTAACGTAGCAGTTTTATTAATGTGTCAAGAATTAGCTTTTAAAAAATCCTTATTAATGAAAGGATCTCCCAAAAATTACGCTTTTCCTTCCAGGAACAAGTAAGCTTAATGATCAGCAAAGGGACCGGGGATTTTACATCTATGCTTTTAGGCAATCCGTAAGGATATTCTTTTGAGAGAAATGCTTTCGGCTGATTAATTGACTTGAAATAAATTCATAGAGAAAATTTTCATTTAGCGTTCTTTTTTGAGGGGATTTTCAACTCATTCTTATTTTTCATCATATTTAATGCCAATTCAATTATTTTCCTCGGCAGTGGTGCTTTGAACTTCAAAGTTTTATAATTATATCATCGATTCTAAGTCTTATACCAGAGCATGATGTAAGCTACTTATAGAATCGAATGACAAGGAGCTAGAATTAATTATACCCTAAAGCTCTCTTATTTTAGGGTCGGTTCGTATTTAAAATGGTCATTGAAGCTTTCAAAGATCTTATAAGTGCATCATGGTATTATGTTGCTCAATAATTTTTTTAGATTATAGGGCAGTGTTATTTAATGTAATTCATCTTGATTGGAATCTAGCCATTTCCACTGTAATTTAATTTGTAAATCTCTCAGCTAGTATTGACGTCATTATAGTAAATCATCTTCTGTCGCCTTTGATACATCAACAAATTTTTAAATACAAATTTAATTTCATTGCTTAATTTAAAGAAATTATTTGTTGAAAATATCAGTATAGTTTCTTTATAAATTCAATAGTGGTTGATTGCTATTATCTGTTTTTACTAGAAATAGGATTATTAATTAGCGATCTGATGAATTACTTACGTAACTTTGCATTTCATATTATGTCAATTAAGATTTACTCATAATGTAATATCTAATATATGTGTATTGGTTAAGGTTATAGCTCATTAAAGGACGTTTTTGAAATTTACATGGAATTTACGTGATTTTTTATTTCCGCTATTCTTGAACATAATGGAATGAAGTGCAATGGTTTTTTTCTTAAGTTGGACAAGTTTTTTCTTCACATTTTCGGATAAACATAGTACCTCTGTATATGTAACATCATTACATATACATTACATGTAGAAGTCGAGCAAAATCACAGAATTTACGTTTTTTCATGCATTATCTCCCATGCGAAGCGAAGTTCTAAGTTATTGTTAATGACAACGGTTATTCATCTAATCAATTCGATTAAAATAAATTGATGTGTCCAACACATGACTTTCTTCATGCGTAAGTCGTCAACTAAAATCAAATAAATACGGCTATAGGAACAGTTCAACTTATACGCTTCAGCGCTAGCGATTCAATTGTTTTGTAAATTCGTCTTTGCCGTAACTACCACGCGCGTGAGCTGCCCACTAACCGTCAATTTCGAAGAAAATTGAATCTCTTGAAATATGCCTCATGTGAAAATTTAGTTCAAACTAGAGTTGTAGAAAAAATAATATCTACAACTTAACTTCATATATATGTGTGTGTGTGTTAACAAAAATTCAGTTTTTAGCGAAATATTTAAGAAAAACTAAAATTTTACAGGAGTAAACCGCTACTGCCGGCTGGCCGATTGTTATCAAAATATTTTCAAATCTTAAGAATATACATAAAATTACAAATATAGAATTTCATGCTGATCTGATGAATAGTTTATGAGTTAGAGCGCCCACAAAATCTGTCACACACATACGGACATACAGACACACACACACACAGACATCATCGAGAAAACGGTCAATACGTGTTCAGGAGACCTCAAAACGTGTATTTCCGTTGAAATCCCGAATTGGAATTTTTTCGTGAAAACAATACTTTATACTACATACTTATATGGAGAAAGTAAAAAAGACGCTTATTACAGTCCCATGTGATCATGGAGTGGAAAGTCGAACCCTTTTACTCCAAAAATCGATTTTTTTTACTAAATTGCATTCGATGAACCATGGGATAAAACCTTTGGAGACGCACAATTTCATCATGGCCGCCGACTGGGATGGGGGAGGGAGAGGGAAGGGGGGGGGGGGGGAAGAGAAGGGAGAATTGTGAGGGCTTTGGGGGTTTGAAGCGAGGTTAGAGAACAGTTCATTTTGCTCAGCGCCATGGAAAGTGGACTGTTGAGAACCTTGAGCGACCGCTTTACGACTTCTCGAAAATGAAGCTCCGGGTTTTCACCCCCGAGGTGATCATTTCAATCTCTCTTTCTCTCCTCCTCCGTATAACACCTCACAGACTTCCCCTGGATTTAATGGTTTAGCTAAGGAGGATATCTTTCCCTCCACCTTATCTACGAAATACTTAAACTTAGAGATCTCCTCTACCTGAGCCTCATCCACTTCTTAAATTTTTCGAATAATGAAAAAAATAACGCGGCGTCATTTTTTTTCGCGCATCATTCGTTCAAATAATCGGATTTGCTTTCGTTCACTTCTCTTTTCGATATCAGATTTATTCAGGCGGATCCTGGAAATTTCACTGGAGTTTTCGGAATTTTCTAAATGAAGTGGTCTATAGGTTCGAAGTATTATCTAAAAGCGTTGCATTGGAAATGTTTGTTCATCTATAAATACATGATTCATAAATTAGCGTACAAACATCTCTGGGAAGTAAATTATTTTATAGAAGGCCGAAACTTTCAAATTTTGCATTGATTTCCTTCGAAGAAGCATAAAATTTGGCGAATCTTATTTTACTACGAATTTGCTTTTTTGCGAGTTTTTGAAAACGTTTTAGGAAAATTTCGAAAGTATGAGAGTTAAGTATTCCTTGTTACAATTTCGTTTAAATTTGCATGGAACGTTTTTTCTCGCGAGTAGTAATTCTAATATAAAATAAAATTTCCTTTGCGTTAAAGATTGGGTCGTACAAATAAAATTAAAGCTTCCTATGGTTAACATTTCGAAGGCGAAATGCTGCTCATAAAACATTAATAATGCTTTCCGTGGTGTTTATTCGACAGAACTTTCACAAGTTAGCCTGTATCTGAGGTACACTTTTAGAAAATATAAAAATGCGTAATGAATGATTTCCTCTTACAGTTCCATAAATTAAGCAATTTAATTTATGGCTCTCCTTATGTTTTTTCTCCTGCCCATTTAAGTTTAGTGTATTCATTTAAAACATAGATGGTGAAAAATATCCCATGTCGTTTATTGCTCATGAACAAAAATTTTCCTTGGTTTTGTTTTTTTCCTGAACTTGAAAATCATCCTTATACCCTTAACGTAATATCGTATTAGACATAATTAACTTTCCTCGCGATAAATGAGCTTGCGAATTAATTCATCTAAAGAACGAAGTTTTTCCTCCAGTAATCTTCAATTTTTTAAAAAAATTAGCCCCTTTTTAACCTTTATAATTTAATTCAAAGGAATAATAATTCCCAGTGGGAACTATGCGGAAATATGAAAGGTATCCGCGACGACCTTTACACTTGACCGCGTGGGCGCGCGGATAACGTTACCTATACAAAGGATGAGAGGTCTCATCTATCGTAGAATTTTCGGAGTTCGCCCGCTATTCGCGGAATCCGGCAATTTCTGAGGAACGGAGAGTTTATTTTTTTTTTAGATTTATCGAAACGCCATCGTAATTCAAACCCCAGACTTCGTCGAAACCACATTGAGTTGAATATATACCGAATAAAAAAAATACGATAAGCTCCGCTGGTTTATCCGCGTAACGAATGCATCGTTGACGGGTGTTTTTTTCCTATATTTTCGGGCCGCCCAAAAATAAAAAAAACAAAAGTCAAGACCCTTTTAAGCCGAAGTTTTCTCGGCCGAAACCAAGCGCAGAAATATGCATGCCCAATGAGAGAAAGAAAGATAGAGAGAGGCAAAGAGAGAGAGAAAGAGAGGGGAAATGATCCTTCCATCCCCTTCACCTGCTCACTCACCAAACCTCCTCCTCCTCCCCGCCCTTTTACAAGGTACTTCCATCTCCTCCGTCGCTGGTTGAGGAATGGTTTCAAGTGGGCACGGGACGGTTTCGTGACCATGAATTATTCAGGGACTCCTTTTTTTTCCCTTCCACTTTTCTTCTTGTTTCCACCCACGACCTCCTGTTTCAACCCTCACACACAAACGTCGTTGCCTCCCTACCACCCATACCTTACAACCCACACCTCTCCATACCTCCTCCTCTCGGTCAGAAATAACCCAGCTCTTTTCATCCTATCTGAGGAATAACCCCATCCTCCATCATTCCAAATCCTAACCCACCTTTCCCTCCTCCCTTTTCTCCCGTACTTGACCCTTCCGCTTATCCGTCCCTTTTTCTTCCTACCTTCCCTCTTTCTCCCCTGTATGTACTTCCCCCATCCTCTCCTTCACTTGTCTGGCCACACCCCTCCAATAACCTTTTCCGTCTGACCTTGGCCTGCCTTCTTAATGGATTTCATTCTGCCTCCCTTTTTTTCACCCTCAATCCTGCGTTTCCCCTTTCCCTCCAGTACTCTCGATCTCCCTCTCCACCTTTCTGCCCTCTCTCTCCACATCCCTCCACACTGTCTATACCTCCCTCTACTCTCTCTATACCTCTCTCTATCTCCTCTCTCTCTCCTCTCTCTCTCTAATCCTCTCCCACAACCCATTCCTCATCACGCTTCCTACGCCCGTCCGAGGAAAACCCTTAATTCTCTCTCTAAAAAAACTCGAAAATTCCTTCACCTTTCCTTCTTATTCTCTTCCTCATTCCGCGATGTATTTTCCCTTTTTTCTCTTTTAAATTTGGAGGTTATATATATATATATTTAGGGCAACTAGGTGTTGAAGGAAACCCAGTGAACACTTACCGGAAGTAGAGCCGCTGGGGTGTTGGAGAGACACATTTGTGTCTCTCTTGTGCTGACGAAGGGATCATCCCGAAAGCTCTAACCTCTACAAATGTGTCTCTCCAACACCCCAGCGGCTCTACTTCCGGTAAGTGTTCACTGGGTTTCCTTCAACACCTAGTTGCCCTAAATATCCTTACTTACCTTTCCTCTTCCGTAGTGTATATATATATATAAACTACGGAAGAGGAAAGGTAAATGAGGATATTTAGGGCAACTAGGTGTTGAAAGAAACCCAGTGAGCACTTACCGGAAGGAGAGCCGCTGGGGTGTTGGAAAGACACATTTATAGAGGTTATTGGAGCTTTCGGGATGATCCCTTCGTCAGCACAAGACACACACACACACACACACACACACACACATATACACACACACATACGTATATACACATATACATATTCGTATACGTACACACACACACACACACATATCCCTCTTTCTCTCGCTAGGGTTTTAAAACTCTCTTTTCTCTCGCATCATCCTACTATTAGAATCGCATTGGGAGGGATTTTGAGTGAATCTTTTTTTGGAGAATGTTCGTCAAATATTTATTAATTCCTCTACCTTTAATCCTATCTCTTCTCTATTCTCGGAGATGTTTTTTTATTTTAAGATCCCCTTTTCGCGTGAGTTGTGGCTAACGAGCGCCGCATGATGGTCGACTTCGGTTTTTTTTCGCGGCGTAATATTCGCGGATTTTTTTTCGTTTAATCATTCTTCTTATTGATCTTGGGTAGCGTACAAAGTTCATCATAAATTTATCAACAACGTCCGCCTTTTTTATTGAAGGCCCAGTTTTTTAAATCTCATATCCTGATTTTTTAAATGGAGAAGCTGCCGGATCGCGATGGTGTTTTTTTTTCGTATGGACGGATATCGCTTATTGACTTGTTCGTTTGCTCTCCGAATTAACCCTGGTGTAGGTTTTTCTTCGCTTCGTTGAATGGCGCATTTCCGCCTACTAAAGGAACTACTGTTCAGCAGATTGAGATTCCTATCCTATACATGAATGGCATGCGTGTGTTTTTGGTTGATCGTGGGCCATAGATGTTCACTAAATTCTTTGGAGAGATTTACCCACGATTTTGATGTGATTCCATATTTCATGAAGTGTTATAGGTGAATTAAATTTCCTACAGGACCCGTTAAGTGTACTTAAGGTTTCATTTAATAACATTTTACTTAAAGGTCTCAATCCAGCAGGAAGAAGAACGAATTTAAAATTTTACGTGTTTTTTTTTAAACACCGAACTCTCAGAAACATAATTTGTCCTAATTATGTGTATAATTTTGCATTTTAAATTATGGGCGCCTAACTCAGGTTAATAGATGGATTGGCTAATTAATATATAGAAATTCTCAATTCAGCGTCCTGTTGGCGGAGTTGCCAAAGATTAGTTTTTTATTGTATAACTTCGATTTTTATATAACCAACTCGTTGGTTTGAATTACTAAACCTACAACATCAAAACGCGGAGTCCTATTTTCTTTCAGCGTTTAATTCCTATTTACTCGCCCGTTTTGCCGATCTCAGCGTATGTGTCCATTTGTGAGATCCTGGTCTTCTTATTTTCTCGCCATGGGCTTTCCATCCCAAAAGGACCTCGGAATAAACACAGGAATCGTGGACAGTCGTCTCTGAAGCCCGCGGCATGAACTTCCATTACGCGGTGCAAAAATGAAACCTCTCTCGTCTCTTTGCATTCTTGTCAATAATTCACCGAGTTCTCTTGGAACTTTGGAATTTAAAGGAGGCCTTAAATTTTCTCTCCAGACGCAACTTGAGTTATCTCGTTCTTGAATGGAATGGGCGTGAAGGTATTTTCCCTATCTTCATAAATAACTGCAGTAAAAAAGTAAGCAGTGAAATTTCTAGTAGAAATAATAAATAATAATTCTGAAATAAAATAAATATTGCTTTCCGCCGATGCGGTTCCTAAATTGTTTTCCAAAGATAGGGCTGCCTTTAAAGTCATGATTTATTTTTCCTTATTTATTAATACGATGACTGAATTCGGTATACTGAAGCATTTTCACCACGTGATACACACCAAATGAATGTACGTGTATTCACGAACGTCACGCGATGACTCCGTTAAACTTTACAATAAGCCCATAAGCTTTAGAGCTAAGGTCGACGTTGTGAAGGAAATATAAATCCTGCTCTGGATATTATATCATCCGTGAAAGGTTTGTCGGATGGGATATTCGGAAAGTAAATCCCATCATATTTTTTCCGTGTATCTGACATAATTTTCTTCCGAGAACGCAAATCATATCATAGCACCTGAACACGAATGCATGCTATAAATATAGACTCGCGATCGAGGGCTGGAGTGTTCAGGGTAGCTATTTACAGTGAAATCTCGTTACAACGTACTTCACAAACTTACGTATGTTTCAAATTAACGTACTTGTTTTAAATCCCCATCAATTTTCCCGTAGAAATACTGTATAAATATTTCAGAATAACGTACTTCAACTTAACGTACTTTTCAATACTACGTATTAAATTCAGAGGCTCCGAAAAAAGATTTTTGTGGTTTTAACGTATGGTTTCATCCGTAAATGACTCAACTATAACCAGTTCTTGCACATTCAAGTCGTTCACACCAACTTTGAAGGCATCTTTAGTCTTTAGCACGAAAAGATCTACGGAACTCCGCCAAAATCCCTAAAGGAGAGATTTTTCCGAACTGAAAAGATTTGGAACCGATCATCAGTTATCCCTATCGTATTTTCACAGTAGCATTGAGATAAAATCTTAAGTTCTAGGAATTATCTCTCTTCTTAGACTCGCATTCTCACCGGTTTCGGTTTGAGCCGGACTTGCGAGATGCCTAACTCCTACCGAGATACTTCCAGAGAAAATACCGTACTTCTTATGGATATTTCAGTTTGCCGTACTTTCATTATAAAGTACAAAAATTCATGCTCTCTAGAGATACGTTGTATCGAGATTTTACTATATGGAAATGCAAAATTGACGTGGAAGAAATCGAAGAACTGGGCCCATAATTTTATTTGTTGTACTTTGCTTCCAGTATTTAGTAGATATATTGCAATTTATGTGACGGTAAAACATATCTCTTACTCGTTTGATTTATCTTGTGAAGAAAAATAATTTAGATTCAATTACATCGAATTCCAATTTAAATTTTCCGTAATAACCTTATGACTAATGAATTACTTCGAATCCTTGTCATTTGTGGGATTTTCATATTTCCTAGTTTCCCTGTTCTATGAACTTGCTTTATGAGTTATGTGAACAAATTCCGACCTGTAATTTCCATGATTTCATTTAGTTTCCATTCTGGGTTGGATACGCCATCTATTTATGTTTTTTCTCGCTTTGAAGTTGATCAGTGAAAATGATAGCGTCCTAATTATCATTTCTCTGGCTCCGATACATGAGATTCTCAGATTCCAAACCGACTAACTCCACTTTTTGTCAATGTCTCAATTTCAGTACCAGAGCACATTTGAAATATGTAATTAACTGCAGAAATGAATAGGCTTTGCTGCATGGATAAAATAGCCATCCATGCAGCAAAGCCTATTCATTTCTGCAGTTAATTACATATTTCAAATGTGCTCTGGTACTGAAATTGAGACATTGACAAAAAGTGGAGTTAGTCGGTTTGGCATCTGAGAGGCTCATATGTAAAACGAAATAGAATCTTTTTGATCATGTAATTAAATGAACACTTAGTGAATTCCCTTTGAAAATGATTATAAATACATTTACGAAATAAAATTTGTTTACTGGCAGGACGGAGAAATTGAGAGACATTTATGAATTACATATTCTTAATCCTTAGAACAGGGAAATTAGATTTGCGTCATAATCCTTCCAGCTTACTAGTGAAAACGTAATCATAACTGTCTCCTAAAGCAAACACGTAAGCGTATGCATGCATAATGCGTTCGTAGCATGAAAAATGTCTTTATTAAATTTCAAGGAGAAATCCCAAACGTGAAGAGCAATTTAAAAAAAATTCAATTACTCCCTCTGGTGTGACGCGAACAGGATAACATTTTCTTGCTGGAAACTATTTTCGTTGGAGAGAGAGACACTTCCACAGCTTCCTTGCGCCGGATCCTTCGTACACGTGACAGCTTACGACGGAAAAAAGCTTTCATATTTCTCTCCCCACCCTTCCTCTCGTTCACCCGTTCCCTTCGACTCCGTCGCCTTTCCTTCACTCCCATACCATACTTTATACCAGTGGTTCTCAAACGGGGGACGTACGAGGATTCCAGGGGGGGCGTGAAGCTTTTTGGGCCAAAATAATTTTTCCTAAAAACAGCAAGGAGTTTTTACGCAATTTGTGCCTAACGAGAAAGCATCATATTTTGTGGCAACAGCGTGTCTGACCGCCGCACGAGTTGACCTACTTGAAGTTTCCACGAGTGATTACTGTCATAATCCTGTCTATAATTGTCAAAAGATTATTGTTATGTGTAAAGCTGGGAAGTGTTTGCAAGGTAAGCTGGTATAAAAATATGCCTAATTCAGATATATGACTCGTTTTCGATTATTCTAATCTTGTGTTCGGTTGATCTCAGTAAAAAAAAACTAATAAAACAAAAATTACAAATAATTTTTTGATAAAACCCTTGAAAAAATTAAAGAAATTTTTCTGGAAGAGATGGGCGTGGGGATTTTAGAAGATCACGAGGAGGACACGAGACGAAAATGGTTAAGAACCACTGCTCTATACCTTCATCCCTCACCGCGCTTCGAAAACACTCAAAACGTGACGCTTTGGGTTCTCCTTTGCCGGAGGACCCTCTTTCTTGTCCGTATTTGTGCTCGTCCGTTAGTTTATATGCGTGTTCTAGCGGTCATGCGCTCTCCGGCCTTATCTCCTACTAGGTTGGTTCGCACACCTGAGGGTTTCCTTCTTCCTTTCTCTCTCTGACTTCTTTATCCCTTCCCTTCAGTCCCTCCATTTCCTCCTCTCACGCATCCCGTGATCGCAGGACGTTAAAGAGTGTCCCCGATCCCCTCTCCATTCGCTATTTCCCCCTTTCGACTTTCTTACTCTCTTCCTTCGCCCACCGCTGTCTAAGGAACTCAAACATTTTTTGTTCTCCTTGATCCACCCACGGACAACCCTTTTCCCAAGCTCCCGCCAGTTTGTGGTGCCGTTTTTTCCTCTTCCTTCTCTAGAGTCGTCTCATTTGACAATAACGGACGAGGGGGGGCTTCGAGAAATATGGTGGGCCCTATTCCACCGCCCGCGTTTTTGTTCTTTCTGTCTCTATTTTTTGCTCCTCTTTCCTTCTACTTATCTTGGCGTTCGCTATCTCTCTGGTCTGTGGACAGCAGGATTCAGATTCGCCGGAAATTTACGTCAAGAGCAGCGAGTTGAAAGTATTATCTATGCCTTCGGCCAGTTGTATCTTCTCCATTCTCCTATATCAGTAACAGGTAAACATCTTTTTAACCTTATCAAGCGTCAGCGTGGGATTGTTTTTTTTGGACTTACGTGACTTCTCGTTTAAGGAAACGTCCACCGTTATGGGTTGGCAGACAGTTTGGATGAATTATCTTTTTTAACAGTATTTAATTAGATGCAGCGTAATTGTGAAAATTCCAGCAATTAAATTTATAAAAATCCGTAATTTACTCAGTGCCGATAACATTACGGTCAAAAATATTTTTCATCAGACTTGAGGATGCAGGGCTAATTTTCTAACGCATTTTGTACAGAAGAAAAAGTATAAAATGGTAACAGAATTGTAAAATTACTTTAAAACTAAAATTTTTGGAAATATGAACATATATGAGTTATATATAAAAATGGAGCGACCTGGAAATGAGGATATAGTTTTAAACCGAAAAGTTTACATTGTTGCTGTTATTAGTGAAAACTAGACATATTTGATACAATGAATGTTATTCTACGATTTCACTGCTTGAATCTATTGTAAAACAGACTGTAATCTGCTATTTGTTCGGTTGAAATTACACTTGCAGTTATAATAAGGTGTTTTGAATAGAAGCAAATCTTCATTATCATAAGCCAATTATTATACATAGACTTAAATATAGTAAGGATGTATGAAGTTGTCACATTTTTCTTAACAACATTTTGATTTTGAACTCGATTTGATCCATAACGCTCTGTTAAGGGAAATGGAGAATCCGTTAAATTCAAATTTTTCTTCAGAATAATTGCAATTTTGTATTGTTGAACCAATAAATAAATTTCACGACCATTTACGATTTATTGTGAAATGATCACGAGAAAAAGTTTCAAGATCATTTATTGATGGTTCCTTGTGGTATTTATCCTAAGTAATTCTTTTGGTTCTTATGCGCAATCCCCCCGCCAGACTCGTGGCGCCCGCCTACCGATCAGAATGAGAACTACTGCCTGTGGCGACATTTACCCAACGGGTACTACTGGGTTATCCCGGACTCCTTTTGAAAAATAATTTTTTGCGATAACCCTTTCCCGGAAAAACCAAATCAAACTAAGAAAATGAGAAATTGTCAAAAAAAACTTTTTATTTACAAGTAACCGAGGATATTGGCGAGCCTTCGGCTCGCTTTCTTTTTAGATTATAATACATTTTATATCGGGTGTAGCCGTCTCCGTGCGCTATAGCGCCCTTCGCCTCTCTAGAACGAAATTAACCCTTCCCATTGTCCGGTGATCGGGTGGGTAAATGTCGCCACATGCAGATCCCTCACAAGTAAATGTAGACACAGGCAGTAGTTCTCATTCTGACCGGTAGGCCAACGCCACGAGTCTGTGATTGCGCATAAGAACTATTCCTTTTTACATTTAATACATCAGCCATAGACCAAAATTTTTCGAAGGTAACCGTATCGAAGCTTTCTTGTATTAGGCCGCATCCCTTTCTTATGATTAATACCTTGGAAAATATTGCATGCGTGTGAGAATAATATATCACCAGCTTCATCGTGTCACTTGATGATGCGTTAACGCAGTAAAACCGTTCGTATACTTATTATAAATCATGGTTCATACAATTAGTTTAGGAAACCAGATATATTATTTATTGGTAAGAAGCAGACAATTTCCAATGTGTCTACGCTTTTCTAATAAAATGTATGCAACTAGTTGGCGTATTATTGTAGGCAATCGCCTAAATAAAACTTAGTTTTTTCTATAATTTTGGTAAGATTTGGTATGATATTGATAGTGAAACCATCTTTTTGCGTGGAAAACATTAGATTAGACGCACTATTAAATTTATTTTTCATTTTGTGGTAGCATATTAAAGTGTTTTACTAATATGTTGTTTTAGAAACAGTTTTAAACAATCCTATTTCCTTTATTCGTTAATATTTCTAAAATATATTTGAATTTTTTTAGATTTTACTATTGCGTACGTAGTTTATCCTTTTACGGCGAAGTTTCCGTTTCTATACGTCTGCGCTAAACGCATTTTTATCTAATATTTTATATATTCCCGAGTTTTTGTTCGTGATTAAGACCTGCTCGCTTTCGTCTAATAAAAAACATCACATTGCGATTGCGAAGAGATAATAATCGCCACTTTATCGACGAGTTTCGTTCCCAAGAGAGAAAGGTAGAAGTGCGAAAACGTACGACCCCAAAAGATCATTCAAGAGAGAGAGAGAGAAAGAATAAAAAGTCGCGAAAAATAAATTTAGAAAAAAAATCGAAGAGGTTATTTTCTTTCCAAATCCCCATCCATTCTTTTTCCGTAGAAGAGAGGTTCTTACCCTCTATTGGGTAGAACGTCTTGGAAGAGCGCCAAAATGTCTGCAGTAGACCTCCGCCCCACAAAGTTATATTTTATAACGCGATTATTTTTTTAAAAAATAGTCCTTTTCATGTGTACGTGAAAAGATAAAGAATGCTTTCATAATTACGGGCATGCGTTTGAGCGGATATTAAGGTCGCGAATCATGGCTTCCATTTATCTGCTTTATTTCCCCATCAATCGGGGTAAGGTAACGGAAGTTGGATGAATCGATGCCTTATCGGCGATCTCATTGGCCTTCCGTAATGATTTTAACATTTTGCGTGTGCTGGAGTCGTTTCAAAAAGAAAAAATATTCGGGAGATTGTGCTGGCGTAAAATCCAACGAATAATAGATGGGCGCAAAAAATGCGATTAGCTGTTGAGACTTAATACGCGGCACCGTCGTCGATAAGTTGGCCGTGGAATATTAAATGGGGGAAATGTATTTGCTTATTAAAAAGGGATTATCTGGAGCAGGTACGTGTTTTGTACCCTATTTACCCGTTTGGGTACTTTGATGACGGGTTGACGTAAATTATACGATTTTTTTCGGAATTGCGACGTGGAGATTAATTAATCTGAATTTTTAATCGAATAATCATGATGAATTTTTGACCTTCAATAATTCATGTGGTCTGTATCCTGGCTGTTTTTTATTCGCGAAAAGTTCTATAAAAACCTGTGTCATTTCCGTGACATTGCGGGAATTCTACATCGCCTCCATGATTCTTTTTATTTTTTACACTTAAAAAGAATTTGCTTGTATGAAAATGAATATGAATAATGTAATCACTGACTCATTAAAGCGATGACCTCTTTTGTAACCAAATCAGATATGATTTTATTTTAAATAAAGGACATGTACTAGGACAGAGAACTATAGTAATAATAATCGGTGACTTTAGAGAAAAACGTCTTAAAATATATTCTGTTTTTATTGATTCTTTTGTGAAGTTCAAAACTAACTGATATCCTGTTTATTGGCCACATCACCCAGTGAAATCCAGGATATGTGTAGTTATTAAATGGTCTGCAATAGAGTTTTATTCAGCTACATATTACTGCGCAGTTTATTTTTTCTCGGTGAGGAGTAGTGATGATTTTCCAAAAGGCGATCCAAGTTTCGGAAATAGATTTCTACAAAAAGTGATTTTTTTTACTTTTACCACAAAATTATTTCTTTAACTGAAGTCATATTACTGAAATTATTATAATATTTAGATTTCGAGACATAAGTTGTTCCAAATGGAATTGCATACCTGCCGTCGGCAAAGACGTATATTTGGGGGAAAGTTCTTTTTCCTAACGGAGCGGATGTCTTTCTTGGTGGTCAACTTAGCCATCGCTTTCCTTTAGACTAGCATTGGGTTAGATTGTTAGATCATGGCATTTTTGGACAGACATGACTTCTGCTTTTAGATCATTCGCTAAGGGAATTCGGACAGAATAGCAGTTTCCGCCATATTCTTCTCTTTGTATTTGTAAAAAAAGACACACACAAACATTCACATACCAAAATTACGTATCTAATTAATATTTGACGACATATTTTAAGCAGATCACAGTAAGAAAAGGTGTGGAAAGATAGATCCTTAATACCTAAGGCCCTAGCACCTCTGCGGTAGATAGCTTAGAGAATTAGACAGCGTAATTTTAAAAAACATTCTCTGTTTTTCAGAGTTCGCGAATGGTATATTGTGAGATCCTCGACATGCAAATGATCGAATATCCTTTTTGGCCACTCCTCTTCCGAAATTTAGCAAATTCATTTAGAATTTCCTTGGCATTTTCAAAATGAACTTGACTCCATAATATGTATTTTTGCATAAAATGAACGAAAGCTAATATATATATTAAACGCATCGATATAGAAAGCTATGGGATATGGATGTAGCCTAGGAAATAGGAAAAAAATCCCATGATGCAATAGAATAAGCCATCGTTTGCTGCATCGAATGAAGCTGGTCGACCCGACAAGCGTCCTCGAAGGCGTTTCTTCGTCTCCACGGCGACTCGCAGATTCTTGCCGTCGATGGACCTCGAGGCGGATTCCTTTCGGGAGAAAATTCGGAAGCTGGGGGAGATCCAGGTTTGGTGGTGGGACAAGCAGTAACGTCCCATCGCCACCCTGGACCTTCCTCATCGCCTCCCGTGTTAACGTAGGTTCGATGTTTGTTGGGGTCATCTGGACCCGACAACTGCTGCATTAGAGGAGCTGCGCCTTCGTCAACCTTTCTCTGATGATTACGGCGTGAAGATGATGGGCAGGCTGGATTACCTGTTTTCGGTGTTGATTCGTGGGGGGCGTGTATCCGCGGAATAGAATTGGAGTATACGACTAACGAAAATATGTGGACAAATCGGGGCTATAGATATTATGAATGTGAAGTTGTGTAACTAGGAGCGGAATGTCCTGAGGCAAAATATTGCCGACGGTCCCCATTCCCTCACCCAAATGATACATGTGTTCAAGTAAAAATGAACCCCATCGTAAAGCCAGCCAAGTTGCGCCCATTAATAATTTGGCCTAGATATACTGGAAAGGTTTTTAAATTAATCCGTCGAAAAATAATGATAACCAATAAAGTTATTCAGAAATTAGGATGAAAAAGGAAAATCTTTATTATTTCCATATTCGAAAAAATTATGCCACCCTATTGCTACGCCAATGTGAAGGTGTTTGGTTGAATTAGTCTCGGTTTTAGCGGAAGTGGTGTAAAAAATCTCTCCGAACGTAAAAAATAACGGTTTTTGAGCGACCTATTGGACATCAAATCTACCATGATCTGTCAGTGGTGGATGACGAAACTGCTGTAATCAAATTTATGAAGGCGTAATTTCGTTTCGATTATAGCTGCATTACAAATATGATTGGCGAAGCATAGATTATATTATAGGCTATAGAACGACCTTGTAAAATCTAACATTATCGGAGAAAAATGTCGTAAAAATATTGAAACGATTTAGAAGCCGCTCTTTCAGTAATGGATAATGGTGATACAAAATGAATTTTATACGTCTAGTTTGTTTTATTACCTTCATTGTGGTTTGCATGATTTCAACGTATCATTCAATTGGCTGCTCTTGATGAAATTGAAACATTTATTATTACATTTATTATTATTGATATATCTTGAATGTTTTTTCTTCTAAAATTTCCCTTTGATGGCGGCATTGGTGTCAGATAGACGATCAAGTGATCCGTAAAATCAAAACATAAGAAGTAAATGCTCACATATTTGCAAAAAATTCCATTATTTGATTTATTTAAGTGGGCACTATCATCATTTGCGGAAATGGTCGTACTCTATTGTATTAATTCATTACTAGTTCATATTTATTAGCCTCATTTTATCTAGTTTAATGAAATTTCAGCGTAACATCGATGGATGGCAGATATGGTATGATGCATGTATAATAGCGGGTGAATGGGACAGCGCACAGGCTCAATTTAATTGGCAGGGAACCGGGTTGGATAATGAAGAAGCAGATGACGGAAAACCAGGAATGGACACCTGAATTGTAAAATCAAAACTTTATAGATTGCTTCCTCTTTATTGTTGTGTTTCATAGAGTTTTACTGGTACATAAATCAGTCAGCCGATATTGAATTGGGCTGAAACTAGAAATTAACAGTTAAAAGTTTTATTTTTTTGAAGTTTTAGAATTCAGACCTGAAGTTGGACTTAAGACAGAGACGAGTGAATAAGTATAAAGGAAATAATAACCTTAATAATAAACCAACTTGGATTCGACATGTGCACGCATTTTTTTAATTGAAAGAAACACAACTTATATGCAGTCAGATCTCAATTTAGCATCCCCCCCAATATAATACCACCCTCGAACACCGCCCATGAATCGTTGAGAACAGAACATCCATGGAGCAAGCATACACCTTAATTTACCGCCACTCCCGCTGTAGTGCCAGTATATGTGATGAACAAACGGTGGCGCTAAGTAAGGGTCTGGCTGTATTGCAGCTGGTATAGCATTAAGAAAAATCCCGATTGCAATAAATAATGAAAATTTTTATATTTAAAAAAATACTTTATCTCCATCCAAACAAAACCTTTTCTTTGAATTGCTAATCGTAACTGAATTTTGGCAGTTACGATAATAATCATGTCCTTTATCGCTTTAACAACGTTACTTTATTTAAGAAACTGAATCGATGTTGTTTTTACTATTTTGGGAGTTTAAATTAATCAAAATCTGCCAAGCGTGACAGATGCTCCGTCTTCTGGCAGGTTATGTGTTTTATTTTTTGAAATATTTTTTGCTTCGCCCAAGAGAACCACAAAAACTATAACTGGCGGGGAAACGCCTTCATAAATCGTGCCTTTTAAGATATAGGAGATTTAAATTGAAGCGGAAAGAGTCGATTCTTGGGACAACGCGAGACAGGCACGGAACAAAAAAATATGCATGCGCGCCGCAGAATAATCAAAAATAGTGTCTTTCTTGATATATGCATTGCGTGAGATGTCGCTCTTACAGTCTGTTGTAAATAATCACGTTCCCTCCGTTTTTTTTGGGAAGAAAACGCTCGCGTCAACTCTGGTATGCTTTCATTTCCATTTTAGATGCTGCAAAACGGTTTTTGTGTAAGTTCTATACTAAGGCTTTCCAGTCTTTCTGCTTTTTTTTAATGCAGAATTTCTCTTTGACGAATTGCGGAAAGAGAAGGTCTTTTTTCAACCTTTTCGTCGCAAAACGTCCTCCCGCGCGAACCGTCGTTACTACCCTCGTAAAAAGCCTCGTCTTGGAATAGATTGTGGCAAAGTAAAAAAATAAGAGAAGGCGATAGCGCGAGGTAAATTTATGCAGATGAATGGCGCTGTTCTCGCTCTTCACTTTTAAGCCGACCCGATAAAAGAACGAAAATAGTTCAGATAAAGGAGGATTGCGGGGTGAATCTGCTGTTTCGCTCGAATATTTATCAGTTGATTAGAATACAAATCGAAAATTTGCTTTTTTTGAAAAGGATAGAAAAGTTATGGATCTAGTTAACTCAGTGCTGCTCAACCCCTTTATCTGTCGTGCGCCATTTTCTCCTGCGACAGAGTGTCTATAACCGTTGCAATAAACGTATATCTTGCCTTTTGCTCACAAACAAATCCGATGTAGCGACGTAAATCGCAATTAAGTTTTATGATCGTAGTTTTCCACCCCAGATATTTTTTTATTTGTAGAAAAATGAAATTTTATGTAAATCGTGTGAAACACAATGCGACCTATCACTCCCGAGTTAACCGTTGCTTCGATATTTCTGTTTTTACCCGACCCTTCAATAACACGGTTTCAAAACTGCGCGTTTTTAAATATAATTTTTAACACCAAAACTTCAGATAACGCGGATTATGCCGTTTGGTAGAACCTTGGATATGGGATTCTAGATTTCTGGGCTTGGAAGAGACATTTAGTGGGATCCGATCGATTTATTTGTAACCTTAGACCAGTGTTTTTTTTTTACAAAGTATGGACCGCAGCCCAACGGTGGGCCGTAAAACCTTCAAAAAGGCCCTCGAGGAAGGGTCTATCCAAGAATTTTGACGCAAAATTTAGGCTAAATTGTTGGCAAGATAACCAAAATCAATTAATGGGATTTAAATCGCACCGTTTAGATTTTAAATACATTCTTAGAAATTCTTATTTAACAATATTTTATAAGGTATAATGTTGATGGACCGCTTAAACATATTTTCTATTATTTTTGGGCCGCGGAGAAAAAAGTTTGAAAACCCCTGTCTTAGACAATCAATATCAACACACTATATGTACAAAATTTTCATCAGAGAGGGCTTTTACGTTTTGGGTCTGGAGTGCGGTCCATTGAAGGGGTTTGGAACGCAATCCTCCTCTCGGTATCTAAAACCACATAACACGGATTCATATTACACAGGACCTTTTTGAAACACATACTCCATGTTGTAGGAGCTTTGGTTGTGTCTGGTCATGCTTAGAGTAAGAGAACTGTATATATACCATGGAAGGTGGGCACGATTCATAGGCATTGAAATTATCAAGAATGGCACTCCTGAAAATTCCATTTAAAACGGAATTGTCACGTCATCCCATTCCATGAGGTCGACCCGAATGAAATTGATATTCATATCCAGGAAATTTCATCCAATTAATTTCGCGAATCAATAATTTATACGGGAAATGGTTCCCTAATTTAATTCGGAATCGGACATGACAACCTTTTACGTCCCCACCCTCTTCCTGAATGCCACTACAACGAATATCGTTTTTATTCTTTCGGGAAAAAGAGAGAACCTGCTTGTTCAAAAGTTTTTTGAAGCTGGGACAGAGGAAATTTCATTCTTATTAACCCCTTCGGTAATTATATAAATATATATTATTATTTTTTTGATGAAACACATTAAACGCGATTGACATTCTTTGCCTCTGCGAATTTTTTTTGTCTACCTCACCAGAATTATGTATATTAATTTCTCCCACAAAAGAAACTCGTTCAGTCAGAAGAACCCGTGCGTCGAAAAATATAGCATCAGAAAAGGTTTTACTTCTTAAAATCGATCGCATTTGTGCTGCAAACCAGAAATGAATATGAGTGATGCAAGCTGGAATTTAAAATATAATCATAAGTTTGTTATAATATTACTCGACTTGATAGCTCCTAATAGTTTAACACACACTGTAACAATAATACAGTAACGAAAAAATGAACAAATTTTTATCTGAAGATCTGATATAATTTTTTTTTGAAAGACTTAAAATTTATAATTTACGGAAAGATATTTGCATTCGATACAGCGTGGCGGAAGGTGCATACTTTTTTTTATCTTCCACAGCGATTAAGTGTAGTGTCGTTCCCTTCCAAAAAGACGAACCTATATACAACCTAGCCGATGTATGTTGGCCTTAGGTAACTAGCTTCAGATGAATGTGTTTGTCATTAGGTTCGGTTAAACGCTCGCATGCCTTTTTTTTTGCAATTCTCCTGTTTACCTGTTGAATAAAGAAGAATTTCACCTCACGTTCCCCCAGACTTGACTCGAGAATTTATGTGAATACCTTTAAGAAGCTGAGACGGCAACAGGGAAGCTAAGCGACGGAACGTAGGCGAAGTCGGTCGTGCGCAAAGAGGTTCGTAAAAGAACACAATGCGCGCGTTAATGCGAGGAGACTAAGGGGTTGTCGAAAAGTCTTAAAACTTCCTTTTCCTCTCCATAATGTAAGGCAGTGATTCCCAAACTACGGATCGCGTGTAACATGTCAGTCACTACGTTCATAGATATGTGCAATAAAAGCGTAATATTAAATTTGTTATGAAATAAAATAAGAACAAGTAAGAATTAAAAAAATTCGAAGATAGTTTTCTACCCAGAAGCCATCTACTACATCGTGAGGAATAAAAATAGTATCTCAAATGAACCATCTACTGATTACGGGTTGTAAATTGTTTTACGAAAAAGTTCAAAGTTTTTAAACCAATAGTGGACATTATTGAAGTATAAAATGACATATATAAATAAGCTAAAATTTTTGTACAAGAAAGCGTTATAACTTCTTTCGCCATATATTGGTCAAAATGACAACTCACGTTGAAATCCGTATTTCCCGCTATCATTTCTAACGTTGGGGCACAGAATGCTGTGAATAAGTAGTAGTTCAATTTTTTGCTACTAAAACGCCCCCAGACTAACCGGCAGAGCCACCGCAACCAAATAGACTTTTGGAAAGTTTGAACATACACAGTTTAACTTCTTGATGAGATACTAAATTGTTTATGGGCTAAAAACCATCCGCAAGCCATAAGCTTTCAAACAGTGTAATTTACGATCTGAACATTCGCTCAAGAGATATGAGGGAACAAAAAATGGTCTACCCCAAAATATATAAATAAATAAACAAATATCGGAAAAACGCATATAAAAGATTTTATAAAAATAATGTGACACTTTAGAAACAGCGTACGCTAATAACAGAATTGTTGACGTGCGTCTATTATACAGAAATATACTTTTTAAATTTCATCTACGCAACCCAAGAAATAGCATTCTACGGCGCATGTTATTTATTTAGGTAAGCGCATGATTCTGTCTCTTTTTTAAATCGAATTTTGTGTACATAATACTACGGAGATGGCGATAATATGGTTGCCCTTAAAGACAACAATATGACAGAGTATTGTATGATATATATGTAAATAAATTTAAAATAAATCGGGCGATATTTGACTCCCAAATTGACCCTTTAGTTTTCTTAAATTACTAGAATAATAACCCGTCATATGACGGGTAACATTAAAAATTATAACATACTGAAAACACTAACCTTAATTTTTATATAATATTTATGTTAATATCGTAATAATAGATGCCACTTTGTGCACTTTACATTTCGTTAAATGTTTTTATTAGGTTATTCTGATTGATAACACTGAATACACTTCTTCTTGCTTGCGTCTTTCAATAGTGACTTTATTATTAATGAATAACAAAACAATACAGGTTGCATAGCAAATCATGCTTGATTAAGCTTTAAAATCACAAAAAATACGCACTTTTATGTATTTTTAAAATTTTAAAGGGTGAGATACAATAAAAGACCGCTATAATAAAATAATTTAGAATTTTGTCCGTCGTTTAGTTTTTGTTTGACGTTCATAAGTTAATATTTAGGTATTTTAATGAGCAAAAGAAAAAAATGTCAAAATCGTTTATTCCCGTGCTTTTAAATGGCAATACGGAAGGATATCTGCCGAACCAAGGACACTTTATGTAAAAGTAATAACATTTTCTAGTAGTCAATGTGGTCATCTAAGAACACACCAAATTTCATATCTATAGCTGCTTCCAGTGCTGAGATATTGAAAAATTTTAAGAGCGTTATACACAGAAAGAAGGAAAGACAGAATTGGAAAACTATAAGAGTACCTAATAATTCTTCAACTGCTTTTTCAACTACTTGCGGCTCACGATTATTTCCAAAGTTGGATACATGGCCCACGAGCCTAAAAGTTTGAGGAACACTGGCATAGAGAATAACACCGAACCTTTGGTCTTGCGCCTACCCTTCCTCCGTTCCTTCTCTTCCTTTCCTGCCCCATTCACCGGGGAACGCTCGTCTTATAACTTATGCACCACTCTCCGTCTCATTCGGATGGAAAGGTAGGAGGAGTAAACTCTGCCTTTCCATCTCCATCTACTCCTTTACCTCCCTTCTTTCCCTTTCCTTCGTTTTATTTCCCTGCCACAATCTCTCTCTTTCTACAGGCTTTTTGATCTATCTTTGTCGTCTGTTTCTTCCTTACATAGTAAGTCCTCTTTATCTCTGTTGTTCTCTCCTCTCTCAGTTTTTTTACTTGCTACATCTACAAAATCTCTCCCTTGTTGGCCTCTCTCTCTCTGTTGCTATCTCTCTCTTAATTCGTGAAATCCCATGTCTGGAATCTCACCATTTCTTGCTCTTTCTATATCCAAGTTACTATAATCTCTTAACGCCTCACTTTATATTTTTCACTTCTTGGTCTCACATTATCTTAATCCTTTTATTCCTTTCTCACTATTCTCGTGCAGTAGTCCCACGCCAACCGCGGTTTTGCCAAGCGTGGTTTTGAGTATCCATCGTCTCTAGATAGCTATTTATTTAAAATGTTAATATTTATGTTAGCTGGTCTTTACCGAAAGAAAAGAAATAATAAAGAGGAAATTCGCATCTCCTGATAAAAACACGTGTTAGTCGGGAGGTGGAGTATCGAAGAATTTTACGGAAGCTTTGGTTTTGCCAAATGCGATAAAATTACCTGTCACAATACAAAAACAACTATTATAATACATATGTATTATCCATAAAAAATTATTAATAAAAATTTCTTTCTTATATCGTCGCTTGTCCTCTACCGTCATCTGTCCCCGTTTCTTCATTATCCAATCAGTTACTGTGCCTATCCTCTTAATTTTCTCCTACTATTTGTTTCTCGTTCCATTTTATCATTCAAAGTCCACGTCTAACCTTATAATTTTATTGGTCTTTCGTTTTCCCAACCTACGCTCTTTTCCACAATCGAAAGAATAGTTTAAATTAATCGAATCACACTGTTTATTGTCCTTTAAAATTTTCTCCATATCACACTCTACTTTCTATCTCATCCTGCATTCTCTCATTCCGCTTCCGCATGTCTTTCGTACTATTCCCGACAGCCCCTCTCCGTCCACACTCAAAGTTACTTGCGCGGCGGTCGTAGGGCCAGATGAGTAGGCGAAAGATGAGTAGGGGAAAGGGAGATGCTCCACCAGTTTCCCAAACGAAGGGAGGAATGAAACCCCGCGGGACAATACCTTGGAGGGGAGACTACTTTTCATTGCTGAGTACAGCGAGAGACAGAGAGAAAGGAGTGGAAAAAATGGCGACCGTATATATTTCCGCATGTAGTAGTGTGCGAGGTGTGAATTTGCGAAGGAAAGATGTGAGTTAAAGAGAACACGAGATAAGAGGTGTCTCTTCAATTGATGCCACGTATGGTGTTGACGGAGTGGGTGAGGCGGTGTACGCGGGAGTGACTGCAAGTGAATAAAAATAAGAGACCTCAGCCGTTGAACTCCCGTCGTGACGCAAATGTGAATGACGTCGAGGAAGCGACTTTGGATCTGAGTGATGGAACATTTTCTGTCGTACTTGAAATGTTTATTAGGGACTGACCAGGATCCTAGCTCCTGCGCTCCCTCGCTCTTCATCCCACAAAAATTAGCTAATTATTTCCCTCAGCCTGACGGAATTACAAATAGATCATTATTTACAGTGAGTTGTACGCCCCTGGATCTTATACCGTCGGCGGTGATGAGCAGACTCAAAGACAGCTCATTATATATACGTAGCGTAACAGAATTAATCTTGCATCTCTTATTACAACTTTTCTAAAACAAATCCTGCAAAATTATTTGTTGCCCTCTTTTTATCGTCGTTCACCACCTTTTATGATAGTTTTATCATACAGGAAATCTTATTACAAAAGAAACTTTCGGACCCTTACATTCGCGGTCAAAAACAGAAATAACCTTCGTTTCGCAATGCAAAAATGTATTCGCGATTAAAATTTCATCAAAATAAAAATGCACGGGGTATCCGAGGTACGATGCGGAGGAGTTATTAGCACATTAGAGACAATATAAAAATTACATATAAAAATGATAGAGTGGGGGAGAATGGCACGTGACATATCACTCCCGTAGGAAACGGGTGTTTATTAAAGAAGTCTGCGATAAAAAGTGTCCTTTTCCTGCCCCAAGAGCGAACGTTTTTTCTCTTTTATTCCTCGAAAGTATGAAAACGCTCGACTCGAGATGTCTCCTAGGGCAAGGTGGATGGACTGAGATAGGGGAGGGAGCGGAGAGAAAGGGAAAATGGAGGTGATTTTATTAAAACCGTCTGAGGAAGGAGGAAGAAGAGGGAATGAAATATACATGTACATGCATATAAAGGAGAGGAGCCGGGATCCAAGAGAGAGAGAGAGGAGGAGGACGTACGTGCCGGGAAGAATAAAATTATATCTGGGTGATAAACGACCCGTCTCGTCTCGAACAAGGCGTTAGTAAAACCAATTGCTGTCGCGCCTATATATATATATATATATATATATAGATAAAAGGGTGATATTTTGAAGAGAACTTTCCTTCGCGAGTATATAATCTGCCATGCTCAGGAAAGCGCGCAATTTTCTCCTTTTGTTGGAATTGCGTGGCGCAGTAGGAACTGGATATCATGCAAATTATTCAGTCCCCGTAAACTTATACCTCGTGAAAAATCCTCTCGCAACCTTTTATGGCAGGAGTGGGCAAACCGTGGCCCGCGGGCCATATGTGGCCCTCGAGAGCATTTAACGTGGCCCGCGAAGCTTTGGTGAAAAAGCAATCTGTAAAATTTAACACAATTTTATAATAGTTTTGGTAAAATTATGACAATAAAACCTTTAGCCATACAATCCTTGTTTGTGCTTGTTTTTCACTTATGTATGACGCCTAAGAATCTAGAAATTTCCGATTTAAACTCTAATCTGGCCCGCCTAAGCATTGGCATATTTCAATGTGGCCCGCTTGAAGAATTCGCCACACCGATGCGGCCCGCCATGCAGATAAGTTTGCCCACCCCTGTTTTATGGGGTAATTTTTATATAGCCTTGCTCAGAAACGCACCTAGGCTATAAGGCGCCTATGGCAACATTTTAGGAAAAACCTTGGTTATGTAGGATATACTTTTTTCTACGTTTTAATAAAGAATAATAGTTTTTTGTTACATATAAATTAACGGTTTAATATTAAAATAATACTGATTATTACTTATTTATGAGGAAATGAACTTTTGGCGCTTTTTTCGGGAACGTTTGGCGCCTTTTGCAAGCGGCGCCTATGGCAAATACCACCTTCGACATACCCTAGTTACTGCACTGGTTTTTCTAGAGGACGATAGGCATACCAACGGCCGGTCATTTCTTTGGGTAAATAGTACCTATATATAGAGTTGAGCGTGGTATCATTGGAAAAAGTGTGATGAAATTCTGAATGGAAATTGAGATGCGTTGTTGTGACCAATTCGTGGGTACTCATTAAGGTTCCGCGCTTGATGGCAGTCAAATTTCCTATATTGCTTGGTGCGCGGAGCAACTTTTGATCGTTATTCCCTCTTAGACAGCTCTAACGAAATAATCATGCCATTTTGAAACTTTTAATCTGAGTCGGCTCTAGATCGAAGCATTAGCGTCTGCGTCTTTATCTAGTTTAGGCACGATATTAATACGGTTTTATTTAATTGAATTTATTACCTTGAAAATTCACAAAAAAAATCCGGTTAATTTTACATCGAGTTGCTTTATTCTAATTTTTCTAATATATCTTTTGTATTAATTTCCTTGTTTGTGTTACTAAGTAATTATTTTTTTAGGTCAGGGCTGGGCCTAAGAAAATATTCCCGTTCTGAAACAGGAGAATTTGTCTGCTACGGTATTTCAGTGGTATTTTCCGTGGCATGGTCTCAGTAATAACGATACCGTTCCTCACCATTGTCCTACATAAGAGTAATATTTCATGTAACGTAGTGCTGGATATTTATTTATTGCTCTTGTCATTATTTAATCCCATTCCTTAGTAATCATTCAAATATCGGAATATTTATGAACACCATTAATGGAATACACTTTTATTTTAAAATCAATCTGGGAGTTATGTAACACTAAATAATTTCAGGAGATGAGCATTTATTTATACATGAAAGGTAGCAGTTGTTTTACAAATACGGTGAAAATGGAAATTTTTATTAATATAGATAAAAGTAAATTATTTTCAGCGTTATCAAAATTCACTTATACACACAAAACCAAGTTAAAATCCGAAAAGTAATTTTTATTGAAAACTTTTACCTATATAGTCATTTTCCGTATGGTGCTATACACCACCCTTAATTTCGCTAAATCGACTGTAGTGGAGTTTCCCTCGACGACGACAGTTTTTCACTAAAAAAAACATATAATTAGATATTTGCTTTGTGATTTAGACTGAAAATCCTATTAGCGCTGTGGTCGTTTGAAGTCGCAAGGTCCCACAACACAACGTGAAATCTTATTGAACTCATATAAGATTATTAAATAATTAAATTAATTCTTCAAACGTTGCAATTTATTTTTGGAAGATGAATTATATCCGATGATTTATATGGTAGTTTTCACGATAGGCCATAACAATTGTGATCATGGGTTTATGCCGGTTTTTTTGTCGTTACGCAGATATAAAAAAACGAGTGACATTTTACCTCACCGTTTACTCCGGTCTTTTTACGATCATTTTTGATGGTCGAAGGTCTTTATCGCTCGTCTCCTCCGACAGAAATAAAAGAATAACGTCCCCCGTTATCCTGTTGCGACGGAAAGAAGAACGGCTGACTAATTAGAACCACTCATTTCACATATTCGATGAATTAACAGTTTTTAAAATTAAATTTGAGCGTAACTGAAGCTAATTTCTCGAAAGTTTTTGTTGTCGATTTCAACTTTTTTGAAAACACTAAAGAAGAGACCTTGATTTTCTTTCGTAATATCTTTTCATATTTTATTTTCTTCTGAATTATTATTCTTTATACTTGCAAAAAATTTGTCGTTTAAAAAATTATATATTTATAATTTTCTTCGTATTTAAACCTAGATTTTTGGCCACTAAAAATTACCTATTTATCTGCTATATATTAAACATAGAAAGAGATCTACTTCTTTTTATAAGTTTGTGAATTATCTTTCCGAGTTGTCGTCAAACCCATCCTTAATATTCATTCTGGTCACTTTGTAACATTGCGCGTACATAAAATAAATTAGCGCGATTTTAGGTTAAATGATTAATTTCGACCGGTTTCATTGTTACCACTACATCATCTGCCAATCGTGAATATTCCGCAACACCAACTGCCAATAACTGTCAACTTCCCACCCACTCCTAAAACGCTCCATTCCTGTCCTTTTACGTATCTATTCAGTTTTCCAATCCAATATTCACGACTGTTTGATGAATGCAGTGAGAACTGCGAAACCAGCCGCATTAAACGTGGTAATCATGCAAATTCATTTTATCTTGTATTATAATTCATTTCCACAGTTAAACCTGAATCATTTGAATATATTCTGCATTCTCCGAATGATTTCAAGCATCGTGTCCAATCTGTCATTTCTCTGCACTTGGATTTCTCTAATAATCGTAACGTCCATATCATTGTAGCTTCTGGCTGAATAATCCTTTATCCTTGCTCCATTCTGTTTTCAAAGAGAGTGCAACTCCTGCCCTTTATTGCACGTCTCATATGCTGCTAATCAATACCTGCAACTTCAAAAACATTTTATAAAACAGCGGCACTCGAACGAAAATCTATCGCTGGTAGGCGTGTTTTCTGAATATTCCACTAAAGTACCAGTAGTATCGATTTTTAATAACCAATTATTTGGAATTTATACATTTTGACAGCTTAACGCCCAAAGATTCTCCTTAATTTTTTGCTTCCAGTTATTGAAATATTGTGAGAAAAATGGAATATTGTGGACCCGCCAATGCTGGGCCGCGCTCGCAAACGGTCCGAGGACCAAGAATTGAAAAACGTTGGTTTTCAGTGCTCATTCGATCTTAGATGTTTAAAAGAGCGTTGTGGTATAGAAATAAATATATTAAATTTATCATACTATTACTGTCGACGAAACTGGAAATTAGGGAAACTCTTAATTTTATTAATCTCGAAAAAATCTTTCTCGCGTTTTAAAATCCACGGATTACCCTCGTCTCTTAAGGGAAAATCCCCCCTGAAACTAGAACACGTGGTGCGCCAAAACGCGAGGTATTTAGAATTTAAAATTTCATAGGAATGTCCCCCCAAGTGTATTTATAAGTAAAAATTCCTCTTTCGGAAAAAATTTTAAATACCCCAAAAATTCGAATGGGTAACGACTTATAATGTTGCAAGATCTATCTGACCATATGGACCCTGGCAGACAGAGGCGCAGATTAAGAAAAATCCATTTTCCCCTGAAATAAAACGCGATGAAACAGATTTCCAGGTTTGACTCGGACTCGGAAATGTTCTCAAGGAAACACAAAATATCATCGTCCGATTCGCTCCAAAGATGACGGGATTCCTTCCGAGGAAGAAGAACGGTTAGGTCCCTTTTCTCCACTCAATCTTCCGAAAACCTTTTTCGACTCTCTCTCTCTCTCCCCCTCCCTCTCCCTCTCCCTCCCTCTCTCTCCCTCTCTCTCCCTCTCTCTCTCTCTCTCTCTCTCCCTCCCTCTCTCTCTCTCTCTCTCTCTCTCTAACTCTCTCTCTCTAACTCTCTCTCTCTAACTCCCTCTCTCTCTCTCTCTCTCTAACTCTCTCTTGACGGAAAAAATAAAAATATCCCGGTAAACCGTCGTAGGGATCGAGCGATCGACTCCTTTTGCGCTCATCCATTTTTCATCCATCCAACATCCCATCTGACCGAACTCCCTTACATCCCTCCGTTGCAAATGATGTTTCTCATTGTTTCGGACACCTCGGCTCCGGATTTCTTAGCGTCGTCGTCGCCTTGACAGCCGCCCCATTGTCGTACGTCACAATGGGGACAATAGGAGTCGGAAGAAGAGAGGAGAAGGAAGGGAGGAGAAGAGAGGAAAGGGAGTAGAGAGGGAGAGAGAGAGAGAGAAGAAACTTGGAACGAAGGAGATGATAGCGGGAGATGGAAAGAGAGAGGGGGAACATTTGATGAATTAGTCCGTTCCCTTCTCTTCGTGGATGACTTGCCTTTCTGGAAACGTGGCCGATTGGTCGTAATGGGGGAAATGCGAAGGTTAAGAAGTTTATCGAGGTCTTCGGGAAAGGTTTTTTTTTTGCGGTATGGCTTTAATTCCGGATATATATATATATATATATATATATATATATATATGTAAAAATTGAGATAAAAGCCGTTTGAAGTTCGTCGTATTTTTAAAAGTGAAAAAGATATATCATCTGAAGAAATAAATTAATTTTATTAAAATATATGTTCAGATCAATGTTTTTGATAGCAAGAATGAGATACGCACGAATAGTTACCAAGGTCACCAATTGTCCTTCCATTATTTATTAATGGTTTGATGTCCCGTATAATATATTTTCCAAAATAATGTGCCCTTAAAAAGCTACATAGAACAATGTCATGCCATTAATTCTCTAAAGAATTAAAGATTGAAAGGCTGAAATTTTTTAAAGTATAAGCACTTGAAAATAGAATGATTGAAAAATTCCTATCTCAGGAACATTTCTTAGCGTGCAAAGATTTAAATGGGAGAATTAAAACATGTTTCCTTTTAATGCAGCAATTAGGAATTTCGCCTAATTTAACTTACAATAGTTCCTTCTCTGTTTTTAATGCTCTAAAACACTTGGAATTTTTAATTTTATAGAAAAATGTGAAAATTAATATACATGAGTATTAAAAAGCGTGGAATTCCGCCAAAATTAAAAAATAAAAACATTTTTCTATAGTTCCAATTAATTATTATTCCTGCATCTGGCAGCATATTATAACACTCAAGGCACCGCTCTGAATTTTTTAATTCGAGAGCTACCTTTAATAATTAGGTCGGCGGGATCAAATTTCATAACATGTATGATGATGGAAATTTCACTTCTCATTTTTGGTGGTAAAAACGCTTTTTTTGGGACAAGTGAAATTTTACAGCTTATTCGAAAGACAATTGAGTTTTCCGTGTATAAAAAATAATTAAGAATTCCCGTCTCAGTTCTATTTCTATTTAAAATGCTTAATGCTTTCACTTAGCCGAAGCCATATCTGTATCCTGTGTTTTATTTAATTTATCCAAAAATCCAAAGAAAACACCAAAAATCATTATCTGTAAATTAATACTTATTAATTGAGGTTACGCTTTTTAAATGCATTAAAATCTAAAAACATTTTCAAAACAAAATTGGTCACGACAGTAAAAATAACATCAGGATAAACTTTTTACTTATTATTACAGCGATATTTATACTTAACATCGCATGGATTACTTGCAATATACATCCAATGTGGTTCCACGAACTCCTTTTATTTGTTATATATTCTCGAGAATTATATACTTTTGGCTCAGTTTATCGCCCAGGCTCGGTTTATATGACCAGCTCATTTTTATTCGTGTATGCGGTTTCTGCAGGCATCGGGAATCGCGGCGCAATACCGTCGTTAATTACATCCTCCCGCGCAAGGCGTGGGAAAAAAGGAACCGGTCCTTAACGATAAAAGAAAGAAAGAAAAGAACGGTTTTTGACGGTGCTCTCCTTTCGCTTCCGATTTTTTTTACGGTTCTGGGTCTACCCAAAAAATAAAATAAAAACGAAACGGGAATATCCGCTCCCTCTTTTGGGATGTGCCGAAACTACTATGACTTTTTTTTAAATCGTTCCCGATCTCTCTCCCTCACCCGACTTCCCTTTCCTCTCACCACTCTTCCTCCCTCCTTCCACTTCTCCTCACTTCCCCTCTTCTTCCCCTTTCTCTTCTCTTTCCCCTACTCCCTCTCCCACACTTCCCCTCCTCTCCCTCACTCCCCCACCTCTTCTCTCCCCATCACGACCGTTCCAATCCTCCCAGCTTCCTCCTCTCCATTCCCAAACAACAAGCCGCATCTCTTTATCCCTCTTTACCCTTTTCATTCCTAATTTTCCTCAGTCTCCTTCACGGGCTGCCCTTTTCTCTTGTTTCCTCGGTTGAGTTTGAGAGATAAGAGCTTAACCTTTTATTCCACACAGCTTTCAGGGACGTAGCGATATTCTTTTTTTCCTCGCCTCCACTCTATCCTTGATTCCTCTGCTTCGGGAGATGTATTTTTGTACTCTTCTTATTTTGTAGGCGGTCGTGTTTTTTTTTTATTCGGCGTTCTTTCCTTTTGTGGTTTTACGGGAGTATGCGGGAGCGTTTTTCATTCCTTAAATTTCTCTTCCTTTGTCATCCGTACCTTTCCCATTGTGAGCCTGACCTTTCGCAGGGGGTAAAAATAATTTGAAACGCTAGATGAGCGATGGATTCGGGTGGAACTGTATCGAAAATAAAATAATGATTTCCAGGATTGTTTTTTGCCGCTGAGCAATAACTTAAGACTTTCAAGATTAATCGTTTTGGTGGAGAATGTTTGTACATGCCACCAGTGAGTGGTATTAATCACCGACGAATCCTTTGTTCGATTTAAACCTCCAATTGTACTAACGTGCGCCGTAATTCTGCATTTCAAACGTATGTCATTGAAGTTTAAACATTGGATTTTAGGGATAAGATTGTGTAATATATGTAATATTTTGATGAAGCATGGAGTATCAGAGAAAGATTTTGTTTGAGGAAAATGACCCGATTGCTAAAGTTGTGGGAGCAAATTTATTTTTACTTCGGATGGGAGAATAGATAATGCGTACTAAATTCGCAGTCCTTTCAGCTTCGAAAAATCCAATTATTTCGTGATTTATTTAGTAGCTTTGGGCCTTATTGAAAATGTATTTTCATGATTCAAATATCACTCAGATTATATATTTTTTATTTATAGCGCTAACACACCGATCTTATATTACAGCCATTTTTCGAAGCGCTCCACCCTTCTGTCTATACACGTTTCTTCATCTTTCTGAAAGCTCGAATATTCCCGTCTAAAACAAATTTCACAAAGTCGTCTTCACTACTCTAACACAGTGGTTTCACTGCTAAATTCGACTAAAATTACTTTTCTCATAAATATTCTTTTAGTGGACCAAAGAGATGGATATCATAGGATGATATGTAGGGACTATGTATAAAGAAAACATTATAAAGATAACCTTTCTGATATATATACTTCTCTGCGTCAATTAAAATTATATAGAAAAAAATCCACGTCAAATTTCAACCTCTCTCGTAATTTATATCATGCGCAAAAAGCATTTTTTTCTACCGCTATTAATAATATCTTTTTTTTGAAGAGTTCTTATTATAGATCATCATCTTTAAAAAATATTGAAATCCTAAAATGATGCGACATTAACATGTTTTTTTAGACGGGCAAAAACTCGCAAACCTGCCTTATTTAATTACGCCGCTCCCGAAGAGATACTCATCAAGAATTTAACAATCGTAATCAGAAATGAGCAAATGAGCACCTTTTCAATAATTCCGCACTCGGTTCGCTTTTGCTTTTATTTTTCCGCACGCCCGTGTATTCCGTGACCTTTCACCCACCCTCCCCCCCCCCCACTCTACCGTCCATCCTTCCCCCTCTCCCCTCCTAACTCACCCCATCCTCCATTCTTCCCAAACCCTCGAATTTCATGCGGACCGGTTTCCAGCGGCGGGGATGATCCGGTAATGATGGGCGTTTTATAAAGTAATCCTCGCGTGCGAACTTGGGTATTTTAATTCCGGAGCGGATGGATTCGGTCACGTGACCTCCACCGCCAGCGCCGCCGCATGGCCGACCTAAAAAAAACCGTTTATACCGCTCGTTTATTCGGTTTTTGGGGGGAGGGGGTGTGTGGTGGGAGTCGTGGATTATCGGAGGGTAAAATATTATGATGTCTGCGGCAAGAAATCTGCTGATGGCCCACTTTCCTCGCGAAAAATGACTCGTTTTATTTTGCACTGTTTAATATTTTGCGGAGTAGAGCGCCGAGTTGGACAAATTGCGAATTAGGCCTCAATTTAACTCTGGCGTCGCTTGTACTTATCGAAGCGAAAAATATATCCGCCGGAGACTTTTTTATATTGCGGTATCATAATTCTGTTGTTGAGGCATTTTGTTTTTTGATTTATTTGGATGAATTATTCGGAGACGATAATTCGGCTGTCGTTTACCTCATTTCTGTGTCGGTTTTGATTCTATCATCTGTTTGAAATGTTTGAATGTCACTTGTTTTCTCTGCTTCGTCCGGAATTGTGAATATATATTTTTAATATTGAGGAAGTTGTAGAAATCACATTATGTTGTTTTATTTTTCACCAAAATGCTCGGTGAACATTTTTCATTTATGTTCGATCCGGTTTAAAATATCGGCACTGCTCGCCGAGGCAATGATAAATTTCCGCCGGAAACGTTTTATTGACAACCGCGATTTTTTATCGGTTGCTGTATTTTAAATAGGGGAAGTGGAAAACCACCATCTTTTGGAGTCGAAAAGTTTCTGCCTGTTCTTTTAAACATTGTAACTATTTTATAAACATAAACTGTATGAATTTAACGATTCATTGAGGAAATAACTGAGCAATAACTTCTTTATATTTTCTTGAAATTTTGTAACTCAAATCGTGTTTGTCCACCCTTATTTTCCGATCTATACTATGCGTGTGTATGAAGTCGATTTGTATCACGATCTTTATTGATTTCATAATCCTGCTAATACATCCATTCCAGTTAATGCATTTTACTTCATTTGATGTCTCGCTGTTTTACCAATATGCATACTTTAGAAAGAAGGATACAAATTTTTAATCGAATATTTTTTCGTTCAGACAAAAGCCGATTCTTATAATTCTGCCAAGTATCTAAATCTCGAGACCTGCCATGAGATCTGAGGATTTCCCTGGAAACAATGAAAAGCGAAAACATTCGTGTAGTTTCGTTATAGTCCACGTATATCAAACTTTTAGGTTATTGGTGGAGTGAGTCTTTCTAACATCTCTTGTGCTTAATACAGTATTCGGACACAACGCACAAATCTTCCGCGCAAATCCCTTAATGTAGACAAATTATTGGATACTAATGGCTTTTGCTGTTTGATAAGGCGGTAGTATTTCTTTTTTTTTTACTTACCACGCCACCTTATTTTCATTCCTGGATGCGGATCATCTTCTCTCTTACCGCTACGATCCCCGCGTTCCTCTGTTGGAAGGCGTAACTTATAATCTGATTTAAGGACTTCTGTGACTTAATTATTATTCTTTTTTTGTTTGGAAGTTCACGTCCCGTCCGAAACCCATCCCTCCAGCATTTTTTTTTAAAGAATCCTTTTCGTGAGGAAGAAATGGAAAGATGGATGAACGAAAAAAGAGAGAGAGAGAGAGAGGATTCTCTTTCTCGCCTAATTACTACCAGCCCTCACGCCTCGTTAAAATAGCTCGTTTTTCATCTTCATGCGGTATGAAACGTCGCGTTTTTAAATCCGCATTCAGCTATCTCAAATTTGCTTGAATCCGACTAAATTTAACGTTCACTGCAAAAGTGAAATAAAAACTTGCTATACTTCAGCATTAAAAGTTTATTTGGTGTCATTTCATAATCAGCCAGGAATTTATTTTGGGCTTGGCAATTATTGAAAGGCTCTTTTTTTCATAATGAGACTACTCTCTTTCTCTGATAATTTCCGATAATTACTCGGAAACGTCGTTATAATATTAAACAAATCCTAACGGTCGTTTTATAAATCAGTTTATTTTCAAGTAAAAATTGAATTAATGCGAAATAAGTCGCAGTCGAATTGTTTGCGATATTGGGGTAAATTTCGGCAAGATCGATGAAGAAATTCTTGATGAAAAATGTTGAACAGAAACGTGAAAATCGCATAGATTAATTCAAACTCTCTCTATCTGTGCAATTTACTCATCATAAACACAAGAAAAAATAATTCGAAAACTTTCGCGAAAAGGTGGAAGTTATTTTTCTGCGATTATGAAGAAGAGAGGGAACATTACGAAAAGCTCTCTTATCACCCCACCGCTTTTGCGCTAGGTCATTAGTATGCAATACTTTTGAAACGCGAGTTTCGCGGTCGCTGTAGGAAATTATACGGCCATATGTAGACAAAATTGTACTTAAGTTGGAGAACGGTGCTTGGACGGGAATATTCACATGTTGTGAATTGATTTGGATTCAAGTTAATTTCGGATAATCCCTAAACCTCGGGTGAAATCCGAAAAACTATTACACCAACCAGTCGGCTAATTTACTGGATTAACGGTTTCATTAATAAATTTCATTACCAAAGTGATTAAACTGGATTGTGAAGAAAGAGAGGCTTTTCAAAATTATTTGCGATCACGCAATTTCAGCACTATTTCGAAAAGGTATATATAGGTAAAGCCAAAACAATCAGTAGGTACCTCAGGTATCGTTAATTTAACATAACACACTATTAGTGCTCTTTAAAAGAGCGTAGGCTTTTTTATTTCCATGTTTTATGCCTATCAAACGGGTACCTATACCAACTTTCAATAACTCGATAATTTCTCTCCTTTGATTATGACCACGTTTTCATGCGTCGAATATTATCTTTGTCGAAGGCAGTCATTCTTTTTATTTTAAATATTTAAATGTAATGTAAGGTAGAAGTACGAAGGCCAAAATAGCGACGTTTTAAGTGGGTTTGTTGTGCTAGGTAAAATCAGTCAATTTTTATCTATACTATTAGGTTGCAATACGTTGAACCGCTTTGGTATAAAGTTAAGGTTCTTGATGATTTTCTCACCTGCGACGATGTCAAGACGCTCGCGATTTTTTAAAGGACTTCAACGCGAACAAGATCCTAATTCTAATAATCCTGTGGGCAGTTTCTGTCGCTCGGATATTTTTAAACAAATTGATGGATGCAAAGTTAAAATTTCTCCGGGAAAATTCGGATATTTTACAAATCTTCGCGGCGCGTAACAGGTTTTCTTTCAAGGTAATGGTCGCTTCTGTGATTCTAGTGAATATTTTTAACGTTCAAGCTTAATCTAAGTGCATTTGTAATCGCGTGGAAACGCTACGGAGATTTTAGTTTCCTGGACCTATATACTGGTATTTGTTGGTGACATTGAGGAAATCTCGCTTAATTGAAAAACTTCGTGTATTTGGGATTTTAGCTTAACAAGCACTGTTTCCGCAGAGACGTCAGATTCAGGAAGAGAGAGAGAGAGAGAGAGAGAGAGACACGAGGTACAGGATAATATGAACTTTGAAGTTGAAATTAATGTGAAAGCAGTCGCAGCTCTACTTGCAAACGCTCAGCTGCCTCCTCTTTGGCTGCGCCCCTGTCGCTGACTGGATCAAGGCCGTGAATGTTGTGGTAACGATGGTGTCCAGTGATGTGATGGATGTCCTTTCGACATCTCTTCCACACTTAATTACTTTCTCCATACGAAGTAATGGGAAAGTATTGTGATCACGAAAAAAATCGACTTCCAGATTTCAACGGAAATACACGTTTTGAGGTCCCTAGAACACGTTTAGACTATTTTCAAAATGATGTGTGTGTGTGTGTGTGCGCGCGCGCGCGTATGTGTGTGTATGTGATTGTGGGCGCGCTAACTCAAAAAGTACTTGCCATATCGTTACCATACTTAATATATAACACTTTAACATGAGCACAAAGAACATTAGTTTTTCGACAATACCGTTTAACCGGAAGTCGAGGTTTATTCGGCACCCGATTCGGTTTTTGCGATATTTCTCCGTTAAAACATCATTATTATATATACAATTCTTTACAAAGGTTATAGAGAATGTCATTTCGTACAACTTTCATTTGAAACAATTTTCCATAGCAGTTATTGTTTAGGAATTATTTATAAATAATCGGTTTTTTCGGTTTCCGTCAAATATCTCCTTAAAAACGTCGTTATTGGTAATATTCGTTAGGACCAAAGTTGTAGAGAATGCTATTTCTTCCTGGTTTTGTTTGAAACAAATTTTCGTAGAACTATCCATTTCGGAGATATACAACTTTTTCTTAATTTGAGTATACAGCGCCAACCATGTAGCGGTGAATTCTGTAAACATATTCAAAAATATACGTAATTTACGGCAATAAGGACGACTTTTACGATACGAAATGATAATTTTGCCTCATAATGATATTCATAATCATTTTAATATCTATACCCCAAATATGGAGAAAGTCATCTGTTGGCCACATCAGATTTTTTTTTGTCAGAACTCAAGTTGGACAAAAACCTCCCGAACGTTTGGAATTTATATAGGAACGTAGTATTCATGCTACAATTAGGTTGGAGTCAAATGGATCCCGATAGAAAATAAAGACCTCCTCTAATTGAGAGGAAGGGAAACATGAAAGAGGATAGAAGAGGCTGAAATACTGGCCAATTAAAAGTTGAGGGAATGTTTTCAGAAGGGAAATATTTATTTGTCGTCATCGCATCAGCAAGTACAGAAGAGTCCTTTGTAAGAGAGCTTACCACGGTCTACTGGTTGAATAGATTCTTCTCGGTTAGAAGAGCGGAAAGGAAAATGGAAAGAAGGATTTTTCATAATAAGATGGATAAGGGGAGAGAGGGAGTGGGAGAGAGAGAGCGAAGTAGCGATTGTGATTGTAGTCTATTTTTAGAGGGTACTCATAAAATAGGACTCTCGTGTAACAGTGATTCGTTGTTCGAAATAATTGAGAATTTCAGCACACAAATCGTTGCAGGAGACGGAGAGAATATTAGAGGATTTTTTTATTCGATATTCTTTTTTTTACGAATCTTATTGTTAGAGGCGGGAAGAGAGAGAGAGAGAGAGAGAGAGAGAGAGAGAGAGAGAGAGAGAGAGAGAGAGAGAGAGAGAGAGTTATTTTTCCCTTTAGGTAAGAGATTTGAAGGTGCTGCAGAAATGGAGTGGGGTGGCCTACGATATTCCTTCCACCTATGAACTCTTTCGTTTGCATGTGTCGGATGAGTCTATTCCGTCAGGCTTTGTAACGTAACGGAGCAAGAAATTTATCACAAAAGCAATGCTTTTTATTTGTTGCGTACTCTGTTTTTTGCTAGTTAATGTTTTTTTATTTGATAGAAAGTTAAATATTGAAATTTTTATGCATGGAGGCGTATCCTATGACAAACACCCTCAGAACGCAGAAGAAAAGTTTGCCCTTTATCTAGAATCGAACACGGACCTTCCAGCTGTCAGTTGAGCGCTTTAATCGTCATTTCCTAGAATTTTTGGTTTTAGATGCTTGCTTTTGGGTATCTGTATGGATATATGAAAATTTATTTTTTAAATTTTTTATGTAGTTAGTCTGCTCGTGAGTTTGTGAGAAAATGTGTTTGTTTTGTATGTCTCTGTATATTACACCTTACGCTGAATAAGTGCACAAGGACTGTGTAGAGGAGGACTCGAGGCGAAGAATGAGTCGTACAACTTGTTTCTCGTAAGAAATACCTAAGAAAATGGAATCCGGTATGCAAACGATTTTTTCTTCGGCGTAGCTGAACTGGATTCGCCTCTTTGATTCTTCATATATAGAAAGCTGAAAGTAGGAATATCGCAAATACGCGCATGCACCTCTTCTTCAAAGTAGGAATCGGGAAGGAATAAAATATTTCTATTTCGATTCTGCAATCTTGCGCGCGAAGAAAGGCGAACGGCGTTCGAGCGAAAAGAATCCTTTGAGAAAATTGGAAATGGCGATGCAAAATATGGATAGAATACGGCAAAAGCCGAGCTCAAAACTTCTGATTTTTTTTTACATATACTTAGGTCACGTGGTCCCGGTTGCAAAACATCCCTCGGGGCGGCAAAGGGACTTTAAATTCAGAATGCTTTCAAAGCATGCTTTTCCTACTCATTAACATAAAATTATCAACATTCCCGTTTGTAAAGAAAAAGTACACAACTATTGTGTGTACAACAAGCCGTTGTTGATGTATGCACGAATTTCACAGTAGGTACGCATTAGATACTTATTTTTAAACGTACAAAGCATATTGAAAACTTTTCAACTTTGAGATTGCGCTTTTTTGCAATCGGAGTGAACTGAATCCGAAATTTGAGAAAGCGATTCATTACCGTCCACGTCCAAGGTATTTTTTGTGGCGTTTTAACACAATGTTTGCAATTGAAAAGTTTGGGTATATTTAGATTTTAGCAAAGTGTTTCTTGGATTGACGAATCATGAAAGCTATACTATATTTAGTAATCAGTAATTGGTAAAAATTACCATTTTATCCTGAAATATATTTTAAAATCTCTTGACATAATATGTATTCCGCTACAGATTTTGGGGTTCCAATTCCATATTACTATAAGTTTTATTAAAATTAGTTTAAAAACTCATTGTCATATGATTATTACATTCGTTTAAAACTTTTAATGATTAAAAATATTCATATAAGGACTTTATTTGACATGCAGAACTTTATATTTGTTGCGCATTCATACGTGTCTTATTTATAGAACTAGAAATAATTGATTTAAAATACGTTTGCTTACAATTCAATTTAAAGTCACAATAATCTTAAGACGACAGTTTCTGCTTGTGAATAATTGATTTAAAATAATTTTGTTTACGATTCAAATTAAAGGCTCAAAAATCTCAAGACATCAAATTCTGGTTGTGAATATTTCTATGCGATAACTTTTCACAGTCTAACTCGTTGAACCTCGACCTATTTTTGTCTAAGTTCACAGTAATCTCGTGTATTGGGGTCACGAAAGCGTACGTAACATTTGAATCGAACCTGCCCGAAGTAAGCCAGAGAAAGAAATTCTAGAGTTCGCTCCGAAATTTCATTGTGCTTTATATCCTTGCCCCAATTATGGTTTCTATATAAATTTATAAAAATGGTTCTCTGCCTCTCGAATTCGAGCTAATTGAATCGAAGTGCAGTATTGCATCGCGTGAGGTTTTAGGAATCAAGTTCTGTATAATACCGGAATGGGTTTCACGGAAACTTCATCTGAAGTTGAATGTTGGCTTCGGAGGTCCCACAGAAATTGCACTAATTATTCCTTGCGCATAATATGTTATAGCGAAGAAATTTATTATTACCGTGAACAGTGCCGTAACTAGGGCGGGGCAAACAGGGCATCTGCCCCGGGCGAAACTAAGCAAGGGGCGCAAAAAATCCAAATACCAACTAAATAAACTAGAGAAAATAATTTCTTGAAGGTCGAGAGGGCGCATATTTAGTAGTTTGCCCCAGGCGCTAAATTATCTAGTCACAGGGCTGACCCTGAAGCAGCCCATGAATATGAAGGAATGTTTTCATGAAATTAGATATCAAATTTATGGCCTTAAATCTTTTTTAGATAAAAATTTAATTTTATGTTTATGTTTCGTATTTAGGACCAATTAACGACAGCAATAAAATTCAGTCTCATTCTTTAATTTTTAGTATTAAATAATATTTTAAAATATATACAACTGACATATTTATATGTTTGTTAATAGTAGATATCGTATTATATACTAAAAAAGAAATAGGATTTATTTCGCAGATATTGTTATTGTCATAAATAATGTTATATCGAGAATAGTTTTCGTTAATCTTTAGAAACATATGGTAAACTTTAGAAAGCACTATAAAAATCTTTTAAGGCGCATGCGTACATAGATTTTTTTATTATCTGTGTTATATACTAACTAAGGCGTTATAAAAATTGATTTTGATATTTTCCAAATGGCGTAGTTGCCATAAATAATGTTGCGTAGAGAATATTTTTGGTTAAACTTTAAGAACTCATGGTGAACTTTAAAAACGAACCTTTCTCACATTTTCTTATCGGAGCCAGTTCAAAAGAATAAAAAAGACAAATTTACACATCTCCATCAATGATTTTCTTCCCTAACAGAACAGTATCGGTCCAAAAAAAAGTTGTAACTACACGCTCAAAGGCTCAAAGAATTTCTGCTCCTCAAAAACAAATGTTTCTTCGCATCTGCTGGCGCAAAGACGAAGGTGGCAAAAAGAAAAACCAACTCCACTTTAGGAGGATGGTTTCCCTTCATCTTTCATGGTAGCAACCGTGACGTCACTAATAACGGAGCTCTTTCCTTCTCGACGGACCGAGAAAGGAAACCTTTTCGAGCAAAAGTCCTCGCAGGCGGAACCTTCTGTGTATCTGAATGCATGCCGCGTAATAACTTAGGAACGAATTCCGGGCTGTCGCATCTATTTGTCATATACACGGTGCCTGGAAAATGTCTTTATTTTTAAGTGACGATATTCAAAATAGACTGAAATCCAAAGTTGGAACCATCCTGATTTAATGCGAGTTTTCTCTTTATTTGTGGACGTCACGTGATTGTCGTTGAATATCGAATCAGGTGGATGTGAAAATTTCGGGATATTGTTGTGTAATCATAAATGCATCTCTTCATGATAAATACTTGACTAAGTTCTGCTTATTTATTTATAGTGTTGTGTGCCATTAGTGTGTGTGTAACCTTTAATTTAAGAGTACGGAGTAAGATTCTTTGAGCATAGGTATTTTAGGCGAAGTAGTGCAGAGGAGGCCATTACATTCACATGCTGACGGCCATTTCCTAAGTGATTTTTCCTTGATGACGGATGCGATATTTTTTCGGAGATGAAACAGGTTTCCACATTTCTTAATACGTTTTCACGTAGTACTGCCTTATATTCTCAAGGGTGAGAATATTTTTATGTACATAACTTCACGTGCTTCATATTAATAGGAATGAGATTATTCCTTAATTTCACATGTAAATTAATTGACGCATGTAATATACATCCATAATATGAAGGGATATGGAGCGAAAATGAATTGGTTTCTTGAAAAAATCGTTAATAATTTATATATAAGTATAAATAAGAATAACGCGATGATAATTAATAATTGCCGTTAACAACCGCAAAATAATACGGGATTTTTCAAAAATCCAATATTAACATATGGATACTTTAAAATTGATATACCTAATACAAGTTAATTATGCATTCAAAACAATAATGATGTAATATTATTCAATATTAGGACGACTTCATTTGTTACTTCTAAATTACCGTGAATTAATATTTTTGAAACACAAAAGTAAGATAATACAATCGTCGACAGTCTGCATACCTATCGTTTAATTTGTTAAGTAACTTTAAGATCTAAAATCCAGAATAAGCACCTAAGTATAAAAAATAAATAATGAAGTACATGTCATAGGTATCACCTATAACCTTGTGGTGGCTCTATGAGATCACTAAGACAAGAATTTGTCAATTTTTGACACATACTCAATTGCTAAGTTTGGTATTTATTTTCAGCCATAAGACGAGCTCGATAATTTTCTGATGAAGTGAGTATCAACATATTTCTCAGTATTTGTAACACCTCATTAAACTCAACAAAATTACCGCAATCAATTACATGTGATCGGAAGTGTCCGAGTTTATACTTTTTACCTGTGATTAATACGTTCTATACCATAAATATTATTTTACGTTTAAAGCTATGGATGTAAAATTGTAGTTCTACGCCAAAATTTACGATAGTACATGCGATCTTGTCCAAATGTATTATAAGCGAGTTTCATCCAAATTGCAACTGCCCGCTCTCTCACAGGGGGAGTTAGCGTAAACCTTTCGGAATATTCCCTTTTTTACGTAGAAAACTACCCTTTTTAGGCCAATAAAAAGCGACACTCATGCCGAAAAAAGCACGCTTCATAACCCATATTCTGCGAGATGACGCCGCCGTTTAGTGCGATCATTTTGCGCACCGCCGATGTAATTTAATGCCCGAAAAAACGTCCTCCTGCTTTTCGCTCGGCTGCTTTTCCCCGCTTTAAGGCCGCCGCCGCGCGCATCAACCCTCTCATTTAACAAAGTAACCCGTTTGATCTAACCCCTACTGGTTCCACATTATTTTTTTATCGTCGTTTCCTCTTTAATCCTCGTTCCGGCGGAGCTCGTGAAGGGGACTTTTCTTTTTTTCGCGATATGGAACGTTTAGGTCGCGGTCAGCGTTATTTTCCCATCCTAAGGTTTTTATAATCTTCCATATATAGTTTTTTTTCCTCGAAGTTGATGGGACAATATCGTCTCCTCAAATAAAAGGAAGGAGTGCTGCCGAATTTGATGCCATATAATTTTCGCTCTACAAAGACGTTCTATCTCTAGAATTGAAAAAAAATGGACTCCCTCGGCAAAAAAAAGTTCAATACGCTAGTTTTACGGCAGGTGCAGGATTGATCTGAGTTTTTCTAACCGAAAATAATTTTTTTCATTCCAATGCATTCTTCTGTTCTATTTTGGATTTGATTGTAAAAATTGGTATTTTTAGACGTCGTAATAACGCGATCCTTGTATCACTACAGTAATATCCCGCTATACGTCGGAGATGCGTTCCTGAAAAATGCGACTCATAACGAAACAACGTATAGCGAAACAAAGATTCCCATAAGACCCCCGATAATAGTAGGGGTTACGTTCCTGGCGGATATTTTGTGACACATTTGTTTCCCAAATAATACATATCAATACAATACATTAGACATACTGTGTTACCACTATGTGTTTACCACTCATTGCTACTAGGGTTTATATACATTTTATCGTAACAACGAGTAACCAATTTCAATAATAAATTCAGAAATCACCGAAAATAATTGTCTATATTGTGGTGGAACACAAAAATTGTTTCTTTACTTACACGTACACTGATACGCACTTTAGAATACTTTTCATGCAGATGTCGAAATCCAAAGTATATCCAATATCTCATGATATATCAGTGGTGCACAACCTTTTTCTATCAAAGGGCCACATTGGAAAAAATGACATTGAATTCATAAATTTAAGGAAAATCTTAATTAAAACTCATTTTGTTACATTTTATGGGATTTAAATTTTTTAATTAAATAATGATAATTATAAATAATAATAATTACAACTTAATTTTCTGCATAAATTAAACTTTCCATTTCAATGAGAAATCTCTGACACAAAATTAATAGAAAATAGGATCAATCAACCTTTTCTATTTTAAAGTGAATTTAATTTGCCTCAGTGCGATCGTTGAGCCTGCATTGCCGTTGCTAAACGCTTAATATCTGATGTAATGTTTGTTGTGTTTAGTCCAAAGATTGAACACAGATTTTCATCCGTCAACTGGTTCGGTTTGATCAGCCGGCCGGGTTAGACTGGTAGGCAATGCGGCTGCCTTCTAACCCAAAGGTCGCGGGTTCGAATCCCGCTTCGGGCATGGATGTTGTGATGTATGTTCATTTTCTCTAACAGAATTTGACGGTGCGAAATAACCTTAGCTGTTGACGCACCTAAAAACCTAATTACTACTACTACTTCGATTTGATCAATTTCATCAATGGAAAAGCCTGTTCGCATATATAAGTGCTTTCAAACGGACGTGAGCAAATAGCTGCCGTCCGTCTTAGATTTGAATAGGATTCTTTAGGAAGGCATTTTTTAAAATTTAGCAGGATTCCCCCCTTAAATTTTGACCTCATTTCATCATTACTCTGAAGATCGATGAGTTCGAGCTGTAAACTGGAATCAGCGTCTTTATATGAGGCTTCAAAAGGGTTCGCACATGTTTGTAACAACATTTTGTCCTGCTCAAAGTCTGTAAATATCTCACTGAATGACTGCTGGATACGTTCTATATGAGTGGCATATTTGAAACTATTCACATTGTATTTTTTAAATATTTGTTGGCAGTTAGGAAAGTGACAGATATTGTTCTTCAACAGTTGCTCTCGAAATAATGATAATTTAATTTGGAATGCTGATACATTGTTAGCAAGTTCAAACATCTGGTGGTTTTTACCTTGCAGTCTCAGATTCAATTCGTTTAAATGTGCGGTAATATCAGTCAAAAATGCCAAGTCACATACCCATGTTGGATATGCGAGATGATTTACTGCTTGTCCTTTTTCTGTCAGAAACATTTTTGTCTCCTCGAAGAATAATATATAAAACGTTGCAAAATCTTGCCTCTGCTAATCAACCGTACTTCAGAATAGTACAGTACATCGCCATATTTAGCTTCAGTTTCCTCGAGAAAAGCTTTGAATTGTCTGTGGTTTCGCGCACGTGATCTGATGAAGATGACTGTATTTAAAACATTACTCATAACTTTACTAAATTCTAGATCCTTTCCAATTAGATTTTTCACATGAATTACGCAGTGATATTTTATTAACTCATTTTTAAGCCCCAACTTTTGGACATGTTTGGACGGAAGAGATACCATCCCGTTTTGAGCACCTGTCATAGAAGGCGCACCATCAGTAATTATCCCCACAAGTTTATTTAAGTCCACATTATGTTTGTGAAGACTTTTAAGCAATTCATCAAGCAAATCAGATCCTTTGGTATGATGTTTCAACGGATAGAGCTCTACGAGTTCTTCATACACTTCAAAACCAGGTGTTACACCACGTGCGAATATACACATTTGAGAGGTTGATGTGACATGTCGATTCATCTACTGCCAGTGAAAAATAAATGCACTTATTGAATAGTTCCGAAAATTTGGTTTCAACATCACAATAAATATCTAATTTTAATAAAGTCTGTAATGAAAATTTCCCGAGACTCGAGAGAAGTCCCCTACCCTCTTCCCTAGAGCGTAACGTAATTTATGGATGAACCCATGCAGTTTGTGTAAGTTCCCCCAAAATATTTAAAAAACCTGTCAATTTTTTTAAACTTTAGAAGTTTACTTAAGCGGCCGCGAGCCGCACACAACGCCGTGGTGGGCCGCATGCGGCCCGCGGGTTGTGCACCACTGTGATATATCATTTCAAACGTAAACCGGGATGAAAGGACACGCAAAACGTTAGACACAACTTTTCGCAAAGCTTTCTTATAGTTGACTGTCGCTCAGAAATAGATTTTTACACATAGTCATTAAAATTGGGATAGTCCCTTTTATCCCCTGTGCGACTTGTGAACCACCTAACCCATCGTGATCCCTCAAACACATGGCCAGCAAATGTTTATTCTGAGTATGATTTTACACGAATTGATAAACATTAAATTAAGCTAATTCATATAAATAATAATAAACACGAAATTAAATTAATTCATATGAATTATAATAAACATGAAATTAATAGCCGAATAGAGGGTTTTTATAGTTATAGTAATAATTTATGCACCGCAATTGGAATTTCTGAAATTTTGCTTTTAGCATTTCACAAACGACGTATATGCGAAGCGACACAACTTATAACGAAACATGTTCCTTAATTGATTGGCGACGTATATGCGAAACAACGTATAGCGGGGCAACGTATAGCGGGGTTTTACTGTATTCCTATATTAAATAACAATATGTTCCAAAAATATATCTTTATTGATCGTATAAAAATTGCTTTTATTTATTTGCTTAGCGCTGTAGAAGCCATCTTTTGAATTTTATATAAAAAAACCAACGAGTTGCACCGTGAGGAATATGGTTATTATTACAATTAAGTGTGATAACCATGCGTAAAAGTTAATTTAGTTTTGCCACATATAACGTAAGTGGACAGATGTAATTGTAATCAACAAAAATTGTCTTTATTTACCATTGAATTATGAATCGTAATACTTTTCGGCCTTTCAGCAATTGTAAAACATGACGGCAATTTTTCGTTATAATGTTATATTAAAAGTGAATGAAAAAGTTGAGGGAACGAATTACTTTCATACTTGGGACTATGTAATATTTAACCATATAAACAGTATCTCATTATCAAAGAATATTTATTAAATACATATTATTAGTAAGTGCAAATCAGTTTCATTCTAGATTTTTTCAACCAAAATAATCAATATCAGTTTCATCGAAAATGTTTATAACATATACTGAATTCTTTTAGAGTGACAGTTTCACCCGATTTATTATTTTGGCTGCAATAAATCCTCTTCTGCCAGGTAATATTTTTCCAATCGAACAGTGACTCAGCAACGAAATGTAGTTGCAAGCGCAGTACTGTCGGATGATAACTGCGACAGACTCGCTTCGAAATTTCGGCCGCTCTAAAATCTTGCAGATAACACGAGTAGTGAATCAATTTTTTTCACAGTCGCATTCATCTTCTTTCTTTCAGTTCCATTAAGTTCTTCCAACCTCCCTCTTTCTCTCTCTGTTTATCTCAACCTCTCTCTCTCTCTCCATCTCTTCTTGTCTACTTATCGACACACATCTTCCCATTTCGTCTGAGATACCTTTATTTCCCGGGTCTCGAAATGGGGAAAAAAGAAAAAGACGTTTCCTGCGAAAAATATATTTTGTTTTCTTTTTCGGAAGAATCCTCTGTCGGTTCGTGACGAGCTGTCGTTCCTGTCGACGCCTATCTCGCACGTTCCCTAGGAGACGCATCCTCTCTCCAACCTACCTTTCGACGCCTCGGGAAATAAAAAACTTTCTTTTCTTTTATTTTTTTGCTTCGCCCTCTTATCTTCCACGATGTCATCTCCTGTGTATGTGTGTGTATACACACACACACATACATATATACATAGAGAGGTCGGACGTGGAAGGGAAAAATAAATAAATAAATAAACTTCGGCGTCGTTGGAAAAAATATTAAAAATTTAAGCCCCCGAAAAAGAAATATAATGGCGAAATTTGATGGCCTCCGGCGTCATCGATCAAAAGAGTGTGCTCCTTTACCGCGGCGCATGCACTTCTCTCTTCCTTTCCCCTAGGCTCTCCCCCTCTGAAATCTCTCTTCTCCTCCCACTCCTTGTATTTAATACTACGCTTCTTTCTCTCTGCCATATTTGAAGGTCACTCCCTCGAAGGACCAGCTTCTATGTATAAATATACATAAATGTGTGTGTGTGCGCGCGCATACTTATCCCACGGCATCCGCGAAAATCTTGCGGATACTGGGTCCTATATTTACATTATATTTGTAAGTAGGTAGGTTCCAGAACGCTACGACCCATACAAAAGACAATTTTACACTTATTTAAAAAAATAATATCTAAATACAACGAAATGCTACGCATGTAAATATAATTGTCAAATTTATGGGGAAGAATGCTTAGTACTATCATAATCATCATTGATTTTAGTCTATTTTTAATTAGACAAATCGTATCATATAGGAAAAATTATTAGACAGGAAAATAATATCATAGTACCCTCGCGTGACTGCGTACTTTTGCGGTAACCGTGTTCGAGAGCTTAGCGGATGTGCGAAACTACCCTCGAATACTGGGTAAAAGGTTATGCAGTACAACTCTCATATACGGTAATTTGCGGGTACTGAACTCGCGCATACCGGGTGTATGGTATATTAAAGGAGAGGTGCAGGCACCCTTGCCTTCCAGCATCCAAGGGGATGGTCATCCGAAATACGCGATATCTCTACATATACATCTGCCGGAATGCATAACCTACCTCAAAAAGGTTTTCCACTCATGGAACAAAAAAGTAAAATTTTCTGTGGTAGGGGTTAAAAATAATAATGAATTGAGGTCCATTATATTTTGGTCGTGACTGCGGTCTGGGATGGAAAGGCGGTTAGGGACCCTCTGGACCGATCTCTTTAAAATAAAGAGAGCTCTCTCGCTCCCTGAGAGATGGAGGGGAAGCGATGAAAAGAGTATAGCATCCCGATTGAATCTGGAGAGTTACCGTAATTACGTGGATTGAATCTCGAGGAGGAATCCTGTTTTTATTTACCCTTTTGTTTCGGTGCGTGTTTACTTTCGCCTCCTGGTAAAATTCCTCATCTGCTCTTTATTGAAAAGGGGTTTACTAAAACAAGAAACTGGGGGCATTTCCATTAATGATATTTCCTCGTTGTATTTAAATTGAACAAGATATTCGATCATATAATAGGGTTTTGTTGCTGTTCTTCTTAATTCTGATATCGTAACTAATATTTTAAAGGAACATTTAATGAAATTTATTCAATTATTACCGTCAAGATATCACGCCGAGTTATATGTATCCTGTATCAGTGGTATCAATGAGATGATAGCTAGCAAAACCATGAAATGTGCGAAAATAACTCAGATTAAATGATTTTTTGCCCTAATTGAACTTAAGTATTACAAGTGTTTTGTCACTGCCCAAAAATTATTTATTTTTTCTCACTCAGGATTTCAGGTATATATGGAGCAGATTAGACGAAACGTGGTAAGCAATTATTCAATATATCATGGATCTTTTTCGCTTTTGAAATCACCTGGAAATAGTAAATAGAGAAATGTTTCAATAAGATTTTGAATGGGTTTTACCAAAAGATATGTATAAACTAGATCAGGGGTCCCCAAACTTTTTATTGAAAGGGCCACATTAGGCTTCATGTACGACAGCGCGGGCCACTTAAGAGCTCTTCAAATGACTGATCGGCCCGTGTGAAAACTTCAAAGAGCAAGTTTCGAGGGGGGGGGGGGTTTATCGAGAAATTTCACCGTTAAAAAATTATATCGAGGGGGGGGGGGTGGGGGTGGTTGGGTTGGGTATGGCTGGCGGGCCATAGTTTGGTTTACGGCAATGGAGTTGATTATTGAGTTTTAATATTCTTTATAGCTGAGATATTGATTGGGAGTTTAAAAATATACCTTTATACGAAGATGTGATCTCAAATATTAAGATCAGGATAGCGAAAAATATTTTGGATATAAAGTTTGTATAACTTGAAACGTTAAATCGCAAGTATTACTCACATAGATCTGCACTTAATGTCAATCGGAGTAAATTTAATTTTCGGATGGAAAGGAAATTACTAAGTTTCGAAAAGGTTTTGTTTGAGTTGGAAGTATCGGTTGATAAAATGAAACGCAGATAGACTGTATGGGTAAGACAGGTTTGAGATATCGAAAAAGAAGCGAAGTAAACATGCTAGAGAGTTGCATTAGTTTCTCAACCATTTCTGTCATTTTATGCTTAAATTAACATTAAAATAAAATGTTTATATGTTGGCCCTTCATAATTGACGTTCATATAATAATTAGATGTCGCTAAATGCCTTCTTTCAATATTCTACCGAATTATTTCCCGGTATTATTCGCAAATGTTTGGCCAGTTTAGAACGTAAGTTTGATCGGTATTGTTCCTACGAATCAATACATATGCTCTCATCCTGCATGCTTTTATTTTATTAGTCTCTCAAGTCTTTTGTATGTCTGTGCCATTGGAGAAATGCCAGATTTAGAATTTGAAGGTATAAATCGCGAAATAGATAAAATATAGACCTTAATTTTTTAATGCCCAGAATGGTATTTTGAAAGAGACTTCAACCCCACTAACCACGTATTACGCTATCACGAACACTCCATTTTCCTATTCGATGCTAGTCAATTTTCTCCCATTATGCGTCATTCTGTGGCGTCTGAAAATGAACAAATGAAAAACTCTTGACGAAACATCTGCGGGCGAAATTTCCGAGCGTCATTTGTCTTCCTAGGAACACAGGGTTGTTCGTTTTCTCTCGCCGTCGAAGATGGAGAGGTAATCTCGGAGAAGGAATGGAGGAGGCGTGTCTTTTATGCGACTGATTTCCTCTCCTCTCCCTCTCTCTCTGTCCTTAATGACGTAAAGAAAAGATTAGAGAATATTTGACCGAGCCAACGAAATAAAGCAGAATTAAGACGTCATAATTTTTCTTTTTTAGAAAAAAATAAGAAAACAAGCAAGACATCCTTGCTAAAGTAAAAGGCGGTAGCACGTTTTATTAAAATTTTAGGGATCTGGTTTTCATTCCCCTTTGGGAAGGGAACACCCAACAACTTCGGAATATAGATCCTCACTAGAACTTACCATTCGCGATAGTTTCACTCATTTAGCTTCAGTAGTTTGGCTACAATACCATTTCAAATTTTAAATTTTCCGAATTTGAAATCACAAAGCGGAAAACATAAACTACATGAAAATTTCAATCTTTGGAAAATTCATGGATTAATAATAGGTGTCTAATTTTAAAATAATTCACCAAATATCTCTTAAATCAAAAAAGCTTATTGTACACAGACGGACGAACCGAGTGATCAGATAGGCACGTTTTTTCTTTAAAGAAAACGCGCTGAAGATAACATTTCAACGGTTGACCACGTGGTGGCTTTTCTTGTTTTCATCCCCTCTAAGAAAAGCGAAATTTGAAGGTTAACGCCTTAAACACGGAAAATTACAGCGATAAATAACAAGAAGGGCACATTTCACGTGGCCTTTTGAAGGATTCCTCCGTTTGCTCATCTTTCTATCCGTCAAAATCCGTCGACCCGAGGAAATGGAAGCGGGATTTAAAAGTCTCCGCAACCATCACTCAAGAGTAGAAGTTTTGATCTCTCCTTCTCCTTTATTGTGGGAAAATCCCTTATTCTCTCTCGCTCTCTTTCTCTCCGTTGATCTCTCCATCCTCTCACCTCCCTTCATTTGTTTTCCACCCTCTTCGCATTTCCGCCCGGCGTGGCGCCACATCCCCGCGATTTATCCCCTTTGCTACATCTCCCCCATCCATCTTCTCTATCCCTCTTCCCCTTTTATCTTCCTCTCTCTTAAATCCTCTACCTCCTCCCTCATTCCACCCGATGCGTATTCCGAGAGACAGAGGAGGGAACGATAAGAGGGGTGGTAGAGGCCGTACGCCTTCCCTCTATCATCTGTCTTTTTGATCTTCTTTGGAATCCCGACACTCGTCGTCATCAACCCATCTCTTTCCTGCGTTCCTCTTTTCCCCGCGATGACTCTAAATCATCGCAACCATTCTACTTTCACCATCTCATCCGTTTCCTGTCTCATCGTGCAACCCTCTTTTTCTCCTTCTCTCTCTGCTATGTTTTTTATTTTGTTCCGCTTTGAATCCTTTCGCTCGTACGAGCCCATCGGCGAAAGTCCATCGTTTTCCTTATTTTCTTAATGCCTCTCTCCCTCTCTCTCTCCCGATTCTCGCCACCCATGCGGTGCGTCAGCTGCTGAATATTGCTGGCGAGGCTGCGCATCGACTCAGTCTCTCGCGCGCCCTTCACTTTTTTTGCATCGAGATTGAAGCAAGAAATAAAAGACTCCGTGACTATTCGTAGTGGATGTCAATGGATCTGTTAATGGTTAGTAACATTTTTGGTGGCGTATATTCAACTTAAATGTAGATTAATTCACTATAGATTTGTAGAGATGATCTTATGTCTGAAAACGAATTCAAGAAGAGGCATTTAAATAAAATGGTGATCGACCTAAATTGCATTATAAGTTACAATACATAGTTACTTTCGGTGAATCATCACTGAAGACGACTGCATTGTAGTGAAAATACGCAACAAGTTTTTCATAGACTTGTTAATGTTGTTAGAGGTACATAAGTACTAAGTAATTTTTAATTTTTTTATAATAAACTGCTAATTCTCGAATTTAAATGTAGGTTAAAGAACAGATTAATACCTTGGCTAATTACCGTAGATAAATATACCTATGAGTTTCTGAAATACATCCTCACCATAAAATAGCGTTGCTGAGAGAAATATTTAACTCTTGGGTTTAAATATTATAGTGAGAACTCGCTGTTGCGTAGAATTTTATGAACTATGGAAAGAGATATAATGGAAGTGATGACGATATGCTCTGCAAAATAATATATAGAAAAGAGTAAAAAGTAATTTTTAGTTACTAATTTGTTACACTAGTTTTTATCTTTAAAAATGAGTATTTATGCAGTGAAATTAATTTGGGGTGGTTTGGTGTGCCGCGATGTCCTTAAGCATGCATGAAGGTGTGCCGTTGAGCAAAAAAGGTTGAGAAGCGAATTATCTACCTCGTCTTATGGCTGAAAAAATCAAGAATAAGCACTTAAGAATCAAATGATTAAAAATACTTCATATATCTCCTATAACCACAATAAAGTTATAAAAAGTTATGACTATCGGAGATACTTGAGATTAGTAATTTTCATTTAAAACAATTTCAGTGCTTATTATTGAATTCTCTGCAGGAAAAATAAGAAATCGGCGTTGAGTGAATGAATTATTCTATTCTATTATTCCTTGATTTCTATCTTTTGAGCACGATTATTTAGAATTAAATCACAAAAAACAAGAAAATGCATGCCGTTTGAAATGGCTTTAATTATGGCGAACTTACGAAAACTTTTCAAAAATACGCAAGATTCAATCAATCGCCCCTCGAAAAACTTAAACACGAAAAATTCTTCTCAAATCTCACCGTGTCGATAAGCGAGTTATTTAGATATAGGCGAAAAACATTTTTCTTTCGATGCATTTTGGAGACGTCAATATATTCCCATCGCACACGTGAATTTTAGCGCACGCACGTTTTTTACGCCTGTCTCTCTCTCTAAAAACCTTCCTCTAACTCGGAGCAACGACCTTTCTAATGTACTCTCTCCTTTTGTGTGTGTCTCTCTCTCTATCTATGTTCTGCGAGATTCAACTCGACCTTCAACTCTCTTAAAACTCCTCCTTCTATCTCTAATTCTCCTCACTTATTTTCACTCGCTCCCTCTCTTTCGTCCCTTAGGATGTCACCGCCGAGTTGCGCGTCATGTGCACGTCGGAGAGAGAAACTTTTTATTCGTTTATTTTCTTCCTCGCTGTGACCTTATTTTGTGATACTGCTTCCATTTAAATTCCTCTCTTTCCCCTTTCCTCTTTTTCCTCTCCTCTTTTTCACTCCGTATATCGTTCTTCTTCTTTAATTCTATGACCTCCACGCTCCGCCCTCTTTTCCCCCAAATGGGCGCGTGATTTTATTTCTCCATTTTTTATTTCCGCTTTCGGCGCTACGTCGCAAGTTGAGTGCATGTATGCTGGCTGTGTGCTTGTGTCTCCTTGTGTGTGTGTGTTTTGGTCTTCTCCGTCATGAGGGTAGAATGATTATTTTTTCGGGAGTTCCATAGTCATTTACACATCTCTCGATTCCTTCCGTCTTAGATATTTATATTTTCCCATTTTTATTCTAGAACCGATGTTTATAGAATAAAATTTTTCCCATCAAAAGTGGAATAATTTTGTTACCACAGGGATATGTTGCTGTTTGTTCCAGAAATGTATTCAGATAAGTCAAAAAAGAAGCCCGTATGATTCATAAAAGTAAACAGCAATAAAAATTTTTTATGGAACCACAAAAGTAATCCGGCCTGTTTCGACGTAGAACATCATAATCAGGCGCTGAAATGTGATTGAGGGAACAAAAAAAATACAATAGGTCAACGATATACGGAGATGGGAGAGAACTAACTGCCCTTTGGGAAGTGTGGATGTGGCGTTCTTATGGCTGGTATGGAATATAAGGGCACTAGAGGGAAGAGTAGAAGGAAATTGACTATTTTCATTACAAAATGATAGTGGATTACTACAGAGTTATAGGTCTTTATGTTAACTTTAAATCCCTTAAGTTTTTGTCGCATTGGGGAAAATTCAAATGGAGAAAATATAGTAGCAGTTTGCTGAGATTATAAGCTATTTTTTCGTATCTTGCTATAATATTAGCTCTTCTTATTAAACTGTGCAATCAGTGAAACCGAAATAGCAAGCAAACGGTAAGAGATTTAAGACTGAAATTTGCAGGATGTACGTGGTCTATGATGTCATTGATTACACTGACAAAGAATACTTTCCGATAAATCGATAGGTGGCAGGGGATGCTTTCAAAATCTTCAAACTTATGTTTTGAGCAAACGGTTATAGATAACAAGTTAAAAATTTTAATTAATTATTGAACAAATAACTTTATCTGATATAATTAAATCCTAAATTTATGAATAATTTTAAGTTTATGATTCAAAATTTACACTAATAAATAAAATGCGTCATCAAATGAAGCTCCCATTTTTCTGTGTACTTTCTGCAAAAAATATTTTCCCCGTTCCATGCATTATATTGCGCTTCTGTCTGCATTAAAAATTCTACAGGCAATAAAAATATTCTATGGACTAATTCTGCTGAAAATCGTCTGTATTTTTGTTTAGTCTGTAAATTCAACACAGGCAGACATAATCGTTAAAACGAATATTTACATCGACATTTTCCGCAGTAAAATCCCTTCAAATCAGAGAAAACCTGTTCTCGACGGTGTTTTTATAAAAAAAAAGTTCCCTGTATCGATCAACAGAGAAATTTTCTCGATCACGTCGCGATTTCTCCGACAGAATTCAAGAAGAAAAAATCTGTTTGTGTCAGATGCGCCAAGGAAATAGATGAACCATCTCTTTCTCTCTCCATCTCAGAAACACACATTTTCCATTTCACATCGTGATACACCGCTTTATCTAGCAGACCGTGTACGAACGCGATATTTGAGGCCTTTATCTAGTTCTTCATATAGATATATATATCTCCCTCTCTCCTATATTTTGGCGCGTGTATGTGTATTTCATGTCCCATCTGATATGAAAGTGGAAATAGTGAGTGGGAATGTGTGCGCATGTCTTGATAGGCAAGCTATTCGTTTCCATAGAAACGACCGGGGTGTTTTTTCAGTCGCTATGGTTTCCCATAGCAGACGGTTTTTTCCATCTACGAAACTGTGTAAATAAATTGGCGTATCTGAATTATTCCTTTATTTTTTCTATCCGCCGGACGCTCTTCTTCCTCCCTTTGCTTACTCTATTCATGCTCATTAAAGAAAACAATCGTGTAGTATCCAGAAGAACCAGTACTTTAGTTGTCAAAGGACGGAAATGAAAGGCAGACAAGAACGATTACAAAAAAACGTTTTATCTTTCCGATCTATAAATGGAGACTTTCTCATATCCTCCTCCCATATGAAAGCATTTATTCTGCCGATATTACAAATAATTTATATGGTAAGTGCCTGCGTACTCCGCATGCTGCAACATTTCCATTTCTGCTTTCCTTCTTGCCACCTGTTCAATTGTGAAAGAGATTCTGACGAATATGTGGTTTTTTTTTCAGTATTGAAAAATTGCATGCTTTGTATGTGGCCAATTTAAAATAAGTTAAAGTATCCGTGCGCCGCCGTAAGTAATGAACGTATCCTCTCTCTAAACCAGCGTTTCCCAACGTTTTTACAGTCGCGGCACCCTTAAGTGACTTTTCAGAATTTGGCGGCACCCCTCCCTATCCACCGTCAGTAATAATCGTGGTGAAGTTGAACCCCTAACCCCAATCTCCATATCTCCTTTCATTTCGAAGTGCCTTTCCGACGAAATGAAGGTCGACTTAACTCTGGTTTGCATTTTTGAAAGCCGACGATGCAAAATGAGGCTAAATATGGGAAAACAGAATATTTTTGCGGTACCCTTCAGAACACTTCACGGCACCCAGGTTGGGAAACACTGCAGTCTAAACTATCTTACGCTTCCCTTGGCTCAACAAGGATTTAAACACGTCTGGCGTTAAAATGTGTAAAAAAGATGCTTATTTCGGCTACAAAACCGTCATTAATGGAAATTTGCGGTTTGTAATTTCCGAAAAAGAACTGCTTTGATAATCATTGGCAATTACTTCTTCCTTGAATTGATTTTTATACATTAATTTAAATTTGATAAATTGTGTATATATTTGCGTTCATAGGTGGCTTAGGTTACGTATAGCTCAGACTAAGTAATCCGAATTATATCTGGTCAAGCCTTAGTAAGTTGTTCCGCATATTATCAAGACGGAGTAAGTTGGGTTGCATATGCTCTGGGCTCCTAAGCTGGGTTGTGTATGCATAAGGGTGAGCAAGTCGGGTTGCATATGACTAAGGCTAAGGGATGTGGGTTGCATACGCTCAATGTCACGTAAGTTGGGTTGCATTTGCTCAAGGATAAGTAAGTTGGGTTGCCTGTACTCAAGGATGAGTAAGCTGTGTTGCATATAGTCAAGGGGATGAAGTTGGGTTGCATATGGTCAAGGGGAAGTAAGTTGGATTGCATATGCTCAAGGCTAAGCAAGGTGGGTTGCATATGTTCAGGGCTGATTTGTTTATCTGTCTAAAGGCAAAGCGAAACATCTACTCTTTTAGTTTCAAATCTCTGAGTTTATATTAGACTAAAATTAATTTTTTTATTAAAAAGTCGCGACTTCATCATATGCGCAAAGTTATTTTAGCTTTGATTATTTGTTGTTTTAATTAAAATATAACGTACAATTGATACATCTGGATTTATTACTCATTCAAGACTCACATTCAACTACCAGCCGAAAATGGTGTACATATTTCATTTGAATACCAGCCGCCGCATCCCAAAATGCATCTCCGTGCCCCTGTGATAGGACTTCAGTAATTTTTTATCTAAGAATAATTTAAATGGCGAGGTAATTCAGCGTTTCATTCTTGTCTCCCTACCAGGAATTCCGCCTTTATAGAAATGAAAGAAAAATTTCAGATCCTTAATCCCTCTCCATATTTGCGCCTAATTTATACAACGCTTCTTTCATTGGTTACTTACATTGGTTTAGGTATCTAACTAAAATAATCTTAATGTTAAATTTATAGAGATACGTACATACCCATATTTTTTACTATTTATTAATGATTTATTTACCTAAGAATGAATGAATATTAGGAAACTGTATTGCAGCGGAAATATTCCCCCAGCACCTGCAGGGAATTATATAATGAATAGGCCATTGTATTCGCTACAAGGAATTTTGTGGGAGTTGGTATCTTCAAGTGGGTGTAGCATGTAAAATATAAAACGGAAGGAGTGGGCATGTGTACCTATCGGAATGAATTAGTAGGAGAGAATTTACGTAAAGCCTTCGATTTACCTCCACTCTCTTCTCGCTCCTCAGTACTGATCATATGGTGTTGCCATCCCCTCCCCCTTTCCCCACCCTCCCCTCTTCTCCTCCCCTCCTCACCTCTCCTCCTCCCATCATTTTTTTCCTTGTATCCCCCCTCCCACTACCTAACTTCCTTCTACTTTATTGGCCTGCTTGCCGTCGGGAAAAAAACAGCCGTCAGGGCATAAATGAGGGCATCGGGTCTCGAATACTTCCAATAAAAGGAATTCTTATTCCTCCCTCCCTCTCTCTCGCTATTTCCACCATTGATTCCTCTTCCTACTCTTTCCACGCGCCCTGCACTTCCTACATTCCCACACCACACGCTCCCTCCCACGCTTCAGGGCCTGAGGAAGACGAAATTCTTCCCGAAAATTCCTCAGCCGTCTCATTTCGTCGGAATTAAATATCTGGATGTGGATCCGTGCCATTCTTTCTTTTTTTTAAATAAAAAAATGGAATCGGGAGAGAATCGTCTTATTTTCTTCTACTAAAGACCGCATTTCTTCATTTCCTTCATTTTTTATCATCCTTTCGAATATTAAAATAAGGCTCATTTAAAATATTAATTTATTCTACTTGGGTGGGCAGAAGAAACGGTTGTTTTTTTATCCTCGTCGTTCAGTTTGGTAATTATTTCCTTGTAATTATCAAAAGTTCGGCCGCGAGATAAGTTTTTTTAGTAGCGACGGAGATATGTACTTCATTAGCTTGAGTTCTCCGCATTGTATTTTTTCGTCGGGTTTTTAAAAACTCTACTTTTACATAGCCGTTTCCATGCTGACGAGATCGATTGGGTTATTTCCTTTTTCGATAATTGCTAATTTTTTTCCTTAATTATTTCGATGGAGTTCGACAGAATCGCTTGGAATGTTTAGAGTGGCCGTGAATCATTTTCCTGCTTTGTTTTATTATTATACACCTAGATTTTATTTGATTGAGTTATTGTATAACTGAATCTGTTTACTGGAATGAATATTGTTTTGCAGTATTTGTTTAAAATAATTTGATTATCTTTCATTCGATTACCTGAGTGTTCGTCGCTGATATATTATTTTTGTGTATGGTTTCACAATATTGGAAATTATTTCTGTTGAAAGGTTGTCTGTGAACTACTTTTATCTTTACCGGTACATAAATAAGATTTTTAGTACATATTTAGAAAAATTTTAATTGTTAATTAGCATCTGACGTTTTATCCGTCATTAACTTCGAAAAAGAAGAATATGAAGACGGCATATTCTATCTTTTGAATTGCTATGTTGTCAATGAAAATTATAATGCACAATCTCTTACGTATTATTTTTTATTTATACTTTTTATTAACTTTATTTTAAAATGCAATGTAGTTCTTCTCCTTTTATTAGTTTCTTAAGAAATTTCACCACTGTTTATCAATGGTTTTCCTTCTCTTTGTATTTTTTCGCTGTGTAATGTAAAAAGTGGTTTATTTTGCCTCACGCGATACCCTTTATCTGGCGGAAAAAATTATTTTAATCCATTCGGCTTTAAATTATCGAACGAAGAACCCCCTTAAAGGGAAATCATTGTTTCCGTTTCCGAATGTCATTTCTTTGCTTAGTTACCTCAGTTGGAATGGTTAAAATATAAAAAATAAGAGAGAGTTTGCTTCCCGTTGCATTTACCGTTTTCCGAACCCTATCATCTTTTCGAAAGGAGAACACTCATCCGGAACGTGACGCTGCATTTCAATTAAGACTCCTCCTCCATTGTCCGCCTTCGATGTCATCTCTTTCAACACGAAAATCCTCCATTTTCTCTCCATTCCCGATCGTTGGGGCTATGGAAATTGATAGCGCTTATCGAGGCGACGGCATGCGCTTCTTTCCCGTTGGAAGAGAGGGGTGGAGGAACACCCAATGATCCCACTTATTAAGAAGTATCGGGAAAGCTCATTCGCTCCCTTATATTCGCCGTCACCCTCCATTAAAGTTTGCTTGACGTGACCCAAATACGGAAAGGTCAAAGGGATGATGTCCCGCAAAGAGGTTTTCTAAAATATTCTTTGCTCTTTGACGTTTCCATAAAAAATGGTATGCAAATATTAAATAAATCTTATATTTATATTCCTACTTACGTCGTGATTTTTGAGTTGCGACTAATCAACAGGCTTTATTTACGCGTACGAAAAATCTCAGTGACGCGGAAGAAATTTAAATGAGTGAGACTTTTACTAGATACAGAAATGTCCATATCATATCGTAGAACCCATATAAAAAGTCATGAACCACAAAAATCCGTCCGTAGAAGCTCGGCTCTCGTAAAACAAAGAATTCTGATCTTTAAACAAATGTAATAGGTTTGAAAAAAATAGGATGTTACCGTGAAAAACGATTATCGTAATTTCTGAACGAATCTATTTTTATTGTCGTTTTCAAATTTATGAGACTTCCATTTCTATTTATGAAAAAAAACTCGCACCGTAAGATTTCATTTAAAGCCGTAAACGTGTTTAACTCTACAGTCGGATGAATTCTTCTGCTTCTTTCTGTGGATATTTCATATTCTTTGGGATTGTGTGTTGGAGGCGAATTTTTTCCTTCTCTGTCTATGTGCTCCACAGGAAGTATGCTTCCCTGTATTGAGCGCTCGCATCTCGTGTTTTCATCGTTCCCATTTTTGGATGACACTCGCGGAAATTATAACGAATTTCGTACAAGTTCCGGGAAGAAGGTCAATTCCAGGAGGAAAGCGAGGAGATATTTTATCGGGTACAAGCGCTGCCTGACGTGGAGGCATGCAACTTCGGTATTGAAATCCCGGGGAAAGAAGGAAAAAAATAAATCGCGTTGAAATCCTATCTAAATTTCCAAAACAACGGCATGATTGTACTAGGTTTTCAGTAGAGAAATCTTTAATTACTATCGGTGAGATCATGGGAGAGAAGGATGCCATAGAATTATTTCGGTTTGAAATTTTTGAAATATGTATTCACGTATTTATGAAATTAATATCGTTGCCGGTATTTTATTAATTTAAGGAAAGGTTTCTTTGTTCATAAACAGACTCGTTTCCTTTTCTGGGAAACATTCCGAAGCGATTTAATACATAAGGGGTAACGGGGTATCTCATAATTAGGAAAATAAAAAGGCTTGACGTTATTTCGGAAGAAATTTGCAAAGTCTCTTAAAACATTTTCCCGCTATCTTGAAACGCGACGTCCCTATTCTAAAATTGGAAACGGATGTCGCCTTCATCTTTTATTTTTCGATCCACCCACTGGAGAAAAAATAAAACGACGCTGGATCGACTACGAAAAAACCCAAATAAAACGGAATTCCTTTTTATTTTTGTTTCCTCCATTTATACTACTTATGAGTTAATGTATGCAAACGTAGTTTTTTTTCTCGCGCGAGATCGATTCGTTGCGGTATTTTTCCTCCCCTCTGCGCCATGAAAGTTAATATAAAATAAAAAAACAACGCGGCTCGCGTGAAGACGTTTTAAGGAAGGAAATTGTACCGAATTGTTATTTCTTCCCGAGATCCTCGAGTTCCTTTTTTTTAATGGCCAAAGAGAAGAGATTTTTGTTGCCCGAAGGGTTTTTTATTTTTAATATCCTCGGACGTAAAATAGCCGTCGTTTGTCCTCTTGTCGTCTCCCTATTTCCGTTACGCTCTCTTTTTTGCACTCTTTATAGTTGTCTCTACTTCCTATTCCCTTCTTCGATGTCCTGATAACTGCTCAGGTTTTGGAGTTTGGTTTGGTATATCTTACGCTGAATAATAATGGTGCAGATTCATATCCTGCCTACGTTGTGTCTGTTAGTGGTTGTTATTCCGCCGTAGAAGTAAATTCGGACTCGATTTTGTACAATTTGCACGTCAATAAAAGATGAATTATTTTTAGTTTAATTTGGTCTTTTTCCGCCAATCACTACTCCTCTGTGTTCATATTTTTATCTCTCTTCCTTTTCCCACCTTTATCTTCAATCGCTTTCTCTTATTCCTCATTCAACTTTTTCCATTTCTTCTACGCTCTCATTAGCTTTCTACATCTTTCTCTTTATATTTTCTCTTTTCCGATTACATAGTTATCGTTATATCCTCTCTGATCATGCATATTATTCATCAGTTATTCTCTTTGCCGTCGTCGTTATCAGTAATCCCTTCGCAGAAGGCCTGTGATGTTAAGCAGGACTCTCCGCATTTTACTGCCCTATTTAATTTATTTGCCAGCTCTAAACTATTCATTTCTCTCCTTTGGCCTTCAAATCTTCCTTCGGCTGCGCGTTTAATCACGGAGTCTCCACTTAGAAAATTCCTTATCAATTCCGCCTTTTATCCTCCATTCCTCTTCTACACAATGTTGTATCGTCTATTACTCAATATTTTTTAAAACGACCATTCTCCATTTTTTCTCTCTCAATACATCTCTAATCCTACGCCTACTCTTCCTTTCGCATCTCCTACTTTTCTCCCTTCTTTCCTTTCCACTTTCTCATAATCCATTTCTCCCATTTTGTATAATTTCACGCGATCTTTGTATCTCTCATCTCCCAGTTTTCCCTTCCCTCTTTCTAATCCTTCTTTCCTCTCTTCCCACCCTTTCCCTTCTCTCCAGACCTCATTCTTCCCCCTATATCCATCACGAAACGTAGTTCCTGCGTGTTTCTCGATGTAAAACTCAATTCCTTTTTCCACGAGAACGTGCGTGTTCGGAACAGGTAGGAAACGCAGCCATTTTCATTCGTTTCTTTTGTTTTTTAAATATATTCATCAAAATATCTCCCTCTCCACTCTCCGTTCCTTTTTCCTTCGACCCCCTCCTCATCTCCCATACTTTCCTCCGCCCCTTGGCATTATAATATTTTTTCTCCCCATCCCGTTATGAGTCCAACTTATCTTATCCTTTTCCTTCCTTCCATTATCTGTGAGCCCCGCCTGCGCATCGCGAAAACCTCTCATTTCCATTTATTCCTTGTGTTTCTTCTTGCCGACGACGCATTTTTGTTTTTGATGTCTTTTAGGCATACAAAGATTTAGCTTTATTTTACGTGTACCATTTTTACCTTAACATTTGAATTTCCCGGAAAAGGAAGAAAAAAACTGGAACGCGGGTACTTCACTCAAGCGTATGGTTTATGTAATAGAACTTTAAGGTATCCCTTCGGCATTTCTAGTATTTTAATATGAAAAAACACGAGGAAGATATGGTTTTGTAACTTTTTGGACGATATGTTTCGCGAATGAAGTCTGCGCCCTACCATACTCGGCTTATATGTCTCAGTTTCGAATTGTGAGGGAAATGACGAAAAATTTTTGTGCAAGTCGGATATGTATGCTTAAAAATCAAGAAATTGTATAATACCTAAATAAGGATTCATAGATTTCTAAGTATAAAATTCATTCTCAATATATTAAGGCTAAGATACTGAAGGTGGAAATTAGAATAAAAGATACAATTTTTTAACTGATGAGCCATGCTATATATAAGGTATGCGATGTAAATTATAACCTTTTTCAATACACTGACCTCCCCCAGACTTCTCCAGGTTTCCCTATCAACTGCCTCCCTCCTCCACGTTGGCCCCTAGGACTTCAAAAACTCTCTGTCCCATCTGTAAATATAAATATAAAATCTCCGGCAACCCAGCGGCACTCCTTTTGACAAGTGTTCACTGAGTTTCCTTCAACACCTACGTGTCCTCGATATCCTTATTTACCTTTCCTCTTCCATAAGCATAAATATAATTTATATTACCATGATATTCCCTTTGTGAAATGCGTTATATTTTCTTGAATATTAAGAACTGATATAACCACATGAATGACAATCGAACGTATGAAGCTAAACTAAACTTGCTTAATAATTTTTTTGCCATTGCAAAGAGCATTCATGTTCAAAAAATAAATTTATCCGTAATGCATTATACTAGTTCTCTTAAGCTTTATTCAAATTTTTCCATTAAAATTTTTTTTCTGGAATACTGATATCCTAAAACTATTGTACAGACTTGAAACGAGGGTATGCTTCACAGAGCAAGGGCATTTATTTTTCATCTATAATGTCTTTATCGCTTTCCAACGCTTTTACCTCAATTTCTGAATGAAGCCTAAATAATTATGTTATTTTTTCTTCATATTACCACACTCAATGCTTTCATTTACTCAACTAATTGTATATTCGCTGTATTATTTTCCGATTTCCCTCGTGCTAAACTGACAAAAAAATTAAACGCCTCCGATAGCAATTTTCTCTTATTGAGTTCAAAGGACCTATTCAATTTCGTCACAATATCGTTGGCAGTGCGACTAAACTTTTTCATCTCATTTTATCCCTTTCTCGATTGGAATTTTCTGGAAGGTTTCCATTTTTTGCGGTGGTCGTTTTCTCCTTTCCTATCAGTATTTCCCCATAATCCTCCTATTAACTCCTTTTTACCCAAATCTACCCGATTCTCATTTTGCCACCTTCGCCTGCCACTATCTAAAGAAATTTGCAGCTTATCTCTTTGCTCTTAGAGGATAGTGTTTCTATAAAACCTTTTCTGTTCTCAATCTATTCCATTTTAAGCTACTTTCTTTCCTTTCTTTTATGGATAAGGTTCCTTTTAAATTGCGGTTTTTTTTTTAATTTTCGTCTCTATTGTTGCAAATTGTCTATTTTGTAGCTCTTAACTCGCTTCGTCTTCCCGAAGTTATTTTTGTGCCATATACCTTCATGCTTCTGCGGATAGTTTCTCCGCATATGCTGCACTTAGTATACTTCCACCTCTAAAATCAGAATATATTCAGCCCCTTTTGGAATATTTGGTGAGAGGAAAAAAGTAGCGGCCAATTGAGGTTCAATTCCCTTTTTATAACCCGAAGAAGGTGTTTCTTTGAATTTTTTACGAAGCATATTCCGTCCATTCGTTTTCGGAGTGGGCATTGAAATTTCCAGAAACGTCGGCTGGATATTTTCACTGAAAGCAATTTAACCCGAATAACCTACAAAGTGTACTTTGGTGCGAGATGAAAACTTCTTATTTAGTCTAATATATTGTCAACGTTTTAAAATTCGGTTAACTTTGCTGTTAAAGGCTTATGTTCCATTCGACGCTCTTCATTGGTCTATTATTATCTTTCCCTCTCCGCGGCTTGCTCAACTTCGTCTCCTTTATTCCATATTCTCTTCAGTCCCTGTGTTTCAACCAACCAACCTCACTTTTTCTTAGAATTTCTTTCCTTCCGACTACATTTATCTTTCTCCCCAACTCTTGTTTTTCCAGCTTCTAGTCCCTCAACATTTCACTCTTATCGTTGTCATAAAGCTCCTCACTCACTCATCTTTTGTTTTCCTCCGTTTTTTGCGCTCTTCCATCAAAGCTTCTTTCTAATTCTCTCGACCCTCTCTCATCATCTGCTTTCAAGTCACTTTCCTTTCAGCGTCTCAATCTTATCTATCCCTCTCGAATATCCTCTTCATTTTATTTGTTCAATTCCGGCTGTAATAACTCTTCAAAGGGTTTCTGAATGCCTTAGGAATAAGGAATCGAGCGAGGCTATTTCGTCAAGAAAATTTAATCCTTTTTTTTTTCCTTAAACGATTCGCTTCACTTCATCCTCCATCTCTTCCTTCTTTATGGGCCCTACGCTTTCATCCCTCTCTCTCTCGCCATAAATAAAGTCGTTTGTCTGTCTGTCTGTCTCTCTCTCTTCCTCTTTTTCTGTCTTTACCCATGGCTTAACTCTCCATTTGGTGCATAAGAAGAACAAAATAACGAGAGGGCGATATCTATTTCCCATTTTCTTTGTCTTCTCTTTTTCGTTTGTTTGTTCCTCCGAGTTGAAGACGCCTGGCTGAATTTGCGTCTCCTCTTTAGGGAATTAATTGAGAAAAAATCTTACAGCCTTCCAGGAGAAATTATTCTCGCCCACTCACTTTCCCCTCCAACATTTTTGTCTGTGAAAACTAACCAGCCTCCGCTTCTTGGAAGATAGCTTCTATAATTTGCTTTCCTTCCCAGTTTTTTCTTCTCTCTGTATCGGCGTTGTTAAAATTCAATTTTAGGGAAGAGAAAATTTCCTGCTACACTCTTATTAATTTCTTTGAAAAGAAAACGCAGGTATGTCCGTGACCTTGGAAAACATAGCGCGTTAAACAGTTTACGAAATTGACGAGCGGTTTCTCAGTCGAAAAATTCACTCCAAACGATCTTTGAAGCGAGGTGGTTAACTCGATTTTTCGTCTTGTGCGAGGTTCCGGCGCCAATTATCCCTTCGTCATCTCAATGAGATTGCTTTGAATACTAAATTTATTGTTTTTAAAAATTCCACAATTGATGCAGTTACAGGAAAAGGGGAATTTTTTGGCTATTATTTCGCCTATATCTATGTAGATTAAGCATTGAAATCATCGCAATTATGCAATTTCGTACGAGTGACGCATCAGTGTAATTATCGAAACAGCGAACGGTTTATTTCAATAAAAATTATATTTCTGGAGATAGCGAACTTGGTATAAAAACGCTTGCAGTGATTTGAAGAAAAGTTTTAATGGGAGGAAGTTTCTGATGCGAGTGAATATTTCAGGATTTGGAAGTGCTTGTGTTTGTACAGAGTACAATTAGGTAATTTTTTCTGGAAAAAATGGACTGGCGTTCGTGAACAAAACTCGCAAACGTGTCTAGTTTTAAAATATGAGTAAATTATTTTTGGAAGTACGTATGTATGTGTACGTATATGTATGTACACACTTGATGCGAAAAAGTTGAAGTTAAAAGTTTGAACACATCCCTTCAGCTTTTATGTCCTTAAGCGTAATAGATCAGACGCTCATCACATTCACTTTTCGAATTCTCAGCCCTTTATTCCGCTCTAGAGGAGAGCACGGATCCGACAAACGGTCGAAGAAAAGGGAAGCAAAGAGCTATGCAATCTCACAAAAGCATAATCATACATTCAATTTATCAATCGCACCAAACGAGTTCACTTCCCATTTCTCTTTGGAAACCGTTCCATCTCCTCTTATCTTCCCTCTCTCTTTCCGCCCATCGTGGCCCATCTCCAATTGGAGGATCGTTTTTCCCGACAGCTAGAAAGAGGGCGAACCCACTCGAGGGGGAGGGAGAGAGAGAGATTCTGCAAGTACTCTTGACCTCCCCGCATGGCAACTTGACCCTCTTCATCTTCTTCATCTCCGTTCCCTCCACACTTTTCCGACTCCTCCGATTCGCCCACACACACACACACACACACCCCATCCCATTCTGCACCTCTCTGTATCCCTCTCGAACATATCGTACAGCTCTTCTCCTCTTATTCTTCATTTTGTTTTACCACTCTTCCTATCCTTCCATCGCGATTCCGACCCATTTTTTCCCAACCTCCTCCACCGAAGAACACCTTGACGGTTATGGGATTGGTCTCTCTCTCTCTCCCTCCTCTTCTCCTCCTCCCGTCTCCTCTATCTCTTTGGCAAAGAACCCTTTTACTGCCTCTAAAAGAGGTAGGAAAAGAGTTCTGCTGTGTCAGACTCAGCTGCGGGGGATGATTTACGGCAAGGTAGGATCAAGGGAGTGGGAGGGGGAAAAAAAAAAGGAGGTCGATTTATGGGCGCATGGGAGACGAATGTGGAGAGAGGAAGGAGGAAGAATTGGGGCATACAAGAGAGGAGGGAGGTAAAGGAAGAGTATAGAAGGATGGAGACACACAAAGTAGGAAGAGTAGAGAGAGAAAATAGTAGTACGGTGATGCAAAGGAGAAAGAGGGAGAAGAGAGGGAACAGAAGCGGTGTGAGAGGGAGGGAGGAGAGGGTGAGAGAAAATGAGGGAGATGTGGGAACAGAATGAAGAAAAGAGAGAGGGAAGGAGGAGAGAGGGAAGGAGTAGAGAGGGAGGAGAGAGAGAGGAAGTGATGAGAGAGGGAGGAGAAGAAGGGAATGAGAGGGAAATGGGAACAGAGAGAGGAAGAGAGGGATGTGGGGAGAGGAAGGTGGGAAATATGGAGGGAAAAAAGAGAGGAAGGGAAGAGAGAGAGAGAGGGTGGAGGAGTAGGGAGAGGTTTATGGAGAGGAAAATGGAGAGAGGAGAAATGGAGAGGAAAGATGGATAGTTAGAGAGGGAGATGGAGAAGAAGGAGAAATCAGGTGAGAATAAAGAGAGGAACAGTTAATCAATGAAAAAGGGGAAAATGGAGAGAGTTGATAGTGAAGTATATATAGTGTTAAGAAATGAAGAGAATGAAGAAATGAAGGGAATGAGTAATGAACAGCAGGAGGAAGAACTGGAGAAATTAAAACATGGGAAAAGAGTTAAGTTATTAGTTGAAGGGGTTGAGAATAGTACGGTGGGATGAAGGGAGCCATAGAGAGAGAGAGAGTAAGAATCTAAAATCGAGCAACAGATGCAGAAAAAAAGAATAAATGGGTTAAAAAGGAGGAGAGAGAGAGAGAGAGAGAAAGGAGAGAGAAACTAGAGGGAAGGGGGATGGTACATTTAGAGAGAGAGGGAGTGGTTGATAAAAGAGACGACAGGTGAAGGACAGAGGATTAGAGGGTTACTAGTAGATGGAGTGGGAGGAAACGATTAAGTTGAGGGTAGTAAAGAGTTCTCCGAGGTCGAAGGGGAAGTTGGATTAGGAACGTGTTGCGGATGAGGTGGGAATGGAACTGGAAGGGAGGGATGGTAGGGGATTGGATGGATAGTCGTGGAACGATTGATGTTGCAAGAGAAAAGGGAGCTTTGACTGTGTCTTTTGGGGGGGGGATAGATGTGTTATTTTTGGAGGATTGAAGTTTTGAGGGCAACGTTAGGTTTTCTGTTGCGTTGGCCGTTCTCGCTGTGTCGCTAAGGAAAAATATTTTTGTATGCTTATACTCGTATATTGGAAATGTAGTAATCTTTCTAGGTAATGAGTCTGCCACACTCATCACTATCGGCGGTACAATATCCAAGAGCATATAACTCTCTATGGGTAATTAAATTCCCTCAAGTTGAGGGAGATACTAATTTATTAGGAGATAGTGAAAGGGAGATAAAGGCGGAAATGGGAGAGAGGGAGAGAGAGAGAAAGCGAGAATGGGAATTTTTTAATTTTAAAACTTTATTTATGCATGCCTCTCATTTTTTACGGGCTGATACACTAGTAATTGAATAACAGGCAAACGGTGTTTATTACGATGATTGCTGTATTTTTGGGGTATTTCACGAGTGAACGAGCTTCGTTATTTTAGTCGTAAACATTTTTATCGTAAATGTATAATTGGTCTACCTAAATTAGAAAAAAAATACAAAGAAACCATGTAAAAATGCCACTGTATTGGAATTGTTACATAGTCTATTGTATTATTTGTTTCAAATTAAGGAATTCCGCAAAATTAAGGCAGTCCTTAGTAGATTATACTACCTAAATTAAGTGAAAGATATATGTTTTATTTTGATGCGAATGCGTTAGTCATTGACATAAATTGTTTCTCTGATTGAAGATTGATGTGTTGTTATTCTAATCTTCCGTATATTTTTAAACTAAACAAATAATTGACATTTTCAGTAACTGTTTTCCATTTGCATTTGGTCGTTGATAACAATCTTTAACATAATCCGCACAGAGTAATTCGTTAGCGAACAAAGCAAAACGCCACGAACCTAACGTGTCGCTAGGCGATACAACACCGGTATTAGTCCCCATGCCAACAACACGTACCTCTTTCATTAACCCCTATGGCGTTGCACCTCTCGCCTTACTTCGGACGCCATTCTTCGAAGCCGCCTCCTTCACTCTGGCGAAGGGTTTTCTTTTTTTTTTGCGGGGTCACGTGAGCGGGAGAAAGAAAGCTACGGAGGGAGGTAGTAGCCTCCGAACGCTCGACGACGCAAAATGAAATGCGAGTTGATCACGGAGCCGGTACACGGAAGGATCGAAGTTTATGGCGAGTTGGAGGCAACATGACGTGAAGGAGAGAAAAGAAGAGCGCGCGGGGGTATATCGGAAATGGAGGGAGGAAGAAAATGGGAGGATAGGCTGTGTAAGGCTATTGAGGGAGGGTGAAATGGAGGCAATGCTCCGACGTGGTCTCTCGAAAGGGGAGGGAGGAGGAGCCGAATGTCACGGGTATATATGCGGAGTGACTCGTTGGGGCGTGTCTTGAAGGCCGCAAGGGCCCTTGACATGGCGCGATTCCTCGTGACCTAAAACCACCTTTCATGTGGGATTTATGGTTGGACAAGTCGTCTTCTTTCTTCTTCTCCCTCCTCCCCTTATATCTTCCAGTGTTTGTGTGCGATGTCGGCGTATTTTATGACCTCAGATCACGCATAACCTTTATATACAATTGACTCGAACGGAACGCATAAAACTATGAGACGCGGTCTTGTGATGGGTGAGTTAAAGGTCGTAACTTGTCCCCAAGTCGCCTCGCGTTTAAGTCTTGTCTTTTTTTCTCTTTAAAAAGGTATTGAATTCGCCGTAAATGCCCATTAATGGTGTGGATTTTCCCCGTCTCTTGCAGCGGATGCCCTGTGGTGTTATGTTTCTAGGTTAAGGAGCGATAAATACTGGTCGAGTCTTTGCGGACGTATTTGGTTCCGTATTTATTGTGCATCTGATGGTTGTTCCAGGAAAACTCGAGTCGTAATGATCGAATTTTCGGTAGATATTTTTTTCGTTAACATTCTTACGAATTTTATGGAATTTTTATTTCTTCCGGATTCTTTTATACTGGGTCTTCCTACAACGAAGGCGAAGCGTTCTGAAAAATTCTGCGTAGTTTGCATTCATGTTGGTGGAACCTAATGAAAGGAGGGTTGCGTTCCATGCCTCTTCATGCGCACTATCCCGGATCCAAAATTTCAAACCATCTCTTCGGCGCAAATTCGGTATTTTACTTGCGTAATTGCCACACTTATTCACACGATTTGTTCTGCGCTAAAACAAGGGAGGCAAATAAGCGGTTTTTCATCTTAAAGTAACAAAGGTACTTATTATAAGGTGACCAGACGTCATCCTTTTGGAAGGACAGTCCTTTTTCAATCGTTGTCCTTCCTAAACCTTTTGTCCTTCCTTGTCCTCCTTTTTTGAAAATTTGTCTTTGTCCTTCCTTTTACTTAAGCCAGGGTTTCTTAACTTTGTGTATCCACGGAACATTTATACGGTACCTACTTTGAGAACTCGGACCAATGCTAACCAATAACATGTGATTTTTGTGGATTGGCTGTCCTTGCTCCTGTCTGTTACATTGTTATATGCGCATGGCGTTCGTCTTGCTCCCAAGACACGATTCTGAGTGTACATTAAGTTTCCGGCAAGCTGCTTGTTAAATGATCTTTGTCCAGATCGCTTATTGTTTTTTCTTAGTGATAAAGAACACTTTGTCTGCTGGAATAAATGTTTTATTTACTCCTTGATCGTATTTGTTTGGTTTCTCATTTATTAAAATTCTGGTTTAAACAGCGTACTGTGTATCCCATCTCCCATCCTACTCCTCAAAATGTTTCTTTTGTAAAACAAAGTGGACTAAGTCCAGTTCACTTGTAAAATGTTACTTAAATGTAACGTTAGCTAAGGAATTTCCACATTTAAGACCTGTTGAAAATGGTGATACTGCCATTAAATGTTGTATGTGTTCAGCAGTATTTAGTATCGCTGTTGGTGGGTGTTCAAGTATTATGAAGCGCAGTCTTTCCCAAAAGCACCAAGGTGCTCTTAATATAGCATCCTCTCACGTATAAACTCTTATTTTACTTTTTAAAAATGTGAAATAATGCATATAAACAACTTTTTGATAATGAAATGTGTCCTTCCTTTGTCCTTCCTTTTTGTATAGAAAAAATTGGGATTTGTCCTCCCTTTTGGTCAAAAATATCTGGTCACCTTACCTATTATAAGAAACCCGTACTTTGGAGAACGCGTCATAAAATCCGCATCTTTTGATTTTCCCGTTGCTGCGGTAAAAATGATCGTGGTTTATTGATAAGCACACATTGGGCGCACGTAACATTAAAATTAGATATCCTGCGGTTTACACCTTTACATGCACGCCGCGAGAAACTTTCACATAACATTCTGTCCTCAGAGTCGGAATCTTTTAAATTCGGAGACCTCGACGCCTGAGGGCGAATTTCTGCATTTTTATAGAGAAATAAAATGGGATGTCTCGCTTCCTTCCCTCTATCTCTCACGCACGAATGAAATAACCCGGACATCTGCGAACTGAAGCTGAAGGAAGGAGTCCGATCGTGAGATGCTTGCGGACCCGTTCGACCGCATCGGTACGCACGTTTCTCCGCTAGTCGCGTCGTTTTGTTTGAGAATAGTGTCTCCGCAGCGCAGCCAGCTTCGTTCTTTTTTTAAGCATGAGTGCGAATTCTCACGCTGTATTTCGCTCTCCTTGTCGACCTCTTTTCTTTCCTTATCTTTTTCCCCATGTCATTTCTCCAACTTGGTATCGTGGTATCTCCATCTTACCATTCCATGTCTCGTTATTAAGAAAAAAGTAAGAAAAGAGCCTCGAAAAAATATTAAAACATAATGTTAAAATTCAAATATACTGGCATGGTTAGTCTAAACTCTATAGCAGTGTTTCCCAACCTTTTTAGAGTCGCGGCACCCTTAAGTGACTTTTCAGAATTTGGTGACACCCCTCCCTATCCACCATCAGTGATAATCGTGTTTTTTATTATCACATCTAAAGCATAAAATCAAGACTTTATCATTATTTATTCTACTAGTCATTAACGTTTCCTAATTTCAACAATTAATTACAGGTATTTACACCATACAAGCGTATTTGGTTTGTTACATAATGCACAAGAAATTATCTTCGCATTAGTATAGATAAAGATAAAAATTATACTAGGTAGGTACTAGTGAAAGGGCATGTTATGAATTCCCCAAAGAAAATAATGGAAATTGGTAGGAATGAGTCCGAAAATGGGAAAACAATAGTTTTTGCGACACCCTTCAGAATACTTCACGGCACCCAGGTTGGGAAACACTGCTCTAGAGTGATATTATTTTTTAAAAATAAAATGTTTTTAGTTCATTGGTTGATGAACGAAACAGAATGCATTGTTGAAAGTCTCTGTTTGCTTTCGTTTAGAAGTCATCGCGTCAGGCAGACTAACAGACAAGCCGAACACGTACGCGGATTAAAATAAAAACGCTAAAAATCAGGATGGGTAACTAAACTAACTTGGAAATCAGATTGCTATAAGTATTCCCTTATAACGAACTCGCATTTGCATATAATTTCCGGAATTTAACACAGTGTCGATTTATTATTCAAGTTAATATGATTTTTGGGTGATATATCTGGCAATGGCAGCGCATTGCTTTATTTCGACAGTTTTTTCTCCGTTTATTTTATACTTTTGTCGTTTCAAGAAAATTTTATCGCATTTTAGTTTCTTTTTACAGTGTAAAGACTGAGACGCTAAAGTTGATCAGTTCACACAGTTCCACGACGGTGACATAATAACACGACACAAAAATAAACTTTTTAAATTCCGCAAATTTTAACGTAGGTAGTGCTGGGTGATCTGACTTCCTCGATTCCCGTATATGTCAAATTTTCACGCTGTCACCATCCAGCTCATTCCACTCCCATAATGTCACGTTTTCTTATACGTATATAAAGAAGTTCTAAAAATCAAACTGATTTTTTTGGATCTATGATGGCTAAGAAAAAAAAACGATTCGTTTAATTCCTGTGCTTTAGTGGTTTTAAAAAACTTTTATTTGCTCTTGTTAAGTTTTGAAGTTCAAGATTTAGAAATGTCACGAATTTCTTTTAACGTCGATTTTCTAGAGCATTTTAATGAACAAAATCGAACAAAAATCGTTATAATATTTAGATTTACTATCGGGAGTTGCAGTAAAATTTCGAGATGGATAGCGTCACAATTATAAAATGCCACAAATAATTTATCACAGATTGCGTTGATGAGATTTTTTCAGTTGGCGTTTCATTATGGAAATAATAAAAGTCCTTTTGACATCATTTCAATCTCTTCTCGCGAAAGGACGCAATTTAATTTAGTTATGATTGATATTATGCAATTAAATTTGTCCGTTGAGGTGGTGCAATTGATAAATTTAAATCCCTCAGTTAATTGTGTTAATACACATGAGATGAAGGCGTTTGTTAATTTAAATAAATAAAATTTCGGCAACAAATTGCAAATAACCCCACAGATCTTTAAAACCCATTATACCACAGGGACTTTTTAATCATCGCGGTATACATAACGAGTAGATAGGAGTTATAATATATATATATATATATATATATATATATATATATATATATATTTAAAAATTCGTAATATAAGTTAATTTTATTTTAAAATTTTAAAACCAGATTTGGTGGATTTTGGGTGGAATGAATAGGCTTCCATGGCTTGTCATTTAAACCTGTCTCATTTGACTATATTATATAGATTCCTTTGTCACATCAGAAATACTTTTTATTTTGAAACCATTTTGATCATATCATACTATCAAAGTATAAGTGATATTTTTAATCAGAATATCTCACCTTGGCCTAAGTATTCTGCCGAAAAATTGTGTTGGTAATATCACATTTGCTCATTATAGTAAACAGGATAAGCAAAAATATATACTCTATAATTTCGCCATTATAAAACTTTCATTATCACTGCTGTAGTGCAATAAAATATTTTGCAATCATCAATGCGAAAGATTCAATCTTTCAAGAACGTAACTCTGCGACTATAAAATAACTTCTTGAGTTATCGTGAAAGCTCATCCATTTTAGGCCATTATTTAGGCACCAGAGAACTGTAAATACGTATCTTTGCATACAACCCTAGCTTTTCGGAGAGTTTGGCTAGTTTATTACCTGTAAAAAAATGAGCCATTCAAAATACGCAAGAGATATTCCATGCTCCTTTTGAGATAAAAACATACGATATCCTACATGCGATACAATGATTAAGGAGGTGAAGGGTTTTTTCACGTCGAGAGTTGCGCTCGGTGTAATTCCTCTCGCCGCAAATTTCTCAAAGGGGATGTAAGGGAGGGAATATTAAGTGGGGCGCTATTATGTTCTGGCACTTTGTCCGGCCCAAAGCAGCCGAGAGATCGGATTCGAAGGATGAAATGCGAAGGACGGTCGTGTCTCGGTTAAGGCAGATCGAGCCGACAAGCCTGCAGCAATTTCTCCTCCCAGAGTGAAAGACATACGCGGAAAACACGCAAGCTGGGGCCAAGGGTTGTGATTTATAGTCCAATAACTCGGAGGAGTTCTAAGTACGAGGTGTAGTCTTCGTTTCTCTTGAGTCCCTATTGCGATTGGTTGGGAAAGCGGTCGGGAAGAGGTCACGGACGCTAAGTGTTCTTAGAATCTCCGAACGGAAATATTGCTTTCTCATTGATCTATGCCTACCAACTTTCATTCCCATAACATATTCGTGAAGTTAAAATGTAATGAGACATACGAGGGTAGTTCGATAAGGAAATACGCATTCGCTGATAGCTCAGGAAATATTTATTTAAGAAAATGAAATTAGGATATTTTCAACATATTCTTTTTCGACGTAAAGGCACTTGTTTCACTACTTCTCACTCTTATTTCATTGTACTCCTGTGCCAGCACCCTGGGTTCCCATCATGACAAATATTCCGAAAATTAAGCTTCTTATGGACAATTCAATTAACAGTACCTACCTTCGCTAACGCTTTACATACGGATTGTTATTCGCAGATATACCAAAATAGAATTTTCTATAAACTGTTGAAACGCGTCACTAAAAATTTCGACCACCATCCTCAAATCTGATCATCCGGTAACTCATTTAGACATTTATCAAGCATTTTGATCAATCTGTTGACTTTAATTCAATTCATACAGCTTATCTCCTATAGAACACTCATTCTTCTGTAAATTTCCGCACCATTAACACACAGCGCTTTAAAATCCGACGAAAGCACTCTGCACTTTAAATGTGCATTCTTACAGAAGGGCAGGCATGCTACTTACCGACCACAGCACACTTAAAACTAAACAGATTATTGCTCATGGGTAATAGTGTGCCAAACGTCCGAAGTAAAATGCTCTTAAATATGATTTTTCTGATTTTCCATAGTGTAACTTTCTTCGCGTTTGTGTCTTTACTTATAGAAAGACCCTCGCAGAATGAATTGTGGAGGTCATACTCTATAGATTTTAGGCTAATACATCTAGAAGGAAAGGCGAATATTTCATTGAAGTCAATTGTGAATACATCATTTATATAAAAAATCAGTGATAAAGGAATGAAAATAGGAGTAGAATTCTTCATCTAAAAGATTTACAACTTAGAATCTGAATGGCTATCCATGCCATATGCTAGTACAAAACGGACATACTCGGGCTTAAAAACAATGCGAAAGAATTCGGAGAGATTAGGAAATGAACATGTCAAAGGTCAAAGCAGGCCAAGGAATTCAACGCAAGGTGTATAATTGGACACTTAAACGCGAGGGTGGTGGAGTGGTAGCGTAATGGCGGAGGACGTGGAAGATTTGCCGTCATTTGGAGTACTTTTGACGGCCCTATCACATGACTCCCATCGCGTGATCCGTCACCACCCTTACTTCCGTCGGATTTAATGTTTTTCGCCACGTAATAATTCAGGGGAGTAACGCCAAGAAACTAATTGCATGGGCGGGGCGGATGAGGTATTCTGGGTAGCAGTCGAGTGAAATATATTCACCTACCAAAGTAAGGATTAAGTGATCGATACGCAAAACAGAGTGTTCCAGACTCCGCACTCATAATAGCAGCTTGAATTTCTATATCATCGTGGAAATGGTTTTCAAGAGGAACGAAGACATTGCTGTTACCGGATGTCAAGTTTTCATTGCACAAATGGCTAGAAGAGACTTTCAAACCCATTACCGCGTTGATGTCTCCTTATTGTTGGATTCACGTTTCACCTTTTCTTATAACGTTCTGAGTTTGACGTTTTTTTTTCTTCGGTATTCATCGGTATTCATTCGGTCTGCGCTCCGTAGTGCCACATTTTCAGATGTTTTATATGGATTCGTACCGTTCTAATACCATACATTCATGGAGACTTTCTTCCCTATAGTATGTTTCAGTATGTTGTATTTACCAATTACCACTTCCATTACAAGGAAAAGTGTTTCGTGTGACGTGCACCGGAACTCGTTACATCACTTGCTGCTATCTTATATGGTAGTGTATATTTCATGTATTAAATTGTGCCATTATCATAGGGATGTTTTATCTTGGAAAATTTAGTTTCAAAATTAGTTTTGAGTGATTTACGGGTGTGCCCAAACCTGGATAAAAATCCCGGTTCGTGATTTTTGGTAATATTATTCCAATTCCTTCAATAAGATTGCCATGCAAAAAACAAATATTTGTCTCAATAATCAGTAACAATTTTGTTCCTCGTACTATTAATATATCGATACCCTATTGGCCATTCGTGTAATGTGTTATCAACGAACAAAATCAACGGGATTTAATAATATATAGGATGTATTTTTTGTTTTTTTCGTATATAGTAACACCTTATAAACGTAAATTCAAGAATGTGTATGATATTATAAGAGGTTCTCTTTCAATGGCAGCATGCGCACAAATCGTTTTTAATGAAAAAATGAGCTATGCACATGCGTTCGAAACATCATAAAACAACGGTCAATACGGAGAAATAAATCCGGCCCAAAAACGATTTATTTTTCGCAGGTCTTTGTTACTTTAAACCGATTCCTTTTGGGGCCGAACCGCGGAGATTTTATATTTATTCTTTCCCGTCGAGGGAAACATCTAGAGGTGGTTGTATTCCGAAGACGTGGAGGTTATTTCTCGCCCATTCTTCCAGACAGGCAACCGCGTGGAGTGGACTGCAGAATGGGAATAACATAAGAGTGGCAGAGAAAGAAGGAGAGAATGTTCGGCATTGAGCCCCTCCAGATTTGAGCGATTTATTGGGCGCCTAGCGGGAAGTGGGATCTTGGAAAATAAACGTATCGTTTCATTGGAAGCATTGGAGAGGGGAAGAGACGGAGGGCGAGAGAGAAAGAGGCGACGATAGAGACAGAGTGCGAAGCTAACGTATGGGATGGAAGAAAAACACCCGATACACTCTCCTCGATATCATTGCATTGGAGAGTTTCTGACGCCTTGAAAAATCGCTGTTTAAAAGCTATTTTCTAATGGCCTTCATATTTCTGCTCTTGTCAACGCGTTTTTTCGCGTCTCTGGTTTTCCATTATAGGTCGCCTGCATATAATAATATAATAACTTGGAATGAATTAAATATTTTAATTTTTCAAAGGTGTGCTAATATTACTGATGCGTATACATATCCATTACCATAAAACTGCGCAAAATTAAAAATACATTATGTAAATTATTAATTTCTTGTTTATCATGGACTGTGCATACTTAAAAATAAGTCTCTTCTTTAAATTACTCAGCGACACTATTTTACGTTATTCATCTTTAATGTAATTAAGTCGCGTGAATCCACTATTTAATTTTGTTAAACACGAAAGTTATCCGTGAGAAATTTCTCTTTTATATTTAAAGAAATTTCTAATATTTTACCTGCGATTATCCCCTATGGTTTTTAATTAATATCCGTTAATTTTTGATGGAATAAATAATTTTACTTGTTTTATTGTATACAAACGCGGCTCGTTTCTAAACTGCATAAATGCAAGGGATTTATGGGGAGAGTTTTACCGCCGAATAAAACTTTTTTATTGCTTGTACGGACAAATTTTAGGCCGGTTTCAGCAAACGGTGCAAACTTTAGCGGCGGCACATAGTTTAAACAGATTTAAACTGAAATGGGGCGGAAACGATTGGTAATTGGGAAGAGACGGAGAGCACTCTCGCTGTGGTAGATAAAAAGAGGATTTGAAGGATATTCGAGCAGTTAGTCGGGGTTTAGTAGATCTCACACACAGACACACACTCGATAAAAAAACGACGACGACTCCACTCGTTACCACGCGAGTGTTTCTGAGTGACGGAACAAATGAACGGCACAAAGTTACGTGCATTCCAAGCGCTTGATGAAATGATTTTCACGGCTGAGGAGTTCAGGTTTTGTTTTCCTCAGCTCGTCTTTGTTCGGGTTAACTAGACCGAACTTCAGTAACCATTCACGCCGCCAAGCGCTCCCAAAATTTGACATTCGGGAAATTCCGAGCGATGCTGCGTGAGGCTTGATTCGAAAGGATATCCGTTACATAAGAAGTAAGAAAGCGCTTTGTAACATTTCAGTCTCAAAGACTACGAAGGCAAAAATTTTGCGAAATTCGGGTCGTTTTCGACGAACACGTTGCGAAGCCGTTCTTATCCCAAAATATTTCCTTTTCATTAGCATTCATAAATACTAATAAAAGTTTGGATTTTTTCAGTTGGGCTTTTTATATATCTGAAAATTAATACAAAGAATGTGAAAAAGAAGCTTTAATTAAAGATAATAACATGCACGGTACAAGGACTCAGGAGCGGTAATTTGAGGATCCCAACTGTCTTTTTCCATTCATCAACTATAACATCCAAACCTATTTTGTCAGAGAAAATTTTTCTACATTCGTATTTTTTTATTATTCAAGAGAAACAGGTATCAAAGAAAATGTACATTGTTGAGGTAACAAAAACCTTCTGATCGCTTTCTTTGATATTTTTAACCTCTCGATGTAAATATAGGCATGTTCTTATAAAAAATAAGTCGCTGAAATACGTTTTCATAGAAATAAAAGTAAAAATATAAAGTGAACGTCCTTACAATAAGAGATTCCACTAGTTTGCAGAAGCGTTACATTAATGAAACCATTTCAAAAGAAAGCGAATGAACTGAGTGCTCAATTAGCGATATTTTGAGCAAACAAGACACATCCTTTGCTTGCATATTTCCAGAGATAATTTTTTGCTCGGAACAACTCCTTTGTTCATAACTCTGTTAGAAAAGCAGATAGAGGAAAATCCGAGGCTTTTCTTTGTGGTTTTTTTCGCAGTTTTTATCGCTAAGCATAACGAAAATTATAGGAAAATTCTTTTTGGCCTTATGGATTCATTTTCATAAGTAAATTAGCTTTAAAGGTCTTCGAAAACGATGGGAAAAATTATCATTTAAATTTTTTCTAAATTAATCAGTTCTAATCCCTATTCATATTCGTGAAATCTTTCGCTCATTTTGTCGTTTTTGTGTATATACGAGTTCAGTTCAGTTCATCATTCATCTTCTTTTCGCTGAAACCACATAGTTCATCACGCCAGCAAATTAGTTGCTTATTTGAATATTTTAATCGTATTTTGTGTTAAAGGTTGTACAGGACAGATTATTTCGGAATCCGAGAGTATACCATAAATAATTTAAGTCGATCGATAAAAGCTCAGAAAAGCCAGTGTAATATTTAAAGACAGAGTAATGTAGGCACTAAATGAATAACATAGTAACATTTTTCTCGTTTTACGTAATCATCGCGTTTGAAAAACTGTAATTTCAATACTTGATTTAAAAATACTTTTTCAGCAATGGAAGATTATTTTGTGAAATTCAATAGTAAATTCGAACTTAGCCCTTACTCATTTAAAATTTTTCTGTTTTTTCGAGACTTTCGTATTTACAGTCTCAAGCAAATACCCCTCCTTAACTTAAACTTATGCCCTGCATATCTGATCTCCTAAACGTAACTCTTTGATAACACCTTTCATGACGGGAAGATTCTTTAAGTAGATCCTGACTTGATGTAGTTAAACCTACGTGTTAACGTGTTAACCTCCTTCTTCCACAAATGAATTCAAACACGTTTATGTACGCATGCTGGAAGCCTTAATTCGCATGTCGATGAGCACGACAGGGAGAAAATGTGTCAATTCACAAGTTTTTCTCAGCAATCTTATGCCCTTTCTCGACACACAAATTTCACGATGAACTCGCGCATTTCAGCAGGTAGGAATGAAAACGAGTCACGGGATACGGCCAATCCGAGGAAAATGGGCCGAAATAGAGCCGACATGACTTCCTAAAGGGCGGAGTGCAGCTCTAGTTTGCTTTTCTCGACGTATGCACGAGTGGAGGGCGACAAAAAATTATCAGCTCGTTTCCAAGGAAATTCGAACGCTCTGGAATGCTTTGCCGAATTAATGGGTTTTTCATACGAGAGTAGTATTCACTCGAAGGGAATCCTCTGCGAGATCCCGTGCATGGGATCCGATAACGTATCCTCTTATCAATCGAAGAGTGATTCTTTATTAAAACAAAGGCAGGTTGTGTCGAAAAACCCTTCGAAAAAAGTGTTTCTAAAGAAAACTGATTTATTTTATTTATTTGAAAAAAATAGCATCCGTTTTGAAACCTACAAACTGTTAGAAATGCCTCCCGACAAATCCAACCCTGCTTCAATCGGAGATGATAAAATAATTGAGGAATGAAAGATTAAACGATAATTTTATTTACTACGATATGTACCTGAACGGTACCAGTTTTTCGGTTTATTCTGTGTGATAGATTCTTGGTTGGAATCGATCAGTTCGCATACTTTTAACCCTATTCCTTAAAGTTTCTCAAGTGTAATGAAAATATATAGAATTATTAGAATTACATCTGACTTCGCTGAACGTCTTTTTGATCGAAACCTTTTATGCATTAATTTCATCAAAACAAGGAATTTGAATTTATGAATCTTCATGCGAAGGAGTCATACGAAGACCATTTGATATCATCATAATAATTCAAGTTTATGTTAATACCTTACACCTTGTTATCCGCGTTCTCCTTTCTTCCGTAACGTTCTTCAATTCTTGGTAACTCAATTTCCCTTTCAAAACGTCTATCAGATAAAACCTTTTCCTTCACCTTCTTCTTTTGCCTTCAATTTTACCTTCAATCACTTCAGAGTCTCTCCACCAGGAATTGCCCAATCCAATTCGCCTTTTCCTCTCTTATCAATCTGTTCTCGCCTATTCTTATTTATAATTCCTGTTTTTAAAAATTAGATTCGTCCATTTCTCGGTAATCTTCTTCATATCAAAATCACGATATTTTCCTAAGTGCTGCTTGTAATTTTTCCTAAGCCTCCATCTTTTCGCTCTATAAAAGGCGATAGCATATACCTGCGGCAGTTTATACACTTGAAGGGGAAGAATTACAAAAAAGGTAATACGACCAGTTTTTGCTATTATCGGCGCAAGGTTTCTGTCATAAAAAATATTGTGTCTCTTTTCAAAAAGGCTTACCGGAATGAGTCCTAACTACTTTATTCTTCCGTTACCCGTACCGGTAATTTTATTTCTTCCAATCTCCTTATATCCGAATCGCATTTGAATGTGTTCTGATCCGTGCTATTCCTTTACAAGAAAGACAGAGTCCATTAACGGAAAGTGTTAATCGAGAGAAGCTTAGAATTTCTAAATCAGCTATTTATTTGGTTCACAGTTACTTTTAGTCGTGAAAATACAAAAACCACGTCGAAATTTTTGATAAATTAAAGTGGAAACTTCAGCATAAAATACCAAAACCAAATCTATCGGCTTACACGTTCAAACGACATTTTAAATGTAAGTACCTATTTTAGTCCAACTAATTCTGTGTATGCGTATCTACTTTAAATTTTCAAGCAATTCGATCGACGTTCTACTTCTACCTGCACGACTCTATGTTTAATTGCCTTTATTATCTACGGAGAGAAAATTAGGCAGGGTCAAAACTAATTTTTTTCTCAATGTTGACACGGCACCGAGCGCATTTTGAATAGAATGGAGACACCATGCACGTGGAATCTATCAGGATTATATGACTCTTATCTAGCTGCGAAAGAGAGGCGGAGATATATGAACAGAGTGAATTCTCCCCTTCCACCGAACCTCGTTCTTTCTTCTTCTTTTTTTTGGCAGATTATTCGATCTCTAAACCTCGTGAATTATTCAGGACCATACTCTTCTACAAGCCTTAGGGGAGGTTTTTCCGCCCCGGCTCTTGAGTAGGTATGGCGAAAAATGGAGAGCTTAAGGAGAGGGAAGGTGTTAAAGGGTCCCATTCAAAATTCGCGTATTATGACACGCTTTTCTTTCATGAAAAACCATCTCCAATCCTCGCGTTTCTCTCCTGTATTCAAGAACTCGCTCTGCTACATTCCTTCGGTGTTAGTCGCATGATGCCAACCAACGGTGCTTGTCGAGCTTTCCCGTCGCTTTCTCACTTTATCTATGTACCACTTTCCCTCTCTCTCTCTGCTATTCTCTTCCTATTTTCTTCCTTTCTCTGTTCTTACCCCTCCCTCGAATACTTCCAGCTATCCGCTTGAATTATGTTCCTCAATCCTCCTCCATTTCTTCCTCAGAATAATAATGAATCTTCTCATTATTGTCACTTTTTTCATCCTTCACTGTTCCGAACATTAGGCGGATTGAACTTTCATAAATACATAACTTCAATTCTGAGCGGTCTTTCATTTTTCATTATTATTATCATTTATTATTTTATGTGACTGAAACGATTAAATCGGCGCTTTTTTGTAACGTGATAATTTTTTTCTGTGTCCTTGAATATTGCTCATATCAAGTGATTATGTGCTTCCTAAACGGAGAAAATTACTTTAAAGACGTCGCTGTCGCACAAAACCGTTGGAAACGCCACCTTGGGCGTAGATACAGCGTGAAATTTTACCAAGCATAATTGTTAAATCTGTTCAGTATAACTCACGTACTTCTGAATTTTCCTTTGGATGGTGTCGTACCTATGAAGAAAGAAAGAAAGAACAGTCATTAGAGAGCCATTACGAACAGGTACATAACATTTTTAACTTCCCAGACATACGTGTACATTATAGGAGTAAGGTGTTATGTTTATAAATAAACGTTAATTTATTCGATAAAAATACAACACAAAATATATGAAAATTGAAAAATACAATTAAGGTAAAAAATAATGGTAATATAATTTATTTAGTTATAATTTTTGCGTTACAATTTTTTAAAATATTTTATATTATGGTATTGTGACTGATATGAGTCATAGAATGGAGATTTTAATGTAAAGCAGTCTCTGCGGTTTTTGGCGAAAATAGTATTATCTAGTTTAGTTGGCAATTTAGAAATTTCACATTCTGTTACTTCTCTTGTAGATTTTAATGTGTAATATTTCTCACCTTGCTGTTAATAAGGATTTAAAGATCTCACGTTGCTAAAAGAATTTAATGCACAGCAGTTCTTAAGAGATTTAACTCAGGCACATCATTTAGGTTAATATACTATCACAAGTACGCTTAGTAAAAACGATCTAATCAATTTTGTTTTTATGCTAAAATTAAATGCAATAGGAAAACAAAGAGCTTGAAAAAGTGTCATTTTACACATTTTTAATATTCAGCTAATTGTCAATTTCTTTGTAAATACGGTCAAGAATGTCCACAAAATTCTCAGTGGATTGTGTAAATTTCAATGTTTTGCGCGAAGATGCGACGAAATTTTGACGTCAAATCAAATTTTCCTCACTTTGGGTTTCTCCGATTTGAACTTCACGCGATTTATTATCGGCCTGGTGAAATTCAACAGCTTACACCAAGCAATGAACGCCTCTTGCATAATGATGAGAAAGTTCAATGGACGATTTAACCGGAAATCGAAAGAGAAAATTAATCCGAGGTCAGCTAATTTTCCACGAATCAATAGCTTTCAAAAAACCTTTAATGTTCAATGCTCCAGTATCATATTAGTTGCTCATAAAGCATGATTGCAATTCTTGCGTTTTGATTTACATAACATAGAGACTATAATTTTTTATCATTGGAAAATTATAATAATATGCGTACATAAATACATATTTTGCTAAAATATTATTTATAAATAATTAACAATGTAATCCTTATCATTCGTTTAAATTATAATATGTTACATTAAAATCACATGGCTTGTATACCATTTCATTTATCTTATTTCTAGCATTTGATATAAAAGGAATTATCTTTTATTATAGCTATGTGATATAAATCCATATTTGAAAATGTTTGCGTATTTATAAAACCGAATATTATTTTAACGAGATTCATGACATATCTGAATGTATGTACCTACTACGCTCTGATTTTCAGTGAGGAATATTTTTCTTTAAATGAAAGTTCATTTTTAAAATATGATTTTCACCTTCTAAACCGCTGGATTTTCGAATCAGGCATCTGCTCATTTAATTCGTCAAGGATAACTAGTTAAATTAAGTTTCATTTTATATTTACTTATTTAACTTATTAGATTAATCAACCCATTTTTAAATATCTACCGGAAAAACAACCCAGATTGCGTTACAAATAAAAAAAGCTTCCTTGAAGTTGAACGTGTTTCGTGTCCACATTAAAAGGTCGACCTGCTGTTCTGGGGTGGAGCGTATTTATTTATTTTTCGTCAAGGGTAACTTGTTAAATTAAGTTTAATTTTATATTTACTTATTTAACTTATTAGATTAATCAACCCATTTTTAAATAGCTACCGGAAAAACAACCCAGATAGCGTTACAAATAAAAAAAGCTTCCTTGAAGTTGAACGTGTTTCGTGTCCACATTAAAAGGTCGACCTGCTGTTCCGGGGTGGAGCGTATTTATTTATTTGTTCTTCTTTAAAAGGTCGTAGAGGTGCACGTATTGATTTTGAGACAATTCATCATCTTTTTTTTCCGCGAGGTCCAAAACATCGTGTTTGCCTTTAAAAGTACCAAAACTAGCCTCCCTGGCACATGCAGAAGGGGGGGAGGGGGTTGGGAATTCGCGGAAAGACCTCTAAAAAAAAACCACACTCTATTTGATTTCAGCCATTACTCTTTCATCTTCCATCTATCGAGCGCGTAATTTTTTTTTATCTTCCCGCGCAGTTTCGGCGAAGCGAACCTGAAAACTTGGACCGGTTCCAACGGCGCGAGATAAATGGATTTACAAAGCAGGGAAGAGAGAGAGAGAGAGAGATTTGAGTTGCTGGGTATTCTTCTTGTTGCTCTCTGTCGTGGGATTAGGATAGGAATAGGGAGGGAAGTTAATAGGTGTAGAAAGAGAAGGCGGAGAAAGGGAGGAGGAGGGATAAAAATAAATGCAATATTTAGTGAGTGAGAGGAATATAAAGGATGTACACGGTAGTTTTAAAAATGTGTAATATAAGAAGGGGAAGGAAGAGAGGGATTAGGAAGATAGAGAAGAAACGGCAAGATATTTGTGGTATAAGGAAAAACTGGTGAATATGGTGTCGTGAGGAAATAGATATCGATGAGGTGATGTTGATGAGGAATTTTGGAAATGGGTTAGAGCTTAGACGAGGATGTGTGGAGGAAAAGGAGAAAAACAGGAAGAGAGTGAAGGGCGAACTTGATAAGAGTTGATAGACAATTGTCTTTCTTATTGTTAATGCTGGAAAGAAACTAGAAATTCCATGCTTCCCCCTATCCCTCGTCATAGAAAAAATAGGATACAATAGAACAAATGAAAAAATATTAATATATATTATAGAACAAATATGTAAATGAATACGGAATAATCAATGCGGAAAAATTAACATTGTTGCTCCAAAGATAAAAATCGCAAAGCAGAAAAACAGCTATACATGAAGGGAGCTGGTGAAAATTGTTCCATATCCTATATAACATATTGGGAGGAATCAGAATTTCATTAGTATGAACGTGATTATATACACACAAAAGCGAAAGGTTTTTCTAGCAGTACTTTTATACACAAATGTGATATGAATGAATAAATATTCGAGAGAGAAGATTGGAGGTAATAAGTAAGAGTAAGAGGGTAGGAAATGAAAGATAAGGTGGGGGAGGAGAGAGGAGGATATAGCGAGAGAAATAGAAGAGCAGATTGATGGAATGCGAGAGCAGGCAAAACCAAGCGTGAGAGAGAGAGAAGATATGGACTAGAAGAATATAGGAAGGACCAGGAGAAGGAGGAGAAGAATGGAAGAAAACGACATACTCGAATCGGAACGAGGATTCACTCCTAAGTAATTCAATAAATCGGAAGGCCTCTTCCATCCTACATTTCTCAAAGCAGTCCGTGCGTCACCTAAGGGAGAAATGTTAAGTTACTTTATGCGGTCGAATGGCCCGATCGAAGGTATTGTAACTACTGCGGTACCTACGTGTCGTTCTTCTGATCGCAAGAGGTTCGTGCGTGAAAGACTTGGGGATGAAACGAGAGATTGAAACAATAATCAGTCCGGAATCGAGATGTTGTTAATTTATGTTTTCAACGCCGTGAACGCAGTAATAATTAAATGGCCAATTGAGTCTCACGCTATGCAAGCAGTTAGATATATTTCGGACATATCCGTACGCGATATCAGCGTGTCACACGCAATTTAAGCGAAGATTTACTCCGGGCAAAGAGAAAGAAGAATGCTCTAAATGTTTGTTTATAGTAGAGCTCCTTTATACCGAGATGTTTCAGTTCAATTCAGATTGAACACGATTCTGTTGCCTTATCCAGGAAAATATTAATAGCCAAATGTAAAATTATGTTAAAGGTTGAGAAGGAGAAAAATTCTAAGCTTGACCGGGTCTCCCACTTGCCGGGTAGGTGCTTTAACCAACTAAACTACCAAGCCAGACAAATTCTCCTTTCACGGATTGGAGTATTTACGGTGAATAAAAGGCTAACTCAGTAGTAAACCTAACCACACTAGATGTCCTCACTGAGGCACAGCGTACAAGTTAAATTTCCATCATTTCACTCTTGTTATTCAACATCTTCTCAATTTCTGGGATAAACGATGGGTGTTTTCCTCTGTGCCTCAGTGAGGACATCTAGTTTGGTTAGGTTTAGTACTGAGTTAGCTCTTTCTTCACCGTAAATACCCCAATTCGATAATGGAGGATGTCTGGCTTGGTAACTTAGTTGGGTAATGTGGGAGACCTGGGTTCGAGTCCCCGTCAAGTTCAGAATTTTTCTTCTTCTCAATCTTCATATTTGTGATCAGTATTATGCACACGCATATAAGTTAAATTTCCATTATTTCACTCTTGTTAAAATTATATTATCGTCATTAAGAAATATATTTTTAAATCAGCTCCTAATGAATTTCATGCACTAATTATGGCTTATCTTTCCAATTATATTTAAATATATGTTTTAAAATTCAGTTTTTAGAAAGTAATCCTCATTTTAAAAATTACCTGGTTCTATTAATGCAATTGTGTTTCTCTTTCGTTTTAATAACTTTCTTGAGCAATGCTGATTAATTCTTCAGTAATTCCCATCTCTTCTGTTATTTGGTCACTGCTAAAATGCAGGAACATTAAAAAAATAGAAATGGATAAATTGTTCTTCGTCGAAGCGAAGCTTTCATCTAATGCTCTTTCCTCATTTGTTTCTTCTTAAGCTTGTTTACCGATGAGTGATGCGTATTTAATGATGTGTGTCAAACTCACTTTCATACATTAACGCTAATGATTAGTGGCGCCATGCCATAGGGAGATACTTCCGCTTTAAGAGTTTAATGCCAAAGTGTGCCAAGTGCGGAACACTGGAAGACATCACATGCAGTATCGTTATTTTCAATTGTATTTCACTCTTTTTTTTGCAAATTACAACTGATAGCAAAGCGATTTTTGGCAAATTCCGACGAGATTCCGTTGGCATTATAGCAATAATATTCATTTCTTATATGTTTTATTCTCGAGTGGATGTATAAATAATTAATAAGTATAGCCAATCGATAAAAATTTTCAGATCAAATTTTCATGTTGGTCGTTTTTTATTAGTCTTCGCATTCCCATCCTTTGATTGAATGGTTTCCATCACACTTCGCATATACAAATCACAAAGCCAGGCGCATAAATATCCCCGGTTTACGCCACTCTCCATAAATATCCCCGGTTTACGCCACTCTCCCTACGACAACCCGCGTACACGGAATCCGGGTTCATGGCTTCCTATAATGTTTAATGCACGCTCACGCACCTAATGAAAGAGACTTCGTAACGCATGTTACCAGATGGTCGATGAAATGTTCCTTTCTACGCGTTTATTTAATACTATTCCTGACCTATATTACCCGTCTACGTATAATGGCAGTGGACCTATAATAAACTGAATCCTTACAGAGTCGTTTACAATCTCAATGTGCCATAAAATTGTTTTTCTAATATAACGCGGATGGAACAGCATAGGTTGTAATGATGTGTAGTGGATGCATAAATGGCTTTGAGAGAGGATAAGTTAGCTCTATAAACGAGGATACGATCAGTGGAAATTGTTATTTTTTTAGCTGCTCAAATACACGTACAATTGTTTTAAGGGAAGCATAAAACATTCCACTAAAATTTCCAAGTTATCCTTAACGACTTCAATAACCAGATGACTGATTATAAAATCCAGCGGTTAGGAAGGTGAAAATATTATTTTTTAAATGAACTTTCCTTTAAAGAAAATCAGAGAGCAGTGGTGGATACATTCAGATAAATCACGAATCTCATAGAAATAACATTCGGTGGAATATATGACCAAGGAAACTCCTACAAGCGTGGAATGGCTCATTATACGAATTTCCTCTTGAGTTTAGCAATTCATCGATCGTTTCTACTAAAATTGTTCTATAAAAGTTGAAATAATATTTTTTATGTTTCAACTGTGGAGATGTTTGTAATGGCGTACACCCTAGCAAAATTAGAGCGAAACGAAGCGATCAGGAAACATGTAACGTCTTCGCGAAAACCATTCTTGTGACGCATGGTGATTAACCACTCGATTGGATTTAATTTATGTAATGGTGCGTCACTTTTATTGGATACACTTTTCCGATAGACTTCCTCCGTAAGGATCTTGGTGTGCTTGCTTTTCTTGCCTATAAACCGAGTCAGAGAGAAACTAGATCCGCTCTGCGTAGGTGGTGTTGGTGAAGATGTCCTCTGAAGGAAAAAGAAAACCGACTGAACTTCGAGGTTAAATGTGATGGCCATGATTTGTATCTCAAAACCTACTAAACTTTTCACCTGTTGATTTTGATTCAGATTTTTCTCTCTGGGAGCGTTCTTATATTTACAAGCTGACCTGTAATGGGAGTATGCTTCATTTAATTATGAATATTTGATACTTTTCGACCTATTGTCCTCAGTATAAAATTTGAAGCATAAAGATATCAATTATGCTACAAAATACGAATAATATCGTATTATGTGGGGAATTTAAACACGCCCTAAAACTTCACTCGAAAATGTTTTTTCGAGTAACAGAATTGAGTAACGAATTAAAGCGTAATTATGTAATGAAATTAACCCATATGGTGTCACTTTAGTCATGGCCAAAAATACTTAATTACGCCTCTGTATCCGATAACTTCCCTTATGATGTTAATTATATAAAGAAAGTTACATTATATATATATATATGTTATTAATTTCCACCTATATATATATATATATATATATATATATATATATATAGGTGGAAATTAATAACAGCTACCAAGGCCATTATTTCTGCTGTTACCTTATCTTGATACTTAAGAGAATGACGTTTTATCTCTTGAAAATGCATGTTTTCAGCACTCTGCTTTCCCTTATTTATGCATAGATAATAATCGTATTTAATATTCATTTACTTGATAAAAGTTATTAATTTGTAGGTTGCATAAGAATTGGAATATCAAAACAATAACTCAGTATTTCAATCACATAGAATATGTCATTTTATAGTAAGTATAGCTCTCCATGTTAACAGTGTGTTACTTCGTAAAATTATTATTTGAGATGGTTTTATCTATTATTTTTTTAAAAATTACTCATCTCGGGGAGGGAAAAGCAGTTTTTCAATGATTATTTTTCATTTAATTGGTTTTGTTAGTGAATTCAATGTCGAATACATAGGATTTTTAACTTGAACATTTCTACCAAAAATTTGATACACGGGACACATAGTCTTTTCTCGGTGTAATACACTTCGTAATACATCCTCACGAGGAAAATTCTGCGTCAGCGATGCCCCAGGCAATAAATTAAGACGGCGTAGCATGGCTCCCTAATAACGTTTACACGCGATCTGATCTGTTTGACTCTCTCTTTTAGATCGTTTCATTTGACTGCACGCGTTCCTTTGCTTTGTTTACTTCGGAAAAGTTGAGATGTGCCTAACTTCTCAAGTATGTCTAACCTTCCATCATTCAGGAATTGCCTCACTTTCTAACTATCGGTTCGACGAAACTTTTTAGTTAAATCACGGATGTTACATAAGAAAAGTCGTAAAAGGAATGCACTTTGAAAGATTTTCCTGCTCAATTCGGAGCAATCTTGGGAAGTTCTATTATTTTACATTGAGGGACTTCTCTAAGGAAAAGAAGATTCTCATTGAAATCACACACAGAAAAATGCTTCGGAACTATAAATAGTACCGTGGCCTAACCTTTATGGAACACACTATCACATAATGTTTGATTCCAGGGCGTGGTTCGAAATTCTTTAATATATTTTGATATTCAAAGTGTTTCTATAAAATGACAATGTGTCACGTGAATTTACCGAGGAATAATCACTAAAGTGCATAATTTGCATCATAATAGATTTATAAATATTGAAAAAGCAATTTAAAACTATTTTAGTGTCTGTATGTAGTTTAGTGTATGACATAAGTCTTCGGAAAAATATCGCGTGAAAACGACTGTTCTGATGATAGTTAATGCAGAAGATAAAATGGTCGTTATATATTTCACTCACATCCAGGCGAAAAGCGTTATAGCATACATTTGTGAAAGTAATGGCTCGCACCTTTGTAAATATGAAGAATTTCAACTACATATTTCAAGTTTCGTAGTGGTGACGTTGATACTAAGAGAAACTCCATAAATATTAATCATTTTTATAGAATAACAAGCCTAAAATTGCATAATTATATAACTTAGATTATATAGGTTAATAAACAATAAATCGACCAAACTTTCTATCGGTAAACCTATGCAGAATTTATATCGATTTTGTTTCATAATAGATTTCATTATAATATAAAACTATTTATTTTAGTGCCTGTATGTAGTTTACTCCATAACACCCATTGATTTAATGCGACCCTGACGCCTCTCCGAGTTTACCACTAAGTTGTCGTATTTGAATAATATGGCAATATAAAGGTTGTTATCTTTCTGTGAAGCGAATGGAAAATTCAATTGCTGTTTGTCTTAATATATAAACACGCTTATTTCGTACATTATTCCTATTTGTTTCCGGAGCATATATGAATGGAGAAACTAAAACATGCTCTATCTTAACTCTGAATTTGCAGTCTCTGTAAGCTAAAATTATTTACGGTCATCATCGGTTTCATTTACATTAATTAATTTTCCAAACCTGACATACATTTGTAAGCTTCAAAAGCACGAATGAAGTGTTTGTGATACCGATATAGTGTATTTTCTCGTTTCTAATTTACTTCTGTCATGCGTTTCTAAGTTAGCGCTCGAATCGAGAATAATTTTTAAGCAGGAAGATTCGACTTAAATAAAAAATTTTGTATTTTTACACAGTAGACTATATTCACTCTGTATACACGAAGCACATTAAACTACTCAGAGCAAAATAAATTAAATATGATCAAAATACTCTTATTCTTGCTTTAAACTGATTTAAACCAAGTAGGAACGAACTTATGCACTTACATTGCTCATATCGGGAATTCCTCTTTAGACATTCAGACAAATCTTTTTAAATTGTCTGCCCCTGTCTCTGTTAAATGTGGTCGCTTTGGCAGATTTCCGCATAAGTGGGATTGAAATTAAGGGGAATGTCTTCTATCTATCCATTTATAGTGGTTATCGTCTTTTACGTGTAACCTTTATCAGACTTTAATGCCAACCTTCTTCCTAACTACTCTTCCTTTGTCGAATGCTAAACACCCTCTTATTTTAGAGGTAACGATCCGTTATTAGGTATGTACGTAACCTTATTTAGGTTTCTCACTCAAGGTGTGCTATTTTCCCTTCCGCCGCCTCGTGTCGCTCTCTGTCTTGGCGTTGGAATTAGGAAAAAAAAAGCCAATTTAACTCCCTTACATCTTCCTTGGTGCCCCTCCCCACAACCTCTTTAGCCTGCGTCAAATTGAGCTATTAAGTCCGCTTCCATTAAAAGAACTTCAACCTCTCCACTCCCCCTTCCCCCCCCCCCCCCTCTCTCCTCTCAAACAAGACCGTCTACGCCATGTTTCCCACGGTTCTAAGGGCGCCATCGTCGCAAATAACGGTTCCCTCTTTCGCCGACATTTTCGCTCTCTGTCTAACTCTCCCGTTTCATCTTTTACCGTGACTCTCTTTCCTACGTATTCCAGCTTTCCAAAGCGGAATCCTTTCGGTAATGTTTGCCCTTTTTACTCCGGGATTTGCCAATGACAGGTGGAATGAGGAAAAGGTTCCTAGTTAGCGGACGGGGACGTGAAAATAAACAGTATTTTTCGTTGTAGTAGTAATTAGGTTTTTAGGTGCGTCAACAGCTAAGGTTATTTTGCACCGTCAAATTCTGTTAGAGAAAATCAACATACATCACAACATCCATGCCCGAAGCGGGATACGAACCCACGACCTTTGGGTTAGAAGGCAGGCGCACTGCCTACTTTCTAGTCTAACCCGGCCGGCGTATTTTTCGTATATGGGCCAAAGTAGTGTTGTAGAATTTCCCGGGAACCATCCTTACGGTCAGCTGGTACGGTCTATCGTCAGTCTTTTGAAGTGGGCCGATTAGAAGTTACGGTTTGGTGGCACGTTTCTCCTGATTCGACGGAGAACGGCTTTTTAACATCGCAGGCCGTCTCTTTGGTTTTGCGACGGAGCAGATTACCCGTAAGCCGTTTTCTCCTCTGCAATCTGGTAGTTAAAAAAGACAGAGAGATGCCTTTAGAAAAAACTCAGATCCGTCAACCGAGTAAAACAAGTAGCTAAAATTTGATGAATATTTCAAACTGCCGTTCCTTTTTCAAAGGTTAGCTTAAAAATGTATAGGCATAAATGTGTTTTCAGTGCGTCATATTATTTATGGAAAAACTACGAATATGGCGCTTAATTAAGATAATATACATCCTGAATGTTATTTAGGATTTTTTAAATTTTTTAATTATCTGAATTTAACGATGAACTGACAAAGGAAAATGTCATGCTCGTTTGTAAATTGTTTACTGTTAGGTGAAAGAAGGGGCTAAGTAGCTTCAACCTCTCCGTTCAAAGTGAAAGGTAAATAAATAAATATATATGAGTCTGAAAAGGTGTATGAAGAACGTGCATATATGCCTATATTATTTAACTTCTTTCACATCCAGAATGGGTATTTCAGAACATTTATAAAACTCCTAAAACCGTAGACCCGTTCAGATTATAAAAAAACTGGGATAGTATGTTCTTACCGGGCAATAAATACATATTTTTTTCGAAGAAATATGTCCGGCAAAAGGTTATTCGGAAAGAACGTATATCAGCAAACATTGGCAAAATGCCAGAATGCTCGTTTTATTTTTTGTCTAAATTTTCAAGGAAACGTTTTTGAAAGGATTTGGCTATTTTTATCTCTTCGTTCCAGATGTCGATGGAGTAGAGAAAAAAAAACTTCGAACTCGTATTACGTCCGAGAGAGACGACCATTCCGACTTCTTTTTATCACGAAAGAGCGTTCCTTTTTTGGCATAACGGCCGCTCTTACAAAGAGTAGATAATGTGTCTGAAATTCGTAAATTCCTATGACAGCTGTGACCTCGATGAAGCGCAGTCATGCAGCAGTTTGGTCGTAAAAAAGGAATCGGGCGATTCGGAGCCGAAAAGGGGGCGATGAAAACGAGCGTCTTGAGGAAACGTGTCGATGGCGCAACTTGTGCAGCGATGCAACCCATTAATTTTGTATAAAACGTCGTAAAACCGAGAAATATTTTGGCAGTATTGCTTCGTATTACGGGTAGATGCACCTCTTCCATCGATGAATTTTAGATTATTTTTGTGCTTTCGTCTATTGCTTTCCCTTGTCAAAGGTGTTCCAATTTACCTCATGCATTCTGGCGTTCGACTTTGTTTTGATCATGTTCGTTGTTCTAGTTCGTCGAATAAATGAATGGCATTATTATCTTAAAATTTAAATGCGTTGTAAATTAGAAATGGTTATATTTTTTGCTTTTTTCTCTATGGTGGAGGTTGCTAAGAATCATAAAGGCTGTTATGTCCAAAAGAGTTGCATAAATTAAATGAAACGTCATCTTTCAAATAGGAGAAAGAGAATAGCAATAATTACAGTATTTTTCAATTTGATGCGTCGCTTTACATTTATTTATTATGAACGAAAAATAAATTTCATAAACCAGAAGAAGAATTCGCATGCAAAAAAATCATCATTCGGTAAATTATCTGAAAGCATCCAGGGTTTTTCAATAAAAATTATAACTCGATTTAAAAACTATTTTGCAAGTTCAAACACGAATCCTTACAGTGCTCTTCCAAGCTATTAAATGAAAAAAATGCGGAATCGTAGCGTTTTCCCGTGCTCAATTTTTACCCATCTCTCAAATTATTAAATAATGAAAATACAAAATTTCCGGAAATCTCTCTCATTCGCAACGTTTATTGCATGCTTCAATTATCCGAGTTGATGTTTCTGGAGAGGCTTTTAAAAAAATAATACTTCTCTTCTAATCTCATGCATCTGCGACCTTTAAAAAAGAATAATAAATGCCTCGCGTACCAAATATATATATATACAACTGCATGATTTGCTCCGAGGCACCTAATCGTCGTCGTCCTTCTTTGTTTCCATGGATTTTGTCCTTAATTTAAACCCCAACGAAAAACAAAACTCTGCATCGGTTCCGTCAGCAAATCCTCTTAACCGTATCTCCTTATAAGCTCTCTCTCTCTCTCTGCACGACTACAGCGATTCACTCCATAACAATTGGAAGCAGGCACTGTATATATTATCTCTAGAGTCTTCTGTATAAGCTCATATACATTCGGACGAGTTATTATTTCATTTCCTCGAAACGCTTCGACGAGATCATTTCTATACCGAAACATCGCCCGATCGAGCACGTTAAATGCGAGCCATTCCATTTAATGAAGGGATTTGCCGTTTTCGACCTTCCCCCCTCCTCTCCCCGCCCCAATTCCACGTAAATAACCCGTCGCTAACGAAACGATTTCGAAGAATCCAGCCGGAGATTATGAGTCGTTACGGAAAGATGGTTGTGTTGGGAAGGTGGGGATGGCACGGAAGTCGTTGTTCCTCAAAAACTTAGCCGCCGGCGGATAAAACCTGCCCCCGCATTATTTTGGATTTCGTTTTTATGACGTTCTAAAGAGCCTCTTCATTTCGGAGATTTACATGACTGGGCACGGTTTGTTTGCTTGAGGATTTTATTAAGTCCGACATTGTTTGATCCACCCGCGCATCATTTCGCGGCGCCAGGTCTGGATATTTTAATCACACCCTGGGAAATTTCCCAAAAATTATGTATTTATGCGTAATTTGTTCCTGGTGGCTCTCTCGAAAATCTGAATATTTCGGAAAATTCTTAATTAATGTTTCATAATTGGAAGGTTTATTACCAGCCTGAATCGGAATACATACTTTCTATTTATCTCCACACGCATATTCCATTAAAGCTAATTTGATGTAAATGTGGTTAAATGAGTGTAATTTCAGACAGGTTTTAATAAAGTTGTAGCAAATATAGCACACTCGACGGGAAAAGGAATGAAGCATGGGAAGAAACAAAGAATTGGCGGGAGAGGGAGATAGCGAAGTGACGAAAAACATTAGGGCAACGCTAAAGGGAACGATAGGTCGAACGAGAACGGAGTTCTAAACGAGTGACCGCGATCGGCACGAGAAATGAAACGACACAGAGGACCATCATAGAATCGATGATGGTAGCTAAAGTGAAAAGGTTTTAGAAAGATTGAACTGAATTAGGAACGGGGAAGTGAATATAAACGAAAGAAAAAGCAGCAAAGGAGCTGCATGAAACGATAACCTAAACGAAAATATAGGACTCAATTGCATATAGGCGAGGGAAGAATTGCGGAGCAAATTACAAAAGGTGCATTTTTCCCCAACTCTATATTTACAGCGGAGTAAAGAATATCAGATAATATGCATTTCTGGTTGCCTAAATCTGCAGCAGCATGCACTTTTTTACAGTTATGTACTCCCCAATAGACCCTAGATACACTAAATTTTTACCATGTCTAGCTCATATAGACCAATCAATTTAAAAAATTCAGCCATTCCAAGTTGTAGTTTTCCAGATATATTATTGCAGACGGACGAAAGGACGGAATGGACAGACAAGCCCAAAACGTAAGACCGTTTTTTTTAAAAAGAAAATACCCTAAAAAGGATCAGCTGGTGGAAGTATGGGAGAAATAGGAACGAAAATGAGAGCGATGCAGACGACGAGAACAGCATGGACAGAAGCAGGCTCGTTAAGCGGACTTCGGCTGAAACGAGCACATAGTTTTCATTTTCCGTTCCCATCCGCGTGGCAGGATTATTCGGCGGTAGCTTTGGGCAAAGTTGATCTTTCTCCTCCTTCCTCCCCCTCGTCCCTCTTCTCCCTTTATCCCTCTCATCCATTTCTCCATCACGGATTCCCTTCCATCAGTCCTATCTGCCAATTCTCTCCCGACCTAACCAACATTTCGCTAACTCGCTTTTCCTCTCTCAAACCTAACCCTCTGAATTCAGCCTCTCCCTCTATCCCCTCAGTGTTGAACTTTTCTACCACTATTTATCCTAACTCTTCGTCCTATTTCTACGTCCTATTTCTACCTCTATCCTCCCACTCTCCATCTCTTTCCCTCTCCTATGTTTCAGGGTCAGTGGTGACGGTTCCACCGCCAATCAAACGGCCGTGATTTTTAATTCAGCCTCTTCGCGGAGGAGGACAGGCCAGCACGTGACTCGATTTTGCAACCGTGAAACATCACGTCACCGGCGTTTCCTTGCCGTGATTTTTTTTCGGCCTTTCGCAATTTTATCCCGATATCGATGAAAAAAATTCGCGTTGGTTCAAATAGAGGGGAAAAAAACTGATAAATCAAATGCTTATTCTTTCGCGTAGATTTCTTCCGTTATTTTTTAAAATTTAAATATGATCGGAAATACGGATTTCCCGGATATTGTAACCCGGAATGGACTAATCCGCGAAACGATGCATGGAATCATGATCCATCCGCTTCTTTTTTTGTATAAAAAGCTTTCCGCGCGGAATAAAATGGGCGCTCCATTTCGATGAGGAGGCGTGAGGTTTGATTCCTGTTCAATCTTCGCTCCTTCCTCCGACGCGTTTACGAATATTGATGTGAAGCTGGAACGCAATTTTTTTGATTGGGGTACGTGGATGGGTGAAATATTTACGATATTTCCAAGTTTCGTGCACGAAACGCTGTGTCGGCTCATATGCACAGCGATTGGAAATCGCCGAATCCCGCGTGTCACTTGCTGGCATAACTGCCGATGATTTTTTTATTCTGCACTTCTTGTGCTTTTTATCAATCATTTTTCCCGGCGAATTTTTTTGACTCGCAAGTTATGCGTTTTTGATTGAATACGCATCTTACATGATGGAATAGAAATTGATTCTGTAGCCGTCATTTTCAATATTTTAATGCACAATTATAATTTTATAGTATTTAAAATGACTGCTATAGATATGAAGATTAAATACAGACATACGCGCTCGCACACATACACAGGCAGATACAAAAATGTATTCAAGTTTGAATCCCTGTGAATCTTTCAGTAAAACCTATATACTAATTTGAAGTTTCAGTAGTGTTACAGAGATATTTTAGTGTTTAGTGTTACTACAAGTAGAGTACATAATGCGATTGCCCTTTAATTTCAGTTATATCGCCCATTTATAAGTTGAGAAAGTTGGGCTCCGTTTCATCGTTATCATTCTTTTTAAACGAGCCATTTGCCACAGAAATTAATATTTTGTTTTATTACGATTATTTATAAGACTTAAGTCTTCCATGCTAAATGCTATTTATTTCTATATACAGGTACTTTCTTTTCTGCAGAGTTTGGTAAGCGAATATCTTTTGGACATATCGTGTCTTCTCCTGAATATATATTGTAAACACAATTTCAATATTTTGTCATTCATTCTTTTTACTGCACTACATTTACGAAATCAGAATTAAAATCTCATTCGAAAATATGTTATTTACACGCGCGACCAATTTCTGTGACAAATTTTCTTTTTAATCTGTAAAAATAAACAAGCCATCTCCTGGGAGATAAGACGGGACAAATACCCTCCATTTTTTTAAGCTTCCGTATTTTTCGGAATTGTAGCGACTGGTTATTTAAAGATCCCATTTTTTATGCCCTGAAATAACGCACGGTTTGTGTGTGAGTGTGCTTTTGCAGGGACCCATCCTCCCCCGCCCCCAACTTCCTCTATCGCTCAAAGTCTATCTAACATGATCCCTTCCGTTCGTGGAAATGTTTTCCGAACCACTCCACTTTAATCGCAATAGGGAGAAGGGACGCGAAAGGGGGGAGAAGAGAGGATCCCTCATTGTGCGTATCTATTTTTAGCCATCAATTCGCTTTCAAATCCCTTTCTTACCCCTCTCTCTTTTTCCTCCCTCTTCTTACGCTTTTTTTATTTCCCATTCTCTCCGTCCCAAACCTTTCCTCGCAACATTTTCCCACGGTCTGTTTTTCATGCCCATTTCCATCCCTCTCATGAAGGAGTATGTGTGCGTGTGTGTATGTTTACATATAGAATCCAGCTTCGAAGAAAGTTCAACGAAATTATGGGAAAAGCTGGGTAGGGTATAAGACGTATGTACTTGGAGGAAACCCGTTTATAAAACATCGCTTTTGTGCATGCTGTGTCCCGATAAAAAAACTAAAGTAGTCTGAGAAAAAGGTTTCCGCGAATTTGTGACGAATAGCAGTATTTCTTTCCTAAACAGAGAGAGGTAATAATTGTGATCAAAGACGTCCTTTATTTGATATTAAAGGTATCGTAAATAAATCTAGTAGGAAGCTGATAATTTAGTTAACTGCGAGGTTAAAAAGTTAACGAGAAGTCAGTCAAATAATATACTATTGCTTCTCGGGGGCTTGAGGAAAGTATTAAATCTTTTAATGACTTTTTAAATTATATTCTCGAAAGGCCTTTCATAAATATGAACTTTTCTGAGTTAATTGGGAACTTTACTTTTAATAAACGATTCAAAAGTGACATAAAATCACGGGTATAAAATATGGGAGCACGTAATAATATTCGTTCATGATTACGTCGGCCATTTATGAATTAGCAACGATTGAAGTATTTTTGGAGAATAATGTGCTAAGTTTATCCACGAGTTAATCAAATGCAGAAAAGAACGCTCCTAAAATCGAATCCATGGCTTCAATGTAGACGTTGATCAGCTAAAAATTTTAAATGGGTAATGTTAAGTAAATCCTGAAAGTATGAGTCTAATGGTATTTACCATAATGCCCCTGGATCTTATGTCGCCTGTGGTGCTTTGAGCATTACACTTGACACATCACCAAGCAAATTATAAATGGGGGTGTATTGTAGTTTTAATACATGATAATATTTTCTGTCTTTCGTTAATTTAGACTGTAATTACATTTTAAAACTTTTAATCAATGTCGAGACAATTTAAAATTATTTTTATATTAGTAGCAATATTTCTTCCCGAAGTTTAATCTTACAGCATGACGGGAATATGTGGCGATAGCCGTCTCCACGTACCGCAACCCACCATTGTTGCAGATACCGAGTTAGTTGTGAAAACAACTGCAGAACTTCTATATCTTTAGCACCGCCTTATAAAAAAATCCTCCATGGCTCCCGAGGGACACAACCAGAGTTGTGCAATTACCCAAAGAAAATCACGGACGGGAAATTGGAGAAAAGGGGGCGACAAAATTCGTCCTCGCGAAATTCTGCGTACGTGCGCTTATGGAGTGGGTGTGTAAAAAAATCTTTCCCCCGAAGCGGAGTTTGGCGAACGAGCTTACGAGGTTTGCATGAAACCAGTTTTTTTTTGGTTCCCTACTCGGATGTCCTTGCCTTTCTACGAATCAATACTAAATGCCCTTTGCCTCCAAAAATCCTGACCCTTTTTGGAAAATCTCCGAATGAAACGTGGGATTCCTTCCTGTGTCGACTCCGACAGCACTCCACTGGCGCAAATCTCTTCCTAAAAAAACACACAGAGCGAGACTTTCTCTCTCTCTCCCTCCATCTCTCTAATCCATTCTCATCTCCAATACCCTATCTTTCCTCCCTCCCTCACTATCTCCTCTTTTCCTATCGCATCCGGTTCCTCTTGCGCTAATACTCCCGAATATATCTCTCTCACACCCAAAGGCAAAAACAAAATATAAGGGGTAAAAAGAAGAGGATGGAGCGAGAGAGTATGCCTATCTGGATGGTAAATTGAGGCTTTTCGTCGGAAAAGGACGTCCATTGGGTTTTTCCATCCGTCGAGAGCTATCCCACGCCTATACTATACTCACATAACTCCCCGGATATTAAATGAACGAAAGTGCCTCGGTTCTTTCTGTTTTTGGTGCTTCGGCTTTGTTTCTACGAATCCATCAGTGTTTGAAAGAGTGCGTATGTGCATGTTTTCTTCCTTGTTTTATTTTGGCTCTACCTTATTATGAGCGTTAAGATCCCTTTCCAAGGATTTCCATTGTAATGTTTAAAGATTAATGGGGTTGTAAGCGGAGAACATTTGTCGTTGCTGTTTTGTATTTTCGTTGAATTTGCGCTTTCTTTCGTTAAAAAAATCTCAAAAGTCGATCGCGTCGAATCTTTTTTCGTCAATGTTAACATACGAGTATATGAGCTAGAATATTTATAGCTAAGTTAGCCATTGAACTCTTAGATGCAAAATCTTGATTACGTACTCTGTTAAGTTTAAGATAAACAAATTACTAAAAGGTAAACCCTTTCACACCTACCTACTTGCAAACAGGGCCCCTTAAATGGACTTCATATTGTGCCTAAACTTAGCTTACGAGATGGCTGATTATAACATCATCCTGTTGGTGTAACTGGTTTTGAAGCTGTAAAGGAGCTCATTGCGAATAACTCGAACTCGTAAATCTACTTGGAAGTTTAAGATTTTTACAAAATCAATCTTCAACATCGTGTATTTGCTAAATTAATAATGTGCAAGTTGTTACAAATGAAGCGTTTGCTGCTTACAGTTGGCCTACATTGATTTTCCTCCAATGCTTTATGTGCATTATTTATGAAATTTAAGTGAAACTAGAAGTTTGTTGAAAACTTCCTCGAGTCTACAAAGAAAAACTTCCAATAGGATGCCAATACTGATCAATACGCTCGCACGAAGAGTGGGTTGAATCGAAAACTTCACTAAATGTGGTCCCCAAACATTTTGTTGCTTGTCGACTGCTCGTACATGTTGGATGACATTTCCAAAGGCAAGAAAGAAAAATAACTTTTGGGTATTCTCCAGCGATATTTTCAAGTTCTGTGCGTAAAAGTTTTTTTTAGCAAAACTCGATATTTGAATACGCATTTATAATCACTTTCAAAAATTTCCATTAATAAGTATGAATACATGCGATAGGAGCATTATTTAGTTTAAAAAAGTCACCTAAAATTGCAAAAAAATCGAAAAGGTTAAGGATTTACTGACTAAAATTTAACTCTTAAATGAGTATAATCCGCAAAATATTGAAATTGTATACAATGTTATGAGTATCTTTTCCAGTGACTTAAAATTAAAGCCGTCAAACATTTAGGACAAAAATGTAAATACTATTTCAAAACAATGGGCCGAAATTATGCAATTCTGATGAAAAATTACAAGCAAAGCAATTATGTAAGTAGCGTTTACTTAATTATAACTTTTGACTTGTTATTAGTGTTCATTGCCGTCTCTCAAAAGACAATTTTATCCTTCCATCTTGTCTGTGCCCCGAAGTCATTCCTAATTTTTCCTGCTTTCCGGACTCCACCCGAAATGGGATAATTTCATTTCAATTCAAAATACACTCTTGGCTCTCCCATTGGACATTATTGCTCTTCTAGTATATCCCTCATAGGTCCTTTCCCTTTGACCTCACTTAAGACTGCACTCCATTCGACTCTCATTTCCTTAAGTCCAATTCGACCTCCGAGCCATCATCATCCCGCGAAGTCCCGCTGTACAAATACGGGGCATATGTGTACTTCCTCCCATCTCGTTTTTGACTCCCCTTCTAACTTCTTCTTGCCACCTTCTGCCCCCTGCCAATTGCACGTCCTATTTCATCTCCAATTTGGCCTTTTCTTGGTATTCGACCTCCATCTACAACCTTTCCGCCCATTTCCCTTTTACATCTTTTTACCTCATTTCATCCTACTCTTTAATCCTTGTGCCACGTTAACCGTCTTTCCTAGCCATCAGTATCTTCCTCTCACTTCAATCTACTTGGTCATCTCTTCGCCGAACTAATTCAATTTTCCACTCGTTTCTTCTTTACCCCTTCCTCACACGCCCCATCGATTAACACTGCCATTTCCTTATTACCTCATCGTTCCTTTTTCCGCCTTTCATTGTTTTTCTCTCGCTCGCTTTCTCTGTCGTCGCCTTCTCTTCTCGTTTACAGTGTTATTTTCTCCGGCAAGCGCGATCTCCCGACACTTCAAAATTCCCTCAAATTCTCATCGAAACTCCATTCAAAAACCTCTTTCGCATTTCGCCCCTTATTGCTTTATCGTCGCTTGTTAAGGTACTGTTGTCCTTCTCAAATGCTGATGATATACTGATTGTTAGGAACCGGTTGGTTCTGAGTGGCGAGAGAAGAAACGTCTGTCATTATCGCGGGCAAGGACGATAGCGGATCGTCCAAAAACTCTAAATCTGTTCTTGTTTTGGTTTAATTTTTTTAAAATGTCAGTCCGTATAAATTTTTACTAAATGTGCGTATTGTATCATGTTCATTCAATGAATGGAACATTAAATATAACAACGGAATCTCCGGAGAAATTGTTTTTTTACAAATAAAATTAAAAAATACGCGATATTTTGCATAGATTTAAGCTTAAAAATTCATATTTAATATAAGAGGCGAGTACGGTTGTCACGCGTATATTTAAGACAATTAATTTCCGTGATGAAAATATTCAAAGCTTCTGCTAATGCCGTTCGTCACAACTGGTGACGTTTACACGAGTTGAAATTAACGTCCTCTCTTGATATTCATTTAAGGAAATTTATGATTTGTAAAATGCCCACACATAATTAATTCAGGATCTAATCATTAGATTCTAATGAATGTACTGTTGAAGCGCTCGTAAACCCCGCCTCCATTCGCTCACACTACCGATGTAGCCTTCGTTGTTGGATTAGTTTTCGATTCAATTCCTACTAATAGATTTTTAAATTTAATGTAGGATTTAATCATCATCCAAGTATTTTGAGATTTTAATGGAAATGTTTGCTGTCAAAACATTCTGTACAAAAACCAACAAATCTCGTTTTAATGTGTGTATTTTTTTATACTAACGTAAGAGGATACTCCTGTCCTATACTCACTGCTTCTTTTCACGAATGAGAATTGTTTTGTAATAATCGAATTCCAAAAAAATAGAGCGTCTTTCGGCAAATTTTGATACCAACGCAATACCTTCAGTGGGCTATATTTATGACAGCTTTACTTTTAAATATTCTTAGTACTGTCATTTTTAACGGAGAATCATGGGAGGGATTAATTATGAAAGAAAATTGAGATATTTTACTTGCACCTCCGAGCAGATAATTTTTTCACCGGACGTGTCGCTTATGCAGGTTCGCCGGAGTCCACTTTCGATGACTTTTAAGTCATCTGATAGTTTTCGTAATATCCCTTTTAATTCCATCGTTTCTCGAGCGTTGAACGTAGTGAAAAAGATCCATGAAAAATTATAGCGAGCCGCGAATGTTTAAAGTAAAAATAATGAAAAAATACGTATCCCCGTGTGGAAACTGCTGGCGAACGTAACTTTTCGAAAGCGAAGGGGTCGGGGCGGGAATGGCTGTCCCGTGAATTTCCCTCCGATTTGTTAATGAGGAACCGCTTTGTTAATGAGGACCGCTTTGAGGTCGACCGCGCTCTGAAAAAAACGCATGAATATGAATGCAGCGTTTTTTTTTTGTGGCACATTCTTACAAATTGCCGTTAATTCTTTTATTACGTGGATCTATGCGTTCGTTACTCACTCTCCCGCAACGTCCTGATGAGTTTGTAATTGTTTTTATTTTTCAACCCGATAACATCGTCACAATCGGAAGATCATACGTTTTGATGAAGCCCGGGCGGAGTTAATGCAGATGTACTCCACGATAAAAAAAACAGACAGATGCGATTACCCGCGGAATGTATGGAGGACTCGCGCTCGAGCGGACTGCTTCCTTTTATATTTCCGCGTAATTTTTAAAGGGAGTGTGTGAAACACGTGAGAATGACATGAGGACTTCAGTAGTCTAAACGCAGAAAGTTTATGAATTCCGTTTCTGGATTCACATTTCATTTACTTATGTTTATTATTTTAATGATTTTTTTTAATTTGGGCATTGCGAGGTCGGGGAAAAGTGATTTGTGACGTAGGAAATGTAAAGGTTTGCGAGCAGTATATGTGAATTCATTTTCCGCCACGCAGAATTAGGACTGAGCGAGAATTTGGGTCAGAGTCGATTATAAAATCAGGACATGTAAATATCTTCAAATTGTTTAGAAACAGAGAGGATAAATAATTCATTGTTTGGGAGAATTCTGACCATAAATTGAATTTTATACACCTCTTTCGAAACGAGTACTTCGTTATATCAAAGTTTCAATCGCCTATCCTAGTCTGTATATTTTGTTATATGTATTTCTTTCTCAGAAAGACCGTGGAGATCATATTAATGATAATCTTCTGCTGTGAATCTCGTATGACGCATCTACATACAATGACTACCACCAGGCATCAGAAGCAATAAAAGGCAATTTACAGCTTATTTTTAGATTCACAGATTCCCGTAATATTGCATAAGTAATGTTTATCGGTGTCGTTCAATCAGAAATCTCTGTATAGGACGTTATTCTACAATCAACAACTCGCCATACGTAAACTTCTTATGCTAATTTTCAACAGAAATGCCTTTCATTTTCAGTAGTTATGGTAATCTTTAGAAAAACGTTGATTTATTTTTAGCCACAAGTATCACGTGCATCCATTACACTGATTAAAATGCTAGAAAGTGAAAACAATTGGCGCTTATTTGGTTTTATTTCAAGCGTTGCGCAATTAAGATAAACAAATGAATATTTATAATAAGAGGATCGAATATTACATTGAGAGTCGATATATTTTTTTTAACATTTAGAAAATTAATATTAATAATCATTTTCCATAACTATTCTTGGCTAATTTCCTTCCTAAGACATATAACTTATTGTAAATTATGAATCAGTAATATCGTTATGTGTATATTCGCATTTCTCACTAACTGGAAATGTTCTGTATAAGTGGAATTTCAAAACACTACTACCTTCTCATTTTTATGTCTGCGGATCATATAAACATGCCTGATAATAGCTTTCTAACCTTTGATTTTTGTATTTCATCATCCGTAATGAAAATTAATGAGTGTGCCGATTCCTTATTCAGTAATAAATTCTTGAATTAATGCGGGATAGCGCGATGGAATTAGTGGTTCATTTATTTGAGACGCCAGAATAATAAAAGATAAAACAATCCTGAATTTTAAAAAAAATAGCCTCATTAGGATCATCCGTTTCATAGAAATACTAATTTTGCGCATTGGAAAGAGCAGTAAAGGTAACCCACAAGAATTTACCTCATAAACATATACCAATATCCTTTAATACCAAATCGCGCTCAATTGTTAAACCAAAAGATTCTCTCGCGTTTCTATCAAAGTCCAACCAAATCGATTTGACTTTATGGCGACCTTGCGGATCGTAGGGAACCTCTTGTCTTTCTTAATCACTCCATCGAAAAACCAATTATACGCGTCGAGGCGCCTCTATCTCCTACCGAGTAATTACGTCTTTCATCAAACTTCTTTTGAGAGAAATCGGAGGTCGTGGTGGAAGGGAGGGAAGGGAAAAGGGGGGAGGGAGGGGACGAAGTGAAAAAAAGGGACGACTTCCTTTCTTGGAGTCTCACCACACAAGGTATGGAAGGAAAATCGAGCGCTCATGTGTGTTTGTGTGAGCGTTTGAATGTGCGCCTCCCTCTAAAACTTCAATGGAATGCCTCCGCCTTTGATATTCCCTATCCCTGGAAAACTCCTTTCTCCTCTATCCTCTCCACTTCATAACGATTCCCCATTTTATTGGAACTTGTGTCTTTCCCTTGAACTTCGTTTCCTCGTAAACTTCGAAATTTGAAATTCCTCGCGTTCTTGACCTGCAATTCGTAGCTAGGTCCTTTTTAGATGAAGGTTTCACCAGTGCCTCCGTGCATAGTCCAATATCTGCAATGGTGTATGCCTAGTTTTCTTTTGAAGCGCGTAACTTTTGGGGAAAATGGCGGAGGCCTCCATCGTTTTTCTATATTTCCTTTTCGTTTTGAAGTTTTTTAGGCAGTGGAGAATAAATCTTTCATATGTTCCATTAATGCATGTATTTGAATGCCTAACTTTGCCGGATGTCTTTTTAGAACTTTTAACTTTCATAATGGTCTAGTTTTCAAAGATTTCATTTCCATCCGGAGTTTATATATTCGCTTGGGATTTTTCGCTGCGTTATATCGGTCCTTCGATACATATAGATTGTTCTGATTCTATTAATGAAATATATTGATGCCTGTATTAATGGTGAACGCAAATATTTTCTATTTTTTTTATTAATCATATCTTGAATTTAAGCGTTTATAAACATGAAATTGAAGTAATATATGCCGATATGATGTTGATATACTTGAAGTTGACTATATTTTTTATCTTGTAAGTAAATTTTATTGTAGTTAGGATACACTTCTGTTCATGGTGGGGACCTATATGAAATCAGTCCACATTTTCGTTTAAGATAGCAGTACGATTATACTTATTAATGTTTTTGATAAAATTTAGCAACGTGGCGACAAATTATTATTATGTTTATTATAGTTTTCACCAACAATTAAGTTATTGGGATCGCCTAATACAATTAATAAATTATATACGAACTATTTAGTTTTCTTTTGTAGAATATTTTGTAAATGAATAAACACAGATGTAACCGTAATTTTCATCTGGTTTTCATGGTATTTTGTCTCTACTGAAGCTATCTAATTGATCCATTTTATTTCTCATTAAAATTTTTTCTGCTTACTTCCACAAAATTTGTGAGTACCAGAAACCAAACTGATTTATGTTCCGCGACGTTCATACTTTATGTCTATAGAGGTTTGTACTTGCTATTTATCAGCATCTTTAAATCGTTTTCCTTTCCCGTTTAGCGTCTGTAAATTAGCCTTAGCCGATAATTAAATTAACGCATCGCACATATTTTAAAGCATATTCATATTCGAAATGAATGTGGTGAAAGTGAATTTTCCTTTTAAACGGATGTGTCAAGAGGAACCATTGTGCTAATATTTTGCTCGTATTCCTTTACGAAGTCCAGCTCCATCCCATTTCGCCCAACGACCTAGGTATTGCGTATTCGTTTTTCTTTCTTCCTCCGAACGGACCGTCCCCGTCTCCTCGTTATCTCTTGTTGTCCTCACATCCGCCAGGATACGCGAAAGGGAAGACCCTCGATGAAACCCAAACCTCAGGAAACTTCCAACAAAACCCCTTACATCTCTCCCCTTCCCCATACCGACCCCTCTTTTCCTCCTCTCACTACCAAAGAAAAAAATAAAATAAAACCATTTCGTTTCCTTATTCATCTCTTCATCCTTTTTTTTTTTTAAATCCCCAATCTTTTTATTCCCTCCAATTCCAACTGGTTACCATCCCCCGACCTGCGCAGGAATGAAACCCCCCCCCCCCCCCCCTCCCATCATCTCCTCCGAAACTCGTCTCTTCCCGCTGTTATTTCCATATTATATTTCCCCGGGAGAGCTCTCCTGTTCCGCCATGACGTGCTCCTTCTCGTTCGAACGTTACTCTATTCACGGACTTCCAAGTCCTCCCCGTAAAGGCTTCCAATTTCTTCCTTCCCTCGATCGTCGACCGTGGAAGACTGTTGAGGTAGGTCTTCTTATACTTCTTCTGCCTTGCCCGTTCGGGAATCCGCCCTTTTTTTCGGCGTCGCCTACGGAAGGAAGGATTTTCTTTCGTTCCTCTCTCGAAGAAGGCTGGATGATATCCGGCGAAATTTTGATGATTTGGATGGAGAGAGAGAGAGAGAGAGAAGACACCCAAAACGGTACGGTTATATGTCAGTCGAGAACCCTTCCATATCCGGGATCCGAAATCATTTCGGAAGTTTATTTTTATTTTTTTCGGTTTAGTACGTGCTCCGGTTTATTCCGTGATTGGTTGGAATCGAGGGAGGGAAAGAATTGGGTTAAGGGCGCGATAAAGGGGTGGATTTTATGTGGATTTGGGTGCTCGTATACGGGCAATGTTTTTTGTGTTCCCTCTAGGTCGCGTGAAGCTTTGATTGATAGGAGAACGCGCGAAGAAAAAAATCGGAAACGGGGAATGGGTTGCGCGAGGTCCTGGATACGAAATATTTTAAAGTTGAAAACTACGTATTTTGCTCTAATACAACCCTTTAAATCCGATTCCTTTCTGTATGGTGATGACGTTGGTTTTTATTTTTTGTAATTTTAAGATTATTTTTTTTGTGCAATGTAGACATCTGCATGCACACCTTGGTCGTATGTTCTAGTTCCGATGGCCTTAACTGTTTTTTTTCCGTATCGCGTAACAAGGCACCGCAAAAAATACCCTTGAGGGAGTACCTGTTTTTACGGATTCTAAAAATGTTTACTGTCTCCCGTTGGAGATAAGTTGGTTTTTTCGCCCGATTTGTGACGCTCTTTTGCATCACGCGTGCATTTTATGGAAGCAAGGTTTTTATCTTCACCCGTCTTCTTTTTCTCCTGCCGAATTATGGCCAGGTATCTTGGTATCTTTATCTTTTCACTAATATGGCACTTCTGATGATAATGCACATTTTAGCAGACGAAGCGAATCCATTCACATGCGGACGCACTCATGTACTCAACACATATATGAATGCGCTTGAAGCATCGCTAACCGCCTGAGAGCGCTGATTTTATGTATTGAGAAGTGAAATTAAGGCGCATATTTGCGTGAATTGTCTTTTACTTGAAAAGACTGATGAATGGTCTCTTATAATGAAAGTGAGGAAACGCTTTGAAATCCAATTATAGCAATATAAACATTTTGAATGCTGAAAGTACGCTGACTTTTCCTTCATGCTTTTAAAGGCCACGTTTTTTCTTTTAAAAAAGAAAGCGAAAATGAGATATTATGTATATATTTAACACTTTATTCATTAAACATATTTTTTATACCTACAATAAAAGATTTTAAAAGAATCATAGTAGAGAATATTCTATTGAAAATAAAAGTAAGAAGTTGGTTAGTTTTATTTTCAAATTAACATTTCTAATTTTTTTAAAACAATGCAGTTTCCTTTCTGTAATTCTAAATTCTGCTCGTAGTTGTTTACATATCAGTTCTTCGTAGAAACACATCTGCAAAACTTCGCTTGATATACATAGAAATTTTATTTCATATTTTCGTTATTGTAATTTTTTTTTAAATATTCCTAACATAATTTGATATAGTTTTCCTTTTATTCTCCTATAATAAATTAGACATACAATAATCTTGTTTTTTGTGAAAAACGACTTTTTCGCTTTGAACATAAGTCATTTTGGAAGAGTATTTTCCCTTTCATTTAAGGAAAAAAGATTATTTGATAACGTAATCATTCCGATTTACTGGTAATGAAACACGAGGAAAACATTTACTGGAATATTATCAGCCTATTTTACGACTAGCATAATAGAGGGAAAAAATCAGGTAGATTTAATATTCACCTTTCATGTACGAGTAGTTAACTAGCTTAATAATTTATAGAGAAGTTTTAATGCATAAAAACTTTAAAATTTTACCGAAATTCCTTTTACGTGAAGTATCAATTAATATTTTTTATGAAATTTCAACGCTAATATGTTTAAAAATTGGGTTCTTGTTATATATATATTTGTACTCATGATTTGTTAGATATGATTTTTATCAACCAAGAAATGCTAAAGAGATATGGCAAACAGATGTTTGTAGAATCTTCACTAACTAAATCTAAATCCAAGAAGGCAGTTTTGCTTACTCCACTTCAAAGAACCCCGTGACGCCGCGCCGTCAAGGCACGGTGGAATCGACTGCTTTAGGAGTCTCAAAGTCAGACGCTCCCAGGCTCATCTCCGGCCTTTCCCACTTCTTTTTTTATTCCAATTTCCGACCTAATTAACCCAATTGCAGGCAGATATATTAGTTCCCGGCTTCACTCCTGCTCGATAGAGGGAATTATCTTGCGGCTTCCTCACCGCTTCTTCTTTTTTTCTAATGGAGAAGAGAGAGGGAAGGAGCGAGTAGGAATTTCTATGCAGTGCGTACGTAGGTGGAAGATAATTAAGGTGTCTTCCTTGGAGTGATTTTTCCTTCCCTCACTCACTCCTATTCTACCTCCCGTCACGCCGCCTACCCTTCAAACCCCCGCACGTTCCAGCACTTCCTCCTCGCGTTACTTTACTCTTGGGTACTCCTCCCGGTTCAGAGCGGAATTTCCGTTTCTCTCTCTCTCTCTCTCTCCTTCACTTTCTATCTTCCTCTATTCCCCTCTCTTTTCTCCATCTCCTTTTCTCTGTCCTCCTCTCCTTCTCCATCCTCCTCTCTCCCACTCAACTCTTCCTTTCCCTATCTCTTCTTACTAAATTTTTCATGCTTAGATTTTCCCACTTAAATTCCACTATATTTCCCTTTTAAAATTTTATATTCGAATTGTACTCATTTGTTTACTTTTTTGTTCATCAGTTTCACGTAATCTGGAAATTTGTATTAACATATCACATGAAAGATTTTTAAATACTTGGAAATTGGGTTTAGGTATAAGAGGGATCTAACAAATAAAGGCAATTTTCTTTCTTCCTCCATCTTCCTTTTCTATCCCTACATCCCTCTCGCTTTCCCTTTCTCTCCTAATAAAGTCGTTTGTCTGTCTGTCTCCCTCGCTAACCTTTTCCTTCCATCTCCCTCTCTCTCCCTCCCTCTCTTTTTCACTGTTCCATCCCTATCACCCACCCTCTCTTCCCTCCCCCCCTTCTCTCTCTCTCCCTATTCTTCTACCTGTTCTTATCTCTCTCTCATTCCCTCTATTTTTATTTCCCTCTTCAACGTTCAACCTAATTCCTCCCCTCTCATTTTCTCCATCTCCCTACGTCACCTCTCTTTGACGTTTTTCTCATTTACAGGATCGCTCGTCTCCGTTTTCGTTCTGTATTTTTTTTTCTTCTTTCGAAAATCTTTTTTCCGTGCCTTTCTCCTGTCTCCCATCGCAATATTCAAGTGCCATCACTTCTGATTTTCCGGCCATTCTCACCCCCTTTTCCTCTTCATTTAATTCGAGAAACGGAAACTTTGAACAAATAACTTTTGTAATTAACTTCTCGCGCTCATATTTTTTAAAGTTGTTATGGCACCTGTCCGTGTCTCCCTAATAATAGCTGGCATTTGTAAACTTTACATGTACAGTAATTTAAAAAAATATATAATAAGTTATAAAAAGATAACAGTTTTCATTTGGCCGCTGAAAATCAAACAAACTACTGAAGTATTCGAGTAGGAGAAAGCTTATTTATTTAAGTCGCTATTTTTTCTTAGCCTAGCTTCTACGAATCGATTTCTCACGCCTTGACCTTTTTAGAAAGCATTTTTCGTGCCGTCGTAGGCTGCGTTCCTCCACCGCCATTTCGTCCGAGTTCAGGCATTTTATTTTTTTCGGTGGATCGTACGTATTCCTCCTTTATGATATTGCGGTCTTTTCTGTCGCCCGAGTTACCAATTATTCACGCTCCTCTGCTCATTAGAACGTTTCTTCGAGTCATTTAGCTCGAATCGACGCGACAGTTTCCATTTTGAGAGGTTCTTTACCGGCGGCACTTGTTTTCTATGTCTCGTTACTTGTTTTTTTTGTTAGGTTGGGAATGTGGTCGTTTTTACGTCCCATACCATATACCGTTGCCGAAAATTCCGTCTGGGGGAGCGAGAACATCCTAACATTCCTGTCCCCTTCTATTACATACGTTCTTTATTCCGCATTCCTCTCATCTCTTTTGGCGATTTCCCTGTCACATCGTTTTCGACATTGTTTTTGTTTTCTTTATTTCTCAGGGTCGCTACTCGTCGTTATACCTTCTCTTTCCCATTTTCTAAGTTAGATTATATATATATATATATATATATATATATATATATATATATATATACATATATATATCATCGTAGGTAGTCTGTCCGTTGACAGGTTCGTGATTATTCATTGTTAAACTTGGTTCTCCATATACTCCTATTTTCCGCAGTCTTCTTCATGTCTTGATAGCTCTCTTTCCCTTTCAAGTCTTCTATCAGCTGAAACCTTTTCCTACGTTTCATAAGTATTTCATGTGAGATATGCGGCATAGCATCAAGCATAATTAATACTCCATATTTATTTGTTCTTTTTAATTTTAATTGCATGGGAGCAACCAATTTAGAATATCCAGCGAAGTTTCTTTTTTTTGGAGCAATTGAATCCAGGTGTCTTGCCCGGCAACATAAACTTCATATTTAGACTGGAATTATATTGCACATTCATTTAATTTTTTCTCTGTAGTTGTAATATATAGTATTCTTACTTTCCTTTCTTCAGCCTCTTTAAGTTTATGTTTATCAATGTATTCTTATATTATCTGTGTAAGTCTTTCTGTGGCATTTCGTACCGGTTCCGAATTTTCTTTCGCCCTTCATTTGCCCCGTCCTCTTATATCCCTCCACTTCCCCCTTCCACTTCGTTCTTGGGTCGCTCTCATCAGCGTCCTCATTTCGAAAATTCGTTTTCCAGGAACGGAATTGAAATTTCCATATTTCAGGCGGAGAGAGAGAGAGAGAGGGAGAGTCTTCTTGTCGAACGAGGAGGGAAGTTGCGCCAAAGGTGTATGTGTTTTACCTACATTTCTAATCCGCCACGGACCGTGCAAGCCTCTATTGTACTTTTCTCCTGATATGGAATCACATTCATGGAATGCTTTACGTATACGTATCGCTATGAAGTAAATGTGTGGTTTCCTTTATTGTCTCATTGAGGATCCTTTTTACTTTCTCATATACGAAGTATATTGAGAACATATTGTAATCGCGAAAAAATTCGATCTCGAGATTTTGATGTAAATATACGTTTTAGCTGTACATGAGTCCGAAAAAGTGGTTTTCGCAATGCCGTCTGTCTGTCTGTGGGTCTGTCTGTTCGCGGCTCTAGAGCCTAAACTGTAAACGGTAGAGCGAAAACGAATGAAATCTCGTACTTAGGCATATTATCATACAGAATGGAAGCTATGAAAAAATGGTTGGCATTGCTCAATAATTAAGGGATGTTTATTCTACCCATTTTTAACAACAATTTGATTTTCTCAAAAATGGATCCAACGATTTTGATCAAATTTCGTATAGTTATTTAAGGTGATGTTTATAACGATACTACACACAAGTAGTTCATGTTTTTCAAAAGATAACTAAACGACGCATTAGTATATGAGAAAGTCTGTACAATTTGTGTTGTACCGATTTTTTATGGAAACTTTATTTTTGCTTTGATGTCGTCTCCTATCAAGTTTGACGGAGGGACTTTGAATCTCATAATACCACTTTTAATGCTTTTTCATACTCATTGTCAGACACGCTTAAAATACCTTTATAATCCCTAATTTTAACACCCACTTTTAAAAACGACATTCGACATAAACTCTTTAAATGAATATTCTTAAGTGTCGTTCATCTTTCTTAAGCTTTAAAAAGCTTTTGGTATCAATTAATAAACTAATACGTTCTTATCTTTGCAAATGGATTTATTACTATTTCCAACATTCTCCCTGTAAATGAAACTAACCGTTTGTATTCACGCATAAGAATATTATCAAAATTAGTCTAAATGCGCCAATAAATTACATAAATTCTGCTTTTTATATTTGTCCTTCCGGTAATTCATAAAATCTTCTCTGTTAACTACATCAATCTCCGTTATTCTGTCACAGGAATTCGTCTTCAGCCTTAAAAACCCCCTTTATAAAACGTACGCATCTTCCCTCTTTCGCTCCCGTTCCTATCTCTTTCCTTTTACGACCCTTCCATTTATCTCTCCATGTGTACATTCTCTCCCTCTCTCTCCCTTGTTCCCTTTCCCTTCTCATATTCTCCTCTCGCACGCCACCGAAATACAAGCCTAACGACACCACGACTCATGTTTAAACGAGTCTTCCATCTATTTCTCACCTCTTACTCTCATCTCTCTCTCTTTCTCTCTCCCTCCTTTTCTCCATCTCTCCGATTCCAATTCAACGAACCTTACGAATTTTTTTCTCTTTCACCTTACTCCCTCCCTCCTCATCTTTCTTGCCCTTATAACCACGCATTTTTATCAGTCCGTCTTCCTCGATTCTCTCAACTCTCTCTTCTCTCCCTCTCTCTCTCCTCTTTCAGAATCGCTACGTTGGTGACCCTGAGTTTCCATCCAATTATGCGCACTCTCCCCCTTCTCTCTCTCTGTCTCTCATACCACCCTACACCCCCGCCCCCATCTACCGTGCCCCGGGGAAAAGCAATAACCGTGAGACAAATGAAGGTTGAACCCCGCTGCAGGGCGTGACCGTGTATAATAGTAAGGTTGAGGCCTCGCTTTCCCCTCACCTCCCTCCCTTTCCTTCCCTCCCTCCCCCCTTTTCCTCCCTCCCTCCCCCTTTTCCCTCCCTCCTTCTTCCTTCCGTCTTCTTCCATCTCCCTCGAAAGTTTGGTGGAGGAGACGACATCTCTTCTGCCCGCCCCTTCCGAACCTAACCCATTCTGCGCCTCCGTTGTTACCAACGAAACAGTCCACAGATGCACTCTTAACCTTTAAAAAAATATGTCTTATCCGTCCGACCGTCTTACCTAACAACCCACGCCCCCTCTCATCAGTTGTTTGACCCCTTCCCCATCCCGTCTTCCATTCTCGTCTCTGTTCTATAAACCTTACTCCGAATTCCTCCTCCCCACAATGCCCCGAACTACCTTTCAAGGCTTCTTCAACCTCCTCTCTCTCTCTCTCCATCCCTCTCTTGATGTGACCTTCCACCACTGACGTTATTCCGGGGGAAAATACACTTTCTCTCTAGGGATTATCCGTCCCTTACCTTACTCCTCCGGACTCCGCACGCCCACTCGGCCGACTTTGCATATCGCCGTGGAATACCTTATTCGCCCACCTTCCTTGCGATGGGAGAGGGGGAGGTTGTGAATCAATTACGTCCCATGTGGCTCCTCCATTTTTTTGCGGGCGCGTTATGACCGCAGGAGGTTATGAAGTGGAGTAAAATGAAGTTTTAGACCGTGGTTTTCTCCTTCCCCCCCAGCGCGGAGGTGAAGCTAATGATTGCTCCGGTCACCCGGAAAAAAAGTCCAGAAGTAATCGTTTTGTAAGGACACCTTTCCGGACGTTTTCTTTTTTTCATACACACCTTATTGTTTAAAAATTAAATCAATCCGGACGATTTATGCATATTTATAGGAAGTGGAAACAGTGTATGCAAAACGAAATGGCTAATAAAGAAATTATTCATACACACTTTATTGTTTAAAAATTAAATAAATCCGGACGTTTTATGCATATTTATAGGAAGCGGAAACAGTGTATGCAAAACGAAATGGCTAATAAAGAAATTATTCAGCGGAAAAAACCTTACCGTTGCAATAAATCGAATCGTCCACCCCTTTCTCCGCGTTCCTTAGCTCCACCGTTCCGATCGAGGAAACTCCATTACGTTGGACCAAAATTCAAACCGCGCACCGACTTGCATCGTCAGGTGGCGTTTTCATCCCGGATGGGGATTTCCCTACTCTGCAGCGAAAACTTCTCGTTCCGTCCTGTTTGTTTTCGCGATAGATAGTCTTCTCTCGGTAACACGCCTTTAAACTGCCCCCTTTGATGATAAAATTTATGCGAATTTGTTTGTTCTAAAGCCTTTGTGAAAATTAACTATCTTCAGACTGTGCGACACCCTAGTGGCTTCCTCGCGGCACACCGGTTGGAGAGAACTGCCTAAAGGGAAAACTCCGATGTTACTGTATTACTGTATTTACTCATTTCCAAAGCGGCGTGGATGCGAAAATGAGAGCGTTTCGAAGAGATAAAGAGAGGCAATGTTATGAAGGCTGGAGTGCTGGCGATAAAAATACATTTTACCCTAGCTCGTGTATGATCAGTGTGTTTTTTGTCGTCATTGATGTTACGAAACCGTCGCTTCGCTTACACGCGATCCTGTGCCTCAATATCGTGACTGATAAACATTCGATTATTCGAAGTAGTGTACGAAAACAGAATGAACGCATCGACGCGCTAAAAAAAATCATCCTTCGTTATCGTTCTGCATTCAAATGACGTTATGGAAAAATTTCTTTGCGAAAATTTCAATTTCGCATTGCGAAATTGAAATTTTCGCAAATAAATTTTTCTTTCCCGGGGTGATTTTTTAATAATAAAACAAAGTTTTAGCCGACCATATCCAGTAATGATAAGAAACGCTCGGGAATAAGTATAGTACGTGACGTGGCTTTGTGCACGTTGATCTTATTTAAACATGAATAATGAGAGGAGAAATTGTTTATTTATTGACCCAGACTATTCCATTTTCTTCAAAGTTTATATAGTAATATTATCTGAGGCATCGCAAATTATTAGCAAACAGCATCTTTGAATTGCAAATCAAAATTCATTATGTTAATCTTTATGTGTATTTCTTCCATTTCTTAATGCTGATCGCTTGTCGTGTTTCATTATTTACTAAAAATTGAATGTATCTGTTAAGCAATGCCGGTTTTATGTCTGATGGAGTCTGTTTTTGTTGTAGTATTATTAATTTCAAACTCCTTTGTCTCGATATAAAACGTTACATACTTTCTAACTGATTACAAATAACAAGAAACTCAGGCGCCGTCGTAATTAACGATCCTCTAAACCGCATCTCGTCTTTAGACGTCACACGATGATTTTACAACCGTTTTTCGCATTACGAAAGACAAGATTCCCCACCTGCCCCTCTCTCGAGGGAGAGAGATCTCAATTATCCTCTCGAGGGGGAGAACAAAAACCTCCCTTAAATTGATGACTCCTCCGATTCTCTTCTCTCCCCCTTCCCCTCTCCACCCCTCTCCCCTCTCCATCCCCCCCCTCCCCCCCCGCTCACCACTTTCAGGTTATTCAATAGCTTCGATATGGAGCCGAAGAACGTAATGAGCTCGTGTCGGATGTTTGCATAACCCGCGCAAGGAGATGAAGCTTGTGCCATAATCTCTCCTTTGAAAGTTCGTTTTCTCTCCTCTCTCCCTACGTATCTTCATGTTTCTCTCACGGTAATCACTGCTTCTTCGAAACGCTCTCTCTCTCTCTCTGTATTTCTCTCTCTCTCTCTCTTGCGGGAGGCTGTTAAACATATCTCCCACTCGTTCGAACAGTGTTATCATCATGTTGGCGGTTAAGTATACGATGTGGCGCATGTTACCCGGCATTCTCCACGGCTCCCCCCTCCCCATATGTCTCTCTTTCCCTCTCGTCTATTTTTATGGCTCTTCTTCTTCGAGAAAGATAGAAAGAGAGGTGTCTAATTCGAGCTTTTCGCGAATGGTGTAGTTACCGGGGGAGACGTCGAAAAGACGATTTCGCGAGTTCTTGTTATTCGACGGAAATGCGCTGAGCCGTTTACCCTCTCTCTCTCTCTCTCGTATTCCTGCTTGCGAAAATTGCGTCGCCATCCCGTCTTCGGCGCCGATCTCGTTTTCATACGTTAACTTTTATTGTAATGCTCGTGTAGTCGAAAATTAAAGGCTCTTAGTTTGATAAAGGAGTCATTTTAAACTTCACGGCGCCAAACGCATTACAATGATATTATTGAAACTAAACGTTAAACAGTACATTATTTGAAATAATGATTTATACGTGGAAAAAAATATAATGCTTCTCAGTTGTTGGAGAAGGTAATTATTAGGCTTGTAATTGCCAAAAAATAACTTTTTGATTTTTTATAGGAAAAAATAATTAATAGATCCCTATGGAAAATTAATTTTTAATATGGGTCTACTAAAGCTAACTATTTATACGTATTATACGTGTACGTACGTTATACGTAAACGTACACGTAGAGATTACTCCAGTTAATGCATTTAGTTCAATAGCGGAAATGCAGTTTATAATTTCGATGCAGCCTTTTTGTTTGTTAGCTTTGCTTCAAATTTTGGAAAAATTATTCTTAGAACGAACAAAATTAATTCCATCATCACGCTGTCATTAATACTATTTCATTTTGTAATTATATATATATATATATATATATATATATATATATATATATATATATATATATATATATATATATATATATATATATAAATCGATTTCATTTCAGAAAAATCATTTATGTTGCTAAATGACGTGTAAAACCGATTGGCGAAAAGTGAAATCAGTGGGGAGCGATCTTGTGTCATACCTTCGCGGCTAATGATAAAAAAATCCTTTATGCGATCGTTGATTTTCATCTCTATTCATCTTCATGTCTTACGGTTTTTGAAGAATATCTGTACTTTCAATAAGGGATAGATATTTTTTGATTAATACCGAGTCTAGGTAAGCGCATCAATGTCTATCATAGTCCTATAACTACCGACGGTATGTTTCAGTTCCACGGGCTGTATATATTACACCGGGACTACTAAAGCCAAACATTTTATTATTTCCGCCTGTTATATTGGCTAAACTTGTCCATGGATTTCCATAGAACTTAACCACTGCTTGACATTTTCATACCTTACCGCCGATGGATCTATTTATGTACTCGTGAGGATGCAAAGAGGAAACCTTAAAATTTCATATTTAATGTGGAACATTATGGATTTAATTTTCTCACAAAAAAACCTGTGACTGTTTTTTATGGTGCACGTAAATTTGTGGAAATAGGATTATATCCAGTTTTGCTCTTCGCCGCGTTACATTATATTTGTATAAGTAAATTAACATGACGCCTACCGAGAGTTATCAACTTCTCCCAGTAAACTTGTGCCGAGCTTTTGTTTATGGATTCCATTAAAATTTTCATGCATGCACTAATTTCTAAATGTATCCATGAGCCCCTGACAAGGATTGCAGGGAAGAATTTTTATGGGCAACAAAACTCAAATAATTAAACCACAAATTTAAGGAAATTTATAAATTAATGCTGTGATCATCCATTTGTGGTTGTTGCGCGTTAAAAATATATGCAGCCAGATTGAATTTAATTAATGAGCGAAAAAGTAAAATCATATAATAATAATATATCAAAAATTATTATTAATATTACCGTGTATAAAGGAATGAGTAGAATCAAACATTTAGAATTGTTTTATATATATATATATTCTCGAGCATTTAAATTATTTGACATTGAATCTCTCTCGTTTAACGATATTATATTTGCGAAGGAAACGGAAAATTTTCTCCATTTTGTTATAAAGTCCGCCAAATGTTTCAGCAATCAGAGAGAGAGGGAGAAAATGAGAGTGAGACTCCATTTGATGTTTAATTTATTTCGAAAGTCGTTGCACACGGACGCGGCTGGCACGCGAGGAACTAAATGAAAATATATGCCCTGCCAGAGTAGTGGAAGCGCAATTTATCTCACATGTTATCCGCGAGGCCGATATTATTTCAGCGCGAAAGAGGCTCCTCGCATGTCTATCCTAGAAGCTTTAACGCCGCAAACCAGGCCTGCCCAACCTATTTTTTAAAGTTTATCGGACAACTTTAAACAAAAAAATCAAAGCACGGGTGACATACATTTATGCATATCAACACATTTAATATTGTTACAAATTAAATGTATCTTAGCATAAAGATATTCTTACAGAGGAACTAAAGTTAGTCCCTTATCATTGATTTGTCTTTAATTTAATAACATTTATGCTATAAAAAGACATTAACTTAAATTTGTTGATCCAAAGCTCGTATTCACTGCGAGGGAGGCTTATTTCATAAGTTGACATATATCAATAGGTACTAAAGACCAAAAGGTTGACTGGGATGGTCGTGGTTTTAATGGAATGTCTGTTATTAATTATATGACTTTCGTGTCAAACAAAATACTAGCATATCAGTTGAAAAACTCGAACTTTAAATGTCGGTATCATTTTGTATCACCTTGAAAATGGTTCGAAACGAATAACACCGTGCCAGTTAGTTTGGTTGCTGTCTATTTATAATTTTGAGAAGAGAATGTTTCGATGCAGTCCAGTTCTTTAGGAAATCTGGGAAAGACAGCACCCTTGCAAGAAAAATACAGTTCAAGTATAGAATTTGAACCTCAAAAATCCTCTGCGAGAAAGGTCATTGGGGCAAATGGAAGCGCTGCCTGTAATGCCGCGTCGGTGTGTATCACGCAGGGGTATTTCATCAATCTACTTATATTTGTACGTATTTACACTCGACATTTTAACTTATTTCCTGAACAGCAACGAGTTTTCTCCTTACGTTATTCATCAAGCAGAGTTTGTAAAAGCCGAAATGATGCGATCGAACATTCAAGGCGTCACACATTTGATCATTTTGTTGATCACAGAGTAATTATTTTCCGCGCTTCCTGAGTTTTGCGCCTCGCTCACCATTTTTATGAGCAATCACGCCCTCGTGCATGACTTTTTTTAGAACACGAAACCAACTTTATCAAACGAAGAAAAACATATGCCATGCTATGTTACGTACCGAAAATGCAGCTTTAAATAGATTTACATTTACCCGCTCCTTTTTCCCTCCGTGAAAAGCATTATCGCGGGAAAATAAAACTCTCTTCCATTACAGTGATGGGTGGAACCTTTTGTTCTTATAGATTACGAATATTCGAAAAAAATAAACAGAAACAAAAGAACATTTTCGGGCGCAAAAAATAAACGAAGTTAGTTTTTCAAAAACCTTTTCTGTCACACCACGTGCAGCATGAGGATGTCGGATAGAGGACGCGTACATATAAAAAAATATACGTACGCAAAGTTAAAAAAAAATAAACGAAGTTTCCGTTCCGAAACAAAAGCGCGGCTAAATGCTAGGATAAATTTTACACAAAAATTAACTTCCGTCGTCGGAATTGCAGGGATTTTTCGCGCCGCGCTATCGTTTTTTTCCCTCTCGCGATGGATGCCGGGAAGAGTGAAAGAAAAAACAATCGTTATTTTAAAAAAAAGTCGTTTATGTTTTCTATCTCGAATCCTTTCTCTTTTCCTGTTCCTAGGACGACAACCACGAAAGCTATGCAATCAAACGAGTCGAAATAAAAGAACAAAGCACGAACGGACGCTTTTACTCCGCATCCCTGCCACATCGTGTGGCACTTGGTGCTTATCCTTTGGATACATCTCAGGCGGTACACCTTCTCGTATTCTCCCTCCCTATTTCTCTCTACGTTTTACTCTATCTCTGTCGCCTTCGCTTTCCTTCCTATCTTTGGCGTTCACTTTCGGCCTTGTTTTTTTTTTCCAACGAACGGTTTTTACGTGGAAGTGTCGTCTGTCCTGGTCTCCCTCTATCTCTCTCTCCCTCTCTACGGCGATCCCATCCTATTTCCTCCTTTCTAGCCCTCTTTTCCTTTACCTCTCCCTCTACCTCTCCATTTTCCTCCCCTTTTCCTCCCCTTTTCCTCCCTTTTTCCTCCATCTTTCGGATCGTAAATATTTTATCGATCTCGTACCCCTTACGGAGGCAACCAGGACACGCGAGTCTGCGTGGGCAGTTATTCGGGGTTAAAATGCGTGGGATGGGAAGGTTGCGTGGGAAATATAGAGAGGAGGGTTGGTGGAGAGGGAGAGGGGGAGTTGGAGTGAGGGAGGAGGAGGTAGAAACGGAGGAAGGATGCGCAGTACGCAAGTGTCGGTCGGAATTAAACGGCGGATGAGGTAAACCACGTTAAGCACACGACCGCCGGGTAAACTGGTAAAAATTCTCGGCGTGGATTACTTCCTCCGTACGCAGCACACGTCTCCTGGAAGTCAATTCTTAAAACCCGTCCATCTTTTTGTATAGTATATGTGTATATGAGGATACAAAATTATGAGGCACTTCCAGATGTGCTAGAAACTTGGAATTTGGTAGGATTATAGGAGTTTGGTCACAACCGGAGGAAAAAATCCAAAATTGTCGAAATTACAGTTTTGAGTGGCTGTTTTGGCCCCCTTTTGCCCCATAAGAAAACACGAAAATCGGTGTAGTGGTTTTTATATTTGCATGTTAAAATTATTTCCCGTCAAAATTCTAACCCGGGACTTGAACTATCGTAAATCTTATTAATTCTAATATCTTAGTTTTGAATACTGAATTCAAATCCGAGTAGAATTAGCGTAAATATTTAGCTTTTATCGGAAAGAAGTGGTAATTTTTCAGGGTCGCAACAATCGGCTGCCGTGGCATCGAGCTCATGGCTTTCATACTGGTGAGCTGTTAATGGAAATCAGAAGCGTATATTATTATCCATTAATATTAAACTACGACTAATGAAAGAAATCCGATATTGATATAATCCCCATTTTTGGGGCTGTTTTGCGCCATTATTGCACCATACGAAACAAAAATGATGAGGCAGCTCCATATGAGCTAGAGACGTGAAATTTGGCACGATTATAGGAATTTCGTCACAACTGAAGGAAAAGTCGGATATTGTAAAAATTCCTATTTTCAGGAGCTGTTTTTCCCCAAACGAGTGTGAAAATTATAAGGAACTTCTTAATATGCTACAAATTTGAAATTTGGCAGAATTATAGGTTTTACGTTAAAACAGAAGGAAAAAATCCGTTATTGTAAAAATTCAAAATCTTAGGGGCTTTTTTGCCCCATTATTTCCCCATAGGAGGATTAAAATTATAAAGCACTTCTAAATAAATACTTGAAATTTGCACGGTTACATGATTTTGGACAAAATTGATTGGGAAAAATTCGAAACTGTGAAAATGCTAAAATTTAAAAATGATTGCAGAATGCAAGCACCCTCTACAAGTATGTATATACATATATATTTTTTTTTGGGCAACTATATGTTGAAGGAACCCCAGTGAGCACTTAACGGAAGAAGAGCCGCTGGGGTGTCGGAGAGAGAGTTGGGTCTCTCTTGTGCTGACGAAAGGATCTTCGCGAAAGCTCCAACGATGTCTACAAATGTGTCTCTCCGGCACCCCAGGGGCTCTCCTTCCGGTAAGTGCTCACTGAGTTTCCTTCAACACCTAGTTTCCCTAAATATCCTCATTTACCTTCCCTCCTCCGTAATTTTATATATATACGTGTATATACATATATGTATATATATTTATTTATTTATAACGGTCGCGGTTTTACTAGGAGTTTTTAAACACGTCATTTCGCTGCGGCTGACGTCTGATTTATTGGAAGAAAAAAAGGAAAAGGAGGCGAGACATCTTGACGTCATCTTCGGGATTCATTTTTGTTTTATTTTCGATTTGATTTCTTCGGATTATTTTATTTTTTAACTTTTTTTGTGATTGATTAGGGTCGTTCTCATTTTTTGTTATTTTTTAAAAATCTTCCGCTCAAAAATTTTGAATATTTCTCATGGAATGAATTATTTATAATTCCCTCGATTCAAAATTGAATTCTTCGAATTCGGCAGACTGGTTTACGGCGTGAATACATTGGATTGAAATGAATTCTTCATTAACGATTCCTGAAAATCCTCGATATCTGTCGGTAGTGGGCGTTGCTTCTGTTTTCGAATAAATGCGTTTCATCCCATTCATTGAAATTATAATGATGCTGAAAACGTGAGAGAAGGATTAATGAAAATTTTAGTGAAACAGAAACAATCCTAATACTCAACTATTTAAATATCAGTGTGTTCTCCGATCAAAAATGATAGGTATACAGGAATAAAGTATCAAAGTAAATGTAAAAACATCAAATTCTACCTTTCTCACTCCCATAATATCTCTCACCCTCCCATTCTTTCTCCTCTTCCTCTCACTCCCCCTTAAAAATATGTTGCTGTCTCACAGAGTGATATTTGTATCCTCCTGGATCTTCTAACGCCTGTGGCCAGTAACGTTGCCTGTGGCCTATATAGCTGCATGTGAAACAGCTATATATAAACTTCAGAAAGTAGTAAGTAAAATATATCGCATTATTATTGTTTGAAACAATTTTTCTACGCATTAATGTTGCATGGAATTATTTTTTACAAGGTATTGCACAGACAAAGATGTCTGAGATGGTGTTGTTATGGCGTCTGAATCATCTCCATCAATATATATATATATATATATATATATATGGGTATGTAGTGTATATAGTGTAAACATTACTCGTCGCGCATATTCGGAATGATGTTTCAATAGCTTTGTCAAACCGTCTGGATTGTCGATTTTCGGTTTCGAATTTGTTTTCTACCATGTTTTATTTTCGCGAAAAATTTAACGTTTTTTTTTACTTCGAAAGACATTTGGAGATAGGAAAAGTTTCAGTTGGATAGAGGATTTTAAAAAAGGGATTTATAAAAAGAGGCCATTATATAGAGAGTGCATCGTAGTTCTCGTGTATCAAATTGACATTTTGAAAAGGACGATGTCGTTTGTATTGACACACGGCGTCCATTTCCTCTTCTTCTTTCTTTAAACCTCATCCCATCCGTGATATTAGGCCGCACGGAGCCACAGGAGGCTTTCATGCTTTTTTTTGGTCGGGATTTACGGATAGTAATGGTTACGGGTAATTTGATTCGATCTTTCTTCCTGAGCCGGGATTCAGTCGTATCATTTTTTATTCCTACCCATTAGTTCATGGGTGTCCGATAGGATTCCGATGCTTGCAGAACTTCCTTCGACGAGGTCCTCATATCCGTCGCGTGATACAAAATGTGTGCAATGTTTAAAAAAGATTAGATTTTCAATCTGTTAAAAAGTAGGTTTGAGGTTAGAAACCGACAGCAATCGATACTGTTCACAGTATTTCAGGATAACATAAAGGGCGTTGAAATGTTGACATAAAAAGAAAATTTTTTGCATTCCTCGTGCCTCCAACGTAGGAAGTAAATTCAATCTATGGCCAATATCAGAATCCAAAATTTTCATTACGGAAAACATTTCCACGCGTCATCAAAAGGTTGATTTCGAATAATTTTTCGTAGTTTGAAGAAAAAATATAGCTGATGAACAGCGTCAGTTCACTGAATGTATATAGTTACCCCCAGCTTTAGCCGAACGTCTAGTGACGTATAGAGGGATACCGACAAAAGCCCCACCCCTAAACATCAAAAAGCGACAAAAGCCCCACTGGCATTTTTTCACCGATGCTTACCGCTGTCAATTTAGTTAAACAATTAAACGGGTTACATTTTTAAAGACTATTTGCACTAACTTTAGTCAGAATGCAGCACGTTCAAATTCTTATACATCTGTTATTTAACATTTCCCGTTCAATTGTTTATACTTCTGGTTTTAATATTTTTCAATAGTTTATATACTATGTAAGTTAATTAAAAATGTAACCCGTTTAGTTGTTTAACTAAATTGATATCGGTAAACACCGACGAAAAAATGCCAGGTGGGGTTTTTGTCGTGGATCCACGTATAGATGTGGCATTGATGTACTATATATACTATATGTACTATATTTCAAAAGTATCACAAATTTTACCATTCCATTCCAGCTGTTGATTATGATAACCCTAGCTAAGAAACTGTTTAGAAAAACTTCGTCTACAAATCAGACTTCGTCAGTAGCGTTATATTGATTGTTCGTTCTTTTAAAATTATTGATACGTATCGGTATCCAGTTAAACTAGTTTTACATAAACCGTAGTTAAAGACGAACATTTTCCGAGTAACGTGTCACATCATTGGATAAGAATAGCGCAGAGAAAAGCATAATTTCAACCTTTCAGAGAAATGGGACCAGCGTAGTCTTCGGACGTGGATTAAAACTGTCAAGCGGTTGAGAGGAGTGTTTTCTTTGTACCTCTCTCGGACGTCGCTTGTGACCGATGTCATAAGAGGGCGATTTCGCGGTCAGTCAATTCCAAGTCCAGTTTCTCGTTGATGCTGTTTGCCGTGCCGGAATAAAAACACGGCGGATGCGGTATTTAAGGATGCGATCAATTTCCGAAAATGAAGCGTAGTACGCGACCACGCCCTCTTTTCCCCGGATATTACGCAGTTGAGACGAATGTTGAATCCTATTCCGAAGATGAGAATGAGGACGTTTACAAATTCGCATCGTTCGCCTGCAATTATATCAATTGCCTGCTCTAGAATGGTAAATACTAGCATAACATGTCGGTTATTTCTGTACCTTTTAGAAATGGCGTTAATAATCCGTTGCCAATATTTACTTGCAAGTTTATCTCTTTGTAATTATTGCCGATAACTTTTATATGTACTTCTATTTTGTAATTTGTATATTTGTGCTCTTTTGATTACAAATCCCAAAAAGTGTCAAATAACTCGAAAACGGCAGCTTTTTTTCAGTTTAAAATAAATTGACACCAAAAGAGGTTTGTGGCTTGTAATATAACGGCCCGAGTTCGACACCAGTACCGTTTAATTCCTCCATCGGAATAAGACATGAATTGTTGCAGCATACTTGCATTTTACATTTGCTTTTTAAAATAACTGAAGTTAATTTCACAGCCTTGGGACATGAACCGAAGAACGCTTAAAAGAATGAAAATTCGTTTTCCTACCGTCGATTTTAAAATACGCGTCTAATCATGGAAAACCAGAAACATTTCGTCAATTTACGGCCGTAACCGCTAATAATATGGTTTAACTGAACAACGTATGAATATATAAATAAAGAATTAAGATGTTTCATTTAAAATGAGATATCCGAACTAGGTAGCAACAAAGTCTTGTTGGATAACGTCTGTAACCAAAGTGCTTAAGCATAACTAGAAATACTTCACCAAAATTCAATGAAATATTGTAACTTAGGTAACCGAAGGTAATGTAAATAAAATTAACTTAATGCGTAAAAAGGTATTATATGACCAAAAGTTATTTATAAAAATTCCATTTTCTGTTATCACATGTATTCAGATGACCTTATTCTTTATTGTACTACGTGTTAAAAATTATTTTGAAGTTTAGCATTTACGATTCTCTTTTCTTTCTCGTGCGCTTTATCTACGAAAAAATATCACGAGTAATTTAAATAGCTTATTAAAGCAATTTATTGCTCGTATTCTACTGAAATATTTATCCAATATAATCTTGATTCTGGATTTGCATACATTGTTTCGCTTAAACTCATTTGAATTCGGTTGAATGTGTTTTTTTCATCGTTTGATCAATGTATCACGAATTTCTGTAAAAAAAAACAACGTGAATTTCTGTGTAGAGTCGAATTATTTTATTTATACATCGTCTCAAAATAGTTTTATTGATATTCTGGATGAATAAAAAAAATTGCATGCGAAACGCCATCACCGCAAGCGTGATTAATTCATTTTATTTCGCGGAATTGTGTTTTCACCCGGTCGTTTAGTTGCGAAACGCAAATTTGCTTTCGAACCAGTAATAAAAATCTATAATTAATCAACGTTCGTGCTACGGTTGCGAATACTTACGGTTTGATATAATCCTTTGGTCTCGCTTATCACAAAAATCAATTACCAGCTCTCAAAAGGTAACTTTCTGTTAAAGTTATCCCATGATAGTAGGTCAACTATATTTCATGTATTTTTCTCCTTCTTTAAACGGAAATATATTAACACATAATTCAACATTATTTTGTTTTATTTAATTACCGTCGGCTTATGATTAACACTTAAGGCCAATCACAATGACTCCATGGAAAACGACGGTAAAAACTATCTGCATTATTTTGAAAGCTTAAGTATACTTATCCTTTAAACGACCTTATTATTGTACTATGTCGGCGATTGTACTCGTAAATTAACTACCGTATCTATGCGTTAAAGTGACTGTTTATAGTTCGATCCACCCTTCCTTTCAATTTAACCAGTTTATCAATTGATGATTTTCTCAGGAAATTAATTCTGGAGAAGGGAACCACACACCCTTTGAAGAGCTGCATCCAACGATTCGGTCGCTTATGATCCTTGGGTTATGACGATACTATTTCCGGACGTTATATCGTGCTCGAGAAGGGGGAGGCCGTAACCCAGGAAGCTAAGATGAAGAAAATATTGGGGAAGGACTTCGTATTTAATGACCTATGTGGCCTTGTGCACTTGTTGTGTGTGTTAGAAGTTTAAGCTCTTAAGAGAAAAGGAATGAAATATGCAAATGCTAAATATAGAGATGACAGTTTTCAAAAAATCCTAGGTGATTTTTCGGCGGTTATTTTACTCGAATTATATACTTCATTAAGGGTTAATCATAAAAAACTAGGCTCTCCTAGATGGAAATAGAGTATCTTGCTCTTTGTATTACATGCAAGCGTCCCAATTGTTCTTGATGTCAATTCATTTACCAATACGTTGTTATTGATGTTCATGAGATCATTTTAACTGTCCTAGAATGTTGTTTATCTGGTAGTGAATATGAATATAGTACAATAGGAATATGGAATATTGAACAAATCTTATCGATATACAATATTTTTCATTCTTAGCTTTGTAACCGTCAATACTGATGAATAATGGTCTTTCCCTTTAATCAAGATTTTGCGTAAAATATTCGAAGCTGAAATTCTATCACTTGGCAGCTAAACGGGCTTTTTTCGTTGATTTATTACAGAAATCATACGTATTTTTGAATAAAGTTACTGGTCCTCTTTGTTGGATAGTAAACTTTTCAAATAATTTCATAATAAATAAGGTACCACTTCAACTTGTATAAGTGGAGTATAACTTCAGTTCGATTCAATAATTGAAAACGTAGTTCTCTTTTACCACATCTTTCCACCGAAAAATTGTACGGAAACTTTTTTTTAATCTCAACGTTTAACTCGTAAAGAAAATCCCGCCGAATTAAATCTCGACCGCTTATTATTTGCCAATAAAACCGATTCGACGCGACAACGCGAAAGACTCAGCGTCGCGGTGAGGCATTTCGAAAAATAAAAGATCCTTCCGTAGCCATTGCGAACGCCGTCCGCTTTCGAAACGATCCGAATAATACAAAAATATAAATAAAACTTCGCGGCAAAGTGAATTAATAATTCACGAAGTCAAACAACGGCTCTCGCAACGCGACGAAGGTGGGATAAGAGTCTCCTCCCCCTGCCCCTTCAATGCTTATAATAAAGGAAATCCGGAGCCTCGTCTGGTCGATATAACCGAGATGATTAATTCATAATATCACTTACTCCAACCTCCTTTCTTATCTCTCTCTCTCTCATTCTCTCCTCCTCCATTTCCCAGATCTATTTTAAACTTGTTCCGTTGCGGGTGCAATTTGCATCCCATTTGCATACTCTCATAATCGAAGTAATCGGAAGTTCTGTGGAGTAAAGGGTGGGGTGGGAAGGATATAACCCCGAAGCAAAACTCCCCGAGAGGAAAAAATGGGGGCAGTTTAAAGGCGTGTGTTACCGAGAGAAGACTATCTATCGCGAAAACAAACAGGACGGAACGAGAAGTTTTCGCTGCAGAGTAGGGAAAATCCCCATCCGGGATGAAAACGCCACCTGACGATGCAAGTCGGTGCGCGGTTTGAATTTTGGTCCAACGTAATGGAGTTTCCTCGATCGGAACGGTGGAGCTAAGGAACGCGGGAGAAAGGGGTGGACGATTCGATTTATTGCAACGGTAAGGTTTTTTCCGCTGAATAATTTCTTTATTAGCCATTTCGTTTTGCATACACTGTTTCCGCTTCCTATAAATATGCATAAAACATCCGGATTTATTTAATTTTTAAACAATAAAGTGTGTATGAATAATTTCTTTATTAACCATTTCGTTTTGCATACACTGTTTCCACTTCCTATAAATATGCATAAATCGTCCGGATTGATTTAATTTTTAAACAATAAGGTGTGTATGAATAGACATTTCCGGTGAAATTCCATTATGCGGATTAATTGTAGGTAATGAACCAGCATTTGATCGGCAGGATTCCATTAAGAAAGCTTGGTTGACACTTATGCGTTATTACCCCAAAAGGGTAGGGGTTGACTTCTGCGCATAATATCAAACCACAAGCACGCCCGCCATTTTAGATGCGCGGCTTTTCGTCGCTAATACGACCCACTTCAATGTAAATAGCCCTTTTTTCAATAGGACTCATAAGGTAGTATTAAAAAAAACGAGGAAAGACAAGATATTATTTACTAAAGCCAACTCAGTTAATTTTTATTTTGACATTCAAGTTGGAAGCGTTTAGTATGCTCCTGAATAACTTTAAGTAGATGCATGTATGTATATTGTATTATTTTATTCACACATCCATCAATCCCCAATTCATTTCATGAGACCTCGATGTAACATTTTTTTATCACCGGTTAGGGAATAATAAGCCCCGCTTTGTCAGTATTGAATTCAGAAACTGGTTAAACGAGATTGCCGCAGTTAATGAAGGACGTGGGCATCCGGGAAACCATGTGCTGGATGGAAAATAAAAATTGCCAATATAAAACAAGTTGAACACATTTTTTCACATGAATTATCCATGCATGGTTATTGTCCATTAATATTTTACACAATCAAGTATAAACTGTATGTAATCTATGGGAGAAAAATTTTATACGGTTGATATCTTCGACGAATCAGTCATCTTCATTGGCGATTCACTTAAATAGCAATATTTACTTTGGATATTGCTTTTAAGCTCGCATAACTTACATCTTCCAAGCCTCAAAACTAATGCGCATGAAAACGAATTTCTAAGCTGTAGCCAATAAAATATTTACCTCAAGGCAGGGGCTGGCAGTGATTAATGGCACAAACGATTATGGAGGTGACTCATATTTTTTATTTTACGTAATATTTTAATTTATTTTTTTAATATGGTAAAAAATGCGATAAAAACTGTTGATGCGATCATTATTTAGAAATCTTACAATAAAATTAATTATAATTTCGAATAAATAATAGGCGTTTTATTTTAACTGGAAAAGGGCGTAAATGTCTAAATGCCTAGGGGGGGTTTTCTAAATCCACTACTACCTGAATCAATTATCGAAAATTTATAAAATTTTTATCACAAAGGGTCCATTTCACGTGGAACATTATTCTAATTAGTCGGAAACTCTGTTTTAAAAAAAAATTTTAAGCTTCCGAATATCAATAAAAACCTGATTCAGCAACGCGAACGAGAACTTTCTGCCTTCCATTTCTCCATGACACTTCTCTCCTCATACCTCTCTCTTTCTCACCGCACGTCAAAGGGAGCAGTGAGATGACCTATCTCCGTTTCTATCCTTTGTAAATAGAACATGAGGAGGAAGATTCTCGCATCCAAAGAGATTTGGGGCGCATGTTGGGGGATCGAAAATCCTCGCCTCCCTCCTTGTCTTCCGTTTTACACGCCAGGCGGCGTTTGCTCTAGTTCGGCAGAAGAAGGATGCGAGATAGTTCGAACTACGAAATGGCTGTGAAGCGCCACCGCCTCCGTTATAGGGAGCGACCCAATGCTTGTTAGCGGTTCGGTGGTGCGTGAAAGGACGTGTGACTTGCTGCCGTTCATTCCCAGCGATAGGATTAAATCGTGTGCGGAACGGCTAATAAGTATTCTGTGTAAAGGGAAAATGAAAAGGCCGAAATCGATCTTTGAGCGTCCTTGATTTCCAGCAGATCTATTTCTTTCGGCTTTTCTTTTTGATTGAAGGAAATTTACGACCATTGAGGGAAACGGTCAGGAAATTAAATAGATATATCACGGTAAATTATAAATCCACGCCACCGTTGTAATATAATAATAATGATTGTAATATATTCTTTGGTCTAAAAATATTTTCTCCTGTTTTTTCTACTGAATTGTACGACGTTGTGACTAGCTACGGTAAATACCTGCTCAACGCGGTTTGATTGATAAAATTTAGCTATGCGCGGACTTAAATCGGACGCGCACCGCATTTAACTAAGGCACTTTGCGTATGCAATCTCGTAGAAACAAGTGTTATTTTTTCATAAATTATTTTATACAAACACGTAGTCCTTGCACTGTGAAAGGTAATTAAACAAAAATTTTTTTAAACAAGTTACACGGGTTAAAAGACTTTTTGTGTTCACTCAACAAATACTGTATGAACGTGAACTGTTATTTATGGACGACACTTTCGGAATATCGTAAACTTTATTGCACGACCACGGTTTTATTGCGCAGCAGTATCATGAGGCTAGGAATTGTAGATAAATTGGTGTATGTATGTGTATATATATATATATATATATATATATATATATATATATGTATGTATGTATATATGTGTATATATATATTTATTTATATATATATATTTACACACACGAGAAAAGTATTAGGAAGGATAGGAAACGTGACTTTAGAGAATAAGTCCACAAGAGCGAGAGAGTTGGATAACGACAAGGGACGAAAGGAAAGGAAAAAAGGCACGTTTATCTGTCGTTCGAAAATTCGGGGAAGATATTAGGGTGCAATTGGGGAGGGCTAGGAGCTGAAAATAGTAATGGGAGAAGGGACCTCGTTAAATTGTTTATTTCTTGATAAACTGTCTCTCTCGAATAGCCTTAAAACGTGATTTTTGTCAAATCTACTTTCGGTTAATCGCCACTGATGGTAGCTGCGCATTTAGTTTACCTAGTCTTTTTCCGATTCTCGGAGAAACATAGATTGCCTGATTTCAGCCACTAGGTAAAATCATTTTTAATTCCTAAATAACATTTAAAAGTTCACAATCGTTCGTAAATGTCTAATATTTATATAATTGTGAAACAAATGCTTTTTTAAAGAGTTATTTTCTCGATCTGGTTGCTAGCTAGCAAACAGCGATTTTTTCACGCGGTTTTTCGCAATATCCACTACTTTTTCCAACGTAAATGGAATTGTAGTCGATTCATCATAATTTATATTTACGACTATCCTTTGCGTGGCGCAAGGCATTATTGAAGGTTTCGTCGTCCGTAGGAAGCTTACTTCGATTTTTCTCGGGATTATTCATGGGAAAACTGCAGGCAAGGCTTCCCAAGGACAAGATTCCGTAAGAAGCAGTGGTGGGAGTATAATGTTTAATTTAATTGTCAAGTGATTTTTATGTCATAAAAGCCAATCGGACTGATGAGTCTAGGTGGCCCCCGAGGCTGTAGTTTGATCCACTTCTGAGATGCCAATTACTCGAGGTTTCTTATTTTTCCTTCTCAATCAAAATTCAAAATTTTTTCATTTTCTATCTCACAAAAATGTTACACTTCCTTCTTAGAGGAAAAGACACCTCTAGTTACCAATGTAGACAATTACTACAGCTATTTATTTATTTATCAGCATCATAAAAACAGCAGCACTCCATGACTGAATTCTTTTTCGGTATGGCCTGATGATTGCCGTGTATCGTGTGAGATAAAAATTTTACGAGGACGGAGCCCGTCCAAAATGGCATTTTTTATACTCTGAAAAAATATTATTTTATTATTTTTTGTTTATACGACGGAGGGTGAGGGCATTCCCGTATATAGTGACGTCACTGGGAGTCTAAAGCTTCATACCGGCAGTTCCTGGCAGCTATGCCGTAAAATGGCGCGCTCTCTCTCTGTCTCTTCCCGTCTGTAAACTCTATTTCTACCTCTATATCTCTCTCTATATCTCTCTCTCCATCTATCTCTATTTGGCCATATATCTTTCTCTTACTCTCTCCCTTTCTCTCCCACTATCTCTCGGCTTCTCTCCCGTAGCAGATGGCCCAGCGGTCGTTCGGCCGTAACGTTTGGTAATAATTGACGTAATGTTTAACCCTGACGTTATAACCAACACGTGCGCTACTTTCACCGTCTTAGAAGCATATAGCGCTTATAAATAGTTTAGCTTGCATGCGTGCCGCCACATGCCTCCCGTGGAGTTTATTTTATTGAGCTTTCAGTTGCAGCAAGAGTCTTCCTTCGGCTAATTTTTTCGGACGTTGCGCAGCGATGGAATGTAACTTTTTTTCCGGAAGTCGACTCCGAGAAGTGCCGTTACAACGTTTGACGATCGTCGTGTTTTCATGTGACTTTTTCGTACCTTGACGGTGAAAGTAATCACTCGAACCTTCACAGTTTTTCTTTTTTATACGTCCATCAAAGTCTTATTTTTGTGATAATGGATATCTAGGTAATATCCTTCTAGTTAAATATGTACTAACATCCAATGATTGTTGGGAAAATGCCGTATTAGTTTGTATCTAAAAAAATTTTTAGAAATTGTATTCATACAATTTATATACAAATTTACGATTATGCCATGAGATGAATTCTAGTGAATTAAATAGGCTTTTATATTAGAGAATTAACACGTGTTTTATGGTAAAATTATAATTAAATTTGAATCAACGAAAGAAGTACAAGTAAATGGAAGACCCGGTTTTCGAGGCATTCACATTATCCACGTCAGACCTGATGATGATGTGAGTCTTTTACAAGGTTGTTTTCCCCTTCTTTCCACAATACCACGTTTATCCACTATAAATCCGAATCGATAAAAAACTTATTTAAATATTTATTCTGGATACATGAGAAATTCGTTCATCAATAGGTAAGATAAAATGATAATAAATTATAGCTTTCTTAACATTTTCCTATATACTAGCCTTAGTGTAACTCACAGAGAGAAAGTTCCCATGCCACACACACAATAATAATCATAAGGACAAAGCGAGCATCTCCTTTAATAGGAGGTAATGCTTTAACACAACTGCGCACTCTGTCCGACCCGACTCATAACCCAATAAAACCCTAAACCAGTTCGCGTTTTTTTTCTCCCCCCGCTAAACATTTAGCAAAACAACAGCCACCCGCACGATAAACTCAGGAAGTACCGCGGCGCCTGGAAAGAGCCACCACCGGAAAGGGGAACTTAATTATACCTTATGGGTGGGAGACCGACACGCGCGCGCACACACTCACTCACTCGCACGGCAGTATAGTATATCCCGACCCCCGTGGGGCGGAAAAGAGTCACCCTCCCTCGCAGCCCCGGGGGAATTTTTCGCGGGTGACAATCGTGGGATTTCGTGGCGTACAGGGGGGAATGGGGTGCATGGCAGGGGGTATAGGGGATAGGATAAAGTGCAGAGGGTGCGGGGGCGAGAAAGAAGGGAAGCAAAGAAAGGGCCTCCCACTCATTTATCCTCCGGGGGTGATGGTACTATCCCATGCACCGCACGCCACTTCCAGACTCCAACTCTCTGGCGATGTTCCTAAAACTCCGCTCGCATTAACGGTAGGGTGTGGTGGGAGGAATAAAGGGAGTATGTAAGGGTGGGGAGTGAATGGGGAATTAACTCTCAACACATTGCATTTATATATATACGCTCAAATTCCCTGGGGATAGCTTAACCTCTTTCTCCTCTCTCGGGCTCATCTCTCTTTCCCCCTCTCTAACTCTCTCCTCTTTCTCTTTTCTCTTTCTCCCCTTCCCCTTCTCTTTCTCCCTTCTACATAATTTTACATGCATATACATGTTTCTCTCGCTGTGAAAATTATTATCTCAGTTAATATTGTGAAATTCGAACAAGATTTTGTTAATGATGTGTAACACAAATAACCCTTGTATATTAATTCCGTTATTAATTGATGCTGAGTAAGTTCAATATTGTAGTCGGCGATTCTACGTGATCTAAACAAATCGTAAATGGTTAGGTAGAAGAGGGGGATACTTATGTTAGCCTCAATCTTGCCAACGGAGACATTATTTCTTTCTTTCTTTCTTTCTTTCTCTTAGCTTGCTTTCTCCCTCTCCTTTGCCTCTCTCCTTTCTCTTCCTTACTCTCCTTCTTTCCTCTTTTTCCTCCTGTTTTCCTCTCAACTCTGTCTCGACTACTACTTAGGTCTTTTCTGCAGACGCTGCTAATAATATTCCTTCTGAAACATCATGCGACTTAAGTTAACCAGTCGGTTGAAATGGTTTATTTGCACGTTGGCTCGGAAGAGATTAAAGAGTTAAGTAAGGCGGAAGAGGACCCGCATGAAATCTTTGTTACCCTCGAGAGATTCAAAGTGCCCGCGATCCTGACGACGCGTCGGCGTAATGTGAGGTAACTCTTTCTGTGTCATGTGTAGTATTATTGCAGACGTAAACTCAAGTAGCTGTACGAAATTTGATCAAAATCGTTAGGGCCGCTTTTGATAAAATCAAATTGATGTTTAAAATGCGTAGAATAAACTTCCCTTAATTATTGAGCAATGTCAACCATTTCTTCATATTTCTATTCTGTATGATAAAATACCTAAATACGAGATTTCATTCATTTTCGCTCTACCGTTTAGGGTTTAGGCTCTAGAGCCGCGAACAGACACCCACAGGCAGACGGCATTACGAAAACCACTTTTTCGGACTCAGATACACCTAAATCGTATATTTCCATCAAAATCTCGAGATCGAATTTTTTCACGATTACAATACTTTCTCAATATACTTCGTATATGAGAAAGTAAAAAGTGATTTCATGGGTCTTATAATCACGTTAATAAATCGCGTCTTATTTATTTCATCATAAGTTTACATTTAATTACGGCTATCGGTTTATCGACATTCCTATTTTAAAACGGGAAACTGCTGAACCGGCATTGCACCGCCGAAATCAATAATTGATAACCATTATCTATTAAGGTTGGAACTTACATATCCGATCTCGCCGGCTTGGCTTCGCTCCAATTACGTAATTGTTAGGTTTGCCTCGCAGCGATGTTTGCATATTTAGCCAAGTGCGCTTCAAAGGCATATATATGTTTGGCTTTACCGAAGCCATTTCCTCCATTGGCCTTTTCCTTTAGCTCTGACGTAGCTAATTATTTCCCAACACTTCCTCGAAGGATTTTTTAAATTTCTTCATTTTCTTTGAAAGATCATTCCTGTTATTTTTTTAACCTAAACAGGGAATTTATTACTTTAAATTTATAAGATTTTGATGAATTTTGTAACATTATTTTATTACGAGCCATTTTAACGTTTTATTAAAAATGCATAAAATTTCTTATATCTATATACATCTTGCATAGAATTTAAAGGCAATAATATTTTATAACATTTGATACGAATAAGAATGTTCTTTTAAGTTTTACTTCTTTAAAAGATTCTTATTTCTCTAAATTTACGTTTCACGCTAATTTTATCTTTAGACGTTGAGAGAGATTTTATATTTCTATTCTTTATGAACCATAATATTTAAAAAGATGTCTTCTTCTAACCTTTCCGGAAGTAAGTGATTCCCATTCTATAGATGTTCTAAAACGTGGTTTCTCCCGTGATACTACGGTATCTCCACTGCAAATTATAGTCAGTCAAAATGCGGTCAATATTTTCATTTCTGACGATCTCTCTTCGAATTTCTGTTATGTACACGTACGCGCATAAAAAGTACGCACGCACGCCCATGTCGTGATCCTGAATATTTTAACTTTTGATTTTAGACATGTCAGTGTTGAAATATTTTATAAGGAAAATATTTTGGGAAATCAGGTCGGCGGACGGCGGTAAAAATTTTGCAATTTACGACACGAAGGCACTTGACCTCCGCATCAAACGACAAGCTCTAGCAAGGTTATGTGCCGTAAAGAGAATCCGTCGGAGGAACACCGCTCGGTTGAATGACCTCGCATCTTCCACGGGCAAAGTGTCCTATTTCACGGAATTTGTCTCCGAAAACTCCACCTTCTTTCCTAACCCACCTCCCTGTCGTCTCTGCCCCACTTTACCCTGATCTCTGTTCCGCACGGATGGGATTCTGCATTGTGCGAATGTGACTCTCCAATTTGTTCCTTCGTATTTGGCCCGCGTTCCGCGCGAGTCTCGGATTTCTATCGATCCCCTTTTTGGGGACATTCCGAATATTTATTTTTTGTTTTCTCGGTCGATTCACTCTATTGAGTCATGTGACGTCTCCTTGAATCAAAATGTGGAAGTATGTACTCAAAACGTTCTTTATTCATGTCTAAAATACCGTCATTGTATATCTGTTCATTTTGTATCGCCGGTTTTTTAAATTACGTTGACTAATTCTTAAAGCTGTTTATTATGTCTTTCATAGCTGCCGTTCAAACGTGGTTCATTTTGCATATTTTTATCTTGTTATTCGATTGCCTTTGTTGCTTAAATGTCATTGAGTCATAATTTGATCTAAATTAATATTAATGAAATGTGGAGAAAAATATCCTTGGTCAGTTACTTTTTTGTATAAAGTTATTTTTATATTTACCGACGCCGTTGTTCCGATACGTTAAAAATTATTTCACATATAGTCAAACATTTAAGCTTATCCATTTCCATTGCATTAGTATAACAAGCACATAGCATTTTACAATTACCGTCTTGAGAAAGAACTTCTATCGGGCGAACATTTCGTTCAGCTTACTTTACTGCTTGCATTTGTTTTTTTTTTGTTCAATATGCATGTAACCGAGAATATCCGAGCTTTGCTGAGAGACTCGCGAAAAAAAGACTGTAATAATCCACGGAAATTTCTTTATTAGGCAAAAATAGGGGGCTGAAATTACCGACGAGGGAGGGAATCGCAAAATAGGAATTTATAAAGATTTCCCGTATAAATGAGGGTAAGAACAACATAATCGCATCCCCCTCCATTGTCGGATCGAGGAGGCAGATCAACGGGCAATTTTCGAAAATTTCTCCACCGAATCCGACCAATGGCAGCGTGACCCTTTCTAAAATCGGTTTCTCCGGGGTCGCATTGTTAAAGATAACCGCAAGCTTTTCGCTTATCTCGCCCGATTGCCGCGCAAAATCGAGAGCTCCCTCTCTTCCCTCCAGATTAACAAGCCGGAATTTTCCTCGCTTCATGCGTGCGTGGGATGGTACTTTTCCCTCCGCTTTTCGAAAAAAATCCGTTCGTTTCGAATATACGAAGAGGCTGCTTTACAGCACGTTACGTCATTGACGGTCGTAATCCCAGAATAATGGCGTGCTCGTTACGCCTCGACCGAGGCTCTGATTTCTAGATTTATCGGAATTAATGTTGTCACAGGTTGGTTTCTTTTTCGTTAGTCTAAGGGGATTTTGTTGCGAGAATTTTTGAAGTGCTTTGTGATCATTCAAACGTTCCATTGTTTATTTTAATTATTTCTTTTTCAAGGGAAGGTTAAAAAGTAACTATTTAATCGACCTATTTTCCAGTTTCTTGCAAGAACCATTTAGTCGCCAACATCAATGAATCTATGGAAATAAAGTTTTTAATGCGTGAGCACACAAGACAACATAAATTTCAACTTTGAAGAGGAGAAAAATCCTGAACTTCACCGAGAGTCGAACTAGGGTCCCACTTTTCGGAAAGATTCTTTAACGCTCGGTATCTAGTCGGTTAAACCACCTGCTCGTAAAGTGGGAGGCCCGGGTTCGATTCCGGGTCAAGTTTAGTAATTCCTCCTTCTCAAAATCGACACGAAGTCTCCAATAAAAAATTTCAACCTTGATTATCGATTATTTCCTGACGTTTGAGGGTTAATAAATGGAAAATTGATTATACGAACCTATAAAAAAGGACATTTTTGTGACTCATCTCAATTAATTTCAGATGTCAGGATGTGATTTCTGGTTCTTTCTATTGGTCAAAAATAACGTTGTTAGCCATATTGAAAATAAATGTTCTTCAGCAGTAAATACCTAAATATAGACCGACCGACCGACTGTATACTATCTTATTCATTATTCCATATCAAATACATTTATTTAATTCATTTTCAAAATATATTTACGTTATACATATCTAAATCCAATGCCTGGTAGAAACGAAATAACTGCTAACGAGCAGTAACAAAAAAACAAACATATATCACGCATACATGCATACACACACACAAATACATAAGATCAACCCTTTTCCCTCTCAAATTTGGACTTCATAATCAGAACGGATATTCTAAGCTTGTATAATCAGCGAACTCATTCCCGCGGTATCTCCGCTCTAGATGGCCTTGCGCATCTTGTTCCCAGCCGCAGAATACACGCAGTCACTGTCCGCACATAATGCCATACGCAGGGACCCTCTATAACCTTCACGTAGACGCGCTTGCGCGGCTAAAAAGGTCGTGGTCCCGCCACAATGCGAGTCCTGGAAAATCCCCTCCGTTGACCTTCTCTTAAAAAGCATTCCAGCCATCCCGAGAGCCTCGGAGAGAGAGAGAGAGAGACCTCCATTACGCCCATGTGATGAAATCGGAATTTTTAAAAAAGGTTTATAAAAAATAAAGGGAGAGAAGTCCGGTTCCATTTTATTTCGTGGGAGGTATCCACGATTCCCTCCGCCCTTTCAGTTCTCGCGACCCTTCGTCGGGTAATATTCTGGTGTACATGGAGGAGTGAGAAATTCCACTTGGGTGTGTGTGTGTGTGGGTTTGCGCGCGCATGGCGTCGAATGTGAGGGCGTTCCAGGAAGGGAAATTCTCG